>CM059196.1:63427163-64092296 GCA_030323885.1 Branchipolynoe longqiensis | reverse complement strand
AGCGGGGAGCTATTCGTCGCCGGTGTGGCATTTTCAGCGCCCGGTCAGTCTCAGCGGCCTGTTGTGGCTTCTGCGCATGCGCGGATTTTAAGACATATGCAAAACACCCATGCCCTCGCCGGCTACAAGCTCAGCCATGGTACCCGGCAGTGTTAGGGACCGATTAGGCCGAAATCTATTGAATGCGATCATATTTAACAGAATTACATACTCAAATAATGAAATTTAATTAAATTAACCTTAAATTCCAAGCGATATTAATGTAGCAGCTAGATCAGCGTCGAATCGCCGAGTGTAAACAAAACAAATAGCAGTGCTCGCCGCAACGTGCGAAAACCGCGCATGCGCAGAAGCCACGACAGGCCGCTGAAACTGACCGGGCGCTGAAACCGCCACACCGGGAAAACTCAGAATAGTTCAGATGTGTGCCACAGGGGTGGTGCATGCTTAGTACTGAACTTTTCCACTTGGTGGTGCACAAGAGAGTGACCTAGATTGTTGTGCTGGGTGAGTGGAGAGAAGGGAGGGTAATACTGAGGTATTTTCAATCTTCTTTAGAGTAGTGCAATGAGGAAATATATTTGCGTAATGAAAAATATATGTTAGTACAATTACATTGCATAATTCAATGAGAAACAGATATAGATGAAAAACTTTTCTTTGTTGTTGAATGTAAAAAGTGTTCTGCAGTAGGTGAGGTTTGAACCCACACCACCAAACAACTCCAAATCACAAGTCCAACACTCTAACGCCTAGGCCACAGAGACCACACATGGTTAGTACTCTCAGTGCAGGCTATTAGTGAATACACGATGCCACAGTTTGGCCATATATGGGCATGTCCTAATTTCGCGAGAACGCATGCGCGGATTTTCGGATGTTGCGGCGAGCACTGCTATTTGTTTTGTTTACACTTGGCGATTCGACGCCGATCTAGCTGCTACGTTAATATCGCTTGGAATTTAAGGTTAATTTAATTAAATTTCATTATTTGACTATCTAATTCTGTTAAATATGATCGCATTCAATAGATTTCGGCCTAATGGGTCCCTAACACTGCCGGGCACCTGCGATAGTTACAGCTGAGCTTGTAGCCGGCGAGGCCAAGGGTGTTTTGACCATCTCTTGTATATGTGACGTCCTATACACAAATAGCCTGAACTGAGACTATCAGTTATGTGTGGTCTCTGTGGCCTAGTGGTTAAAGTGTTGGACTTGTAATCTGAAGTTGTTTGGTTGTGTTGGTTCAAACCCCATACACAGCAGAACCTATTTTACATTCATCAACAAAAAAACGTTTTTCATCTATATCTGTTTCTCATTGAATTATGCAATGTAATTGTACTAACATATATTTTACATTACACAAATATATTTCCTGATTGAACTACTCTAAAGAAGATTGAAAATACCCCAGTTTTACTCTCCCTTCTCTCCACTCACCCAGCCATTTTAAAAACAACAGCTGCCAGCTAGTACCAGCCTCAGAACTGACCCACTTCTGGTGGTGAAGTGGGTCCCCTACTCTCCCCACACATATTTGGTTCTTTAAACATAAAACCCAAACAAGGTTGTGCTTGGAGAGCATTTGTCGGAGTACGGTTCCCGTCGCCAGCGACCTATATCTGGCCCTTAACAAAATAATACAGTAACACAATCAATAGTATGACTACAATGATTAAAAACCATCTGGTTCGGTGCATACCATTGTACAACTTCAACAAAAGAATACAGTAACACAATTAAATAAATTAGAGCTAAATTTTGAATATCCTGTTTCCTAAATGGCCCTACTTTAGCTACATTATCAATAGTCCGACTACAATGATTAAAAACCATCTGGTTAGGGGCATACCATTGTACAACTTCAACAAAAGAATACAGTAACACAATTAAATAAATTAGAGCTAAATTTTGAATATCCTGTTTCCTAAATGGCCCTACTTTAGCTACATTATCAATAGTCCGACTACAATGATTAAAAACCATCTGGTTAGGTGCATACCATTGTACAACTTCAACAAAAGAATACAGTAACACAATTAAATAGATTAGAGCTAAATTTTGAATATCCTGTTTCCTAAATGGCCCTACTTTAGCTACATTATCAATAGTCCGACTACAATGATTAAAAACCATCTGGTTAGGTGCATACCATTGCACAACTTCAACAAAAGAATACAGTAACACAATTAAATAAATTAGAGCTAAATTTTGAATATCCTGTTTCCTAAATGGCCCTACTTTAAATACGTTATAACAATTTAGACGACTGTTCAATTATTTCAAACATATACAATTTAAAAAAATGAACATGTTAATTAGTTTATAAAAAAGTTGAATTAGGGCTGTTGTTTGAGCTTGCCGTCTGTTGGGGTGTTAGGAGGGTGATGCGGGTAACACCCTCCGTACTTGCACTTTGGAACTACTGTGGGGCTTGACCCACACGTTGCTGCGACAGTACTAGTTTTAGCATGTGTTCCTCATGCCTCCGTTGCTCTGCCTTGGTCACCATTTCTCTCTCCTGCCGTCTCTCCTCACAATCTAATTCCCGCTGTACCCGCCTTTCTTCCATCTCCATCTCTCTCGCCATCCTCCTCTCCTCGTGCTGTTGGTATAATGCGGCTGCCTCTTTCTGCGCTGTAATTAGTTGGGTGACCATCGTTTCCATCCCCCGCTTGTTGCTGCACTTGCCTGTCCGGTTGTGTTTGCGCAGGGCTGGAATATCAACATAGCTGGTATCAACTTTGTTTAATGTGTTGTCTTGGGTGTTGATTGTTACTTTGACACCAATGCTCAATATACCCCCGTAAAGGAGACAAACATGTGGGATATAATACCTACATCGGCCCAACTGGTTGTTATCTTGTAAATGAATTTCTGAGTTTTTTCAACACAGCTTTTCTGTGTTGTCACGGCCAACACATAAAATAATTTTGACAAACCGTTGTACCTGAGGCGCTGTAAGCATAAAGTGTTTTCTGGATTGTAGATATATGTTTCGCCCGATTGTGTACAGTCCCAATCCTAGAGCATGTGTCTAAATAGTATTAATAGTTTGGTTAAAGGTATGCCGTTATGCTCAAGTGTTACATCCGTACGTTGAGGTACAGCTTGTGGAGAAAAGCTAATGTTAAGGAACGCAACCGCAATGAAAAAAACATCCCAATGACATGATTATGGTGATAATTGAAGTGGTTGGGCATGGAATTTTACTGATGTTGAGATTTAATGAATAGAAAGGTGCTTACTTTGGTGTGTCGGTTCCTTGGCCTGGTGGGCAGTTGGCGTAGGTTGGCTCGAGGGTGTTTCGGAAACGTTTCCCGCATCGCTCTCAACTTCCACATCAAGGTCGACGACCACCTCGTGTTCAATTTCTTCTTCTGCCCCCACTGACATCTCGTCCATGTTGGGGTCTGGATCAAAATTGTCATTAATAGGGTGGGATGTGTTTGAAATATCATTGACATGACAGTTGTATATAGGAGGCTTCTGTAAAAGCCGTCAACTTCCCGTAGCAGAAGATGAAACCCCAGTCAAGGCGTGGTAAATGGTAGTGAACAATCTTCATACAGAGATACGTAAATACATATATATAAGGTGTGTTGACAGGGGAAAAATGTCACACCATCTAGGCAAACCATTTTACCTGAAGCGCTTTACCTGAACCGTTTTACCTGTAGCGTTTTACATGAAGCGTTTTGATTGTATGAAAAGTTTGCTTAATGTGAAACGGTCCAATCGGAAGATTAGGTTACCTATTATATTTTCTCGTGTTATAAATGCCTGTCGTGTAGATTTATTAAGCTGTGTTGACAAGGGGACAAACTAAAACGATATAGGCAAACCGTTATACCTGAAGCGTTTTATTAAAACGTAATAATGTGAAACGGTTAAAATAATATAAACCCTGGGTGCTCTTACCCGCTTCCATGGACATGGTGTCGGTGTCGACGTAGTTGAGCGGTACTGTGGTTGGCCGTGTCCCCAGAATCGCGTCCATTTCATCGTAGTAGCGAAATGTCTGGCGCTCCCTCCCACTACGACTGTAAAAAGAAATGTAGATTAGTCAACAGATGAGTAAGGAATACATAAAATGCAGGAACGGGTTGTCAATAATATTACTAAATGTTTACTGAAACATTGAACTCCTGTCAATGAAACAAGTGTGCACATATGTTGTGCAAATGGAATATGTGAAAGACAATAAAACAAAGCATCACTTGCTAAAGGGTATTGTAGGTAATCCGACTTGTGTTATTACTTAGACATTTTAAAATATTATACCGACCAAAATATTACCAAATAATATAATTTTAAGAAGCAAAATATATTCTTCACAAACAACTCTGACTACGTTGCCACTGACCCCTGTACTGGGAGTACGGGGTGGATCTTGTATCTAATAACATCCTTGCTGAGCCAACTTTAGTACACATGTGAAAGACAACGTAGTCTAAATACGGCCGAAAATAGGTTCAGTATGGAACATGAACTAGAAACTGTGGTTCCATGATCAAATGGCTACATATATCGGCACAGAGTTGGTGAAATTGGAGAGAATGCAAAAAGACAAGATGGCGGCCGTAGAACGCCGTCGATTTCACTTTTAAATCTTATTAAACTAGATATTATATTATATTTTTCAACTCAAAGGTAGCGGGCTAATAATAAGACAGATGTAAAGAATAATTGTTGCTTCTTATATTGAGAAATTAGGCTCTCATTTCATTGACCCGTTTTTGCGACAGCTTTTACATAGGGTTGGTTTGCACCCCTACTGCAGCAGTACGGGGTCAATCTTGTACCTAACTTTAGCCCTACTCTGTGTGTGTGGGGGGGGGGGTGGAAACCAAAATTCCCTAGGGTACTACAAGTGTCGGAGGATGCGATGTTGCGACAAAAGGGCTGATTGTCTAGTTAGGAACCACACTAGCACAATAAACACATAACACATCACAATCACTTACTTGTTATTGTCGCGGCACTTGCGGTACAGGTGAATGAGGCTTTTTATTTTTGTTCGGCACAACACCGGGCTCCTCTCGACCCTACCAGCTCTACAAAGGCGAGAAGCCAATCGCCGGTAGATATTAATATTGCATCCGGACGACTCCAGCTCGCTCTGGATGTTAGCCTCGCCCCACAGAGTGATGAGAAGCCTCACCTCGTCCTCGCTCCAGTTATCTCTTCGCGAAGTATCCATACACGCACTAGTGGAAGCCATCGTGATGAAAAGAGTGGAACTTGTGCACGCGCATACAAAGAAAACATGAGTGAGGGTAACCAGAAGAAAACAATCCATTCGGTCGTGAGCGCATGCGCATGACGTCAGTAAAACGCCTCAAGTATCATGGTACCGTTTACACGAGCATTTACAAAGCGTTTTAGCGAAAACGGTTCCTCTAGACCACCTCCCGAGGTGGTATACGCGGAACGTTCCAGCTGAAACGTTTCAGCCCTAAAACGCCGCAGTGGCGCGTTTACACGGACACATTTAAAACGATCTAGGCAACTGGTTCCAGCTGGGGCGTTTTAACTCGCCCGTGTAAACGCAGCTATAGTGTGTCCCGGCATCGCAATGATCTCAATGCATACGGCCGTCAGCGTGGCCGCCTCCCTCCAGCCCTGGGGGAGGCGGCCATCGGCGACACGGGTGAATATCTCCTGAGAGTACAGCCATACCATGTACCATGGTAACGTAGAGTTGTCTTGCGCCACGGCTTCCTGGTGGGCCGAGAAGAGCTACGAGGGCGTGGGCCGGGAAGCCACGCTGGGTCTGCAGGCGTTTTAAGCCGAGTGTGTACTCCTCCCAGGTGGCATCTCCCATTTTAATTGACTTCCCCTCATCCCCCCTCTCTACCCGATCGTACGGGAATAAGTACTTAGCGGAAATACCTTTTTTGCGTGTGAAGGCTTTCCCGTCGGCTGCGGCGGCGATGATTCGCACTGCCGCATCGGCCGCTGAGTGTCGGCTAGGGTCGTACCCGGCAGTTTCCCGACGGTGTTTGCGGCGATGGGCCAGGCGCTGTGTGTGTGTGTGTGTGTGTGTATGTGTGTCCTGGCTGTCCATCCGTGTTTGTCGTTCCTGGCGGGGCCTGAGAGGAGGGGGTGTCTCCCAGGACATCTGTGCCTCCCCGACGTCCTCGTCCACTTACGAGCACGTCGGCCTGGATGTATGTCAGCCAGTAGGGGGAAGCCGTGTGGGCGCGGGGGCGTCGCTGGCGGTCCTCACTCAGCACTAGCGTTGGCCGCCTCTGGGGGCCGGCCTGCCGCTCGTCGCTCTGGGAGATGTCGGAGGTCGCCATTGAGGCGGTCACCTTCATTAGGGTGGTTACATGTTACTCCAAGCGCTGCCAGCGCTTCGCCATCTCGGCTTTTCACTATTCCAGGAGTCGGCTGCCTCCGAGGCTGGTCGGCTGCTATCTTGGATACTAGCTTCTGCGAGCTGCTCCTCCATCAGGGGAGGCCTCCTAACTGTGCGCTCTGGGGGCCTACCTACAGGCCGTGATGTTCGTTGTGTGCCCTGCATTCTGCTTTTTAACTTGGATGTGTTTTTCAGTCATGAGTGTCTCACTCAGTTTTTTAAATGGTTCTGGTTTATCGGTGGACCAAGGCCGAACGTCATTGTAGGCGGGGGGATGTCTGGGGGTCAGTGATGTTCGACTCTCCCGCTAGGGTCGTCGTGGGTACCCGGCCCCCCTCCTCGGTTCAACCACAATTTGGAAATTATGCCCCAATTCAGGACAACATGGTAGCTGTCAAGAGTATGCAGAAGACATTAAGGGGCCACCATAACAAACATAGTTTATAAGTGCTATAATGTACGAATAACAACAATGCCAATAACAACAACAGCGCTAAAAACTATGACAACACAAACACAAATAATGATGATGGTGGTCGTGGCAATGATGGTAAAGCTTGAGATGATGGTGGTAGATCAAATGATGAGGTGGGAGTCAGGGTTGTGGTGGTAATGTTGATACTGAAACTGATGCTGTTGGTCATGGTTACTAATGTGGTGTTAGTGAAAGTCATGGTTGTGGTGGTAATGGTGATGCTGAAGATGATGCTGTTGGTCATGGTTACTATGGTGGTGATAATGCTGATAATTGTGAGGGTATTAGGATAATACTAACCCTAATGACCTGTCATTTTTGTAGTGGTGATTGTAGCCTCCATTTCTATGTGATACTCACCGTTATGCACATTGTTGTAAAAGCACCATAGAACGCCATTCACAGAACAGTCCCAGCAGCATCCTCTACCTTCACAATTCGTCAAAGTGTCTCCTTCAAATCCACAGTTAACACGCATATTCATTTCAATTGCGCCACATGTACCTGGGTGTGGAAACAAAATACGGTCCTTTATCAAGCAAAGAAATGCACTCAGCACATATGAAAAGGCTACATTAAATCACAATCGCCAGACATGGTTGCCCAATCAGTAGAATGCGGGTCTCCCGTGTGGAAGGTCAGGAGTTTGAATCCTGGCCGAATCAAACTAGTGACTTTCAAAATTGATACATGTCGCTACCTATCGTGGTGCTTAGCCTTACTAGGATAGAGCAAGGACGGATTAGCTCAGTATCAGGTTAATGTGACTGAGAGGGATATTGGGTCATGGTGTTGAACTCCCAGTGGGGCACCATTATAAAGTCGCCATGAGTGCGCACTATCAAAGTCAGTAGGCCTACCCGTGCTGATATGACCTTAGATGGTGCTAGGATGTAACCCCCCAACAAACTAAATCACTATTTCACTAACATATATATCCCAATATATTATGTTCAGAGTGGGAGTGAGGAGAGTGAGAAATATAGTATATGAAGCCGCAGTCACACCTACCCGGACGAGCCCCGTATTTTGAGCAGGACCACCCCCTGACCAGTCGCCCGGACCGCCCCAGACCGCCCACGATAAAATCGCAGTTTTCATCGTTTTTTGCCTCGCAGTCACACCTTCCCGGACGAGCCCCCGGACGAGCCCCGGACCACCCTGGACCACCCCCGGACTCCCCGGTGTAGCCACGGGCTAGTCCTGGACGAGTGATCCGGGGTAAACCTGGCAGTCCATGGCGATCCGTGGCTGAACCGTGGTGATCTGGGCTGATCCGGGGCATCAGTGTCTTATCCGGGCAGTCCGGGAGTGGTCCGTGGTTATGCCGGGGGTAGTCCGGGAAAGTCTGGGGGTGGTCCGGGTTAAACCGTGGCTGAAACGTGGCTCATTCGGGGCAAAACATCCCCGGACCACCCGTGGACCGCCTCCAAACAGCCCGGACCATCCCCGGTTCACCCCCGGACTACCCGGACCACCCCCAGATCATGCCGGATCGAGCCCGGATCGCAAAATGCCCCACACTGCCCGGATGTTTTAAACTTTTTAAACATCGAGGGCGGACCCCGGACGAGCCACGGATCACGCCGGACCACGCCGGACCACCAGGGACGAGCCATGGATGAGCCACAGATCACCCCTGATCGCCACGGACCACCCTGGTGACGGTCCGGGGCTCGTCCGGCCTCTGATCCGGGTATGTGTGACTGGGGCTTTAGATATGTAATTTTATTGCTGTTATAGCTACTTGGGCTTGGGCTACTTGGGCTGTCCGTTTGAACTGCACTGAGTAACACGGATTCAGTCCATATATAAGTAAATCTGTAATAGCGCTTGCAGATTGCGGTCAGCTAAGTCCTACCAACATTAATGGCATATCATGATGGGCACCGACTTGTGACAGTACGCACAGGTGTGACTTTATAGTGCTGATCCACTGTGAAGCCATGCAGCCAGCACTAAAGCCTAGGTCACACCTACCCGGATCAGGGGCCGGACGAGCCCCAACCCGTGATCCGATGTGGACGGTGGCGATCCGTGGCTCATCCGTGGCTCATCCGTGGCTGGTCCTTGGTGGTCCTTGGTGATCCTTGGCTGGTCCATCCTCATCTGGGGCGATCCGGGGAATATTGCAACCCGGGCTCGATCCGGCATCATCCGGGTGTAATCCGGGGGTGGTACGGGGGTAGTCTGTGACCCGTTCGGGGCAGTCGGGGTCATTTTTAAACCGGAAGAGCCACGTTTTAGCCACGGTTTTGCCCGGACTAGCCCCGACAGAGCCACGGACCCCTCCCAAACTGCCCGGATAAGACCCGGACAGGCTGGATGACCACGGATTAACCACAGATCATCACAGATAGCCATGGATGACCACGTATTACTCACGGACTACCCCAGGATGAGTCCTGCATTTCAGGCTATCATCCAGGGGTTGTCCGGGGCTCGTCCAGGGCTCATCCGGGTAGTCAGGGGGTTGTCTGGGGCTCATCCGGGGAGATCTGGGCTTCAAGTCCATGGCTGTTTTGGGTAGGTGTGAGAGTGAGGCAAAAATAGCGATTGTATCCGGGGCTGTCCGGGACAGTACGGGGGAGCGGTCCGGGGGTGGTCCAGCTAAAAATCCTGGGCTCGTCCGGGTAGGTGTGACTTGGGCTTAAGATCCAATAAGCTCAGTCACAATATCCTGACACTGAGCCAATGAGCCTTTGCTCAATTCCAGTCGGGCCGAGCGCCAAGCTAGTTAGAGAGAGACAACCATGCATATTCTAAGTCTTTGGTTTGACTCAGGTAGTCATTGATCCCCCGACCTCCTGCGTGTGAAGAAGGCCCTCTACCGATTTGGCCATCCAGTGTGGTCAAGTTGTCATAAACATGGTCTAGTAATAGTATGTTCAGGCAGTACATCCCAGTGTCTGAAAGTAATGTGTCACCAGGCAGAAGTGGTTTCAATATACATTTGTGTGATGATTAGGACTAAATCTGTCTACTCTCGTGTTCATGCTGCTCATGTTCTAAGTGTGCTTTTGCATGCTTTCAATTACACTCGATCTACCCTCATAGATGTATGACCATGAGAGAATTTTAAATGTTAGCACCCAAAACACAATTCTGACTACGATTATTAAGCTGCATAGATATCGACATGTGACCGTTAACCCTGAGTTAACCTATTCAGATATTCATTGGATGGTCTAAAAGAGAAAACAGTGACAACTACTGTTAGTACACTTGGAATGGCATTAACATCTGCAATAGAAAAGGTAGGTTATTTATCCATAACAGATACTGAAGTCAGATGCTTTTAAGGTGTGTGTTGTATACCTATTCCGTTATTTGGTATCTTAGTTGTTGGTGAAAGGGAACCTTCCTTTGGTATCTTAGTGGTTGGTGAAAGGGAACCTTTCTTTGGTATCTTAGTTGTTGGTGAAAGGGAACCTTTCTATTACATCATAATGAACACATATTTGAATATATATATTGAATTTTAAACCCTAGGACCAGACCTAATAATGCTGTTAATTCCACCCACCCTTTCAATACCAAACAAGACATAATTAATGTACGTATTTGAACTACAAACCACTATCTGGGATTGATCTTTTCGGAAGTACTGGGCTGTGTATTTTACATGCATCCTTAATTGTTATAAAATCAAAATAGTTGATATTTTTAAAGATTCAATATTTGATACAATATAATGAAACATCAAGGAAGAAATCCATGCTAAATCAGGTGATTGGCTCTTTAAAGAAGGACCAATATGAAGAGACAAGCGATATCTAGTGAACTCCTCATGGTTTGGCTAGTTTTCCTCTTGGAGTGTGCACTCAAATTGTAAGCTTCCCAGCTCATGAGACTCCATTTACAGTGTTTAAATTAAAATTAATGTATTATGGCTACTGACCTGACGATATGTATGTAGTCTCTGCTAGTTCATACATTGCGGTGCAGATAACAAGTACCTCATCTGTTGAATTAAGGCTGTATGTTCGATGGACTTCACTGCTATAGGAACACCTGGTATGGGTCAAATAGGATGAACTTGGCATTAATGCTGCACATTAAAACTATATTTACAAATGTTACCTTAAAACTATATTTATTCATGCTGCAATGATTCTAGGTTCACTGAGATAATCGGATATGTACGCAACATATTTTCCCTGAATAAATGTCTTAACGAACCTTTGATTTGGATAGGCCTACTCTTTGGAAGGCATAATAGATAGTATAATTATGTCATCATCATCATCATGCTGTCAGTCGTGATGCAACAAAGACTGCTTTCATTACTTGACTGCCGCTCTCATTTCATGAAAGCTGCCTGCAAAAGTGTTGAAGTTCTGCTGGCTTTTGCAAGTTACCAGCGGCATTCTCGGGGAGCAAATAGAGGTTTCACACCGGCAAGAACATGTCAAGACAGGCACAAAACTATTTGTCCCTGCAGTGGCTTGTTGGGAGATGTTGGGAGTTCCATACATCAACCGCCCTTAATGCTGCCACAGTGACATGGTTTTCTGTTTAGGGTTTGCTCCCTTAGCCTTCGGTTCTGCCAAGAACCTGTGCCACAAGGCAGTGGTTTACAACTCTGCAGGGCAGGGACGTCAAACTCCTGAGGTATTGCTATTCCTGCAATACCTGAAATACCTACATACCATAATTTTAACTACTGAATACTAATCTAACAATAGGGTATCTTTCCATCTAAGCATAATTAAAATACACTATTCAAAGTAACTTAATAAGATAATACGCTAAGCACAATCTATATCAGTATATATGGTAGTACCTTGGTACTTCCTAGGTCAATCTCCAAACTATAATTATGTATTCATGGCAAATCGCTCAGAATTGTACCCTGATAGGCCGTGTATGGCGGACCCCATGGTATGTCACATATCTGGCAAATTTCCTAGTCATTATTTTCTTATCGGCAAATTTCCTAGTCATTATTTTCTTATATGATTATTTTCTTATCTGCTATTGTGTACAATTTCTAAATAGGTGTCGTCTTCATTTAAAAGTTATGAGGAGCCAGTGGTATATCTACAGATACCTAAGGGTCGACACTGTGAATTTTCTAGAACTTTAATAGTTGAACTGAACATGTTAACTGGTGAACTGACCTTCCACTATCCATTGTCTCCTGCACTTTTGATGTGCTACTCTTCTTGCCGTTAATAGTTACAGCCATTGTGAGGTTATGTTGCTTTGTTGCATCTGTAATCCTGCAGGAGAAGTTATATGTGCCATTCTCCACACCTCTGGAATAATCGATCTTCTGTTCATTTCCGGTCAACACTGGTTCCGGCGTGCCTGCATAATGGAAGCATATTAAGCAACAACCGATTCAAGTTTAGTTCCATAACAAAATCAAAGATTGTAGATATGTTCTTTTTGTTTTTACCTTTAACACTGTGTGATATCCTGCTACCCCTTCAGTCATCCTGCCTTGAAAATGAGTGCCATGTTCGAAAGAAAGAGCACCTTCATGACAAGAGGCATTTAAGGTCACTTCATGCTTTATATGCCAAATGTCCAGTGTATACTAGGTTTAAAAAAAGGCCTACACTGGAAATACTACAAATTCATTTTCAGCAGAAGAACAACAAAAGAGATTTCTGTTTTGTTCAAAGAAAGTAGCAAACATCAGCGCTAGATAGTTTGGATTCTTATTTGAACCTACAGCTGTTACTAACGAGATCACATTCAAGTGGAGACCATATGAGAACATACTTAATTTTGAATAATTTCAATAATGTAGGATTGAAGATTATTATACTCTCCCCTATGATCCTCTTTTTTACATGATGTACCATTAAAACCTCGCGGCTAAACCAATTTCATTTTTTATAATCTCCTTATGCATCTCCTACTCGGTGCTGCACCCCATTTTTGCATGAACCGCAGTGACTGGTGCTGTACATTATACAGCAGGAGCCACTCCCTTAATTCTACAGGATCGGTGATGTGACTAATACAGCACTGACCAAACTTAGATCATTTAGAATGTCAATTCCAATAGTAAGATGGCCGGAAGACCAATGCTCCGGCGCTGACAAATGTCATATTCAGATAAATAAATACTTTACCAACAAAATATTTTAAAAATAAAATAAAGGAAGTTCTCAGAAGCATCTCAACTTATATGCCCATCATATTTCCTACCTTTTCGCTATCAATTTACCAGTAACTATTGCATAGTAAAAACAAATATCTCAAGTTATCTGCTGGCTCGCCTAGTGCGCAAGTTCTTACGGTATGTCTGACCACTAGGACTATGCGAGTAGTTACATAATAGAGGTCTTCTAGGTTTACCCTCGGAAGTTGTCAAATATGGTGGCCTCATTCTTGAAATGCATTCAAAATTACTTCATTGTAACTTATCAGATAACCTATGACTATACTTGATTAGTTGCTCTATAAAACAACTCTAGTTCTGAACTATGATCAACTTACTTTGTTACATGTACTGCAACTACCCATTTATCGATGGGTCTCCGTGGTGGCCCATAGGCCCCGTATCCCGTTTGCTCTGCATTTCGCACTTGGGACATAAGATCTGCTCTAGAACTAACGCTCGGTGCTTAGAACTGGATAACGGGCTTGGCTATTTAAAGCGGCTTGCTGAAATTCACATCATTTTAATGTATAGCATACTAGATTGCCATACTATCTGATAGCACACACCAACCTTCTCAATTTACACACTAAACTCATCATCAGTTTAATGTAAAGCATACTAGACTGCCATGTATAGTGTATTGTGATGGCATGACGACTCATCAGGGCCAATCCCTCCCTATTTGAACACTACATTATTGAAGTGTTTCCAATTGATCTTAAGTGTACTTCTGAATTATTCTCAGGCCAACTTCCAAGCATGAAGTATCTGATAGATGGCCCATCAGTGAGGCCGAACTACACCAACAATTATCTAGACAAAGGTTCTCTTCTATATAAAACCATGCATATTCTAGTACTAAGAGACTTGTCAGTGAGCTCTCAAATGTGGATATCCCCACTGGTTAGCAAATATAAATTTAACAACAAAAATAATATCTTCTGAAATACTAATTGATTAAATATCAAATTAGTTCCATGCATCCCACAACAAAGTCGAAGCTGACCAATTAAAATGGTTAATTTCAGAGATATTTGAACTAAAAACATGCCAAATATATCTTGAAATGAGGCCCAATTGCTAAGCGCCATATGCTTAATATGACATGGTGTAAAGTCGTCGGCTGGCGGTGTGAGTGGGGTGGACAGGCTAATGAGAAATCAATACAGGTAATGAAGGAAAGTAGATAAAGAGTGAAAGGTAGGAGAGTGAGCGTCTCTCATTTATTACTTTTATAGGTTCCAGAAGAAGACGGTGGTGATCACATGATCCAATCTTCCAATCCATAGCAAGCATTCCTCTAACCACCAATGAGGGTTCAATATCCCTGTTGCCAAGGCATGGTTAGGTCTGTCTCTGGGGCAGAGATCCATAAATAACTCTAGAGGAGAGGGGGTATGTGAGGCAACTTCTCCAAAGACTGTCCATCTAAGAAGTGACACTCTTCCTCTATACTATTTTACTATACACTTTCTATACTTTATGAGTAATAGTTTACCAACTCCAGATATCCCTCATATGCCTTTGGTTTAATTTTTTCCCATTTACCATTTTATAGACAAGTTGTAATTTATTATAGTAGTGTTTATATCCCATATCTCATAATATCGGAAGATTTTACAATGGGATTTTAATATTCAGTGTTTGATTAATCAATGCATTGGTTAATTAATTATTGCAAAGTGACGACGCACTTGCAGGGTTGAAGTGCTAGTCACCAGCGTGTCGTGGAAACAGTAGACAAATGTGGTAGTGACGGCAAAAAAAGACCCCTAAAAAACCTCCACCACCAAAAACAACAAATAAAAGAAATATCACCCATCCATGAAAATAACACAGATTGTTTTCGAATATATTATACGAACTAGATAATATATTAAACAAAAAAGAACAAGTGTAATTTTAAAGTTTTACCCATTCAATGATTGCAGTATACGGCAGAGCTCACTTTTCGTTATGTATGCAAGTTATGATGAATTGAATGCGTTACTCACCCTTTATTGTGATATTTACCGGCCTTACTAACTCGGTAGCCTCCTTCCAGATGTAGCACGTGTATGGGCTGTAGTTGCAGGTATGGACATACAACATCACACTTTGGAAACCAGTAGAGATCATCAAGTTCTTGAGATGTCCTCTAGTGCTGCTATTCCTGTAATGTGGTCCGTATGTTATCTGTTGGGTCTCTTTCGACTGGTAGGCATACAATGTGTCACCCTTGTTGTCACTCCAATAAACATAGGATGTCTGGTTATCTGACAGGCTGAATATACACTCCAGCTTTACCCAGCTGTTTGGAATAGTCTCAGAAGGTGTAGCCTTCACCGATCCAGTGAAATTTGCACAGTGTCCTGAACCTGGAAGGATGTAGAACACAAGTGGCAGTCAGATGTGCTTAGTGATAAAAGTGCCATAGTAGCCACTAAACATATACATACACACACATATATGTATATATATATATATATATATATATATATATATATATGTATATCATACATTTTATATATACATATATATTTATGGATGCATATATATATAGTATCGTATATATATATGCATCCACAAATGGGAAAACAAATATATCGTCACCAGTACAATGTTATGTCTTGTGGAGAAAAACAATAATAATAATAATACTAATAAGTAATATTCCCTTTGTATGTTTCTACTCACATATCTTATACATATCATTTATGGTCTTTGATATGCAAATACAACTTGCGATTACAGAAGGAATCTCTCCCTCGCCCCACCATTGCACATGTTTTAGTAACATGGGTAATTCTCATAGATCTGAACAAAAGTCTGTATATGCATAGTTATGTTGTTTAAAGAACTAATGTTGCCCTCGTCCCACCATTGTACATTTATTAGTAACATGGGTTATTCTCGGCATGGCAAATAATCATTCAAACTAAAAGTGCTATTATATAGTTTTATATATACATAAACATGTATATATATATATGGATGTAAATATATATTTATATATATGTATATATATTTATATATATTTATATATATTTACATATATTTATATATATTTATATATATATATATATATTTATATATATTTTTATATATTTTTATATATTTATATATATTTATATATATTTATATATATGTATGTATTTATATATATTTATATATATTTATATATATATATATATATGTGTATATATATATATATTTATATATATATATAGGAAGAGGGCTAAATTGTGCCACGGGGTAAGTTGTGCACACCCATCTCAAGGCTATCTAAGTGGATATGGCTGAAATATGCTGATATCTATTGATTATTGTTAGCATACATTTCTTATTGACGTAGGGGACATGCGATTTTTCAAAGAACAACAATTCTCTGATGATAGATACACATTTTGATGTATAAAGTCAATCTCTGGAAATATTATGTGGTCTGTGATAAATAGTATAGGTAGGTATTATTATGTGCTGTTGTTTTCGTATAATCTATATCAGTAAAGATGCACTGCCCTAATTAACTAGGAAGGGTCAACATGGGGTAAGTTGTGCCAGTGATGGGGCAAATTGTGCCATGGCAGGTGGAGGAGGTGGGGGAAGAGGTCGGAGGGAAAGGAGATGAGGGGGTGGGAGGTTAAGAAGGGAGGTAGGAAGTGAAGGAGGAGGTAGCTGGGGCCGTATGCACGAATCGGTGTTAGGGCCGTAACCGCGGCTAGGCTAGCTCCACATGGCTAAATGTGAGAAATCGGTATGCACGAATCGGTGTTAGTGCTAACCGCAAAATTTAGCCTGAGTTGGGGTTACGGGTTACTGGTGCGGTAAGTGTGCGTGTGTGGCTCTCAATCTATTCAATGCTGTTATATTTAACAGAGTTACATAGTCAAATAGTGAAATTCTATTAAATTAACCCTAAAATCGAAGCGAGATTTACGCTGCTGCCGCAAAGGTGGCGATATTAATATTTTCGAATCGACAAATGTAAAGTAAACAAATCACCGCCTCCGCTTCGACGTTGATATCCATACTGTCCAATGTCAACTAAAAATGGCCGCTGCCGCCGCCGAATCGACGGCAATATATTATACCCAAATCTATTCAATGCGATCATATTTGACAGATTTACATATGCAATAAGTGAAATTTAATCAAATTAACCCTAAAATCGAACCGTTATTAACGCTCCCGCCGCATTGGAGGCGTTATTCATACCGTCGACTGGAGGGAATTCCCAAATCTATAAATAAACTCACGGTTAGCTATCCGCGGCGGCTAAAACATTGGTGCATACCGATTCACACATTTCTCCAACCCCCCGCTACCCTGAGGTAGCTAACCACGGCTAGCGCCTTAACTCCGGCTAAGCCTATCACCGATTGGTGCATATGACCCCTGGAGGCGGAGGGGAAGAGGGGTATGTGAAGGGGTGCAGAGGGAAGTTATATTTCGAAATAGATTCGCCGGGGCATAATATTTCGAAGGCGGCGATTCCATTTCGTGACACTGGTCGCCTGGTTTGCCAATGGGGCAGCACCATGAAGTCGTCATGACTGCGCGCTGTCACAATTCAGTACACATCCTAATATGACTTTAAATGTTGCCAGGACATAAAACTCCAACAAAGAAACAAAGCTTATTGGATGACAACCAAATATAATCAAATATTGATGACGCTTAAGACAAAAGTTATAATGATTCGAAACTATCACCATACAATAAAACACTTGACACAGTTCTGTGATGCAATGTCACACACAGTTCTATTATTATACATTACGTCAATCCATATCACCGATACATGTGTATGCATTTGGACATTTAAATTGTGGATATAAATGTAATATATATATAATATATACAATGTATACTTAGAGGTCTGCACTGACCTCTCAGGCAAGGAGCCACCTAGACAGGTAGTGTGTTGATATCAGAGAGCATAGGTGGTGTAATGGTTAGCACACTGGCCCGGAATGCAAAGAGATGTGGGTTTGAGTCCCGCTCTAGGCGCACTATTTCCTATTTTCATCACCCCCACGACACTGGTTGCTGTGACCATGACCCTGTACAAGCTATGCGCTGTATAGTTGTTGAACCTACCGTGTGTATGTAAGTGCATTGCATTGCCTGTGTGTATGCAATTGTAAGCATTAAACGACTTACAATTCCAGGGGGACGAGTGTAGTGGTCTGCACCGACCTCTCAGGCAAGGAGCTGCATAGACAGGTAGGCGTGGGTAGTGTGTTGATATCAGGGAGCCTAGGTTGTGTAATGGTTAGCACACTGGCCCGGAATGCAAAGAGATGTGGGTTCGAGTCCCGCTCTAGGCACAATATTTCCCATTTTCATCACCTCCACGACACTGGTTGCCGTGACCATGACCCTGTACAAGCTACGCACTGTATAGTTGTTGAACTATGTGTATGTAAGCGTGTTGCATTGCCTATGTGTATGCAATTGTAAGCATTAAAAGACTTACAATTCCAGGGGGACGAGTATGTAAGTGTGTTGCATTGCCTGTGTTTATGCAATTATAAGCATTAAAAGACTTACAATTCCAGGGGGACGAGTGTAGTGGTCTGCACCGACCTCTCAGGCAAGGAGCTGCATAGCCAGGTAGGCGTGGGTAGTGTGCTGCTAGCAGGGAGCCTAGGTGGTGAAATGGTTAGCACACTGGCCCGGAATGCAAAGAGATGTGGGTTCGAGTCCCGCTCTAGGCGCAGTATTTTCCATTTTCATCACCCCGACGACATATATATATATGTGTGTAGTAATATGCACTCATTCCATAGGACAATATGTCCTAATTGCATCACCCCCACGAGATGTCAATCAATGTTACGTGCCCTGAAGACTAATACAAAACACTGGATAAATTAACTTAGTTTGACATAACATTACCTCTACAGCAACACATTGTGGTTTCCCTTCTAGAAATATTGGTGTTATAAGAAGATAAACACCCATTAGTGACACTGCACAATTAATGGTAGCTTGATGGTACTGAATGGATACTGGATACCCAAGTTGTCCTCCACTCTGGCATATAATCCTGACACTGAGCTTGTCCTATCCCAATAGTGTTGTGTGGCAAGCAAGGTAGCAAGAAGGATCAAATTGTGAAGGCATTGGTATGATTCATTAATCTCATGACCTAGCGCATGGGAGGTAGGCGCCCAACCCACTCGGCTAAGACACCTATGTAGGGAAGACCAGACATCGCTGAGGACTTACCTATGTATACGCTCTGCCTGGTTAGTAGCTATCAGTATTTGTATACATCGACTTCTGAGGTCATTGCCAGGTCAACCGTAGAGCATGACCTACAAGGGCAGCTGCACTAAAAGTGACCACCTTTGCTCACGCGCAGGATCAGGCGCGACTTAGGGGGAATGCGAGTGTTCGGGAGGGGCGTACATGCTTAGAGCGGAATCAAACCCCACACCACAACCATTCTGAGGAGAGCGTCCTAATCATTAGGCTACCTAGGATCCATAATGCAATCCACCTACCCAAATCTACATGTGAATGGAACATTTTACGTAGGATGGTGCGTGCAAATCACTACCTACACTACCGGGCGCGGTGGCCGAATCGGTAGAGCGTGGGCCTCGCGTACGGAAGGTCGGAAGTTTGGTTCCTGGTCGAGTCAAACCAATCACTTATAACATTGATATGTGTCGCTTCCTAACCTGGAGTTCGGCAGTAATAGGATACAGAGCAAGGACTGGTTATCTCAGTGTCAAGATAATGTGACTGAGTGGGATATCGGGTCATAGGGTGCCAGTGGCCTGCTTTCCCAGTCGCTATGAGTGTGCACTGTCAGAAGTCGGTACCCATCCTGATAGGACCTTAGATGTTGTCAGGACGTAAAACTCCTACAACCAACCAGCCACTACCTACACTCATTTCCCACAACTCGAAAGTCTCATTCGTAGTTTGAAATCTTCATGTACAAGTTACATTACATAAACAGGACAGATCCAACAATATAGAGGGCCCAGCATGTATAGGATAGTGGTTACAGTAGCAGTGTTGTGGGAGCGGGCTCATTGGTATCACGCCTGACTCTTATGTGGCAGGTTGTGAGTTCAATCTCCAATCAACTCAAACCAATGACTTTACACAATTGATACTGGTCGCTACGTAGTCTGGTGCTCGGCATTATTAGGATAGGAAAAGGACCGATTGGCTCGGTGTCAGGATAACGTGAATGAGTGAGATATCAGGTCATGGTGCAGGCAGCCTGGTCTCCCAGTGGGGAAGCACTATAATGTCGCCGTGAGTGCGCACTGACATAAGTCGGTACCCATCCTGATATGACTTTAGATATTGCCAGGACATAAAATGCCAACAACTCTCACTCACTGCTAAGTATTGTTAGTAGGTAGGCCAGAGAATATAACTCGGTCACGACCTAGTTTCATCTTGGATTATCTACTGCCTGTTGTCAATATATATACATACATATTGATATATATACATATGCATATATATTATATGTACATATATATGCATATATATTATATGGATATATATATATATATATAATATATATTTATATAGGTATATATGGGTGTGTAGTAGTCTGAAACTCATTCCAGAGGACATTTTCTAATTGCATCACCCCAACGAGATGTCAATAAACTGGAATATTGTGTAGATTTCCAGTTGGATGGCGAATCCTGTTCATTTGAGTGGACTTTGACTAGTCAGATAGTCATATTGAGTTACAATCTTTACATTTGACCAAGGATGCACTCACTTCAGTTTGAAAAGAAAAAAGAATGTTTTGAGCATGATTGCGGTCATTCAAAACCGAATGCTGAGGTGCATTTTAATGGGTTAAAGTCACCCATGAGGAAAATGGTGCTGCTTACAAATAAGTTACTATTTTGTTGTTATCTTTGAGTTATTTTGCTATGTGCCATGCCACAAAATACTCATCATCATCATCATCATGCTGTCAGTCGCGATGCGACAAAGACTGCTTTCATTACTTGACTGCCGCTCTCCATTCAGCTCTCTGCTGTGAGAGTGATGTCCATGAGTCGGTCTTAATGTCTCTCAGCTTCAGGTTTCTTTTGATGGCACAAAATACTAATATTTTCAAATAGTATGTGTTGTCGTTGTAAGTTTGGGCCGTGGTTGGGAGGTGGAAGCAGGGTGCCTTGGCTAGAGTTAAAATGATGTTGTTAAACCGTCCAATTGTTTAAGGCCCTGTCACACTACAACATTTCTCACAAACGCGCTTTGACGCGTGGCAATGTGTTGCCTTTTTGGGCGAAAAGTCGGTACACATCCGGTACGTTACCGGCACGTTACTGGCGCGTTACCGGCGCGTTACCAGCGCGTCAGTACACGTAGACTGATAGCAACGTGTGATCCAACACGTCGGCTCCCGTCGGCGCCCGCCGGGTCGCGCCGATCGTTTTGTGCTTGCACAAGACTTTCGACGGGCCGCAATGCGCGTCAGGGTGTTGGGAGGTGCGTTACAGACGCGTTAGCAACACGTCCACACCCGTTGGCATCGCGCCGGCGGGACGCTGGCAGAACGCTGATCAACGTCGCTTAACGTTGGCCTTTTTTTCGCCAAAATGCGACTGTTCCATCGCCGCGTCGGCAACGTCCCATCGACGGGTAGTGGGCGTGGCATTGGCGTTGCTCCAGCGTTTCTTGGCGCGTTGGACGTGTTGCCGGCGCGCCTGGACGCGTTGGCGGCGCGTGTGGATGCGCTGCCGGCGCGTCCTGACGTGTTGGTGTCGGGTGTGTACGCATTGACACACTACTAACACTAACTACTAACACGCCATCCCCATGCCGTCAATGCGCCAACAGCGCGCCGACAACACGCTGATAACACGGTGATAACATGCTGGGAACCTGCTGGCGGGACATTGACATGTTGTTCCGCCACACGTCGAAACCCGTTGGCCGCACACCAAAAACATGCCACTAACACGCTGCAACCTGTCAAACTTTCTCCCAAAACGCCGAAGAGTTGGACGTGTGACGACGGGTTGCAAATATTTTGCCCGTTGCCGGCACGCCAGTGAGAAACGTTGTAGTCTGACAGGGCCTTATAAGATTCTTTGCTAGTTATTTATTGTTAGTTTAGAGAGATGCATTGGGATGTATGCATAGGAAGATTAGCCCCTTGGGAGATGCCAGCGAAAAGCACCCGAAGGATGATAGTGGTCTCCGGGAAAAAAACAGCGGAAATGCTGATATTGTCCCATAGGTTTAGCTTTGTCAGGGAATCGCGGACAATGGGGGACATCCGGGGTAGTTCATTTGTTGACACTAGATGGCGCATCGGTACCAGTGGTCCTAAACGGCCATTGACAATGCACTGAGTTCGCCGGTACGCGTAGTGCAATACGTATCTTTTATTCAAAATTAATAGAAATACAGAACCCTAACCTTAGAAATTTAATATAATCTATTCGTTGTATGTTTTCTATATGTATACCAAGCGGTTTGTCTCTAGGTCTTGTGGTTTTAGAGATATTTGACTTCTTCTGTATGAAGATTGCTCACGGCCATTGACAATGCACTGAGTTCGGCGGTACGCCCAGTGCAAAACGTTTATTTTATTCAAAATTAATAGAAATACAGAACCCTAACCTTAGAAATTTAATATAATGTATTCGTTGTATGTTTTCTATATGTATACCAAGCGGTTTGTCTCTAGGTCTTGTGGTTTTAGAGATATTTGACTTCTTCTGTATGAAGATTGCTCACGGCCATTGACAATGCACTGAGTTCGGCGGTACGCCCAGTGCAAAACGTTTATTTTATTCAAAATTAATAGAAATACAGAACCCTAACCTTAGAAATTTAATATAATGTATTCGTTGTATGTTTTCTATATGTATACCAAGTGGTTTGTGTCTAGGTCATGTGGTTTTAGAGATATTTGACTTCTTCTGTATGAAGATTGCTCATAGCCATTGGGTTTGCAGTGTGACAGTGTGCCGAATAGGCCCACTGGTTCAGTGGCGATGCGAACGGCAGGAATTTGAACTAAAAAGTCGGAGGTCCCCCATTTCCGGAAATTGGGTGACATATATATTGGTATACGCTGATAGTGCTGCGCATTTAAAGCATATACTAGTATTATATGCTGATAGTGCTGCGCCAGCTGGAGCATTTATTAGTAGTATAAGCTGATAGTGCTGCGGCGTCTGCACCACATAGTAGTATAAGCTGGTGGTGCTGCGGGATTGAAAAATCTCGGAAATCCGCGGAATCGCGGATATCTTTCATCCCTGTATTTAATTTACAATAAAATTCAAATTCAAATTAATAATATACACATCTGAGGGAAGTCAAATGTCACGTTTCTGGTGCAATGCTAGCATGTATGCAAATACCTAATATTGCCAAAATTGACTATTTAATTTGAAACGAGCCTTTGGGCCTTTGGCTTCGAACCAACTGAAAGCAGAAATACCTCCACATGTAGATACTCAACCATATACTTACTTTTATACTGCACATCTATCTTGTCATTCAGAATTGACCATTCTACTCCGTTCAGTGGTGATATCATTACTGAGCCGAGAAGGAAGTAACACTGTATACAAGTAACACATGCGCATTACATATATTATGTCTGCTCAACACGATCTTCACTATGGAGTTACTACTGACTTACCTATTAACGCAGGTACAAGAAGAGTGTTCCACAACACCAGCAGACAGGATCGCCTCAGCACTAACTGCCACATCCTCCAGGCGCGGGTGCTCCACAGTTAATATCAGCACACACACAGGCACTGGTAGAAGTCAGTGTTATTTCAGTCCAGTGAAAGGGCCAAGCCGGCTGCTGCTGCAATAAGTAGTGCAACGGCAATATCACATAGGAAACAGCAGTTCTAATGTGATCACTGAAGTTAGCCAATGTAGTTACACATAGGTGAACAGTTTGGAATCAGAGGTGTTGTAGTGAGCCTGGTACAGGCTTATAGGAAACAAAATCAGTAGTGGTTGAGAAGTAGATGTGGGTGTAGATTGTTGGGGACACCTTAGGTGTATATATAACTTCCTTGTTCTGGCAATGTAGTACGAATCCGTCACGAAGTCACCCCCCACATCCATCCAGGTGTGACCGACGGATTCAGGGCAGTTTGTGACTCACTGTACTTGCAAATCAACTATAGATTCCCACAAATATTCACAGATCTAATAAATGAATCTCTACTGGATACTGTACTGACACATGTGACAGTTGCATGTTAATTACATGATTGGCCATCCAAGTGTAACACATGATGCATTTATAACGATATGCAAAGTTTTACCATCCATATTTACTTTAATCTGTTTAACTAATCATTTTGAAACATAGGCCTACAACATAACACCAAGCAACCAAGGATAGTGAAAATAGTAAATTTAAACTTGCAGCTGGTGATGTTGTCACATAAAATCGCCGATTCAATCGTTAAATATTTAGTGAGTGCTCACATTATTTAACTAAAGAATCTTTAAATCGATATTGCTTGAATTTGTCTTTCACCTTTAAAATTAAATAGAGAGAGAGTGCTATTCACATACCCTATCTTAGGGTGTGCAATGGCGTCGCACCGTGAGGAGGGCAGTGGAAGTGTGTGCACTGCAAATTGTAGGCCTACTAACAAGACAAGGAAAATACCCGGAGTTTTCCATCTATCAAATTCCTTCACAAATACCATTCACCAAGAGTTTTATTTATATTGATTTTATTTTATTTCTGCATGGTCATAGCTGATAAAAAGCACACCCTTCGTGTACGTACGCTCTGCCTATAATCTACATGTAATCTACATAGGCTAAACCATCCAGCCAGTTTGTGTATGAATGCATAGAATTGGCATAAAGTGTCCGGGGCTTCTGTGTTCAGTCCTTTTTCTTTTCTTTTTTCCACGGATAAGTCTGAATAGTCTTGTTTTCATAATTCGCTGCACTCAGCAACAGGCAGAAAGAAGGAAAGACATAGACAGACATGGTTTCTGAAGATTTAATAACAAAACAAGTCGGGACCGTTAGAGGTCTATCGTGATCAAGTAGGCGACAGGGGCCAGGATCATGCGCTGACTGGAATGCGCAACCAGGAACAGTTCATGACACAGGAATGAATCAACGTGGAGATCAGCGCTCACCCCCCTAGAAGAAAGGGTGGGAGGGTGGGGAAATCGGAGTGTTCAGAGCAGAGGCAGCGAGCCAAGTGAGACTGAAGCGAAATGGGTGCACGAGGAAAGCTAAGAATAGACTGCCTCGTGCGCAAATTACCCATGTTAGCCTCGGCCAACATGCACCATTCTACAGTCGCGTGATAGAAAGCCCAAGCCTACACTTTTACAGACCGAAGGGCTTTTTATCCACCCACACCACATAGACATGGTATGAGGGCAACTGTCCTTTGATGACGCTGTAAGTTATACATGGCAGTGGAAATCGACATTTGGCAGAGGTGGGGGGCATGGACACAGAAAAGTCCCACACTGCGTGCCTGTTCATTTGCTAGTTTGTTAAAAATACACATGGTGCAGAGATCCTAACTATGATACCATGCTCAGAGTTGCTAAGCATCTCGATTTGGCGGGAGATCTCCCCAAAACACATCAAAATAACTTTAATATCCTGATTTCCTGCTTTTAAATTGTAATTTCTTGCCCCAAAAGTCATTGTAGCTTGTTTTTTGATTCGCTTTGTTCCGCACATTTGTTGTCAAAATGCATCAGAATGCACCATTTTGTATCACTTTTTTTCTCCAAAATGTTCAGGGGGAGGCTCCAGCACCCCCCCACCCCTCCCCTCCCTGGAGCCGTATGCACCAATCGGTGATAGGCTTAGCCGGAGTTAAGGCGCTAGCTGCGGTTTGCTACCTAAGGGTAGCGGGGGGTTGGAGAAATAGGTCAAGTGGTATGCACCAATGTCTTAGCCGGGGCGGGTAGCTGACCATGAAGTTATTTATAGATTTGGGAATTCCCTCGATTTGACAATATGAATAACCTCGCCAATGCAGCGGGAGCGTTAATAACGGTTCGATTTTATGGTTAATATGAATAAATTTCACTGATTGCGTATGTAAATCAGTCAAATGAGATCGCATTGAATAGATTTGGGTATACTATATTGCCGCCGATTCGGCGGAGAGTATGGATAGTATGGATATTGACGTCGCTGCAGAGGCAGTGATTTGCTTACTTTACATTCGTCAATTCGAAAATATTAATATCGCCGCTGATGCGGCGGCAGCGTTAATTTTGGTTCGAATTTATTGTTAATTTTTATCAAATTTCACTTATTGCGTATGTAAATCTGTCAAATATGATCACATTGAATAGATTGAGACCCACACACACACACTAACCGCCCCGGCTAGCAGTTAAACCTGACTTGAAAATGGTTTAGCTTAGCCTAGGCTACGGTCGGCGGTTAGCGCTGGCACTGATTGGTGCATACCGATTTCTCACATTTAGCCTTGTGGAGCTAGCCTAGCCGCGGTTAAGCCCTAACACCGATTGGTGCATACGGCCCCAGGTGGAAGGGGGAAACCCCCATCCCACACCCTCCTCCCTTCGGCCACGCTATCTCTCGGCATTTACTAGTTCTGTATATGGGGGAGCTCCCTACGCACTCTCATCTACTTGGCATCTTTGTAGTCGATGACTATAACCGGGTTGGGGACACTGCTTCATGCAAGCATTGCCTCATATGTGAAAATACTACCGTCGTAGTACATAAGGGAATAGGCATACAACATCCCTCTTCTTATAAATGAAAAGCAGCAAGCTTCCTGTTTTACACTACTCATTTTGATGTGTACAAGTTATTTACCTAGGTGGATATCAATACATTTTTTCATCATGCTGAGAATACTTAGGTTATACATGTACACTTGTGGCCCGCTTGTACACTTGTGGACCTACCATATACATGTACACTTGTGGACCGTTATTACCATTGCAGTTACTTATTTCACTGAAAGATAATCTTGAATATTTCCTCCAATACACAAATTCTGATAATAGTTTATTTTGCAGTTGACTAATACTGCGATTAACTTTGAATTGATATGAAAGTTGTGACTGACAACATAATAAAGCTAATGCTCAGACATACTACTGACTAAGTCTAAGAACCAAAATTAACCATGTTCTCCACTGTTCAATTAGTCTTAATGGTTTTTTAGTTGTTCTTTCAGACTGTCTACGACACCTCTTTGACCGGTTGGTCGCTAGGAATGACTGTGAGGTTTGCACGTTCACTAAACCTCACACTCTTTTCAGTGGGAGGTCTTGCCGGCGAGCAAGTCACACACTGCTCATTGCCTGACCATTGGCTTTGTGGAGGGGGTTCATCTTCAGAACTAGCACTCTCTAGGTTAGTTGATTCTCACGTAAATCCAAGTTTCTTACTTGCCTCTGCACTGAGCTCTTTCAAGAAACGAAGGTTACGCCGTAACACATTTCCATTAGGAGATTCGATCATGTGTGATCAAGCACCAGAGACACATCTAATACTTTCACTCACAGGGAGTATTGAGTGTCAACTCTAGGTCGACTCAGCCAGGTAGTTGATGAGCACCGCCTCACCTGATGGTCACTGTAGCCTGACTCACTCACTTTGACATGGCCACCCTGAATCTCACCACTTTCACCACTTCACATGCATGGTAATTCACTCACACAGTTCATCTAGAGTTTTGAATGTCTATTCCTTTCAATTCTATCATTAATTTTAGGAATAAATCAGATCTGCTCAGGCCAGTCTGCTGTGGCAAGCATTGAACGGCTGCTGCATTAGCTACTCCAAAAGATCTGAAAGTCAAAATCTTTCAAATCCACATATCTCACTCAGATTTTGGAATATAAAACTCAAAAAGCATATTGCTTCTGATTCATTGGAGGTTCCAGGCTAATTTAAGGGTGGAGGCGCAGGTACCTCACCGTCCGGCTAACTGGAGCACCACTGGCACCACCTACCACCAACTCACGAACTAAAGATGCCGCCGCGCATGCTATGGTGGAGCCACCTTGTGGAAAAAACCCGAACCAACACACCAGCCGTGGGGACCCGGTGTCGTATTCTCAGCGCCCGGTCATTCTCCGCGGCCTGTCGTGGCTTCTGCGCATGCGCGGCTTTTAAGACATATGCAAAAGACCCGTGGCCTCGCCGGCTACAAGCTCAGCTGGTGCCCGGCAGTGTTAGGGTCCGATCAGGCCGAAATCTATTGAATGCGATCATATTTAACAGAATTACATACTGAAATAATGAAATTTCATTAAATTAACCTTAAATTCCAAGCGATATTAACGTAGCAGCTAACAACGTAGCAGTAAACAAAACAAATAGCAGTGCTCGCCGCAACGTGCGAAAATCCGCGCATGCGCAGAAGCCACGACAGGCCGCTGAGAATGACCGGGCGCTGAGAATACGACACCGGCTGCATCCTTCCCGCCAAAATGCGGTCACCTGACCAAGATTCAAACTCAAACCCCCTTCTCGGCCGCACTTCCACCACTGGGGCCAAATGTAAGAGCCACAATTTATCGGCTGCGGAGTTAAGGGCGGCCGGCGGGGTATCTATTGTCGGCGTTAATATATGTGTCACGGGGGATGTATTAGTCCAAAGCGCGCGCGGGTTAGCTAACCTTTCAGTTATTTATAGATTTGGGAAATCCCTCTGCGTTTGTAGCCATATATTAGGCTCAAATCTATTCAATGCGACCATATTTAACAGAATTACATACTCAAATCGTGAAATTTCATTAAATTAACCCTAAATTCGAAGCGTTATTAAGGCTGCCGCCGCATTGGCAGCGATATTAATAGTTATATTTTCGAATCGATGAATGTAATGTAAACAAATCGCCGCAACCGCCGCATCGACGTCGCGTTCCATACTGGCGGCGCCGGCGGTTTGTTTACTGTACCTTCGTCGATTCGAAAATATAACTATTAATATCGCCGCCAATGCGGCGGTAGCCTTATTAACGCTTCGAATTTAAGGTTAATTTAATGAAATTTCACGATTTGAGTATGTAATTCTGTTAAATATGGTCGCATTGAATAGATTTGGCCCGAATCGGTCCCTAACCTACACGTTAACCCAGGCTCAACTTGGGGTTAGTGATGGCGACGTTAACCCTCGAGGCGGTAGCCTAACCCGCCCTCATACATTGACACTTTGGCCTCTAACCCGGGAAATCCGCACGACGCGTGGGTTACGAGCCCTAACCCGGCCTCATACATTTGGCCCCTCCCGATCTACACGGACTGCCTCCAAACTTTCTTCACGTCACGTAACGAAACGCCATGAGATGCCACCAAGGAAATCCACAGGCAATGCAAATCAGCAAAAGCAGAGTAGTCCACCAAAATAACGTGAACAAGCAAGGTAAAAAAAGGCTGAACCTAAGCAACAAACGGCGGAAAATAACGCCACACCGAAGCCAGAAACATGAACGGCCGCTGTTGCGGTTTCCCAGGGACACCAGTTTCCCAGGGACACATCGCTTCTGCACACGCGTCAAAATCGAACAGCATCGTCACTAACCTTATAAATTTAATATAATGTTTTTGCTAAACATGTTTTCTATATGTGTACCAAGCTATTTGTTTGTAGGTGGTGTCATTTTAGAGATATTTGACTTTTTCTGTATTGTCTGTATGAAGACTGCTCACGGCCATTGACAATGCCTTGAGTTTGACGGTACGCGCAGTGCAAAACGTCAGTTTTATTACAAATTAATACAATTCAAGAACGATAACCTTATAAATTTAATATAGTCTTTATGGTAAAGATGTTTTCTATATGTGTACCAAGTGATTTGTTTCTAGATCGTGTAATTTGGGAGATATTTGACTTCTTCTGGATGAAGATTTGCTCACGGCCGTTAACAATGCATTTGAATGGAAGTGTCCCTGGCAAACTGGTGTCCCTCGGAATCCGCATCACCGCCACCGGAATCAACGCCGGCATATTGGACGCCAGACAAGCAGTGATGGTGAACCAAATGCATGGCCTTCGCACCGATCTCATGACGAACATGGAGGCCCGCATGGATGCATTTGAGGCGAACAACCAAAAGCGGAGAACGTAGTGAGTGGCATTGAGCACATGACAGTAGTTGACACCGCATGACGAAAGATCCATCTGTACCGCGCTCCTGGGCAGAGCCACTCAACGAGCATTCAGAGCATATAGGTATTATGGCCGGGGAGTGGGATTGGGATACGTGTCTGGCCAGGTCCGAGCACGTCTTCACCATGATCGATGACGGGAGGCTGCCAAAAGGTTGGAAGGACCCGAGCGCCATAAAAGACACCCAGCGGGACGCGTGCCTCACATGTACAAGGACACTCAGGCCCAGAACAGGTACAGCAACCACCGCCGCCACCCCTCGCCCCAGGGCCGACAAGACTATGACAACTACCACCGGAGTGAACCCACTACAAGCTCCACCTACCAACCCTACAAATGTCCCGAGTTCAACCACAACACGGATGGCCGCCCATGCTACAGGTGGAACTCAGCCAGGATTGTGGGTTTACTACATCTCACGGCAGTGGTACCGACCGATTCCCGGATGTATGCGCATGGTGTGGGAATAAGTACCACCGCGCCAAACCAGCACAAGGAAGTCGACTGTGATAATAAAAAAAAAAAAGTCGACAAAGAACGCAGGAGGGAGTCGGCTGAAAACAACGAGAATGCAGATTTTCGGTAAACGGCTCAACCCGAGCAGCAAACCCCCAAAACAACCCAACGCCTACATCTGACGAACTAGATACAAGATTCACCCCGTACTGCTGCAGTAGGGGTGCAACCAACCCTATGTAAAAGCTGTCGAAAAAACGGGTCAATGAAATGAGAGCCTAATTTCACAATCTAAGAAGCAACATTTATTCTTATTGATAGCCCGCTACCTTTGAGTTGAAAAATATAATATAATATCCAGTTTAATGCAATTTAAAAGTGAAATCGACGGCGTTCTGCAGCCGCCATCTTTTCTTTTTGCATTCTCTCCCATTTCACCAACTCTGTGCCTATATGGGTAGCCATTTGATACTGGCGCCACAGTTTCTAGGTCATGTTCCTTACTAAAGCTATTTTCACCCGTATTTAGACTACGTTGTCATTCACCTGTGTACTACAAGTACCGGGTGAATCTTTTATCTACTGACGAACATGCCACGGACCACAGAGCCAAGGCTTCCTCAGATCTCCACCCACCAAAACGCCAAAATCACGCTCAAAACCGCATGGCGGCAGACACCTCTCCAGTTACTACAAAGGGCGACGCCGCTCATGATGACTACAATCACGTCACGGCAGGCGCTAATCCCACGGGAAGCCCATCCATAGTCACACTCACAGACGACCGCGTCTCAGAAGTCACCACACCTTGCCCGCCGCCCAATGCTCCACTCACTAGCCTGGCCCGAGGCAACAAAAGCTCGGCCGTGACGCCACGCTCTCGACCGGTGTCGCAGTTTCAGCGCCCGGTCAGTTTCAGCGCCCGGTTGTGGCTTCTGCGCATGCGCGGATTTTAAGAGTGTCAAAACACCCGCTCAGCTGTAACTATCGCTGGTGCGAGGCAGTGTTAGGGACCGATTAGGCCGAAATCTATTGAATGCAATAATATTTAACAAATTACATACTCAAATAATGAAATTTAATTAAATTAACCTTAAATTCCAAGCAATATTAACGTAGCAGCTAGATCGGCATCGAATCGCCGAGTGTAAACTAAAGAAATAGCAGTGCTCGCCGGAGACATGCTGCAGTTTGCACGGCCTCCGAAAATCCGCGCATGCGCAGAAGCCACGGCAGGGCGCTGAAACTGACCGGGCGCTGAAACCGCCACACCGGAAATGCCCCAGCCAGCCTACACCACACCCACCGTCAGCTCACCAACACACCCGACGCAGCGAAGCCTGGGTACACCAACTACAAACAAACAACTCGGCGCATACCACCATGACACCTCTAACTCCAGCGCGACAACCAAACAAGACACCAACCACCAACCACCCGACTCAGATTCCTCTGCCCACAAGCCCACACCACCAATACACGGCGATGCCCGCCTGCTACCAGTAAAGCGAGTCTTCAACTTCAAACGGACTAGCGGCGGCCACCAGCACCAACCGGTGATGGCAACCGCAGCCGGCGGAGGCTCTGCAAGTACCGTGGTCACTACCACTGTACCAGTGACACAGTCCACAAAAGTGGTGTTCTGAGTGGTAGTGATGTGGTGGGTGGTGGAGGGGTACCTCAAGCCTACTGCCAACTAGGGGCCTGTCCGCTGTCAGTTCCCCTCATGGGAATCACCATTGACTCTGAGGTATATTTTGACACTGCCCCAGCATTCGTGCAGGACCTCCTCAATGGCCTGCGACCGAACCACCAACGCAGTCATATACCTGCTGCGAAAAGGAGGACACTTTGCGCTGTGCTACCTCGACGACTTTGTCGGGGTAGCAGCAACCAAGAAAGCAGCTGTGGCAGTATATACCGACATGCTGGAGATCGTGGCGCAACTCGGGCTGGCTCTCTCCCCAGCAAAATGTACACCCCCCCCCGCGCACCCACAGACTTGAGTGGCTGGGGTACCAGGTGTGCAGCCCCAGCAAGGCGCTTCATGAATCGCATGCTAACCGCACTACGGGCCACATCTCAAACCGGCAAGCACCCAGTCACGGTCGACCTCATCAAGGACTTGGCTTGGCTCACCGACTATACCGCCACCATCAATTTCATTGTCCTGCTCAAGGCCCCTTCGAAAGCAAAATGGATCTTTGAGTGTGACTCCTCCCTCCTTGCAAGGGGCACACACTCCGAAGCAGGCTATTTTTCCGAGGAATACCCAGTAGAGTACCTAGCAACTGGACACCACATAAACTGCCTCGAGGCCCTCAACCTCGTCATCGCATTCCAAGCGCTTGCCCCTCCTAACCCCCAAGACTACCGGATCATCATTAACATGGATAACCAGGCCTCACAGTATTATGCGCATGCGCACGTGAAATATGGAGGTTCGCTGCTTTACACTCCTGCGATATTGAGGTGCTCCACAAGCCAGGAAAGGATATATATAGTCCTGGCCGACGCCCTGACCTGGACTTCATCATCGAAAAAATGTGTGTGTGCCTCAATCTCCAGCGAGTCCGAGTATGACAACAACGAGGTGGCCCAAAACGCCATCTAGCCTGGGGAGTTTGTAACATATTTGCACCTCTCTCCCCAGGCACAATCGACGACGACCAAGATTGGATCACCACCCTATTCAACACAGGACTGGCGAAGGGGACCTGGCGCAACAAATCCTGACAAGTGGCGCGTTACATCCAGCATGCCAAGGAACACCGCTACAATCCCCATCGCCCATCCCAGCTCAAAGTAATGTCCCTGATCGCCTCCCTGAACGCCGACCTCCGGTCCCAGGCCGCAGTCTACAGCTACATTAGCCGTGCCCGGACCTGGGTTCAGCTCATGGGAGGCGCCCCGGGCGCATTCGACACCATCCTGATGTCCGTTGTCAAACATGGTGTGGGCAGATCCTCCATACACATCCCTCGACAAGCTCCATCGCTCACACTCAAACTACTTGATGAGGTGATCCGCTACTTCGGTCGGCCGGACGAGGAGCTAAGGTCCTCTCCACAGCATTGCTAATGGGCTACTTCACCCTCCTGTGCCAAGACAACCTCCTGGTCACCGGTCGCAGCCACGACCCCTGCTACACCATCAAAGGCGCGGACGTCAGGTGCCTTCGACATCACCATGCAACCGCTATCAGATCCCCATGCTGCCCGGTGCGAGCATGGCACAAATATAAACGATCGACCAACACACTTCCCGGGAGCACCAGCCTTCCTACGCCTCGACGGTGAGCCCCTCACGGCCATCACCCTGACGACCGCGCTCCTGGCCGCAATCACCTCAACCCGACACCCAACACCCAACTCCTTCACTCTCCACAGCGTCCGGCGCCCAGGCCTGCTCCCACGCAGGCACCCAATCGACGATGTCCGACAGCTTGGCAACCGGCACTCTAACGCATACACGTCTATGTGCCCCGGGCGGCGTTCTCTGCAGCGAACCAGGCCCTCTCCACTCATTTGGCTGAGAGCCTGATTCACTGACTTACTTGAATTAGGTCACGCGTGAATAGTGTGAATTCACGCACGACTTAATTCGTCATCAGAACGAGGCTGATTATGCGTTGGGTATTGTAAATTGCCATAAGACACTGCTGTGTGCTGATGTGTATGAACTACTACACAAATTAAAGGATTTTAAGATATTCACTTTTGAAACTCATTCATTTCTGCATACTTTTTTTCTATTTATTGGTCAATTTTCATGAAGATTGAGTGATGATCAGATGCATCTCAGTAGGCAATGTCACTCACCTTGGCTGGCAATCTTTTCTTAAATTCAAAGTTGCATAACTGTCTTAATATAGATATATTAAAAAAATATATTTGAACCCTTTTAAAGCTTTTATTAATTTGTAATTACTATGACTAGTTTGTTAACTGTGTTACACAGATAACTACACTGACAGTGCTGCATGATACATGATACCACAATAACTATGCAGACTTGAAGTTCACAGTAACATTGTAGTTAAAGAATGAGAAAAGCACCATGCAAGGGTCATCCAATCTTTGTGAAAATTGGCCAATAGATAGAAAACAGGTACGCAAAGATAAATATAGTAGTTTAAAAAGTGAACACCCTCAAATTTGAGTAATTTCGACAGGTATTGGCCAACAAAAAAGTATTTGCATGACTTTTCGTACAGCGGCGCCTCTCAGACACGTACGTGGCCTCGGTATGGTTTCAACATGGCCGCGGCGTGAATGGTGTGGATAGACTACATCACGGTTCCAGCGGCGCAGTGCATTGTGGGATGCATCAGAGCAAAACAACCACCCCAAAAGCACATGGCACATGCTAATACACTGGGTGCAGCTATGAAATGTGCTAGTTTCAGCTCATCTCAGCTCTTGTTTGAAACATAGAATACCAACTAAACAAATATATATAATAAATTAAGATATTAATCTTTTATCCAGCATTGCATTTACATCAATATAATCAGCACATCTTATGCCATGTGCATTTAGATTTAGAAAGATCTAGGCACTCAGACTAGCCATAGCCAGAGTACTCAATGCATTGTCAATGGCAGTGAGCAATCTCCATACAGAAAAAGTAAAATATTGATAAAACCACACCACCTAGGTACAAACCGCTTGGAACACATATAGAAAACATGTTTAACAGAAAGATTATATTAGATTTATAGGGTTAGGGTTTTGGATTTCTATTAATTTTGAACAAAACTGACATTTGCTCCCACGGCCGTTTTCAGCGCATGCGCAGTGGGAACCGTGATGTAGTCTATTAGATGTCTCTGATACACGCCAAATAAATAGTAGCGGCAGGTGGCAGCACTGTAGCAGGGACAGGCCCTATGAGCGATGATCCCAACTCTACTGGCGGTGGGTCACACTATCCAGTCTTCTCCCGGCTTGTATTGTTTGATGTTGTAAAAATGGAAAGTGAACGTATCCTTCGTTGTGTGATGCATCGTAACAACGTGTTATGGTCACTTTTAAGCACCGTTGCTTTACATATACTCAGCAGTCTTGAAAATAATTTTCTGACACTTTTCATTGCATTGCTCTCATTACTCCTTCGGGGTATAACAAGATACTTTTTCGCCATTTGGTGTAAAACCAAATTTTCTCCATTTAGTGTGAAAAGGGAATTATTTAGAAGATATTTACGTCAGGAAGGACGGATTAGGGCCAGCATTGAAATAAAACCCAGTAACTCCCTGGGGAGGTTATGTGCTACCCTGCAGACCTTGGGCGAATAAGCTAGGAGTGCACTGAGGCTTGAAGCAATCTAAGCATTACTCATTATTCCTTAAGTGGAGTAGGACAACATATATCATAATAGCTTAGCAATCACGATTAAGGTTAACATACTGTGTATTCTTTTATTTTAATTTAAACGTTACAAGATTTGAAGGACAGGATCAGGAAACGCTTGAGGGTTTTTTCTAACAGTTTATTATTATTATTATTATTATTATTATAATAAACTCTCAATCAGTTGAAAATAAGGATATTGATGCAGACATATTCACCATTTGTGCATGGCTTCAGTCATGGGTACACCCGGCACCAGCTTCACAAGAAGTGTCATTTCACAAGCACAAGTTCACTCAGAAATGTTCTGATGATATCCATGTAACGACAACATTTGAGGGAAGCAAGCCAAAGCAAATTTGGCAGTTATAATGAAACACAAGGACTTGTAATAAGCAAAATAGGTCTGAATGATGATGTGGTTACATATTGGGAGTATCCATTTCTTGCAATTCTTCTCCTCATAATGGTGTCATTTTTCTGTATTTCTCTTTTAATGTCAGTTGTATAAGCCTTTTTTCAAATTTGTTATTAATTTAGCACATAAACCCACTGTTTAGTTCGTATCACAATCAATGTTGATTGAAAAAGCAAAACCTGTATGTGTTGTATGGCATTTCTAGAACTTTAGGACACAAAGTTATGAGCAAAAGAATTTTCCCATTGAGAATTGAATGAGTATTCAAATCCAATTCAAGAAGATTTTTGCTCTATAAGCTGAATTTTCAGTTGAAAGAGATTCTAATGAACACAACCAAGGTCATTATAATACAAGTATGACAATTTAGATTGTTGACCTGTATGTAGCACTTTGTGCACCCATGATTGAAGTCATACACATTTATAACCACCAGGTTCTGATTTATATAGTTTGATTATCCTACTAAGAGGAACATGTAGTACAGGGCAATGTATGTGCACTCAGCAGCAATTACCATGATGCGGATACACTGGAAATAAATTCCCATTAGTTTTCGAGGAGATTGCGGATATTCTCACATACTGACTCCACTCCATAGGCAAGTACCCAGTCTGCTGAAGCCTGGGACTTGGTTCGTATTCGCAGTTGAGATAAAACCTGTTCAGTTTCCTTCTAACCATACGTTTTGCTTTGTTTAATAAATAATGCTTGATACATATTATTGGTGTATAGTTCTTTCACTTCGTGCATTTAGTTGGGTTTATCAGATTTATTATTTTAGCTAATATTTTAATTACCTATGTAGATAACATTTCTAGCATAAATGTTCTTATTTATATATCTTAGGTTAATTATTTATTATGTCATGTTATATTAGTTTTATTATTATCTGCATCACAATGCTGTTATTTCTATTAATGTTATCGTTAATACCATCATTTGACGTGATTCTACCAACAAATCTATATAGGCCTACATGTATATATAGTAGCTTAAATCATTTCGCTATCTGGTGCCTGCCTCCTTCAGCATGCTCACCTTTATTAATTTAATTCACATACAATTGTTGATCAGCGAACTCATTTCATTTCAAATTGTTTCTGATGCGCGAAAAGGAAGAGAGGAGGCGGGGGTGGAAATAAAAGGTTTTACGATCTTGAAAAATGGCTGCAAACTGAATGCCTCCAACTATATGCAGATGACAGTCATATACGCAAATGGCACCACAGAAGAGGAGGTAATAACTAAACTAAATAAACTCCTACTAAAACTAGATGAGTGGTGCGAGTCCAACAAAATAACCATCAACACAAGCAAATCAAAAACAGTACTCTTCTCGCATAAACAAATGCCAGAAAGAAAATTACACTCTAAGTTAGGAAACCAAACACTAGAAAATGTAGACCATTACAAATACCTTGGCCTTGAGTTGGACAGCCAACTAAACTACAACCTATGTATAAATAAAATTATACAAAAAGTAAACCACAAACTGTGGCTATTTGCAAAGCTAAGAGACTACATGACACAAGAAATGTCAATAAAAATCTTCAAGGGCATGGTGCTTCCCCTATTTAGACTCTTGAGATGTAAACTACATGGGTTGAGAAAAGAACTACTAAAAAACCTGCAAATACTGCAGAACAGAGCCCTAAAAAGCTGTCTAAGAGTAGACAAGCTGCACCCCACATATGACATACACAAAAGAACCGAAGTGAAATTACTAGAAAATAGGAGAATAATAGACTTGAAAATATTAGCATATAGCTATAGTCAAAACAATAAACTCCTAACAAAACCACAAAGAGCTACTAGCAAATAATGCGCCACTGCTAAAGCAGACCAGAAGCCAAATAAAAGCTCATGAGAGAAGCACGCTGGAAATGGCTGCCAAGGTATGGAATGCCCAAACGGTTAAGGAACGACAAATTCCTGACCTAAAAACTTACAAAAAATATCTGTGCAAAATAAGGCTAGGAAACCCCCACCAGCCCACCACGGACGCCCAATGGAAGGTAACCATGCCAAAAGTAGCCAGATAACACACAACACAGCTACGTACAAGCCTATGATATGTAAATAGGAGTAGGCTAGTCTAGTAATAAGAGTAGAAAAAATAAATACATATATACCAAGAAAATCCAAAAAAACTGACATAGGCTATTAACCATACTAACCAATTATCTATCTCCTACTGAAATGCAGGCAAACAAATACCTTATCAGCAGGTACTGTCTGAGTACAGACTACACACTTAAGCTGCGAACACACTGGACGCGTGCGTCGCGCGTGCGTCAAGTACAAGCGTGCGTCATGCGGTTCTCACGCGTAAATAGCGAACACACTGGACGCGTCTGCCACGCGTCTAAAGGCCGGAACACACCTCCCATATAAAACCCCCATTCCCCCCTCTTCCATTCCCCCCATTCCCCCCTCTTCCATTCCCCCCCCCCATTCCTCCCTCTTCCATTCCCCCATTCCCCCTCTTCAATTCCCCTTCTTCCATTCCTCCTCTTCCATTCCCCCCTCTCCCATTCCCCCTCTTCCATTCCCCTCTCTTCCATTCCCTCTCTTCCATTCCCTCCCTTTCCATTCCCTCCTCTTGTGTTCCCCTCTTTCGTTCCCCCTCTTTCATCCCCCTCTTTCGTTCCCCCTCTTTCGTTCCCCCTCTTTCGTTCCCCCTCTTTCGTTCCCCCTCTTTCGTTCCCCCTCTTTCGTTCCCCCTCTTTCGTTCCCCCCTTTCGTTCCCCCTCTTTCGTTCCCCTCTTTCGTTCCCCCTCTTTCGTTCCCCCTCCTTTCGTTCCCCCTCTTTCGTTCCCCCTCTTTCGTTCCCCTCTTCGTTCCCCTCTTTCGTTCCCCCTCTTTCGTTCCCTCCTCTTTCGTTCCCCCTCTTTCGTTCCCCCTCTTCCGTTCCTCCTCTTCCGTCCCTCCTTTTCTGTCCCTCCTCTTCCATTCCCCATTCTCCATCTTCCGTTCCCCCTCTTCCATTCCCCCTCTTCCATTCCCCCTCTCCCATTCCCCTCTCTTCCGTTCCCTCTCTTCCGTTCCCTCTCTTTCGTTCCCCCTCTTTCGTTCCCCCTCTTTCGTTCCCCCTCTTTCCTTTCCCCCTCTTTCGTTCCCCCTCTTTCGTTCCCCCTCTTTCGTTCCCCCTCTTTCGTTCCCCCTCTTTCGTTCCCCCTCTTTCGTTCCCCCTCTTTCGTCCCCCCTCTTTCGTTCCCCCTCTTTCGTCTCTCCCCCTCTTTCGTTCCCCCTCTTTCGTTCCCCCTCTTTCGTCCCCCCCTCTTCGTTCCCCCTCTTCGTCCCCCTCTTTTCGTTCCCCTCTTTCGTCCCCCTCTTTCGTTCCCCCTCTTCGTTCCCCCTCTTTCGTTCCCCCTCTTTCGTTCCCCCCTCTTTCGTTCCCCCTCTTTCGTTCCCCCTCTTTCGTTCCCCCTCTTTCGTCCCCCCTCTTTCGTTCCCCCTCTTTCGTTCCCCCTCTTTCGTTCCCCCTCTTTCGTTCCCCCTCTTTCGTTCCCCCTCTTCCGTTCCTCCTCTTCCGTCCCTCCTTTTCTGTCCCTCCTCTTCCATTCCCCATTCTCCATCTTCCGTTCCCCCTCTTCCATTCCCCCTCTTCCATTCCCCCTCTCCCATTCCCCCTCTTCCATTCCCCTCTCTTCCGTTCCCTCTCTTCCGTTCCCTCTCTTCCGTTCCCTCTCTTTCGTTCCGCCTCGTTCGTTCCCCCTCTTTCGTTCCCCCTCTTTCGTTCCCCCTCTTGGGGAAAGAAAGGGGCGGAATGCAAGAGGAAGGGAATGCAAGAAGGGGGAATGAAAGAGGGGGAAAGCAAGAGGGGGGAACAGAAGATGGGGGAATGGAAGATGGGGGAATGGAAGATGGGGAATGCAAGACGGGGAACGGAAGATGGGGGAACACAAGAGGGGGGAACGCAAGAGGGGGGAAAGCAACAGGGAGGAACACAACAGGGGGAATGCAAGAGGGGAACGCAAGAGGGGGGAACACAAGAGGGGGAACAAAAGAGGGGGAACGAAAGAGGGGAACGAAAGAGGGGGAACGAAAGAGGGGGAACGAAAGAGGGGGAACGAAAGAGGGGGAAACGAAGAGGGGGAACGAAAGAGGGGGAACGGAAGAGGAGGGACAGAAAGAGGGGGAACGAAAGAGGGGGAACGAAAGAGGGGGAACGAAAGAGGGGAACGAAAGAGGGGGAACGAAAGAGGGGGAACGAAAGAGGGGGAACGAGAGAGGGGGAACGAGAGAGGGGGAACGAGAGAGGGGGAACGAGAGAGGGGGAACGAGAGAGGGGGAACGAGAGAGGGGGAACGAGAGAGGGGGAACGAGAGAGGGGGAACGAGAGAGGGGGAACGAGAGAGGGGGAACGAGAGAGGGGGAACGGGAGAGGGGGAACGGGAGAGGGGGAACGGGAGAGGGGGAACGGGAGAGGGGGAACGGGAGAGGGGGAACGGGAGAGGAGGGAACGGGAGAGGAGGGAACGGGAGAGGAGGGAATGGAAGAGGAGGGAATGGAAGAGGAGGGAATGGAAGAGGGGGCATGGGAGAGGAGGGAATGGAAGAGGGGGAATGAAAGAGGGGGACTGAAAGAGGGGGAATGGAAGAGGGGCATGGGAGAGGAAGGAATGGAAGAGGAGGGAATGGAAGAGGGGGAATGAAAGAGGGGGAATGAAAGAGGGGGAATGAAAGAGGGGAATGAAAGAGGGGGAATGAAAGAGAGGAGATTGGAAGAGGGGGGAATGGAAGAGGAGGAATGAAAGAGGGGGAATGAAAGAGGGGGAATGAAAGAGAGGAGATTGGAAGAGGGGGAATGGAAGAGGAGGGAATGGAAGGGGAGGGAATGGAAGAGGAGGGAATGAAAGAGGGCAAAGTCGGGCAAAGTCAGGCAAAGTCGGGCAAAGTCGGGCAAAGTCGGGCAAAGTCAGGCAAAGTCAGGCAAAGTCGGGCAAAGTCGGGCAAATTCGGTCAAAAGCCACGCGTCACCACGCGTCAAGCGTAAATAATCGCTCCAAAAGCGATCCGTGACGCACGCCTGACGCACGCGCGACAAACGCACGCGCCAGTGTGTTCGGGTTCTCTTTATTACATACGTTTTGATTTTTTACGCACGCGCGACGCTTGACGCACGCGTGAGATACGCGTCCAGTGTGTTCGCAGCTTAACACAGTAGTAACCCAGTAATACTACTATCACACTCACAGTCACAGTATCAGTATGCAGAACACATATTATCAATATCATGACATAAGTCTGATAATCACATAGTCACGGTAGTGTGAATGTGACAACTAACATATACGATTCAGATTTCTAAGTGCATGGGCTATTCTCATTGACATTGTGAGCCTGCGTACAGCAGTACCACTGGCACTGCCAGTGAATCAAATTTGACCACATTATGATTAGATTAGTGGGCACTTTGGAACATTGCATTGCTGATATTTGGTCAGGGTGACACCAAACCTATTGAAATTTAATGAAGACAAAACCAATTTTATTTATATGGGTTCATTTGATAGTATCAAATTTATCAAAATACCAGGGTTGCATATTGGTCAATTGTGTACTACACCTAGTAGATGTGTACAAAAACAACCCAATAAATCCCAAGCCAAGGGTAATTGTTGACAGGTGTGAAAAATAGCCAATGTGTGCTGGGTAGCATACTATCATCTTAATAACATTCGCAGCCTAAAGCCATTCCTGTCAAAACAAGCACTTATTTCATTGGTTTATGCCATCATTTCATCACATATTGCGGCTATATTCTGTGGGTGGGTGAAATACAGTAGGTACAGGAAGTGGTCTTCTATTTTCAGGGATGAAAGATCTCCGCGATTTCACGGGTTTCCGCGATTTTTATATTTACCAAATAACTTTAAACAAAATACCAAGGAATCAGAGGTATATGACCACAATTTATTACCTAAAAATCCCGTTCTTATATGACCTTAGATATTGCTAGAATATGAAACCCAAACAAAAGATAGTTACGTATGGGCTATAATATATTTTACAGTCATAAGAAGGACAGTTGAAATCTGACTTCTGGCATTTTTCTGCGACTCCCTGACACTCCCGGCCTGACACTAGTGACAGTGCTAATCATATGGGCGAAACTCCGCGTTATGAGGGAAATTCGCTGTTGGTGTATTAATCTCGGGTTTGATTTCCGCGTTTTTTGCCGGAGATCATTTTCATCCCTGTTTCATGTAAAATATTTGCTAGGAAGATTTCACTGCAATCTACATTAAAAATAAATTTAATCAAATGTGTAGGCCTATCTATGCCTTGTCTTGTATCTGTACTTAAACAGAGATACCAACATTTCTTTGTGTATCATTAGAGACTGTAAATCATTTTATAATAGAAACTTATAGTTCTATGGTCCATTTATAATTGTGGAAAGAAGGAAAATATGTGAACCGAATGGCCTGCATAGACTGCTTGCAATGGCAAGTGGTTCATAACAACAGTTAATATATATGTGGCAGTGTCAGTGGTGAATTTATGTACTAGGATCTAGTAAGTTGGTAGATGTATTTAGCAAATAAGGCTTTCGTTAAATATATGTCTTATTTTTTCTTCTTTATACCCCCCCCCCCACTCCAAACAAAATATGCGCACACCACATAATTTGGTTATGAAGTTGGTCAATTTGGTGTGACATTCTTTTAATTGTCCACTGTGAAACCGGGTGATAATATTAATAGCATAAAAATCACGCACCTCTGTATTTGTCCTTTGACATAGCCACAGTGACGACATCCGTGAAAAAGAAAGGCCATAGAACCAGGCTATCCCACAATCCATCTCGTAACTTGGTATGCTGTAGCGGTGGCCCGATGTGCTGCTTACTAAGGGACCATCGGAATTCAGAATACCCCTAGCCTCTTGCGGTGCTCTGCCTATATGTGTTTTATATTAACGCGATTCCGCTCCTATCAATATCATGGCGAAAAATTACATTGCTTGGCAATTCCATGACACTACGTTTCAGTCATTCTAAGCTTACATAAAACATTATTGCACTAAATAGCATTTCAAATTTCTTATTATTCAGACTAAGTGTATGTGCATACATCAAATAAATATGTAATTAAAAATGCTCACGCATCAACTCTTATTTACTGTTTGATATGCATATATATATATGATATAATAGGCCTATACTTTTGTTTTGATTGATTAAGCAATAAAGGATTATTTTTTGGCAGGGTAGTTGGGAAATGACGTATTGCTTATGCATTTTCAGAAGTTATTTTTGTTCCATTTTTGTTCTCCTTTTCTCATTATTATTTTTAGCCAACTCTGAAGTTATTTCTACTAACGTCAATTGATAAAATGGGGGTGGGACGATCCTCCAGTACCTGGTAAAGAAGTAACACTTGGCCCCCATGTTTGAACATTGCAGGACTCGGCAGTGAAGTCCCCGGACGAGGAGCTCCTACCCGCTCAACTGACTGTCAGTCCCGCAGTAGCCAAGTTCAAGGTGCGCAACACTGCTCTATGTGTACGTGGTAGTGTGTAAGGGTAGGGTCCTAAGTACTAACCCACACCACACCAGCACTAACACACTTACCACTTAGTGACTTGTATTCAGTCATGGAAACAAATGCTTTCCAAGCACAACGTTGCATAGTTTTTCTGTTTATCTAACCAAATATGTGCATGGAGAGTGATGTAGTCATAAATGGCTCTATAATTATATACAAGAAGTGATATTTGATCTAATGAAAACTATTTGACTAACAAAATTCCAATGCCTAATTTCCTTGCACTCAAAATTATAGCTATGTAGGCAAAGACACTTTAAAATGGGTAACCCTTACTACAGTGTACTGACTTTGCCACTAAACTACATTATTAGCTTAGAATAGAGATGGCTCCTATGAGAGTGGAGAATTGAGAGTAAAAGAGAGATAGCTGTGCTGGAGAACATTTCAATTTGTGAGAGTAAATGTTAATATAATTACCAAGACAAGAGTAAGCAAATGCAATTAATCACACTAAAAATTTCGTTGGCTGCTGGAGGAGTGCTGGTGTTGACAGACACTGCGTGAGAAGAGTCCAGAGGGAGGGTGGCAGAGGTTGTCTAGTCGCCTCCTCCCCTCACAAATCAGCAGCAATTCTTATGTATTAGGCACCAACTAACAAAAGGAGCATAGACAACCTGCAGTATTTCATGATGACAATTGTTTCCGGTAACATAATGTTACCGTGCCGGAAAAACAACAGAACTGAAACTTCGTTTCCCATAAGTATTGTCCTCTTTAATATTCAGCAATGTAACCAACACATCATTACCGATGGGTTCCCATGACCCCCTAGGCGCAGTACAAAAAATGTATTTCCATGAAATTTGAAATCCTATTGATTGATATGTATCGAATGCAGAAAGTGGTCGGTTATATTACTTGAATCGCATTTACCGAACCACATTTAGCAGGATAACGGGTAAATTGCTACATAAAATGGACAATTGCTAGTCAATTCCCATATTCAGTAGCAATTTTTGCTAATCAAAATTGTCAAAAACTAAGTATTCCGTGTCTGGTATCTTTTCCTCAATGAGTTCAAGCTGCTTACAATGTGCCATTGCAGGAACACATCAATAAGTTACAGAATGACCCTGAAGCGGACCGTGAGGCCATCACACAGATTGAGGAGCCATACTACCAGGACCCCTCGTTTGACATCAGCCAGTATGAACTTGAGGTCAGTCGGGTTCATGCCTATCATTTTTGTTTTTAATAATTACTTTTTGTGTGTTCATTAGTTGATTAAGCAGGGGGAATTTCAATTGTGGACAACGATATTCCTCATTCCACTGCTCCTTTGCTCTATCCTAGTAATGCTGCGCACCAGGTTAGGTAGTGACAGGTATCAATTGTTAAGTAATTGGTTAGACTCTGCCAGGGTTCGAACCCAACGGTTCGAATCTCATGACCTACCAAAACGGGAGGCGGATGCTCAACTCATTTGGCCGCCCCGTCAGGTTATATGATATAAGGTATCTCATCCACTCAAACCGCACCCTCTCTTGTATCTTGAAAAAAAGAACCAGTGGTCCACAACTGGTTCATCAAAGGCTGTGGTATGTGCTGTCCTGTCTGTGGGAAAGTGCATATAAAAGACCCCTTGCTGCTTATCAGAAAGAGTAGCCTATGTGGCGGCAGCGGGTTTCCTCCAAAGAAATATGTGTGAATGACCATATGTTTAACGTCTAATAGCCGGTGATATGAAAATCAATGTGCTCTAGAGGCGTTATTAAATAAAACAAACTTTACTCTCTTTTTTTTTGTAAAGAAAAAGAAAAGGGAACAGAAAAGATTACACAGAACGGAAATAGTTAATATATTAACCAGGGATGACAGGTCTTTGCGATTTTGCGGATTTCCGCGATTTTTGATAAACCCTGATTAACTATCACAAAATGCCATGGATGACATCATTTGATGTCAGAATACCTTTCTAATATTATCTTGCCAGGACATAAAGCTCAAACAAACAGCAAGCGAGTGAATTTTCATTGGGTTAGCAGCCAGGGAACTGTATGGTCAGTCAAAATACTCGATGCAATTGGAGAATTTCCGCAAAAAACAAGGATTTCTTCCATAAGCTTAGGACTGTCAGGGAATTGGGGACAATTTTCAAATGTCAGGTTTCGCGCATGCATACTCTCCTAGCATCGTCCGAGCTCTATTCCACTGGCCAGCTCAGACCATCCTTGAAGTTGAAGAGCGTTCCACTGTCCTTGTGACTGTATTATTGCCCATGCCACCAGTTCCTGCCGTTGTTTTTTTCTCCTAGTGAGTTTTATTCCAAAATTTCCATGTTATTGAACAATGTTAGGCAATAACTACTAGGATAAGGATACTGTTATTGAAGCAACATTCTGTTTTCAATATTCTCGATTATTTACAGGTACCACACCACACATTTTCACTTTTTCTTTTGTCAGATACCACTTTCATTCCTGTAAATACTGTCACATTACTCATGTACCTGTCTAGGAGAATAGACTCATGTGCCTGTTTAAGAGCATAGACTCATGTGCATATTTAGCCAACTTCCTCCGCTGTGGGGTGGCCAGTAGTAGGGGATGACATGGTTTACCAGAGGGAATATTCTTTACCTCTGGTTTCCTCAGAAACTACCGGAGACAAGTAATCTGAGTGAGATTGATGTGGACCGGGGTCGCCTGGCGCGCCAGCTGGAGGCGGTGTCTCGCAAAGTCTCAGAGCTTGTCCTCGAAAACCATCCCGGCTATGTGCAGGAACTGGACCGAGTCATGGAACTAGAGCGCACACTCAACAACGCCAGTGTCATTTGTGCGAATGGCCGCAGGTAGGCTTTACAGTGTCAAATTGATGGTTCTGAGGGACCCCTGTACCTCTTTCACTTTAGGGTTGTGAATTAACCGGGAAATAAGAGTATTTCCCAGGACAGCGGGACATACCTGTAATTCCTGGGAAATACCGGGAATTATCGGGAAATACTGGGAAATTCAACACAGTATTAATTTTTCATCAGGTAATCACATATAAGTACATTTATTACATACATATATACATTCAGATTGTATATAACATTATATTACATCTTTGCTCACTGAAATGTCAGCCCAGCAATGCTATCTTAAGGAAACAAATTTCAACAGCTGTGGTTTTCATGTGTCGGCTATACTAACACATTAAGGCAGTACTCACCTCGAGCATAGCCATGTTGGTAGGCCCTACCACTCTGCTGTTATTACATAATAAGTATTATATCAACAAGCTCTGAGGAAAGTATAGTTATCAGCCCAACACTGCAACACAAATATACAACAGCTGTGGCTTTCATGTGTAGGCTTTCATGTTAACCTCATTGAGCTGAGAATACGAAGCCTGATCCATAGCAAAGCCAATCATTTGATAGAGCAGTTTAAACCTATTGCTGTGGCATTGGATATCCTACAATCAGACACTGCTATGAGTATGATCGCAGATGCTTGTGAGCAGTGGTGTTCCTTTCTCTCCCATACGGAGAATGTACTGGAACCTCACATGGCCAAGATCAAGAAGAGATATATGTGGGTGTGTATGTATGAATGTATGCGTGTATGTGTGCATGCATGGATGTATGTAATGTGTGACATTATTAATGTTAGATCAGTCATAATTTAGGAAAGTTGTTTTAAACATCTCTTTCAATATAAAATCACTTCACAAAGAAATCCGTTTTATTTGATATTTTGTTGTCTTTCTACCAGACAGCTGGGCCTAGCCAAGAAGGGCTTTACAACAGCCAGTCTGGGTCTACTGCACAACTATCGGAAGCGGCAACAACTCATCGCACTTCTAAAGTCTTTGCGCACTATAAAAACCCTCGTAAGTTGTCACGCAGCTTCCACTAAGCATCACCTCTGAATATAAGTCTGATATAAATAACGACCATCACATATCCAATTCGGGGTTCTGGAATTATATTCATGCTTGAAATTCATGAATGCAGAACAAGGTTGGCCTCTCAAACATATGCCGGTTTAAGGCGCCTCGGACTGACCCCTGGTGTTGGGCGGATGGTTAAGCTGAGTTGCGGGTTCGAGCCGGCAGGCGGCGACACCATGCATCGGATGGTGCATACAGGTGGTGCGTACTGAGACAGTCACAGTTGTCCCGAATCCCAGGTCGAACTGCTTCTGACACCGTGGAGTTTTTGAATTAACAATGTATACATATTTATATAAAAACAATATTTTGTATAATAAATTAACAACTTTTGAATGTTATTTAAAGCTGCATAGTCCGATGAAGCATCAAGTTTTCAAAATCAAAACAATTATCTAGATTTGATTCTACATATGTAACTTAGATACTGATGCACTTATTAAGTATTTATTGCCACATATAAGGGAACAGAGTCAATTTAATAGAACCTGTTAGTGCAGAAGCCTATGGTCTCAGAGTTTTGGCATGCTTGCCAAAATAATTTTCACATGTTTGAATTTCAAATGTCTCAAATGGTAGCCATTTCAATTAAAAGTTACTTCAAACTAAATTAAGATAGATTATAATGATCAATTTAATATACTTATCTCAGAAACATGTCAGAAACTCAAAACCATCGGACTATACAACTTTAATTATGTACGAATAATATGCAATCTGACCTGTTAGAAGCTATGCATCAGTCAGTATCGATTGTAATTTTGTTCTGAGCTATGTTGCACTATATCTATCACGTAACATTACTTAGCTTTTAGTATTAATTTAATGCTTGTGTTTTATCAGTTACCCTAATTTCCTTCTTATCTCACGTTTTCAGCAAAGAACTGACATCAGACTTCGGGAGATGTTAGACGTAAGTGCATCATAGAACCATGTAGATTTGGACAGTAACTGCTAATGCATAGATAATATAGTCGTCTGCACTGACCTCACATAGACAGGTGGGCGTGGGTAGGCAGATTGTATCAGGCAACCTAGGCAGGCTGATGGTTAGACTGCTAGGCCTCGAATGGCAAGAAGTGTGGGTTCGAATCCCACTCCATTCCCATTGTTTGCATCACCCCCATGAAAATATAAATAACTCTGTAAAATCCTCTACCCTCTTCTGTCTTTTAGTTTTGTGTGTGTCTTTTAGTCGTAGTATGATCAGGTTCTAATTGTTTCATATGCCTATAGGGAGTTGGAATCGACTATCTACCATGGTGTGACAGCAAACATTTCTTGTGATGAAATACAATATATATCTCTCTTCTAAAGCTCCGTTCACACACGGACCTTAATTCGCCTGAACTAGTTCGCCTCATCTAAGTTGGCTCAAAATGTGCGTGTGAACGCGCCACTGAGGCGAATTAGGGCTGATTCGACTCAACTAGATTGCGTCATGTAGACCGCTTCGCGAGGTAGATTAGATTAGGTGAACTAGTTGAGGTGACTTAAAGCCCGTGTGTGAACGGGGCTTAAGATAATGTTTGCTGGTCCTTGAGGAAGGACTGAAGCTGCCACCTGGCGTGTTTACATGCCGGAAGTAGGGTGGTTGCCCTTTTTATCCATGTCCTTCACTATAGGTCTTATACTTTAAAGTAGCGCATATTTAAAAAGTAAGGCATATTAGGCTGACCGTTATAAACTACCTTAGAGTAACTGAATAAAAATGGCGAAATTTTGGGATATTTGTATGTATAATAATGTTATTTGTGTTTTGGTTTCTGTGTGTGTGTGTGGGTTGGTGGGTGAGTGAGTGAGTGACAAGTGCATGGACAATTTTAAAATGAAACAAATGTTGATAAGGGCACAGAAAATGGATTTAGGTTTTCTGCACAATTTTCTGTTTTGTTCTTAAAGTGAAATGTTGGTAGATGTGCAACTCGGGTGTCTCAGAAGAGGCGTGTTCTTGGTTACATCTGCTTTGTGTTCTGCTTCTGTTCAGGAAGAGGATTACCCTGGTGCGATCCAGCTGTGCTTGGAGTGTCAGAAGGCAGCCAGCACATTCAGACACTACAAGTGTATCAGGTACGCAACTGACTTACGTACATAATTACCACGGATCCTTTGTGCGTAAAATTCGTTGATTAAGCAATGGATACTTCAACTGTGGACAATACGGGAAATCTGAGATTGTTACCGTTGGTCTCTGAGGAAGGACTGAAGCTGCGGCTCAGCATGATGGGTCGCAGCTTTAGCTTGCACACCGCCTTGAGAAATTGAGATGGCATACTGCTGTGGACACACATATTATACTCTGGGGATGGATGGACATGATGATCGAATCGGTAAGCGCCCTGGCTGGCTTCGTGTGTGGAAGGTCATAGGTTCAAACCAAGACCGAGTCAAACTAATGACTTACAAAATGGATGCTTGTCACTATCTAGCCTAGCACTTGGCATTAATAGGATAGAGCAAGGACCGGTTTACTTAGTATCAGGATAATATGAAAGTGGGATATCGTGTTATGGTACTGGTCTCTCAGTGGAGCAGCACTGTAACGTCGCCATAAATAGACATTGTCACGAGTTGGTACCTGTCCTGGTATGGCCTTTAATGTTGCTATGATATAAAATACAAACAGACAAGCTGTGGAGATTCATAAAGCTAAGGAATGCTTAAATACAGACCAGTGTCCTTTTGTGTTAAAATGTGCGTTGTCTCCAACAACAGTGTACCAGCCACCTAATCCATAACAGTGGCAAAGATTGAACTAGATGCCTCTTTTTAAAGTTGCATAGTCCGATGGTTTTGAGTTCCTCTCATTTTCTGAGATAAACATATAAGGTTGTTCATTATAATCTACCTTACTTTAGTTTGAAGTAACTTATTTTAAATTGCTAACTTTTGAGATATTTGAAATGGAAACATGCTAAATTAATTTTGGCAAGCTTTACAAAAGACCATAGGCTTCTGCAGTAACAGGTTCTTTTAATTGACTCAGTATCCCCATATATGTGACGACAAATATTTAATAAGTGCACCAGCATTTAAGTTAGATATGTAGAATCAAATATAGATAATTGTTTTGGTTTTGAAAATGTTATGTTTTCATCGGACTATGCAGATTTAGCCTCCCACTGACCCTGTGTGACCTCTGTTTGACCCTCACAGCGAACTAAGCAGCAAGCTGCAGGACACCCTGGAGATGATCGAGGAGTCTCTTGATGTAGCCCTTTCAAAAACATGTGCCACATTCGACCACCATCACTACGGCAAGGTTCAGACAGCCTACCGACTACTCGGCAAAGTCCAGGTGGGTATTTTTCTTCACTTCTTCATTTGATCTTCCCATTCCTGTAAGGATCGTTGGGACACCACTGATGACTCTCCAAGTTGCACTTCTCCACAGCTGTCTGGGAGTTGGCGAACTCCAGAACTGTCCACGCTTTGATGTCCTCTTCCCATCAGTGCATTTATTTATATTACAATATTTTTGTTGTTGCAGGTTCTCTGGTCATTGATTATTAAAGTTGCATAATCTGATGAAACCATCCAATTTTTAAAACCGAAGTGCTTGCTTCAATTTGGTCCCACATATCCAGCTTAGATACTGGTGCACTTATTAGTGTGACATAGGAGTATTCAGTCAATTAACGTGTCTCTGCTGCAAGTCATACAACCCTATGACCTAGTATGATGTCCAACATTTTGATACCGGACGCGGTGACCGAGTCGGAAAGAGCCAAACCAATGACGTACAAAATTGATATTTGTCGCTAACTAGTCTGGCACTTCTGCATTACTAGGATAGGACGGAATTGTTAGGTCAATATCAGGATATTGTGACCATGGGGATCTTAGGTCATGGTGCCAACAGCCAAGTCTTCCATTGGGACATAACTATAAGGTCGCCTGAGTGTGCATTGTAACACATCGGTACCTGTCCTGATATGACCTTGGATGTTACCAGGACATAAACTCCCAACAAACAAACAATCCAACATTTTAGTATATACACCAATACTACTTTGCATGTTTTCACTTAAAATATCTACAAAGTTGCCATTTTAATTAAAGTAAAATAGATTATAATGATCAACGTAATGTATTTACTTAAAATTATGACAGAAACTCAAAAACATCGGATTTTTAAATGCAAGTTAATGGATTCCTGATTAGCCTAGGTAGACCGGGGATACATAACACATAATCAACACAAAAATCCTGAAAGGCTTGAAACATTTAACTCTGCCCGAAGTTCTCGGTTGGTTGTTGGAGTTTTACGTCCTGACAACATCTAAGGTCATATCCAGACGGGGATGCTCTCGGTGACTGCTGATGTAAGGCTAGTAACGAGCTGATGTTTAACCTCCCTTGTACTAAGTGGGGACTGGATTTCCACCTCGCCATCGATTTCTACTTTTCCCCCTTCAAGATCACTCCTGTACTTGAAAGAAAATTAACAAGTTGCTTTTCTTTCTTTCTGAAATGAATTGATACAGAAAATCCGTTTTGAAGGAGCTCTTTTTCCAGAAAATACACCATTATTACATTATCACAATATTGATAATAGAAGTAAAGAAAAAGACCCATTTATTTTTGTTTATTTGTGAACGCTTTACTTTGTCAGCACTGTTTATATTTCCAGGTAGACTGTTGAATCCATGTAATTGTTGAATCAATGTAATTGTTTTAGTTTCTTATCCTAACTAACACTATAGCCCGAGCTTGTCTTATTCAGCTAGTACTTGCTTAAATTGAAAGTAGTACCGTAAAGAAAGAAAGTAGTACTAGCACCGTTAGTAAGGAATGACAGAACACCTCGTATGGCACCTGTTTGAGTTTGGTGGGGTACTAAATAGTACAGACAGGCCCGAGTTACTTATCACCACCACCTGTTGACTGGTTTGTAATGTACCGGTCAAACAATACTAGCGCCATTAGTAAGGAATGGTTCATGGTGGTTCGCCAACATGGGTAATTTGCGTGCGAACGAGGAGCCCTACAGTGGCGCCCCTGGAGTGTTCCCCCATCTGGCCTCCTACTGGTCTCACCCAGAACCAGCCACACGAGACTCTGACGTCACGTTCACGTCTCGCGAGACTATGACGTCACGGGCCCTTCATCGGAAATCAACGAACCTCATTCCTCACTTCCAACCCGGCAGTCAGACGAGCAACTCAACAGACTGACTCAACTCAGCCGCCCACCCAACCCTTCAAATGAACAGTCATACACACGGGGTTGAGGGCCTGAGGGCCTGAGTCGAACATTCAAACTGTCATCATATTGCTCTTCCTTACTGTACTTACTGTCTTACTTACATGTATTGTTCATTAAAATCCATAACATGGGCTCCTTGTTCGCGTGGTAAATTACAGAATACCTCATATGGCTCCTGTTTAAGGTTGATGATGTACTAAATAGTACAGACAGGCCCGAGTTACATATCACCACCACCTGTTGACTGGCTTGTAATGTACTGGTCAAACAGTACTAGTGCCGTTAGTAAGGAATGACAGAATAATTTGTATGGCTCCTGTTTGAGGTTGACGGTGTACTAAATAGTACAGACATGCCCGAGTTACATATCACCACCACCAGTTGACTGGTTTGTAATGTACTGCTCAAACACTACTAGCGCCGTTAGTAAGGAATGACAGAATATGGCTCCTGTTTTAGGTTGATGGTGTACTAAATAGTTCGGACAGGCCTGAGTTACATGTCACCGCCACCTGTTGACTGGTTTGTAATGTACCGGTCAAACAGTACTAGTGCCATTAGTAAGGAATGACAATACCTTGATGACACCTGTTTGAGGTTGGTGGTGTGCTAAATAGTACATACAGGCCCGAGTTACATATCAGTGCCACCTGTTGACTGGTTTGTAATGTACCGGTCAAACAGTACTAGCGTCGTTAGTAAGGAATGACAATACCTTGTATCACACCTGGTTGAGGTTGGTGGTGTGCTAAATATTACATAAATGCCCGAGTTACATATCAGTGCCACCTGTTGACTGGTTTGTAATGTACCGGTCAAACAGTACTAGTGCCATTAGTAAGGAATGACAATACCTTGATGACACCTGTTTGAGGTTGGTGGTGTGCTAAATAGTACATACAGGCCCGAGTTACATATCAGTGCCACCTGTTGACTGGTTTGTAATGTACCGGTCAAACAGTACTAGCGTCGTTAGTAAGGAATGACAATACCTTGTATCCCACCTGGTTGAGGTTGGTGGTGTGCTAAATATTACATACAGGCTCGAGTTACATATCAGTGCCACCTGCTAACTGGTTTGTAATCTGCAGACGTCGATGGACCAGCTACACATGCACTTTACGTCCGCAATCCACAACACGGCCTTCACGATTGTGCTAGGCTACGTGGAGTTGGCGGCCGGGACCGGGGACAGCAGCAACCAGAAGCGCCAGTACGCCGACCTGTGTAAGGTACGCCGGCCACCACACTGTGTCACCAACACCTTCACTAGTATCTGTTCCACAACACCCGGGGACAGCACAACAATGGATCGAGCATATATCCTCTGACTGGGTCCCTACCGCACAAATTATTCAAATTAAACGGTCCGATGAGACATCATTTTGTCAAGATCAAAACACTTACACTTATCTACATTCGATCCTAAATCTCCAACTTAGATACTGGTTAATTAATTACTGATTTGGGAGAGCATAGAAAGAATAATCAGTGAATTTAGGATACTATCTCCTTTGCCACCTACTTTGAGAAAGCCATTAAGCAGGAACCCCACTAACTAATTAGGTCAATCTCATGACCGCATTAGCCTTGCCCTAATTCTAATTACCATGTGTAGCATAGACAGGTTCCAGGAGGCTACCTACATTAGTAGATCATTCTACATCACGTGACCATTGATCTGGATTATAGCTAAAGGAGTTTTTGCAAGCTTGTCGAAATTATTTTGGGTTCTTTCAATTCAAATTGCTCCAACGTTAGTTATTTTTTCACCAAGGTTTCTCAAGACTAATGATTAGTTTATATGTATCTAAAAATACGGCACAAATTCAAAAGCCATCGGTCTATGCAACCTTAAGCAAAAACGGCGGAGAAATGAGCGGATGGTAGAGGGCTGAGGCGCCACCTGGAGGGAAGGAGCGGAGTAAGGAGCTGCTTGGAAGCAAACCTCCAGCCCTCCAGGCCGCATTCCAACTTCCAATAATTTATCGGGGAATGGCTGAAAATTACCACAAGTCGTACTTCACACAGCATTCTCCAAACAACCCTCATCGCATTCCCTTTACCATTCAGCACAGACTCTGCTTGGAGAGCGTTATGCTGTCACTATTGGTACGGTTTTGTCCCTCACTCTGATCTGAAACCACTAATAGCCACCCACATAAAATCCAAATGCCAACATGAGTGGGATGAAAACATTAATAAACTTAAAATAAATTGAACCATCTGTGGGAAAGCCACCACAGACTCATGCGGGAGGTCGGCGGGACCAAGTGGTCCTTAGCCGCTGCCGTATTGGCCACTCGTGGCTTACACATGCTTTTCTGCTGAAGGGGGAACCTCCCCCTGAATGTATTGGGTGTCAGTCCCCGCTGACACTCAAACACATTTTACTAAGTTGCGTTGATTTTTTGGCCCTGCGCCAACAGTTCTACACTGCAGACAGTATGCATGACCTTTTTACTAAGGTAAAACAGGAAAACATTTTAGCCTTTTTGAGGGCAGCTGGACTGTACCACCTCATATAGTTTACTAAATAGATTCTATCAATTATTAATAAAACTTTTCTCTTTCTATGGGAATTTGTTTCCCTTGACCACAAATATATGATTGTGAGCTTTCTAATTTAATGAGTGTATATTGGCACATAATTGATTGTCTGCTTTTACATGTAAAAGCAGTGGTTTGAACAAAAAACAAAGATTTCTCGCCGTGAATATGGACTATGCTGCCGACACGGCGTAAAACAACCACCAATCAATCAATCATGTCTGCTCTTGTTGTCAGGGATGACTTTGATCCCTGAGACACTGATGTGCACCTCCGCTAACGGCTGCTTGCAGCACATGCCCGTGGAGATGTTCACGCCGTGCTTGATCGACCTGTGCAAAGCCCTCTGGGAGGTGATGAAGAGCTACCACAAGACAATCAAGTGGCACCAGGACCACGACATGGAGACCGACCCAGACACCGACGACGGCGCCACCTCCGGCCAAGGTACATCTCATTGATGTTCAATATTCTAAGTTTTAAAAAGGAGTGAAGTTTAATCAGGCCGACTAATTCGCAATTTAATTAACCTTAAAAAATCTCAGTTTAATAACTTCATTTAACTTCATTGTATCATCTGTCTGTTTCTTTGTTTATCTGTTTTTGTTTGTTTGTTTCTCTTTCTTTCTTTCTTTCTTTCTTTCTTTCTTTCTTTCTTTCTTTCTTTGCTTTCTTTCTTTCTTTCTTTATTTGTTTATTTCTTTTTCTTTCTTATCTTGTTTCACTCGTTCTTTCTATTTCTTTTTCTTTCTTTCCTTCCTTCCTTTTTAAAAATCTTCTTTCACTCGTTCTTTTTATTTCTTTATTTTGTCCTTCCTTCCTTCCTTCCTTCCTTCCCTCCTTCCTATATTTGAGAAAACTGCAATACTTATTTGGATAGGTAGGATCCAATGTAGATAATGCAGCTTTAAACCTCTATGGCGTCCCTTAACTGACGACTGTAACGCCACGACCGCCCCGGCACGCTGCTTGCAGGTGAGGAGGGCAGCGCTGCGGCAGCAGACTTCGACAGGCGTTACATCTGGCAGAAGCTGGAGCACGGCCTGGTGCGCATCTACGGCGACGTGCAGCAGAAGGTGAAGGTCTACATGCTCAGCACCGATATCAGCTACTTCAAGTACGACGAGTTCATCCAGGTGCTCGACATCGTCAACAGGTGAGTTCGGGTCGCGGTCCGCTCACACGGCCTCTGGGGGCGGCTAACCGGGGTGGAGCGACGTGGATTTGTACACCATTAATAAAAAAAAAGGACCCCAGACCCTATGGGAGACTATCCACCTCTTTGCAGAAATTTCATGATATTTGACAATGTAACTTAGCAATAATTACTAGGATGAGGTTGACCACTCCCGATATGACCTTAGATGATACCAGGACGTAAAACTCCAACAACCAAACCAAACCTACTATTATTGAAGCAACATTCTGTTTTTAGTGCTTTTGATTCTTTACAAATCCCTAGTCGTAGATTTGTGTTGTTCCTAGATACCACTTTCATCCCTGATTTATACTCGCATCATTCATTATATATTACATATTTTACTGTAATTAAAATAGTTTTCGTTACATTGTGAATATAGCCTTTGATGCCGGCGAGTCGCAAAAATCACCATATATCAATCAATCAATCAATCAAGTTCTCGTTGACTGTCACTACTGAGCGTATATGTTTCAACTTGCTGCGGGAGACGTCTTGATGTTACATACATCCTCGTCTTTCAGGTTGATTCAGATCGGTGAGGAGTTTTGTGGGAGCAAATCTGAGGCACTTGAAGACTCGATCCGCAAACAGAGTGTGTGCTACTTCCGCAACTATCACAGGTAGGGAAGCGCACCTACCGGCTTACTACAGACTAGAAAACATGTGTCGTTCGGCCTACCAGAAGGCACCCCTGTATCGAAGTAACATACACAATAAAGTCTCTACCTACCCATACCCATATAACTCGATGTTGCAAGGGCCTAAGTCCCCAATAAATAAACAGAAGCATAAGCACCTACTAACTGAGAGGTAGCACTCGTACTATCGCACATCTTCCAACCCAATAACACATCTTCACTACAGGTGTACGTCATGCTTCACTACATGCATACGTCAGAAATGTATGTACAGTCACATCACTATTCCTCTTTTTACTGTAGTACTGTGTCTTAGTTTACTTGTTTGTGTGTAAATTTCTGTAATGTAGTATGGCTGGAAGACGAGTGACCTGATGCTAAAAAAAAGAAATTCCATTCGCTGAATAAAATATAATTTACCCAAAACAATAATTATATCACGGTTGCCACACTGGTATATTCTAGCAGGCTTGGTTGGCCATCTCCTTCACTGTTGAAGATGAGTGCATGTTTACATTACAGAACCCGGATGGACGAGTTGCGCATGTTCCTGGAGAATGAGGGCTGGGAGCTGTGTCCAGTCAAATCAAGTTTTAGTATTACCCAACTACAGGTAACTCGTAAATGCCCTTAGTCCGGTGTTAAAGGATATGCCAAACCAATGTAATATACTTGTTGTTCAAGCACATTTTGTCTGAATTTTGGGTGGGAAGGTACTTTTGAAAAGTTTTGGTTTTTGCATTTGGTTCACAAAGTGTTATTTTGAATTTAGTTTTTTTTTTTTCCTTAAAATAAATTTGTCATGCAATTGGAAAACTGGGCTAACATGTTGCTAAAATGGAAAACTTCAAGAAACAAATAAATCCGTTGAAATTTGGTGCATGGCAGGATTTCATTTGAGTTTACTTTCCTTCCAAAATGCTATTATCCAAAGGGTTAGGCAGGATTCAAAATTGGCACGGTGATGCCTGAGAAACAAATATGTTTTTTTATAGTGTTTTTTTTTAGCCTTATCTAAGCCTTTTCTGACACTTTCTCTAGTCTTCTGGGGCCATATGCATGAAGCAGTGTTAGCGAGTCAAAACGCGTTTAGAAGGGATTTCTGGTTTAGCGCCGAAAAGTTGGTATGCATGGAGCAGTGTTGGGCCTAACACCACAAGCTTAAACTAGGTTAAGCTAAACCAGAAAATAGCTGGTTTACAGGCAGTGTTAGTTATCAAATCTATTCAATGCGATCATATTTAACAGAATTAGCTACCAAATAAGTGAAATTTGACCAATTTAACACTAAATTCGAAGCGTTATTAAGGCTACCGCCGCATTGGCGGCAATATTAATAGTTATATTTTCGAATCGACGAACGTAAAGTAAACAAATCGCCGCCGCCGTCGCCGCCGAATCGGTGGGAATTTCTTACGCCCAAATCTATTAAATGCTGTCATATTTAACAGAATTACATACGCAATAAGTGAAATCTTATCAATTTAACCCTAAATTCGAAACGATATTAATGTAGCCGCAGCATAACAGGTGATGCGGATTCCGAGGGACACCAGTTTGCCAGGGACACTTCCATTGAAATGCATTGTTAACGGCCTTGAGCAAATCTTCATACGGCAGAAGTCAAATATCTCTCAAATTACACCATCTAGAAACTAATCGCTTGGTAGACATAGAGAAAACATCTTTACCATAAAGACTATATTAAATTGATAAGATTAAGGTTCTTGATTTCTATTAATTCTGAATAAAACTAACGTTTTGCACTGCGCGTACCGTCAAACTCAAGGCATTGTCAATGGTCGTGAGCCATCTTCATACATAAAATACAGAAAAAGTCAAATATCTCTCAAATTACACCATCTAGAACCAAATCATTTGGTATACATATAGAAAAGATCTTTACCAAAAACATTATATTAAATTTATAACGTTAGTGACAATGCTGTTCGATTTTGAAGCATGTGCAGAAGCGATGTGTCCCTGGCAAACTGGTGTCCCTCGGAATCCGCAACAGCGGCGTTATTCATATTGTCAAATCGCCGCCGCCGCCAGTATGGAACGCGACGTCGATGCGGCGGCGATTTGTTTACATTACGTTCGTCGATTCGAAAATATAACTGTTAATAACGCCGCCAATGCGGCGGTAGCCTTAATAACGCTTCGAATTTAGGGTTAAATTGATGAAATTTCACTTATTGCATATGTAATTCTGTTAAATATGATCGCATTCAATAGATTTGAGCCTAATATATGGCTACAAATGCAGAGGGATTTCCCAAATCTATAAATACATTCACGTTTAGCTAACACTCACCGTTTAGGCCGCCATGCATACGTTTTCGACGCCGCCGATAAACGGTGATAGCTATACAGTGTTAGAGGGATAACACCACACGCCGCTAACACTGCTCCATGCATACGGGCCCTGGTGTTGGCTTTTAATTTAGCCTGGCTAATCTTTTGCGTTTGCATATTTTTTCTAACTCTTGATCCTGACCCCACAAATGTGGGATCAGGCTTAGGCTAAGTATGATGTTCCATATGACCATATAAGGACTATTTCCTTCATTCTGGGGCTAAACACCATGATAAGCCTTTTGCTGACCTCTACTGTAAAAAAGGACCCCAAGTATGAGGTATTCGTAAAAGCCACATTCAAACACACTTTTATTTTTTTTAATTCCGTGAGGTCCATATGAACTATTGAGATTTTACGACAGGGCGCTTTGGGCTAATTCAGGGATGTGAAAGATCTCCGCGTTTTCCCTGATTTCCGCGAAATGCGGATAACCCTTCATGGGCTTTCCACTGCCAGCTAAGCTTCCTGAGACACTTACCTTACCCATGCCTACTTGTGCATGTGGCATTTAACCTCGGAAGGTCAGCGTAACTTACCACACTCATACCCCTACAATTGTAAGTCTTATACTTATATCACAAAATTAATATCCAGGTATGGTTCAAAACAATACAGCGTGCAGCATGCCCAGAATCCTGGTCATGGAACCGATGCCATGAGGTGTGGGGGGGGGGGGGGAGTGTTCTCAAATGAAGGGAACATTGCGCCTAGAGTAGGACTTGAACACCCACCCCTGCTATTCTGGTGCTAGCATCGTAACCATTAGTCTATCCAGAATCCCAGATGCAATCAACCTACCCACGCCTACCTGTGTGTGTGTGGCATTTCATCTGTACCTCAATACATCCACCTGTAAGAGAACAAATATACAGTGAATCATATTGAGCTGTACCTGCTCCCTCTGAACACCTCCCCCTTCCCCTTCCTTAAATTTGCATAGTACGATGAAGCATCAACATTTCAAAACCAATACACTCACCTAGACTTGATTCTACATATCTCACTTAGACACTGATACACTTATTCAGCACTTGTTCCCCCATAGAAGGGCATACTGAGTCAATTTAATAGAACATATTAATGCATAAGCCTATGGTGTCGAGTTTTGGTGTGCTTGCCAACATTAATTTGGCATGTTTGTGCTTCAAATATCTCCAAAGTTAGCCATTTAAAATCAAAGTTATCACAAATCAAAGTAAGGTACATTATATCGATCAACGTGATATGTTTATCTCAGAAAATGACAAAAACTCAAAACCATCGGACTATGCAACTTTAATAAGCAGACGCTGCTGTGTGTTTAGGAGTTTAAGTACATGAAGGGCCTGGCAGAGCGGCAGCGGGGTCAGGACGAGCAGGCGGACAGCAGTGTGGGCGAGCAGGCCAAGGTGGAGGGCGCGGACGACAAGGTCCGGCACAACTACGACTACTTCGCCCGTTACGGCAAGGTGGGCAGCCCGTTCGACGCGCAGATCACGGAGGAACAGGAGGAGGACCTGATGGAGACCAACGGGGTGGGTGTCCCGCCATGCTTCACCGCACTTCGATCAGTTATACTCAGTATAAATCAATGATGCATTATTAGCCAATTTTTGGGATATCATCGTAGAGGATGTGTTATCAGCACTATTTTGGCATTGAATAAACATCTTTAATTTTACTTGTGTTTTTAGGTATTTAAAGTAAATATATTTGTTAAGTTTATGATAGCTTCTCATGTGCTTCAGACTGATGGATGCTATCACTTATAATATAATGCTATTCCCAGCCTCATCGGTTGTTTGGGTTTGATCCTAGCAACATCTATGGTCATACCAGGACGGGTACCAACTTGTGACTGCGCACTCATGGCTGCTTGACTGGCGTTAAAATATCGTAAAATATACATTTTTCATGTAACGGTCAGCAAAACTGAGTTTAGATGTTGATAATAACAAATCTGCCAGAGCAGCTCTTAACATTTGGTGAGGTGGGATTTATTTAAAAATTTAAAAATTCGTTTTATTACTTTTCTTCAATATTTCTACTATTGCTATAAAAAGGGTTCGGTGATAGTGGTACTAAAAAAACGAAATTATAAGTACCGCCCCAAAATTTCTTGAATCAAATTAAAAGTTTGTTAGTTTTTTGTAAACATCCGCCAATCCCCATATTTAACAAAATATGCCCATGTGTTTTGTTAGTTTTTATTTATTTTTGCCTTACAGACTGCAAGTTTAGGGTGATTCTATGATTGTGTTTCTTGCCGCTACTCTGACGTTGCAAACCCCTTCAGCTGACTGTTGTGTTTACTCTGACAGTTCTCCGATGACAGCGGAGTGCCGCGGACACTGAGCCAGGACTCTGACAGCGACGAGGACATTCCGGAGGAGCTGAAGCAGGAGTACATTGACGAGAACACCGGCGACCTGCCCCCGCCCGCCACTCAGCGAAAGGACCGAGGGTGAGCTCCACACGCCTTAGCAGTCTGTCACCGCAGTGTTAGACAATGGGGGAGGAATTGTGTAATTCAATCAATACTTGCCAGGGCTCTCAATGACTCAGGAACTCGGGTCAAATACACGCGACACCAGGTATTTGACATACAGTTACAAAGAGCCAAGGCTCAGTGATGCATCAAAAAGAGAAGAGATTATTTCTAATCAAATTATTCATTTTATTCATTCTTTTAATTTCCTCCTACATAAACACAGATAACATAGGTACCTTAGCAAAATATTATTTTCTTAAATTATGAAACTATAAACAGTTATCACAATATCACCATAGAGGATGCGTTACCAACACTATATAACTTATAAGTATCGTCATCGTCAACATCATCGCCACCATCATCATGACCATCACCATCATCAGCAATGATGCATTACCATCCAGTTATGGGAATATAACCATAGAGGATGCGTTATCAGCACTATTTAGGCATTGAATAAGCATCTTTAATTTTACTTCTGTTTTTAGGTCTTTAAAGTAAATATATATTTTAAGTTGATGATAGCTTCTCATCTGCTTCAGACTAAGCATTTTACGGACAAAGCGGCGGAGTGGAAGTGGAGGCAGTTCGAAGGCCACTCCCATCATCACCAACACAACGCTCAATGTGTGCAGGCTCTTCGGTAAGAACCCTCACTCAGATTTCTGAGTTTGAGCATTTTCACGAGTAAGCCGTATTTAAGACCGTAGAAACTGATGTCTAGATTTGCAATTGGTTTTTTGTTCAGTTTTTTGTTGTTTTCTCTTGTAGTCTTTCACGAGCATTGATTAAGCGGGTGGGGGGGTATTTTAATCGCGGGAAATTTCTCTTTCTTATTGCACTGTTCTATTCTTGTAATGCGGAGCTTCAGGTAAGGTGGCTGCATATATAAATTATTTATGGGAGAAGCCCATCACTCTTTCTCATATTTGAGTGTGTTTAGAACACTAACCAAACAAATTTCATGGCCTACAGCAGAAACTTATATATTTGCTGGTGTTATTTTGTGTGTGCCGAAATATATGTTGATGATATATTATTTCTTTTCATTTATTCCTTTTTACTCAATATTTCAGGGAAATATATGCAGATGATGAATGTTCTGAAGCCTATAGCCTTCGACGTGATCATCTGTATGTCACAGCTTTTCGACTACTACCTATATGCAGTGAGTACCCTATCTTATTCCCTCCGACACAGTAAATAGCAGTAGATGGATACCTATTTGTATGAAACACTCCAATCGTTACCATTGAACTTATAGCTGCAGCAAAGTCCGATGAAGCCAAAAACCATACCTAGATTTAATCGCACATGTCCAACTTAGATATCAGTGCACTCATTAAACATTTATTTCTGTGTACATATAATTTAATATTGCATGTCACTTCAAATATATTTCAGCCGTTAACTTCATAAAATAAAATTTACATTAGCCTTTCATTAAAACGATCGATGTAGTATTATATAGTTACTTTTAAAATATGGCAGAAACCCCGAACCATCGGATGATTCAACGCTAAGCCCTCTTTTAGGAAAATTTGGTTATTGAGCATTTTGAGTTATAACTCCATTAGCTTTCAAATAATAATTTGTCAAAGTACATCCGATTATTTCAATTAGTTTGTCAATGACATTACCTCAATGTTAGCCAGTTTTAATTGGAAATTAAAGAGGATATTACTGTGCATAGGCTCTTTAAGTTTAATCAGGGTTGGCAGATTTTCACGATTTCGCCGATTTCGGACGTTTAAAAATAATCGCCGATTTCTAATAATTATAAAGTATTTGGAGAATTTTATAATTATTTAACTATTATCACCAAAGACCAGGGATATATCATAGCAGTTTATGTCGTATTGGCCAGTCGTGCTGTGGCCCATCACAGTATACAGTAAGAGGATTTCTGCAAAAAGCACGTAACTTCTATCATAGGCATATAACAGCAAGGGAATTGCAGAAAATTACCGGATGTCAAGTTTTGTACATTACTCTCCTAACATAGTCGTAGGACCATGACTGTGATCAATAATTCTACTCTGGTGGGAGGGCATCATGCTTTCATTGTTGTGACTCGATTAATACTCGTTGTAGATTCCCCCCCCCCCTTTTTTTTTGCCTGAGACCACATTCATCCCTATTTAAAAGAGTGTTTTTCTTAAAATACCGATAGTATAATTTAGGCTTAGGTGACTAAAATATTGACTGAAAATATTGTTATGCTTCAGATATATTAACGGCAAAATATCGAAATCTCATGTATTCGAACTGTTTTTAACCAGATGGAATCGAAAAACAAGTTGACTTGAATGCATGAATGTGATATATAATGAAGGCTCTATTTGTTACCAACTCCATCGCGAACGACTAGATTAGTTCTGAAAGCTCTTACTGGTTAATGAATCCTTGCTGTAGTAATGTCAAGTTTATGGCAATTATTTCCATGAAAACAAACCTGTACAGTTGACCCTCTCCTTGCAGATCTATGTGTTCTTCGCGTCTGATCTAGACATGGTAAGTGAAGTGGTTCTGCTTTTGACATGCCTACGATAAACAGCTAGCATTATTGTGTTTAGTTCATCAGTTTGACACACATTGCTTCGATAAGCAGTGTTATTCATTGCAATCAATTCGTTGTCAAACATTAGTCCTCTGGCCTAAAGCCAGAAGGGACGGCCGAATAAGTTGAGCGCCTGTTTCCGATGTGGCAGGTTGTGGGATTCAAGACCCGGGTTTGAACCCTGGCCGAGTCAAACCAATGGCTTAATAATTTATGCTTGTCGCTACCTACATGGTGCTCAGCATTACATAGATAGGGCAAGGAGCTGGGGCATGAGCAAGGCCAATTGTGTGCGGTTGAACATTCCTCTCTTGTAAACACTGGATGTAATCAAATAGGCTGTTCACCCGGTGTCATGGTATAAAACCCCGGCCCGATCGCAGCCCCTGCCGTGGCTTCTGCGCAGAGTTTGTAAACAGGCGCAGCTCGGCTGCAGAACGAATACACACTGCCAGTGTCTATTAAAGATTAATAGAAATGCACAACCCTAACTGTATAAATTTAATATAATCTATCCGTCGAATATGTTTTCTATATGTGTACCAAGCAGCTTGTTTCTAAGTGGTGTAGCTTTAGAGATATTTCACTTTTTCTGTATGAAGATTGCACTGACACTCAGAATATCCCAACTTTCACTATTATCTCTGTTTTTAATACTTTCAGCATAAATTGCTCTTAGGTTACATTAAATACTTCAGATCTTCCTCTTCAATCGCACATTAAGATATTTTTAATCGATCCAATGAAAGCTTTTAAATTTATTTTACAAAAATAAATGCTTAGTCAACTGTCTTCACGGCAGGGGCTGCGATATGGCCGGGGTTTTATACCATGACACCGGACAGGCCGTGGAGTGGTTGGCTCAGGTATTACAGTATTGTAACTGAGTCAGGATATTGGGTCATGGTGATGTCCGCGGGGTATCCAGGTCATAGTGTTGGCGGCGTGGTATCCTATAAAGCCACCATGAATGCGCATTATCACAAATCGGTGCCTTTTCTGATATGACCTTGGATGTTGCTAGGATGTAAATCCACTTATAAGCAAAGTGTTTATGTCAGGAGCTGACCTTAGTTCACATCAGGATAAAACAATTAGATAAATGACTCTTAGGCTCAAATTCAATCTAAGAATAAAGGTTTAAAATTATTGTATATCTGATGTGTTGTCATGTCATGTTATTAATGTGGAAAGAAAGTGTTAGGACTAGACTACATGCAACCAACTTTCAAATGTTTACTCTGTTGCCTTGTACTTCTGTTTGCACCTAAGCCAAACAAAATAACGTATTTGTTTCTCAGGTATCACCGTTTCTATTTCGAGTCCCACCCAACCATTTTTATAATCGTAATTTTAAAGAAAAATTTAATATGAAAGAAAATCCAGCTACACCGAATTTCAATGGCCGCTCTAGCAGGGATGTTTTTTTTGGGGGTGGGGATGGGGGGGGGGGACTACACCTGAATAACATCTAACCAGTTTTGTGCAATTGTATGACATTTCTCTGACCAAATACAAATTTAATTCAAAATATGACCTCAACACAGTTTCTTGAACCAAAGTTGTATCAACAAAAAAAACCACCCACACCTGCCCCAAAGACTCACTAAATGTACCTGAGAAACAAGTGTGGTTTTGTCCTTAGCTTTACGTAAATGTATTATTTACCTTGACATGTGCCCTTAGCTTCAGGTGTACAGAAAGTATCGATGGCTGGATAATATGAAGGTATCCTACGTGTGGAACGTGTGAGGTGTTGGGTGTGGGTGGATCGGAATGTGGGGCACGGATGTGGGGGACCGGATGTCAAAGGCTAGCGGTGAACCTCCAGCAGCAAACTGTACACCTTGCAAGATGTCAAAATTATAATATTAAAATAATGTGCTTTTAAATTTTTTAATATTTCTTTTTAGCATTATCGGATTAATGAAGTGGGATGTGCGTATTGCTACGAGTATTTTCACGGATGAAAGCTCTAAGAATTTTCGCTGATTTCCGCGACTTTCTTTAAAAGAAATATTGACAATTGGGTGTCGACAAAAAGACTGACAGCCCCTCAGAGCCTTAGGCTGCCAGAGAATAGCGCGGAAATTCACCGAAGTCAGATTACTTGTTTGCTGTGTATCCCAAACTGTTTAGACACCGTGGGGGTGTTTGTTCGCTTGTTTTTGTTTTCATTGGAGGCGACTTTCATTCCAAAATTGTTTACTATTTAGCGTGTCCAATAGGGGTGGTAGCGATCCTTTTATCAACATGATTTCTATATGCCGGTGTCGCAGTTTCAGCGCCCGGTCAGTTTCAGCGCCCGGTCAGTTTCATGCGCATGCGTCAAAATCTAACATCATCGTCACTAACCTTATAAATTTAATATAATGTTTTTGGTAAATATGTTTTCTACATGTGTACAAAGCGATTTTTTTCTAGGTGGTGTGGTTTTAGAGATATATCACTTTTCCTGTATTTTCTGTATGAAGATTGCTAGCGACCATTGACAATGCCTTGAGTTTGACGGTACACCCAGTGCAAAACCTTAGTTTTATTCAAAATTAATACAAATCAAGAACCCTAACCTTATAAATTTAATACAGTCTTTTTGGTAAAGATGTTTTCTATATGTGTACCAAGCGATTTGTTAATAGGTGGTATTTAGAGATATTTCACTTTTGCTGTATTTTCTGTATGAAGATTGCTCACGACCATTGACAATGCCTTGAGTTTGAGTCTATATGGACGGTGGAAACTGACTGGGCGCTGAAACTGCGACACCGGGTTGACTGACTGGGCGCTGAAACTGCGACACCGGGTTGACTGTACACTTTTGTTTAAATTGGTCGACACTCCTGCTGCTGGGGAGGCATGTGCTTCAGGGCCGGTTTGTAGGTTTCATAGCTGAGTGTCCTTACTGTGCGCTTTGTCTCCTCTGTCTTCTCTTTCCGGCACCTCAGTCACCTAATTAAAGACACGTGTCCAAAGAAACGCAGAAGTGTGAGCTTCGGATGGAAAAATATGTGTCCACTCGCATAATTGAGAGAATATTATGACATTTTCTTTCAGTGCAATTTTTGTTCTATTAATATTTTGGATAAAAGATTAAAAGAAAAAATACCAAACTATTTAGATATCACCATTAACTGATTTACTAAATATCAAGTGGGTTTTCTTTCTGGGCCCATTCCGCACCTAACCCAACTTTTCAATAAACCACTTTTCCGTGTCACAGAAATTAAGGTAAGGTGTGGTGGAGGTCTCGACTTTCAAGAGTGAATTTGTGTGAACTTACTCATCCACTCGGTAGTGTACACTAAGAGCCCGTGTCGTACTGGTGTCGAGTATGTGTAAGTTATTTTCGTGATTTCAGTTTTTATTGTATTGGACTTTAATCAAAGTATATTAAAGAAGAGTTTATAGTTGCACAATCCCATGCAATTTTCAGAACTTTGAAACAAAAAAAAAGTAGCTAGATTTGATCCTACATCCCCAACATAGATTGCACTCATTAAACATTCATGGCAGTTTGATGCTCATGTGCTAGGCTGCTATGCTCGAAAACAAATTAAAGTCCATGCCCAGCATTTCGGTGTGCACGCCAAAGTTAATCATTTGAAGTAACAGATTCTTCATCTTTCAAGCTAAAGTAATGTAGATTATAACGACCAATCTAATATATTTAGCTACAAAATATGACACAAACTCAAAGCCATTAAATTATGCCATTTTAAATAATGGTTATGCTGTGGATGCTGCTCTCTTATATTTAATGTACAATTAATAAATGCATACAGAGAAATGGTTTACATATGTCCAATTAAAAATGTCAAGATTCTATCAGATTTCTATCGAATTCTAAACTGAATTCCAAGCAATTACATTTTTTTTAATTTGCAATTGTCGAATCTATATTTTATGTACAAATAAACAAATGATTGATAGTTCAAATTTTCCTTTATGTAAAAACCAACAAAAATTGGTCTATTTCAGAACGAAGTTGAGTAGGGCCTATTTGTGACAAATTACTTTATATTCTTATTCACGTTTGTATTTAATGGTAACAAATAAATGAGCAATACGTAGTACATTATAGAACTAAAACCTTGTTTATTCCAATATTTGTACCAAATTCCTTTCCTAAACCTTTAGATTGATTGGACAAATGAATGAACAATACATAATACATATTTTCCTTCAGGGGGGAAAAAAAGCACACAAGTTTGGTATTTCAGTTTTTGTGTTAATCCTCTCTATCCTTTTTGACCCTAAATTGACGGGCTACAAATAATCAACCGACAAATAGCTCATTTTCTTTCATTTAAAACACGAAACAAATTGGAAATACGTGGCTATTTCTGAACCAAGCCAATAAAGAGTGTTTTTACCACCCTCTTTTATTTTTTTCTCGCCTTTTAATTGGCTACCAATAAATAAACTAAGCAGTGCATGTTTCCTTTTTATTTTTTTAAAGCGCTAAGTTAAAATACTTGGATATTTCAGTAACTTTATTATCCAACCTGATTTTTCTCGCAGCCAGATGCTGTGACCGAATCGGTAGACGGCAAGCTTCCCGTGTGGAAGGGTGGGAATCATGATCGAGTCAAACCAATGACTTACAAAATTTATACTTTCTGCTACGTAGCCTGGCAATCAGCATTAATAGGATAGGGAAAGGACTGCTTAGCTCAGTGTCAGGATAATGTGTCTGAGTGGGAAATCGGGTTATGGTTGCAGTAGCCTGGTCTCCCAGTGTGGAAACACTATAAAGTTGCCATGAGTTTACACTGTCGCAAGCTGGTACCCATCCTGATATGACCTTAGGTGTTGCTACGATGTAAAAATCTAAGCAACAAACAATTTCTCTAGCCTTTAGATTGAATGGCCACCGATAAATAAATGATGAATAGTTTATGTTTTTTGTTTTACCACCACAACACTTGGTTATTTCAGAACGAGGCGAACGAGAGCTCGCTGAGCAGTAAGCTGCGCACGACGCTGCGGCGCATCCAGGACAACCTGATTCTCGATGCACATGACGGATCGCCGGTCAGCTTGCCGCCCGGCGTCGGGTCGCCCTCTGGCGGCGCTGAGGAGAAGCACGACAAGATCGGCCACCCCCATATATCGCCCATCGTCGACCTGGGCGGCATCGACAAGCTGTTCGGTCTGAGTGAGCGGGTCGTCGCCACTGAGTCCCTGTGAGTCTTTTATACATTAGTGTCGTGGCGGGGGGAGGGGGGTGAGGAACTGAGAATATCAGGGCTGTACGTAAGAGACGTGGAGGACCATTTCATAAAGATAGTGGACGACATGGCAATATGGTCACTAGTTACTCCCACAGCACTGTCTGAGACAGGGCTGCTGAACAACCCATTAGAAAACATGTCGGAAGGCTGGGTTAATGAAATCATCACATAAATTCTTAATCTAAGAAGCAAAATATATTCTTCAAATACCCTTTATTTTTGCCCACTATTTTGAATGAACAAGTGACCATGATTAATTACTGACCGCCCTACGAATAACCAATACACCCCTCCGGGTATCTATCAGCAAATTACTTTAAAAAAGTTTGTTTGCATTCCTTAAATTAAAGTTGCATAATTGATTTTTGTGTGAGTTTCTGTCATATTTTCTTGAGATAAATATAACAGGGTGGTCATTATACAGTTTTTTTCTCGTGCTTGAACAGTCTGACATGTAGGTCTATCCTTACAGCGTCTTCCTCGCTGAGCAGTTTGAGTTCCTGCAGCCGCAGCTGAAAGCTATGATTCCTCCCACCAAGAAGGCCTTCCTACAGCAGTTTTACGCCCAGGTAGGAGGCTCATGCGCAGGCGGTGTGGAAATATGTCACTTCTGAGTTATTACCACATATCATCATATAACACTTGTCATATGTATGCTGTATCAAAGTCACTGTGTTGGCCTATCGGTATCTCTTATAGGCAGCACAAAAGCAACCAAGTAATGTAACTGAGAGGGATATCAAATCATGGTGCTGGGTGTATTATTGGTGGGGCTGGTTCATTCCGGTATATTATTGGTGGAGGCCGGTTCATGCCGGTGTATTATTGGTGGGGGCCGGTTCATTCCGGTATATTATTGGTGGAGGCCGGTTCATGCCGGTGTATTATTGGTGGGGGCAGGTTCATTCGGGTATATTATTGGTGGGGCTGGTTCATTCCGGTATATTATTGGTGGGGGCAGGTTCATTCCGGTGTATTATTGGTGGGGGCAGGTTCATTCATGTCTATTATTTTTTAGGGCAGGTTCATTCCAGTATATTATTGGTGGGGGCATGTTCATTCCGGCGTATTATTCCTGGGGGCAGGTTCATTCAGGTATATTATTGGTGGGGGCTAGTTCATTCCGATATATTATTAGTAGGGCTGGTTCATTCTGGTGTATTATTCATGGGGGAAGGTTCATTCTGGTATATTATTGTTGGGGGGCAAGCTGGGGTATAAGTGACCATGAGCTAATATATGTAACGAGGAAAAAACTCAAAAGCACAAGCCAATATAAATATAAGATGGGCAGATCCCTAAAAAACTACTCAAAAGAAACACTAAAACACCACCTATATGAAAATATAGACAACCTCACAACAGACAGAGATGACGCTGATATCTACTGGAATAACATTATCACAGAAATAAAACAATCATTAGATGAGATGTGTCCCATAAAGAAACTAAAAATACAGAGAAACCAAGACCCGTGGGTAGACAGGGAACTGTTAACACATATCGCAACAAAACGAAAGCTAGGTGATAAAGTGAAATGTACTAAAGACCCAGAGGATAAAAGGGCCTACAATACTGCCAGAAACAACTCCCTCAAAGCAGTAAGGGCCACAAAAAAGAAATATATAATATAACAAGACAAGGACTGGGGAAGCAACGTAAATAAGTTCTGGAAAAATGTAAACTTACTATTCCCCAAAAATAAGATAGAAGAACGCATAAGCTTCCAGGGTAAGTATGGAAATATGCACACAGATAGTGATGCAGCAAAGAAACTAAATACCCACTTTGCCATGGTAGGACAAAGGTTATCAAAGAAATTCACAAGAATCTGGGAAAACAAGTCAGAAAGTATCCAGGATGAAATCCCCACCTGCAAAACTGACCTAAAAGAACTAACACAACTAATAAATGACATAGATGAAAACAAACCAAGTCGAATAGATGGAATCCCCACAAAAATACTAAAAGAGGCACTCCAAGCCATCCCAGATACCATGGTCGACCTGTTCAACATATCATTTGAGCAGGGACACTTCATCACAGCATGGAAGATGGCAACCATCACCCCCATCTACAAAAGTGGTGACAAACAAAACATGGGGAACTACAGATCAATATCAATCTTGCAAACACCAGGCAAGCTAATTGAAAAAATATTCCATAGGCACATAAAGGAGCACCTGGAAAAAAACAATATACTAAACAAGAGGCAAGGAGGTTTCAGAAAACTACACTCCCCATCAAAAACAATAGCAAACCTAACAAGTGATGTGCTGGCATCATTGAACCAAAAGAAATTAGTTGGAGCAGCCTTCATCGACTTCAGCAAAGCCTTTGACACTGGAGACCATAGCATAATTTTAAGAAGATTAAACAGCACGGGCATTAAATCCAAATCAATAAACTGGATAAAATGCTACCTAAACAACATGCAGCAAAAAACTAAAGTAAATGGTACACTCTCAGACCAACAAACTGTCACCTGTGGTGTACCCTGAGGATCAGTCCTTGGACCACTACTATTTATGCTATACATAAACGACCTAGAAAAATGGCTGGAGACAGAATGTCTCCAGCTATATGCGGATGACACTGTCGTATATGCAGAAGGAAGCACAGTAGAGGAGGTAGCAACCAAACTGAACAACCTCCTGCTAAAGCTGGACGGCTGGTGTGAATCCAATAAAATAACCATCAATGCAAATAAATCTAAAACAGTACTCTTCTCACATACAGCAATCACAGGAAGAAACCTACAATGCACACTAGGAAATCAAACACTGGAAAGTGTAAATCACTACAAATACCTAGGCCTAGAACTAGATAGCCAGCTAAACTACAATCTGTGTATAACAAAAATCATACAAAAGTAAATCACAAACTATGGTTATTTGCTAAACTAAGAAACTATATGACACAAGATATGTCAATAAAAATCTTCAAAGGCATGGTACTCCCCTACTTTGACTATGGGGATGTAATCTACATGGGTGCTAAAAAAGAGCTACTTAAAAAATTGCAGATACTACAAAATAGGGCCCTGAAAATCTGCCTGAAAGTAGACAAACTACACCCCACTTATGACCTACACAAAAGAACTAAAGTAAAGCTACTAGAAAACCGAAGGATAATCCACCTAAAAACATTAGCATATGGATATTCTTTCTTTTTTTTATTTTTTTTATTTTTATTGAGGCTGTATTTATACTGTCCATAGCATATAAGCCTGGGTATTCAGGCTTGTTTTCAATGCTGGCCAGCTGTAGTGTTGGTGTTGTCTTATCACACAGTAGCTGCTGATAAGGTATTTGATTGCCTGTATTTCAGTAGCAGATAGATAGTTGGTTGGTCTGGTTAGTACTATAGTAGTCTATGTTAATTTTTTTGGATTTTCTTGGCATATATGTGCTTTATTTTTTCTACTCTTATTTCTAGACTAGCCTACTCCTATTTACATATCATAGGCTTGTACGCAGCTGTGAGGTGTGTTATCTGGGTGCTTTTGGTATGGTTACCTTCCATTGGGCATCTCGCTGGTGGGCCGTGACATGTATCACCTGCCCTTTTGCGGTGCAGCTTAGTTGGGGGTTCCTAGCCTTATTTTGCACAGATATTTTTTGTATGTTTTTAGGTCAGGAATTTGTCGTTCCTTTACTGTTTGGGCATTCCACACCTTGGCAGCCATTTCTAGCGTGCTTCTCTCGTGAGCTTTTATTTGGCTTCTGGTCTGCTTTAGTAGTGGCGCATTATTTGCTCTAGTTGCCCTTTGTGGTTTTGTTAGGAGTTTATTGTCTTGACTATAGCTGTATGCTAATGTTTTCAGATGAATTATTCTCCTATTTTCTAGCAATTTTACTTTGGTTCTTTTGTGTATGTCATAGGTGGGGTGCAGCTTGTCTACTCTGAGGCAGATTTTCAGGGCTCTGTTCTGTAGTGTTTGCAGTTTTTTTAGAAGTTCTTTCTTTGCACCCATGTAGTTTACATCTCCATAGTCAAAATAGGGTAGCACCATGCCCTTGAAGATTTTTATTGACATTTCTTGTGTCATGTAGTCTCTTAGCTTTGCAAATAGCCACAGTTTGTGGTTTACCTTTTGGACAATTTTGTTTATACATAGGTTGTAGTTTAGTTGGCTGTCCAACTCAAGGCCTAGGTATTTGTAATGGTCTACATTTTCTAGTGTTTGGCTTCCTAGCTTACAGTGTAGTTTTCTTTCTGGCATTTGTTTATGCGAGAAGAGAACTGTTTTTGACTTGCTTGTGTTGATGGTTATTTTGTTGGACTCACACCACTCATCCAGTTTTAGTAGGAGCTTGTTTAGTTTAGTTATTACCTCCTCTTCTGTGGTGCCGTTTGCATATATGACTGTGTCATCTGCATATAGTTGGAGGCATTCGGTTTGTAACCATTTTTCAAGATCGTTTATGTAGATTATAAAGAGCAGTGGCCCTAGCACTGACCCTTGGGGTACACCACATGTGACAGGTTGGTTGTCTGATATAGCCAAGACATCAAGCGTCTAGCCCAACCGCTAAGGGACACTAGAGCAAGCAAGGCACCACTACTAAAGCAGACCAGAAGCCAGATCAAAGCTCATGAAAGGAGCACACTGGAAATGGCCACCAAGGCATGGAATGTGCATACGGTGAAAGAAAGACAAATCCCTGACCTAAAAACGTACAAAAAATATCTGTGCAAAATAAAAACTGGGAACCCCAACTGAACTGCACCACAAGGGGGCAGGTGATATGTCACGGCCCACCAACTGGACAGCCCAGGGCGGGATAACCGGAAATATAAAAGCCAGATAACATATCCAACAACAATATGAATCAAATCAAATTCAAACAAACATAATTCAAACACCTATTACTTACAGGCCTATGGACATGTAAATAAAATAGGCTAATATAGAATTAAGTAGAAAAAAGCGGAAAACTCTTCCCACGAAAACCCCAAAACACTAACATAGAACCTTAAGAAAACAACTAACATAGTAATAAGATTAGAACCAAAATACAATGCCAAGAGGGCCCCAAAAAACTAACATAAGCTACTAAACGTACCAACAGACTATCTATCTGCTACTGAAATGCAGACAATCAAATAACTTATCAGCGGCTACTGTTTGATAAGACAACACCAACACTACAGCTGGCCTGCATTGAAAACAAGCCTGGGTACCCGGGCTTACATGCTATGGACAGTATAAATACAGCCTCCACCAACACTACAGCTGGCCAGCATTGAAAACAAGTCTGGGTACCCGGGCTTACATGTTATGGACAGTATAAATACAGCCTCAATACAATTTTTTTTAAATATAAAAAAATATAAAAATTCCGGTATATTATTGCTGGGGGTTTCAGGGAGGGGGCAGGACTCGGAGGATTCAGGTTTACACTGCTAAACCTGTCCCCTTGCCCCTTGTTGCAGACGGTGAGCACTGCGCAGGAGCTGCGGAAGCCTGTGTACCGGACGGTGGCTGCGCATGCAGTCGACTACGACAAGATTCTGGGCATGATGGCCAGCGTGCGCTGGGACATTCGTGATATCATGTCTCAGCACAGCCACTACGTCGACGTGCTTCTGCAGGTGTGTGCAGCCTTCTGTGTGATAGGCGAAGCTATATATGCCTGTCTGTCTGTTTGTATCTATCTGTTTGTATGGCTGCATGTGTGTGTGTATGTCCTTCGGGGTATTTTGGGTATCTCTGTGTGTGTATGTCTGTCTGTATGTATGCCTGAATGTCTGTAGGGTGTCTATGTATGTCTGTCTGGGAGTATGTCTATCTCTGGGTATTTCTGTCTTGGTCTACATATGTTTTGGGTGTATGTGTATGTTTGCTATCTAGCTGCCTGTGGATGTCTATCTGGGTGTCTGTTTCGATGTCTGTATAACGGTCTGGGTGTCTGGATGTTTATCTGTTTGAATGTGTGTGAGTGTCTGTATGTGTATGTCTATCTGTCTGTACAAATAAATGTAAAACATGTCAACCTTCAAGAGTCTAACACGAAGATAACATTTACGATGTATTACATGTCAAGATTGTTATAAATGATTATCTAATACGATATGGTTACGGATGTTAGGGTAGAAAGAAATTATAATTCTAGAGAATTCCTTTTTCATTCATACTACGAATTCAACTTGTCTAAAAACCTCTGAAAATATTATATAACCCGAAGACTTACTTTTCTCCTTTTAAATTGGAATTTATTATTTGAAATCGAAAAGAAGTAAAAGACAAAGATTTGATACACGACAAAGTAGGAAGAGGAGGCAGGGGTGGAAAAAAGGGCACTTTATTCAGGAGTGCGAGACATACAGGATAATACAGGGTAATCAATGAATAAAGTACAATGTAAATAAGGCAATGCAAATGAGGAAGAGATTAAGGAAAGTCAGCGCACATGGCGAGAGTCCTGGGGGGGGGGGCGGAAGAGGGTGCCCCGAAGAGCCCTCCACCCTGAGAAGGGAGAAGGAAGAGTAAGTACGGGTGGGTGGGTGGAAAAGGAATGGCAGGAGAGCATGACGGGAGGAGAGCTGGAGGTGGAGTGGCTGGAGGCAGCTCCGGGCCCGGGTTATAAGGGCGGGACCCGGGGGGGGGGGGCGTGATGTAATGGCCAACGGTCGTGGGAGGAAGGCAGGAGGGGGGTACTCCGACTCTGCTGCGAATCAAACGCAATGCAAGCATTACAACCGATACGCGACGAAGGAGGAAGAGGATGCGGGGATGGAAAAAAGAGCACTTTATTCAGGAGTGCGATGAGACATACAGGATAATACAGGGTAATCAATGAATAAAGTAAAATGTAAATAAGGCAATGCAAATGAGGAAGAGATCAAGGAAAGTCAGCGCACATGGCGAGAGTCCGGGGGGGGGGGGGGGGGGGGGGGGGGGAGAGGATGCCCCGAAGAGCCCTCCACCAAAAGCGAGGAGAGGGCACGAGGGGCAGCAGAAGGGGCGAAGCGGGGCAGGTCAGCATGTACCGCCTGCAAAGTCCAGGTGCCCTGCGCCATAATGTCAGGCGCCTTGCCAGAGGCTGTGGAGCGTGAAGGCATCGGAGGCCGACATGGAGATGGCCTGGAGGACGCCGCGAAGGATGGCCGTGAGCATCCGAGGGTCCAGCGGCCGGCCCGAGGGCATGATGAAAGCCGGATCGGCAGGCGCAGCCAGGACCAGGGTGACTGCGGTGTTCCAGGCGGCTACGGGGCAGAGCCATGAGCGTGGGGAAGCCCGGACGAAGGAGGCGACCGCTCCAGATGGTCCCGAGATCGTCTTGGAGCTCCTGAGGGTCACTCGGAGGCGTTGACAACCAGGTGACGGCCGCGGATCCAGGTGACGGCCGCGGTGACTCGGACACAGGTGGCGCTCGAGGAGCGGCATCCAAAGGGGAGGGCGAGGTCAACGTACGTTGCCCCGTCGAGGGTGATGCCGTACAAGGTGCAGGCGAGGGGGTCGGCCAGGAGCTGGCGGTAGGCCCGAGAGATGTCAGCCGTCCAGGTGTAGGCCCTGGCCCCCTGCTGGAGGAGGCGGCGGCCCACGGGAGCCAGTAGGTGTGGGGCTTCCCGAGGTACTCCCGACATGGAATGCCGGCATTGACGCTGCCTTCGGGAGGGTAGGAGAAGTCGACGATCACCCGCCTCCTGCCCTGGTCGGACTTGGTGCAGGTCATCATGGGGGGGGACACCTGGGCCCATGGTGTGAAGGGGGGCACGTGGACGGCGTAGGCGAGCTCGGTCCGGACAAAATCGCGGAGGTGAATCTCGTGCTCCCGGGGCAGCGAGATCTGACGAGGTGGAGGGCTGATGGGGGGGGGGGGGTGAGCACATGTGCTAGGTTTGGCGGCTCGCTGGGGGGGTGGGGCTCCGGGCATCTGAGGGCTCGGTGGCATCATGGGGGGTCTGGCGACTTCCGGTGGTTGGCCGGTGGTTGGCCGGCAGCGTCTGGGGTGGCGGGGTCTGGGGTGATGTCACCGGATACGTGGCCGGTGCGAGGATGTGAGGCACTGCAGAGATGTGACTCAGCCCCCTGGGGGGTGGCGGTGGGATGGGGCCGGCAACGGCCCACCACCGGAGGGCCGGAGCTGCGGTCTCGGCCAGCCGCCAGGGCGCGCTCAAGGGTCCGCTTGGTGTAACACACCGCCTCACTGTGAGCCGCGAGGATGCGCCTCATGTTGGCTCAATAGCCGCAGGCGTGGCGCCTCTGGGTGCCCTGGTCGCCGTGGGCCTCGCCAGGGGGCATGAGGTCGCACGAGGCGAAGTCGCGGTTCCAGGCGGGGCAGGGGATGCCGTACGCCTCCCAGGTGTAGGGCGTGCTGCCGTTGGCTTGGGATGAGTGGGGCTGGGCCTTCGGGCAGGCCAGTACGGCGTCCCAGGAGGATGAGGTGGAGGCCGAGGTCGCCATCGCGGCGGTGGTGATGACCTCGAGGCCGTGTGAAGTTGTCCCCCAGCACCGTCAGGGTGTGTTGGATGAGGCTGGGGATGGAGTCGGAGGGGATGGAGGGGTGAGCCTCGACCAGCCGCAAGGCAAGGCTGTATTCCTCCCTGGTGGCCTCCCCCCTTCTTGATGGCCTTCCCCTCCGCCACCCTCTCGACCATGTCGTGGGCGAAGATGTAATTCGACGGGATACCTTTTCGGCGTCCTGTGTGCTGCGCCTCGGCCAACTCCAAGAACTCGCGGACGGCTTCCGCAGCGGAGGCCAGGGTGTGGTCGACAGGTGTGTGCATGGGGGGCGTCGCGGAGGCGGCTGGAGGTGGCGCCGGGCTCCAGTGCCGGGCGTATCATCGGTATTGAGGATATAGAGCGCGCAAAGCTGCTGGGTGAGGCGGCGTGGCCGAGGCAGCCTGCTGAGGCGGCGGAGCGGGGGCGTGCGCCCCGGCCGGGGGGGGGGTGGTGGCAGATGCCAGCGCCATCGCCTCCACGATGCCGGCGAGGCGTTCCACAGAGCGTGCCATGGATGCGTCGGCCACGGAGGCGGGGGTGGGCGTCGTGACCAGAGGCGGCCGGGCGGTAGTGGATGTCAGGGCCATCGCCTCCACAATCCCGGGCGAGGTGTTCCACAGAGGGTTCCTGATGATAGAGGTGATCCAGTGCGCTGCCTCGGTGTGGCGTTCTGAGGTGGAGGAAGTCGCGGAGGCGGAGTCCGGGGCGGGATTGCCGGTGGACCTCCAGGTTCCCCGACGGCCTGCAGGGCGGCCTCATCCGCGGGCGATTGATGGCATGCTGTCGGTGAAGGGTTGTAGGCCGGCGACAGGTTGATCCGGGAGGCGTGAGTGTAAGCCCGAGAACGTTGTGAAAGCCCCAAAAAAGGAATGGCAGGAGAGCTCGACGGGAGGAGAGCTGGAGTAGGAGTGGCTGGAGGCAGCTTCGGGCCCGGGTTATAAGGGCGGGACCCGGGGGGGGGCATGATGTAACGGCCAACGGTCGCGGGAGGAAGGCAGGGGGGGGGATTACTCCTCCTCTGCCACGAATCAAATGCAATGCAAGCATTAGGACCAATTTGTAAGGGGTTAAAGATCACATTTGAACTTATTCCCGACCTTTCCAGAAAAATCTTAATATGCGAATAATGATATGTTTGCCGGAAGTTCCACTTTCGTTTGTTAGAGGCGACTTGAATCCCTGCCTTGTTTCAATTTGTCTGTGTAGGATACTATTGCCAGTTTTGCATTGTGTGCTGTGCAGGAGTTTGACGCTGTCGACAAGCGGCTCGTGATTATCGGACGGCGGGTGCCTGTACCCAAGGTGGTGACAAGTGTGCTGTGGGAACACTGTATCCGGCTCGCCAACCGAACATTCGTAGAAGGGTTAGTATGTTTGAGCATCATTCACCATTACATATTCACATGATTAGTAAAAGACATGATTTCATATAACTGGCCTGTGACAAAACTACCTAAAACTCACCAAACCAAACATTTGTAGAAGGGTTAGTATGGTTTGATCATTCGCCATTATGTATTTACATGATTAGTAAAAGACATGATTTCATATAACTGGGCTGTGACACAAATGTACTAGGGGAACACTGAATACAGTTCACCAAACCAAACACTTGTAGAAGGGCTAGTATGGTTTGATCATCATTCGCCCTTACCTTTATGTACTCACATCATTAAAGACATGAGTTAATAGGATATCAAACCTTAACAAACAAATTTGACTCCAATTTGTTTTCAGACACAAATTATTTTGCATACTTCCACTTCAAATATCCCCAAAGTTAGTCGGAATATCACAAAAGTTAGTAAGAACTACTAGAATAGGTTATAATTACCCCCGTAATATATGTAACTCGGGATTATGACAAAAAGTGCCCAAACCAAAGGATTACGCAATATTAACCTCATGCAATGAAAGTCTTGAAGCACCTTCCTGTTCGGCATGACAGGTACGCCAGTGCCAAGAAGTGCACGAACGAGGGCCGGGCGCTGATGCAGCTGGACTTCCAACAGTTCCTGATGAAGCTGGAGAAGCTGACGGATCTGCGGCCCATCCCTGACCGCGACCACGTGGAGGCCTACATCAAGGCTTACTACCTGCCGGAGGCGCAGCTGGATGTGTGGATCCGCGACCACAAGGTGAGGTCTCGTGTATTCTGGGCAGGCCTCAGAGATCGCCACCATTTCCAAGGTTTCCGTTATTTGTTGTCATCTCGATTTAACTTTCTTGTAGATAACGGTCCGTACGGGGCTTGGAAAGTCTTACAAGTCTTGAACTTCATTTGTTCCATTTCAAGGCCTTGGAAATGCTTGAATTGAACCTATTTTGGGTAATTAGTGTTGAAAAACCTTGAAAAGCCTCAAATTACATTAAACTGTCCCCACTGATCTAAGTTAGTCTGAAATTGCCATCTGCCATTGTTTGCCCGCCACCCCTGAAATCCAAATGAAAATAGTCTTGAATTCCCATTAAAAAACACCCTTGAAGAGCCTTGAAATAGCTTTGAAAAGTCTTGAAATAGCCTTGAATTCCATATCTTCATATGTGTATGGACCTTGGGATAAGTTTAAACTTGGCTATTTTTAACAGAATCCAATATGAGTTAGTGAGTGTATCTCACGGACTTGCTTATGGCACTAGTCTTCTCTACTGAGGCTGCATTAAGAGTCCAGATATCTGTGATATAGCGATATAGCGAATGGTAGACAGGAAGTGTGAATACTTATTTGTCTCTCTTTCTTTGTTGTTGGTACATTAGTTGTCCCAAGCAGGGGAAATCCCAGTCACAGACGACTGGTCTTCCCCACTCCACTGCTGGTCGATAGAAAGCCCGAGCCTACACTTTTACCGACCGAAGGGATTTTTAACCTCCCACACCACATAGACATAGTATGAGAGCAACCGGCCTTTGATGACGCTGTAAGTTATACACAGCGGTGGAAATCCAAATTGGCAGAGCTGGGGGCACGGGGAATCGAACCGCCGACCTAGAAAAAAGTCTGACCTAGAAAAAAGTCAGACACTCTAACCACTCCGACACAGAGAACGCAGATATGTCTTCCTAGATATCAAACCTGCGATGCAGCAGGCCACTGCTGGCCAGGATAGCCACATCAATCCAGAAACCCGGGGCAGTGTGCGTACATGCCACACACAGAAAGGGCGTACACAGTCGTAGTACACTCAGTGGGTGGTCACGGGTGGAGCAGTCTGAGCCCTGCCGCCTGCACACATATGGGGGTGTGGAGGGGGGCTATTATGTCTACTTATTGGCAGTTACCGCTGGTTACCATGATTACTAATTAGGTCAGGGTTTGGGTGACCAATCAGCACTCTGTAGTTAGGGTATCAGCAATTATCAATTGATGGGGAAGCTAAAAACACACATATATATAAAGTATTATGCCTATCTTATTTAATGTAAAATATTTGCTAGTAATACCACCGCAATCTTCATTTGAAACAAATATAAGGTAAGAACCCTACCAAGTTTGTTCACCAGGAACCATGTACTCATTATCATTAGTTCAAAGTGGGCTTAAAGTGTTGGGGGTGTAGCGAAGGATAGGGCTGAGAGGCAAACACCTTCAACTTCAGCCCGTCGTGATATGACCTTAGATGTTGCTAGAACGTAAAACAACAACCAACGAACCTCGTCAGGATCATTCCATATTTGTACACTTAACCAGGTCACAGCTTCAGTCCCTTCTCGAACCAGCGGACACAAACTCAGAAGAGGTCCATTATAGTTAAGGTACGCCGCTCACTCTTCTCTTCCTCCTGGTCCCTTGTAGGAGTACTCTTCCAGGCAGTTGGTGGCGCTTGTCACGTGCATTGACCACATCAACAGGAAGGGTCGACAGAAACTACAGGCACTGATTGAAGAACTCGAGAGGACCCGCCGGTGAGGTCAGAACTACGCCAGGTCAAGCCAGCACCCTGCCACTCAGCCGGGTCAGGCCGGCACCCTGCCACCCAGCCGGGTCAGGCCGGTGATGCGGATTCCGAGGGACACCAGTTTGCCAGGGACACTTCCATTTAAATGCATTGTTAACGGCCGTGAGCAAATCTTCATACAGAAAAAATCAAATATCTCTAAAAATTACACCACCTAGAAACAAATCGCTTCGTACACATATAGAAAACATCTTTCCCATTAAGATTATATTACATTTATAAGGTTAGGGTTCTTGATATCTATTAATTTGGAATAAAACTAACGTTTTGCACTGCATGTACCGTCAAACTCAAGGCATTGTCAATGGTCGTGAGCAATATTCATACAGAAAATACAGAAGTCAAATATCTCTCAAATTACACCATCTAGAAAGAAATCGTTTGGTACACATATAGAAATCATCTTTACCAAAAACATTATATTAAATTTATAAGGTTAGTGATGATGGTGTTCGATTTTGACGCATGTGCAGAAGCGATGTGTCCCTCGCAAACTGGTGTCCCTGGGAAACCGCAACACTGGCTCCCTGCCACCCAGCCGGGTCAGGCCGGCACCCTGCCACCCAGCCGGGTCAGGCTGGCACCCTGTCACCCAACTGGGTCAGGCCGGTGTTGCAGTTTCAGCGGCACACAAGTTTGCCAGAGACACATCGCTTCTGCGCATGCGTCAAAATCGAAGAGCATCGTCACTAACCTTATAAATTTAATATAATGTTTTTGGTAAAGATGTTTTCTATATGTGTACCAAACGATTTGTTTCTAGGTGGTGTGGTTTTAGAGATATTTAACTTTTTCTGTATTTTCTGCATGAAGATTGCTCACGACCATTGACAATGCCTTCAGTTTGACGGTACATGCAGTGCAAAACATTAGTTTTATTCAAAATTAATAGAAGTGCAGAAGCCTAACCTTATCAATTTAATATAATCTTTTTGGTACACATGTTTTCTATATGTGTACCAATGGATTTATTTCTAGGTGGTGTGGTTGTAGAGATATTTCACTTTTTCTGTATGAAGATTTGCTCCCGGCCATTGACAATGAATTTGAATGGATGTGTTCCTGGCAAACTGGTGTGCCACGGAAACCGCAACACCGGCACCCTGCCATCCAGCCAGGTCAGGCCGGCACCCTGCGACCCAGCCGGGTCAGGTCAGGACCCTGCCACCCAGCCGGGTCAGGCCGGCACCCTGCCACCCAGCCGGGTCAGGCCGGCACCCTGCCACCCAGCCAGCTCAGGCTGGCACTGCGCCAAGTCAGACTACCACCCAGCCATGTCAGGCCGGCAACTCGCCACCTGACGCCGGCACCTCGTCTCCTCAGGCCGGTACCCCGCCAGATCAGGCCGGCCCACTGCTATTCAAATCAAATCTACTCTAATCAAAACCAACTAGTTGGCACTACTTCAGTGCCTGTGGACCTTATTCACGCATGATTCAAAACGAGGCTTGCATAGCCTTTGCTTGTTTATGTACAAAACAATGAAAATGACACTGTATAATATGTATATATACATGATAGGGCCTATGTATAAATGAATTTTAATTATAAAAAGAGTAGGATGATAATTTCTTATGTACTGAAACTAGGCAATATTTCATTTAAATTCATTGTGTAAAATATTATGCCAACCTAATCACACCGACATCGATTCCTTAAGTTAGTGATACCACTCAGTGGAAAAGCTATGTCAATCTTACTTAAGAATCATGTTTTAGCAACAGTGGTTTGACACTATGCAAATGTGTGCTTTGACTGAACATTTTGTCATTGCTCAGTTGTCCCGCGAGCTTCATTTCTGGTTTGTTCGCGTGAATAAGGTCTATTGCACAGTGTTCTTGTTTTGTACAGACATGATAGTTTCAGTGCCGACACCTGGTGGCTGTGGTGAGAACTATGCCGGTCAACTCTCCCTCTATTGCTCTGTATATTTTGGTGATACGGTGGCTGTTTGAGCTGTTGATTCTTAGCGCATGTTTATAATCTGTTCAACTACAATACTGTCCTTATTAAGTGGTGACTGTCAGTCAGTTACAGTTGTTATATATTAGATATTTGCTGAAAATCGCGTTTGATTTGGGTGGAGTTGAAAGTGCGCCCGAATTGAAAAACAAAACCTTGCTTTACTAATTATCTTTCCACTGTGTGTTGTCTAAAATGTTAGGTTTTTGGAGGGAGACGTTGTTGATCCATTCTGGAAAACAAGAAGCCTTCAGAATATAAATAATTAGGCTTTCATATAAAGTAGTATTTCGTGGATTGATCCTCCGCAAATAGGGGCAACAGTTAACTAACAATAAAATAGTATTACAATAACAAACACAAGCGTAGTCCTTTATGAGAATGGACGGTGATTTGTTTGTACGATACCCCAAGGGGTAAATTGTGACACAGAACGTCCAGAAAATAATATTTATTTTTAAAGAACACAAAAGAATCGTGGGGTGTGCATTTTAGCCGAGGCCAGTGGTTCTATACCGTGCTTTGTGTAACAAGATCATTCCATATTTGTATTTTAAATGCACATATGGTAGGTGTGTGTTCTATCGGGTAGTTTTGAGTACAGCTATGTATTTTGCACACTGCAACGTATATGATATATGTAATCTTCAGATATATATATATATATATGGATATATAAATAGATATATATATGCATATCTTCATAGATATATTATATATATCTATATATAGCGGTGTAAATGGTTTACGACTTATGAAGCTATTTCTGCATTGTATGTCTGTGCAAAAAGCTGCATAGTCCGATGAAAGCGTCAACATTTGTAAACCAGTTATCTAGATTTGCTCCTACATATCCAACTTAGATACTGGTGCACTCATTAAGCATGTATTGCTGCACAAAAGGAATACCAATTCAATTCAATAGAACCTGTCATTGCCAAAGTCTATGGTGTCTTTCCATTTCGACGCACATGCCAAAATAATATTTGTATGGTTTCACTTCAAGTATCTAAGCCTATAAAATAACTTGTTACTTCAAACTGAATTAAACTAATTATAATCATCAAACTGATATATGTATCTAAAAATAACCGCAGAAACTGAAAATCATCGGATTATGCAACTTTAAATAAGTTAATTAGTACATAACTGTAGCGCAACCCTGATTGGCTCGCTGTAGAAAAGATGTGCAGCTGTATTACCATGTTTAGCAATCACACTAAATGTGTGGTGAATTGAGGGACACTGAAGGCACTCAAGCACATGTCTGCATGTCTAGGAAGTTAATAGAGGGAATAGAGTGGAAAGTCCGTCTTTATGGAAATAATTATTACTGGTCGTTGGTATAAGATTGTCCACGGGAAGCTCTCTGATTCTGTCCGCTAACTTCAGATACGCAAAAGGAAAACAAAGAACAAATGTCAACAACTTTTATGCATACATCACTATTTGTACTGGCTACTTGGTGTCCTGTATCTCTATGTGGATGGTCACCCTTTGTGGTCATTCTAGTGCTTTTTAATAGCGTTCCTCTTTACACTAAATATATCTTTGTATATGTATAAAGATATATACATATACGGATATATATACATATATATAATGTATATTTGTATATATATCCGTATGTATATATATATATATCTGTATATATCCATATCAATATATATATCTATAAAGATCTGTGTATATCCATATATATCCATACATACAGAGACATAAATTCATATATATATAATATATATCCATTTTGCATCCACAGTAAGTGACTTTAATAGTCATGTAGTCCAGAATTCCCATTCACGAAACATAACTTGTCATTTGGACCACATCATATCAATAATAAGTCACTTGGAAAGTGAATGTTGAAAAGATGCTGAGGTGTTGGAATGCATGCTACTATTATAAAGTAGTCGTGGTAGTAGTTAAACTTTAACCTCTAACCTTTAACGCTGATCGACAGACACATGGCTCTTCACCGCCCCACTTCCTACCAACTCTCACCTTCACTGATTAAATACTGTTTTAGATAAATATTTGTAATATACGTCATATTTTAAAACATATTAAAAACTAGCTTCCATTTGAACAACATGACTAAGGTTTGAAATCTAGCGTAAACACTTTACATAGGTAGTCTCTGCCATTTGAGAATGGTTGCCATCACTTCGCCTCAATCAATCTTTATCATGTTATGTTTTTTTAAATATATTAAAAACTTCTTATTTGAACAACATGACTAAAGTTTGGAATCTAACGTAAGCACTTCACATAAGAATGCCCCTGGAATGTGTATCACTATCAACGTCATTTCGTCTGGGACAATCGTTATCTAACACTCCCTTGGGCATACACACCCATATCGGACAGAAGATGCTTAATACAGAGAAGTCCCTATGTGCTCTCACCCACAACTAATACATAACTAAGTCTGCGCATGCGTGAATAATTTTTTTTCGAATCTACAACGATTTTCTGAATAATGCTTAAATGTCCTTTCTCCCACCCTGTATATATTTGATTAAAAGGACTTTAAAATTGTTTGTTAATCTTTAAAAAAAAAGTTCTTTCAGAGTAGACATGTGGCATACCGTCCCCCCTGCATATATATAAAACCAGACCAGATCCCGCCCAAAGAGCCTCTGCTTCATGGTTGAAATCTGTAATTTAAATATACTACCAAAACCAATTTTTTCGCTTATGGCGAGAAAAGGACATGTTATATTATATTGTTTTAATTACATCGTGTGGATAGGCCTACATATATTTGTAAAGGTGCCTGTTGCCATATATGGAGTAGATTGTGGCTACAACCACTTTTGTGAGCTGTGGAAATGTCATTAGATTAAGGATGATTCAGCTCCCGATTTCAGCCCTTGATAGTATCAGGAGTAGCTTGAGAAAAGTGACAGTATGTACGTATATGTGTGAGAGGGAATTTTTATTATTATTAGACTAATTGAAAACTCTTTGGAATAGCCAACACACAAATGTAACACAGTCGAAATATGACAGTTGTCTTGCGCATCTGCCTTCGGTAAAAAGTGTTATATTTGTAGGGATGTTTCTCTTATCATTTTGATTACTTTGGCACAGTCTGCGTATGTGTCTATATATATTATTTATATATATATATTTATAGCCTATATACATATATTTTACCTTGGTACTAAGCCTCAAGCTAGCCTCAAGCTAGCCTCAAGCTAGCCTCAGGCTAGGGAGAAGGAAGCACATCCAGGTCCAGCAATTAGCATAAAGGGCTCGCAAGCGGTGGAAGTTTGCGAGTTAATTCAGCGTTCGTTTTCTACAAATAACTCCAAAACTCGCAGTAAGTTTATGGAAATAATTCACACGATGGTTTATAAAGACCTTTAGGAGCTTTTGTGCGAATTTTGTTAATTTGGCGAACATATTAACTGAATTATTGGCGTTAAACCGTTGAATTTTCCAGTATGCTAGATTTGACATTCGCCATTTTGTTTTATTTGTTGATTCGACTCGATTATTGCTATCTTTAGCATTGTTATGAGTTTAAAACCCAAGAATACAGGAGGATACATATTTCTTGTGTAGATATGTTTTTTACAAGTTAATAAATTGAATTAATTGTGCATATATTGGCGTTTTACGATTTAAACAACAATATGTTATGAACTAAACATGCTTTACAGCGTTGTTGACGGTGGGCTTTGGAGCGAGACCCATAAATGCTCAGGGGCTTTGGAACCGAATTTTCGGTTCTACTCCAGCTAGCCTAGAAAGAGATACCAGTTGTATTCTAAGTCCTAACACACCAGCTCAGATGGGTGAGGGTTAGAAATCACTGTTTATGTTGATGTTGGTTTTTGCCACATCACAGGTAAGATTTTTTCAACAAGCCGCCCGTTGCCGAACGGAGATGGATGTTGGCTGGAGCCTCATCATGTTTGGGCTTTTCCTCGGTTTCTTTTATGGATTCACGTTGGAAATTAATCCTGGGTTTCTTTTATGGATTCCCCACAATTTTTGGGCGTACCTCCGAGCTTCGTAGCATTTTCTCCAACTTACTGGCGCAGTAGCCGCAGGAGGGAGAAGTGTACGGAACAGAGGGTGTGGGTGTGGGAGGGTACCGATATACTGGTCCCTACCCCTCGTTTGGTTTTGGTTTCCATACCGTTACCCTATGACATTACAAATTAGCTTACACGCCTGTGTTGGAATGGTGTAAATACGTTCTCCAACACCAGTAATAGCCGCCCGTGGCCGAACGGAGAGCGATGATGGCTGAAGCCACATCATGTTTAAGCTGCCCGTTGCCCAACGGAGAGCGATTATGGCTGGAGCCACATCACGGTTATGCCACCCGTTGCCAAACGGAGAGCGATGTTGGCTGAAGCCTCATCACGTTTTAACCCGCCTGTGGCTGAGCGGAGAGTGATGATGGCTGCAGCCACATCACGTTATGTCGCCCGTTCCCGAATGGACAGCGATGTTGGCTGAAGCCACATCACGTTTATGCCGCCCGTTGCCAATGGAGAGCGATGTTGGCTGAAGCCTCATCACGTTTTACCCGCCTGCGACTGAGTGGAGAGCGATGACGGCTGGAGCCACATCACTTTTGTCACCCATTCCTGAACGGAGAGCAATGTTGACTGAAGCCACATCACGTTTAAGCGCCCGTTGCCGAATGGAGAGCGATGTTAGCTGAAGGCACATCACATTTATGTCGATCGTTGACAAACGGAGAGCGATGTTGGCTGAAGCCACATAACGTATAACCCGCCTGCCGAGCGGAGAGCGATGTTGACTGAAGCGACATCACGTTTGGATTTTTCCTCGGTTTCTTTTATGGATTCTCATGGGAAATTAATCTTGGGGTCTGTACGGATGCGGCCGAAGAAGTTGCCAGGTCAAAGAAGGTGGTTGACAATGATGGCAAAGAGTATACTCTTTTCCTTCCACCGAGGCAAATCAAAGGGAAGCCACTTGACAAAACAAAAATGTTTGGTGGACAGTTGCAATACCTCTTTAAAAAGGTCGAGACCACCACCAAGAGTGGGAAGCATATCGATGCAAGAAGGTCGATGCAAGCGCCCGGTTAAAAAATCTAAGGCGGATTTTCGAAACCGTCAGGCCGCCAGGGGTGGACGTTCCGATCCAACCTATGGGCTGCAGCCCAGGGGACGGGGGCAATGCCAGTCGTTCGGCTGGAATGACGGGAACCGACCGTTCAAGCGGGAGTACACTCCCAACAGGCCGTTCCCCAGGCCAGGGAACAAGTAGAGTTTGCTATGCAAACCTCGAAAGCTATGCTAGCACCTGTGGTTTCGCAAGCAACGCAAACACCTGTAAGCATTTTTTAGGCTAGAAACATTACAAATTGCTTACACGAATGATGTTACATATGGTTGAAGGTGTGCGTATTCCTCCTGGGCACATACCAGTACAGGAGTCTACTCCTTTCCCTTATTGATTCGATCTCACCGGACGAGAGGCACTGGCTAACCAGGTGGCACAAATTTGTGACAGGAATTATTAAAAACGAGTAACATACAACCAGGGAAATTATTTCTAATATTTGTTCACGCCCGAAACCTAATGGTGAGGTCTGGATGATTCTAGATTTAACAAAGTTAAACAAGATGGTGGAATTTAAACATTTTAAAAATGTTTTCATTAGAAACGGCAAGAGATTGGATTACACCAGGCTCTTGGCTGGCTCGTGTCGATCTACGAGATGCATACTACACGATTCCAATTTGCAAACAGGACCGGAAATACCTACGATTTCTTTGGGATGAATAAATTTTTTGAGTTCACCTGTTTGCCTATTGGGTTGGCTTGTGCCCCTCATTTTGTTTACCAAACTACCAAAACCAATTTTTTCGCTTATGGCGAGAAAAGGACATGTTATGTTTCAATATATATTGATGCCTCATTTGTTATGGCCCAATCAAGTCTCGACTGCACAAATGCAGTTAACGACCTGTGTGAAACGTTTACTAAACTTGGATTTTATATCGATAAGGAAAAGTCAGTTTTTGAACCAACTAATGTACTGAAATGTTTAGGTTTCCTTCTGGACACTAAACATATGACTGTGTCATTGACAGAACAGAAACTAGACAAGTTTTTACATACGACGACCCATTTGGTTAATCTAAAGAGGCCAAAGATAAGGCAGTTTGCAGTCCTTATCGGAATTATGATTGCCTATGCCCCTGCTATTCTGTACGGGAAAGCGCACATTAAATCGCTAGCCTTAGTGCGTACTAAAGGCAATTTTGCACGGAATATTTTTATTTTGGAAGAAACAGATGAGGTTTATTTGGGATTATGTAGTTTAATCCGAAAACCAAAATTTCATGTCAGAATTCTCACAGACAATACTATGGCAATGGCGTATATTCGTAACATGGGATGGACAAAGTCTAAACCATGTAATAAAATAGCCAAACTAATTTGGAATTGGGCGCAAGACCAGGATGTGTGGCTAACGATAGCACATATCCCAGGTAGTCAGAATACTTTGGCAGATAGCAAAAGTAGGAATTTCCAGGACCATTTAAAATGATCATTGAGTAATAACATTTTAAAAAAGATTTGTCAAAAATGGGGTCGACCAGAGGTAGACTTCTTTGCATCAAGAAATAACTGTACGTTAGTTAGATATTTTTCTTGGCATCCAGAGCCTGATGCTTGGCGAGTGGATGCTTTTTCAGGGATTGGGGAAAAATGAATTCTATTATATTTTCCCACCATTCAGCATTATCAGCCGAGTGGCCAGGAAGATCAGAATGGATCGGACAAATGCAATTCTGATCGTGCCCGTGTGGGACACACAGCCTTGGTTAGCAGTGGTGACAGGGCAAGCAAGGGACTGCCTAGGATTCCCAAGAAAACGTGGGAACCTGTCCCACAAAGGTCCACTGACCGTTCACGGGGATGTGTCCACAACACCTCTCCTAGCATTCCTTTTCTGAATAAACATTTGGAAGAATATGGATGGATAAAATTACAAAAAAGAGACTGATGTCCCATGCTTGGAGGAAGGGAACGGTGAAAATGTATGCCAGCTATTTACAGAAATGGGGTGTGCATTGCTTGATTAAAAAGGTTAAACCTGTAAACCCTACTATAGCTCAAGTAGTAAGGTTCCTAAGAATGTTAGAAGATGAAGGATTAGGTTTGGAGCCATTAAGGTGGCAAGATGTGCACTTTCAGTGATCCTACAACGAGTGGACGGACAGACAATTGGTAAACACCGGGTTATACACAGGTTTTTACGGTCCGTTTATGAAAGGAATTCCCCAAAGCCCAAATTTAGTCGGCTTTGGGATGTTTCAGTAGGGGTTAAGTTGTTTAAGGCTTGGCCTAACAATTCTCATTTATATGTTAAACAGCTAGGATTTAAGTTGGCAGTACTGTTACTATTAGTAACAGGACATAGAGGACAAAATATTATAGCATTGTCACTGGATGGACTTGAGATTGATAAAAAGCAGGCAACGTTCGACTTAACACAATTGTTGAAGTCAAACCGCTTAGGGGACCCGTTTTCCACAGTCCAGATTGATTATTTCGCGGACGGCAGGAAATTGTGTGTAGTTTCAGCCATACAGGCTTATATATCCAAGACTAAAGATATTAATCATGTTGCCGGTAACATGCGTAATTCAAAAACCTGGCTACGGGCCTGATATTATGAATACCATAGAGACAGTTCCTAGTGCGCGTCGCTAGGAACAATAGTGACTTCCGGTAGTGAGTTTAAAGTGTAATCCATTCCTTACCTGACCCTAGACTACGACGGATCGGCGAGCTGGAATAGTTGAATTTGTTGGTGTTGTGGTTGATTATCAAGGTTAATACCAAGATGCCAAAGATTGGTCGTGTACGGAGTGTTGTTGGCACATATTCTAAAGCTTTGATAGACTCCATGGATGTGTCAGGTCCGTCGACGAGTTCTCATGTACGTCGATCGGTGGGTCGTCCGCCATCATCTTCTACTCGGGTGAGACTTGAGGATTTACGGTCGTCGTCACCAGTTGTGCCGGTTAGTGTGAGTCGAGGAGCGTCGTTGGAGGAGATTTCCCGTCTCCTCGACTCTAAATTAACAGCTGCTCAGGGGCCGCTTTTGGCTCGTATTGCCACATTGGAGACTCGTGATGTGTCGCCGTCGACGTCGGTGGCTCGGTCAACAACTTGCACGGATGTTATGGATGATGACGTCATAGAGGAAGACGGTGTTACAGTCGTATGCACTCAGCCAGGAATGCCAGCGCGGGAGAATGTGGCGTGTAGGACGTGCATAAAGCGAAGTAAATTACGTCGTGAGAAGAAAATTAAGAAAGTTGTAACTCAGGGGAGTTGTGATACATGTGTAGCAGTACGACAGAGTGCTGGCTGTGGTACGTGTGGTAGTGACATTGATACAGAAACGGATGACGATATGATGAAGGACTTAATTAGCATTGCTGGTAAGAAAGCACGCCGTGCTGGGAAAATTAAACTGCTGCCTCATAGATATGTTATTCGAGATGAAAAAAAGGGTAAAGTGGCGCAAGGAGAATCCAAATGGTTCGAGTACATGGCAGCTGTACGACGCATGATAAAACGAGGTGATATCCCAGCTGATTGGATACCACATGTTGATAATCACTTGGACTCAGTTATTGCGATGGCTCATAATTACACTTGGAAGACGTGTCTGGATTACAGTGAGAAGGTCTTTGCGATGATCGCGGATCGGCGATTGCCAGATGGTTGGAGTGATGAGGCGAAAATTATTGAAGTCAGGCGTGATGTGTGTGGTCTCGGCAAACGTGTGGAAGTCGCTGCTACTAAATCAGTACAAGACGCGCCGCGCTCCGATTACAATAGAGGGGTTGACCCGCGACCTTGTGTTCTGTGGAATAAGGGGACTGATTGTGGTTTCGCAGGTGACCATGGCGACGGTAGCAGTCGATTTCTACATGTGTGTTCATACTGCGCGTATAAACTTAGGAGAAGACATGCGCATAAGGAGGTGGATTGCAAGACGAAGATGCGTGCAAGAGAAAAGCAGACCGACACCGATGCTCGTGCAAAGAATTTTTAGGTGGCAGCTGGCGTGGAGCTGCTGACCTAATTACGGAAGTGCGTACTGCTGTTGGTGACATGTCAAAGTGCTGCAGCATCGTGACGTCATCGGAGCGTCCCGCCGTCGAGTTGTGTTCCAGTGACCCAGTCAGCGATTGTCATAATCAGGTCAGTACGGCTGTTTCTGTTGTTTCTTCGCCATCCCCATGTTTGCCCGGTCTGCCTCCTGTAATTGTTCCCGCTGTTGCTCCTGATATTGGTAACATTGAATGTGCTATGCCCGTCCCTACTTCTGTCCGTTTGTTGGCGTCATGCTCCGTTCTGGCCAGCACTGTTGTTGATACGTCGTCGTCTCTGTCTTCATATGGCGCTGGACAGCAAAAAGTGTCCCATGTTTATCCTCGTGATCGTGGCAGCACATTTGGTGTACGACGCCGATATGCTAACGGCCGGCGTGGGGCGGTTGGTGCATTTAAATGGTTTAATGGCTCAGTGAGAAAATTTAATACAGCGGGGCGATGTACTAACAGGGGGACAGATATTATAGGGTGTAATGTGGGGATGGGTGCAACAGTGCAACCGTTACTGAAGGCTAGGCTGTTGACTGGGTCCCGTGACACGGTTTCCTGTGATGAAATTGATGCTCAGCGTGCTTCTAGTTGCGTATCTACCGCCTACATGAATAGTGGTCGCCGTACTGCACATCGTACTAGTACTGACTCGCACCCGAGTTCCACCAACTTCACAATTGGTGTGTCATCGTCTCCCGGTACAGCCTCCGTTCTTGCGGAGTTGCCTGTCGTCTCAGATGGACATACTGCTTGCCAGTCTAGTGGTTCCAACACCACCGGTCGGGGCTGTGTTTCCCCCTCCCTGGATAGGAATTCCAGACAGTTTTTGGTGAGCTTTATCAAGCCACACAAAGCCATTTCAAGAGACACTCTTGCAAGATGGACCATTAGAGTCCTATAAGCAGGAGGCGTGGATACGGGACGCTACGCTTCCCATTCAACAAGAGGAGCCATGGTCTCCAAAGCATGACTGCTCGGAATCTCCGTCAAGAGAATCCTTGCACACGCAGGCTGGAAGACTGCTAGATTGTTTGCAAACATTACAACAAATGACTAGAAAAGTCAAGTGGCCTTGACACACGCTTGCTCACCGATTAACAGAATAGGTGGGGAAGAAGAGTATATTTATATCTGTATACTAATGTGTGATGACTGATGGTTTATAATGATGATGTCAATTAAGGATAAAATTACGTAAAAGTCTCCCTAGCCTGAGTCTAGCCTGAGGCTTAGTACCGAGGTAAAATAGTATAGTTATACGAATCTTACCTGGGTATAGATGGTGGATAACTGTTGTTTTCCCGAGGTATAAGCCTCGAATAGACGTGGGCTAGGGCCCACCCGCCACACCCTACCACGTCTATTCCGTTCTTGTACCAAAACGAAAATATAGTATCCATTGTTTTGAGGTCATTTTTATCCTGAATAAGTAGGTAAAGATTGCTGGACCTGGATGTGCTTCCTTGTCCCTAGCCCACGTCTATCCGAGGCTTATACCTCGGGAAAACAACAGTTATCCATCATCTATACCCAGGTAAGATTCGTATAACCATACCCAGGTAAGATTTGTATACCTATACTATATATATATATATACGCATATATGTATGCATATATATAATATATATATACTTAATATATATATATTATATCTTCTATATAAAATTACCATAACTGAAAGACAATTTTACATAGACGCAGGCATATGTAGGCCTACTAGTGGGTGGGCGGAGTGATTTTAAATGGATCCAAGCTGAAAGAGAGGCCCATTTGAAGACACTGCCCACCCACGAAGACAATTAGGATGCCTACATGTAGGTAGAATTGTCGCGTTCGTTTTCTATTGCACATGTACAGAGCTATGTGGCTATTCTCTAAGGAACTATATTATATTGACTGCATATGGCGCTAGTTTCATTTGGCTGAGCAGAAGACATCCTTGTACAAAGGACCACCTACACAATACATGTAAATATGTGTGTTGCTAGTGTGTGTTACTTTGCTCTCTGGGATCTAACCCCCCCCCCCCCCCACCCGCACCCCCTATCGTAGTATCACCTACCTGCTCGTCCCAGTTGTTTTGTAGTTTCAGTCCTTCACGACCTAGTGCGAAGTAGCATATAGCTCTCCCGGTGCAGAACAACTGTGACGGTGTACATCTCGTACTCACTCCGAGAATTTGTCCCCTGATAATAAGTCATCCATCTTGTTTTATTTGTTTTGTTAGCCGGTGCCTGGATCTAATGTGTAATCTGTCATAATTCCAACTGTGAATTTAGTTAATTTATTCAATTCCCTGTTTACATTGTGTGACATCTAGCTCACATTCCACTGGTTTCCCTATTATTGGTTACCGGAATACTTTTCCACATTTCCGTATATTTGTATTATAGTTCTAATTGGTGTGCATCTGCCTTTGCCACTAAAAGGTTGGAAGACCAGTGACTTGGCGGTGAAAATATGTGATTCAGGGGAATAAAGCACTTGAAGAAAAGGAAAACAAATGAAATAAGGTGTGCATATCCAGGGATGCCAGTCTAGAGGGTATTTAAGTTTTCTATATATACAAAATTAAAACTTTAAAATCGAAAATTGATTTCGGGTCGAAATACATGTCATAATTTACCCATTAAAGAAAAGTTCACATATTTAGTTTGAAATAAAACAACAAGAATAACAAAAACTTAAACAATTCCATCACTAATTAAATCTTTTAATGCCCCAAGATCGTAGGCCTGAAAAGCTATTATCAGTAGGCCGACCTTCCACTCTCCGAGGTACCAGAAACTGCATCATTGACGATTTCAGAGAATATATTTCCCATGCAGTCAGCAGGAGGTGTATACATACACAAATACATACAGGCTTAAACACACTCTCTTTCTCGCTGTCTCTTTAGGGGCGACGAGCGTGGGGCGGGGGGATGTATGTTTCTTTGCCCAAGCCCTACCGGCATCCTTGATATTATATCACCCAAGGGTACTTGGGTGATATAATACCATATATATTATTTATATATATGGTATGTATTGTCAGGAAGCAAGACGCAGAAGCCCCGATGTGCACAGAACATGCCTTAAGTTTGTGCAGGCACCCATAAGCATATCAAAACGAGGTTAGGGACCTATCTCTAGTCCCCCATAACTGACTAATTTAGATCCAGATTCAAAGTCGCCCAATGTTGTGGTGTTCTTGCAGCTCGCTGCTCCCCCCCCCCCCCCCCCCCCCCCAGTAGACTGACTGGGAACTGCAACAGTCTAAGTGAAGTAGCCTGTAAGGCCAAAGCAGTGCTTACCAGTATTTACAGATTAGTAGTATATAACAGGGTGACCAGTTGTTGGCTTTAGTTGAAATGAGCCCCCCTCCCCCAACCACACCAACAAAAAAAAGGAGATTGGTCAGCGAAGTTTTGAGTCGGCTGAAGTATTGTTCAGTTGCCATGTAGGGTGACCAGGGCGGCTTTAGGGGAGGAAGAAGCGACGTCTAGGAAATCTTAGATGACTATATCAATGTCTTAAATGTTAGTAGATATTCAACAAATGCAATTTTGAAATAGAAGTCAACCTAACAGGCGACAAATTAAACTGATTTTGTTTTAAAAAACTAAAAAGATCTATGCCAGAAAAATCCAGCCTTAAAATTGTATCCAGAGCACTGGCCACCCTGTATAATATTTTCTGCTGGTGGGATTAATTCCAAAGTGTTTTATTTCAAGTTCATATCACCTTTTCTGCCAACACTTGCCCACTTCCTAAAGTTAGCGACTACATTTGACTGGTTCCTTTTGCTAACTGCTAACACAATGACGGCAGGAAATAAAACTGAGCTGTAACCTGGCTGAGTGCACCCCCTCCCTTCTCCATTAACCACCTGATCTATGCACCTAACCCATGTTATTATTTATTACTACCAATCAGGTGGAACCAGAGCATTTAGTGTCTATACTCTTTAGTGAAACTGAATGATTTCTATTTTAAAAACAAAACCTACCAACCAATTCCGTAAGTAATTCTTCTTAACTGTAGGCATTTAGTCAGAGATTTAGACATTTCATTTAGTCAGCTGTTGATATTTAGTCAGAGCAGTGAAAATTTAGGACACCGTCCTCATTACAAATCTGTAATTAACATATACAATCCGGCCCATATAAACCTAACCTCTAACGTTGGATGGTCCATGTGTTGTGGGTATGTACCATGGTAACCAGTGGTTATGTTTCTATTTTTAGAACATTACATTGCGTTGTGTCTGCAGGTCCTCATTGACTGTCAATAGATGTAAAATAACAGTTGTATGGGATGGGTAAGAAACCACCATAAAATAACATAATTATTTAGAATAGATAAACCACCGTAAAATAACATAACTATGTAGAATGTATAAAAAGCCACCATAAAACAACATAATTATATAGAATCGATAAAACACCGTAAAATAACAACTATGTAGAATAGATAAGAAACCACAATAAAACAACATAATTATACAGAATAGAAAAACCACCGTAACATAACATAACTAGATAGAATGGATAAGAAGCCACCATCAAATAACATGATTATATAAAATGATAAGAAGCCACTATCAATTGTGTGAACTCATAATCCTATCTAGTATATTAAAAATATATTTATTTAATTACAACTAATGACGAGTGAAATGCTTTGAACCCATATGACCACTCAAAGGCAATCTTAGCATTTCTTGAATGTTTGATCCATATCTCTTACATAATTAATTATGTTTTTCTCCGATTTAATATTTGCAAATTATCGGACATTGAAATATGTATTGAACTATTATGACCTTGGCCACCATTGGACTGGCGTGATTTAGGACAGGATAGCCATGTGCAGTATGTTATTTTGATTGATAGATTTATGTTGATACACCAAGAGAGCGGTTGCTTGGGTTTTATGTCCTAGCAGTATCTGAGGTGTTATCAGGACAGGGCTGTTATGTAATGTAGAAGTAATTTAAAATAGATATTGTTATATTTCCCTTTAATTTCCCTTGGTATGGCCTATGTATTTCTTTACGTTCATGTCATAAGGCCTATATATACATGTATACTATATATATCATATATTATAGATACTTTATTTATATATATGGTATGTATTATATATATATATAATTTATATAAATATATAATTTATATATATATAATTTATATATATAAATTATATTAGATTATATAAATAAGAGCAGGTTGGGTTATGCTAGTCTCGACCTGAACATCGTTATTGAGTATTGTCTCACAAGGAAATTCGTAGGAATGCACATTGTGTACATAATGAAGACTATTGATCTGATGAATGCAGGTCCCTGGGCGTGCTATGGAGGGTTTCAAACACACTGCAACACTGCACATTGATGCACATACGTGCAGGAAATGGTCTCTTATTTAATGTAGATTGTCAGCACAATTTCACTGCGAACCATTTTAGAACCAAATACCGAGCAAAATCGGTGTTACCTTTGATGCGCGAAAAGGAAGAGAGGAAGGTGGGGGTGGAAATAAAGGCGTTTATTTACGCCTCAGACAGACAGAGTATACAGAGGCATGACAGAGAGGCTCATGAGGAGCAACAGTAAATAAACTCATAAGGAGCAACAGTGTAAGTAAAATGACAATAAAAGAAGAAAGGTAAAGAGGCTCATGAGGAGCAATACAGCAGGGGGGGCTCATGAGGAGCAGAGAGGAGATGTACATGAAGAGTAAAGGTTCAGTTAGAGTCATTACGACCAATCATCGGAACCCATGTGGTTATAAGGTTTAAAGGGAACCTGTATAGGCTGCTGAGACTGGAACCGTACTCCAACAAATGCTCTCCAAGCACAACCTTGCTTAGTTTTTATGTTTATAGAACCAAGTATGTGTGGGGAGAGTAATGGATCCACTGCACCAAAAGTGGGTCTGTGCTGAGGTCAGGATGGTGGGGGATCTGAGGCTGGGACTGTAGCTGGCAGCTGGTGTTTTGAAAATAGCTGGGTGAGTGTAGAGAAGGGAGAGTAAAACTCAGGTATTTTCAGTTTTCTTTAGTGTAGTTCAAACAGTAAATAAATTTGTTTTAATGTAAAATATATGTTAGTACAATTACATTGCATAATTAAATCAGAAACACATGTAGAAGGAAAATGTTTCTTTTGTTGTTGAATGTAAAAAGGTTTTGGACTGTATGGGGTTTGAACCCACAACACCAAACAACTTCAGATTACAAGTCCAAAACCCTAGACTAGAGAGGCCACATGTAACTGGTTGTCTAGTTCAGGCTATTTGTATATATACAATGTCATATATACAGGGTGTATGTATGTATGTATCTTGCATATACCTTGTATATATATATATATTTGACATATATACTAGTGCATATATAAAATGTTCTAAATATCGTGTGGCACCCGTTCAGTGACTTTAGGGTTGCCGCTATGATGGCCACTAGCACACATACATTTGATATATGGACTAGTTATATACGATACATACAAAATATACATACATATACATACATACATACATACACATACATGCACATACATACACACACACGCACACATACACACCTTGTATGTATGACGTCGTGTATAGTAATATACAAATAGCCTGACTGAGACAACCCAATGTATGTGGCCTCCGTAGTCTAGTGATTATGGTGTTGAGCTTGAAATCTGAAGTTGTTTGGTCTTGTGGGTTCAAACCTCATACAGTTCACTACTTTTTACATTCAGCAACAAAAACATGTTTCCCTTCTATATGTGTTTCTGATTGAATTATGCAATGTAATTGTACTAACATATATTTTACATTAAAGCAAATATATTTCCCGTATGAACTACTCTTTAAAAAAGAAAGAAAATACCTCAGTTTTACTCTCCCTTCTCCACTCACCCAGCCATTTTCAAAACACAAGCTGTCAGATGACCAATTTGAGTCACAACCAAGTGGCAAAGCTCAGCACTAAGCATGCACCACCCTGTGGCACAAATTAGAACTATTCCGAGTTTGTTTGTTTTCCTTAAAGTGAGTTTAAAGTATTAGATTTAATCTCAACTGGTACCTAGACCACACATCCCTCGTATATTACACATTGGGGTGTCAGGGGTCAATTTCAAAATGGTAAATGGAACCTTTACTCGATTCAGTGAGTAAAGCAATAGTTTTCTACAATTATTCTAATTGACTTATCCCACACTCACGCCATCTTTACTAAAAAAATGATGTCAGTTTTCCAACTGAGTTAGCAAACCGCTAGCAATACCATGGTTTTCTGTTGTGTGCCTGGATGCAATAGTTGATCGGGTAGTGACAATGTTAGTCCAAAGAAGGTACAAAGAAGGATACTAAGAGATCCTTGACATGTATGGTGAAACTTAGAGCAATTGCAGATCTCTCAGCAGTGTCGACAAGGTTGCCAATAATTATAGCTGTGCTGGTGAGTGTCTCTGTACCTCCACTGGTTCACTCAAGGGTGGTGGTGCCCCGCGAGTGTGGGATCGGTCATTGGTGAGCAGCTCGGAAAGAACGGACTATTGAACGTCAGTAATGTTAAATGTACCAACCTGCTCAAGCTGGGCTCATAGAAGCCAGTTCATTGCACCTGTGGAGGAGAGGAGGGGAGGGGAGGGTGGAGGGGGTGGAAGCAGTTCTTAAGCGCAGAAGAGGTTAGGAGGTGTGATTATCTCAGGGATGAAAAGATCTGTGTAATTTTACGGATTCCAACGGTTTTGGGTAATCTATGAATTGTGTTTTCTCAAATAGTTGGCCAATTCTATGTGTTTTCTCCATCGACTAACAAATATTGTAATACAATTCCCGCGAGACTTGAAACATTTGACTGTGTCCCAGGTTCTCAGTGATGGCTGGTGTTGGGTCGGTTGCTGGCTAGCACTGGGATCATCACTGGACGGCATTGGGGAGTAGAATTTCATGAAAACCTGGAAAGTCTCTTATATTGTTAGGGAATCGTGGGAAAATGTGGAAGTCAGGTTTCATCCAGTACTTTCTAAGTATAGCTTCTGCACCATGCCTAGGATCAATGATTACAGACTGTCATTGTTGTGACCTTGTATCGCTCACCTCGCTTTTGATTTCTGGTTTTGTTCACTGAGAAGGCTTTCAACCTTGTTTTTGACATCCTCCAGTATGCGTTATGTACCATCTGAGTGTGCGATGTACCCTGCAGATGTAGGCAGATAGGTATCCAATCTGGTGATGCGGCATGTAAAAAATCAGTGCATGTTAAGTGATATGTTGATGATGACCCATCCACTGTGTGTTTAATATAACGGTTTGGTGTGTGTCTCATGTACTTTCTGATGTATGCACTATCTACCGTTCCTATTTGTGTGTCATTAACCACCCAGTGTGTGCGTTATGTTCCTTATTGGTATGCGTAAATATGTACCGTTCCAGTGTATGTGTCATGTACACTCGTGGTATATGTGATATGTACCCTTCTGGTATGTATTGAGTACCATCCCAGTGGGCGTATATTGAATAACATACTGGTATGTGTGTTCTGTACCGTCCCGATATGTGTGCAACGTACCATTCCAGTGTGTGCGTTATGTACGGTGCCGATATGTGTGCAACGTACGATTACAGTATGCGCGTTAGGTACCGTCAGGGTATGTGTGCAACGTACCATTACAGTGTGCGCGTTATGTGCCGTCATGGTGGATGCGTTCCGTACGGTGCGTTGTGTACCTAAGTGTGCCCATCTGGTGATATAACAATTACTCGGTAGTCTCACAGTGGTATATGTGTGGGGTCTCTGTTATCTATCTTCTGTTGCGTTGGTCATTTCATCTAGAAATGATCTCACAACTGAGCACATCTCTACCACCAGTTCACACTACCACAACTCACAGGGAGACAACTGCACGCCCTAGGCACACACTTATCTCGGTTACTATCCTAACCTGTAATATATTAATTCTGGTGAAAGTACTGAAAAGCTATTAATTCAAAAGGATTTCTCTAATTCTATTTAAGGGGTTCTCTTCTGTTTCGTTTTATACAAGTGACATATCATGGCATGTTTAATTAATGTAGTTTCCAACAAGTTCAAATGCTATTCGGTAATTATTTACTTGAATTTGATAACCAACCTACAGAACTTTGATGCTATATAAGATAACTAAGTGATGTCGCATTATACGTTATAAGTTATGCGTTTCCTTATGAGGTGGGTCTATGTGAAGGTCTAATTGACACTATGTTGAGGTAACACGTTAAAATTACACATGTTGGGGAATACTACCTCAACTACCATTTGTAGCTTATCACATTCATTACATTATGTTTCATGTATGGCCCTAACCAAAGGGACAAGTGGGCAGCACCAATTAGCGCTAAGTTCTGCTGGCGTGAACTGCCCGCTGACCGACTGCATACTAGACAAAAATGTAATCTAACATATTCTGCCTTTTTAGTCTGTTTATATCATCCTACCAGCTACTATTCCTGTTAGTGCAATCAGGTCTTTCCACGGAGCATGCGCAGTGAGCTGCTACCCACAACATATGATTAGTTCTTGCCACTACCATCAGAGGGCGGGTTTGTGATGGAAATTCATCTGTGCAGTGAGTTGCTGCCTACAACTGTAGCTCTTTCACTGCGGTAAGAGGGTGGGTTTGCGGTGAAACTCGTCTACTGCGATAAAAGTGGTGGTGGTGGACTACGTCGGCAGTAGTCTCTTTAGTTAAAGTCATGCACCGCATCCATATCCCTGTCCACTGCATGCACATCACTGATTCAAGAGAATGCTGTCAATAAGTCAATCTCAAAGCATGACATCCTGAAGCACTTCAGCAGCGGTAAATAGAATTTAGTCTGGCCATTATGTACAGGAAGGGGCACGAGCGAGTGGACTGCAATTATATATACATATATACACAATGTAGGGCTCACGCTGGGCGAATGGCCTCGTTTCACTGAGTGTAACTTGATGTAATAAATTATGATAATCTACAAACAGGACAATTTTGTCTTTTCTTGCTAATACTAATGGTAGTAATTCTGGGTATGATGTTTAAGTAGTTTGAGTTTGGCCATCGTTGACATCTGAAATCAACTCAAGGATGACAAATTGCCGCTTTTCGGTTGATTGTCGCTTTTTCCGTGTTCATATGGGTCAATTCCTCTGGTATGCTTAGCACTGAAGAATATACCGGACGTCAGACCTCCTTTTTGTTGTTGAGGCGACTAATCCCTGCTACTGAGAATGCCACTTGCATTAAAGGGCCAGTGACATGGCCGACATAACTTGTTATTCATAATTATGATCGAATATGACATGGTTTGTAAATCTTTAAACTACTTATTCTCTGGGAGTTATTTAGGGTTGAATCAAAGTTCGGGTTCTATACGGTCAATCTCTGACTATTACAGCCATTCACCCCTAATGGCCGCCCTCAGCTGTCAGTGTGACGCAAGAGAGGAATGTTCACACAGTTCAATATGCTTCCGATATACAATATGTTCAGACCGAGACATTATGGGATGGCCGAATTGGCAAGACCACTAGCTGGCATCATGTGTGGGGAATCGTGAGTTTGAACCCCAGTTCAGTCAAATCAATGACATACAAACTTGATACTTGTCGCTATCTAGCCTGGTGCTCAGCATTAATAGGATGGGACAATAACTGGTTTGCTCAGTCTCAGGATAATGTGACTGAGTGGGATATCGGGTCATGGTGCCGACAGCCCGGTCTTCCAGTGGGGCAGCACTATACTTTATAGTTTCCATGAGTTATAACTTGTATAGTTGCCACCATATTATAACTCATAGCAACTATACAGTTGTCATAAATCGCACTGTCACATGTGAGCAGCCATCCTGATATAACTTTAGATATCACCAGGGGCCATATGCATGGAGCAGTGTTAGGGAGGCAAAACGCGTTTAGCGCGGGATTTCTGGTTTAGCGCAGAGAAGTTGGTATGCATGGAGCAGTGTTAGGCCTAACACCGAGCGTTTAAACTCGGAAATTCTAACTCTGCTGATATCTGGTTTACAGCGGTGTTAGTGCTAGGTTAGTGTCAGGATGGAACCCAAATCTACTCAATGCTATCATATTTAACAGAATTACATACGCAATAAGTGAAATTTAAGCAAATTAACCCTAAAAACGAAGCGATATTAATGCAGCAGCCGCATTGGCGGCGATATTAATAGTTATATTTTCGAATCGACGAATGTAAAGTAAACAAATCGGCGCCAGCGCCACATCGACGTCGCTTTCCATACTGGCGGCGGCGGTTTGTTTACTGTACCTTCGTTGATTCGAAAATATAACTATTAATATCGCCGCCAATGCGGCGGTAGCCTTAATAACGCTTCGACTTTAGGATTAAATTGATAAAATTTCACTTATTGCGTATGTAATTCTGTTAAATATGATCGCATTCAATAGATTTGAGCCTAATATATGGCTACAAACGCAGAGGGATTTCCCAAATCTATAAATACATTCACATTTAGCTAACACTCACCGTTTAAGCGCCCATGCATACGGCTTGACATAGTTCTCGACGCCGCCGATAAACGGTGATAGCTACCCAGTGTTAGAGGGATAACACCACACGCCTCTAACACTGCTCCATGCATATGGCCCATGGACTATAACCCAAACAAACAAATTGTTCAGACCCATGAATCACTAATTATAGAGATGCGCTATAAATAAGAAGTTCAAGGAACATATCGCACCGCCTACTTTGACTAATATTGAATTTAAAGCGTTTTAGCTATGCCTTATAACCAGTACAGTTCCACCCATCACTTCCCTACATGACGTGACAAACTGAGCTCTTTGAGTTCCAGTCTAGTAGGTAATGACTAATCCATTCAGGTCTGATTCGAATGGGGGAGTTAGTCGACAGCATCAATGTTCAGGGGGGGGTCCCCCTGATCATCGGGTGCTCTGAGGCTGCCGGAGCCGACCCCTACGAAGTAGTCCTTAAAAAAAAGGGTGATTGGGTGTGGTAAATGTTGAGTGTCCAACGGCCAAGCGAATCCGAATGGCTGGAGATGGGGGGAGGTTTCCAGGTCAGTGATGTTCATCCTGCCTGTTGGAGGCGTGGTGGGTACCTGGCTCCCCTCATCGAATCAACCACAATTCCGAAATTATGTGCCAATTTGAATAAGGGAAGCCAGACACCAAGTGGGAGAAAAGGTTAATTTATTGACAATGTTATGAAAGGTACAACAAGGGGAGTCAGTCGACGGCATCGATGTCGAGGGGGGCCCCCCTCCCCCCGATCGCCGGGTGCTCTGAGGCCGCTGGAGCTGACCCAAAACACAGGGCTAGTGCTCGAGGGGCCTCAGAGGCAGCAAGGTAGGGGACGTAGCTGAAAACCGCCGATGACTCCCATGTGCCCTGCACCATTATTGCCACCAGGTCGACGCCTCTCGAGGCGCATGCCTGTGCCGCACCTCTCCGCAAGCCATGGAGGGTGAACCTTGAGGCCTCCGGGACACCCGCATCTGCGAGCGCCTCCCACAACAGTGGGGTCATCACCTGCATGGTCAGGGGGGCCCTCGTGTAGCAGATGAATACCGGGATGTCGGAGGGGGCCGGGACCTGCTGGATGGCCCGCACCGGGCATAGCGGCGAGCTGGCAGGTCTGGGACGAAGAGGATGACGGCCTGCGATGGTGACCTGATCGCCTTGGAAGAGGAGATGGCGACCCGGCGGCCACCAGTGTCCAACGACCAAGTGAATCCGAATGGCTGGAGGTGGGGGGTGGGGGTGGGGTTTCAGGTCAGTGATGTTCGTCCTGCCCGCTGGGGGCGTAGTGGGTACCCGGCTCCCCTCATTGAATCAAACCACAATTCGAAAATTATGCGCCAATCCATTAGACCACGTGTTATATTGCCGTTCTAAGTGTAATGCAGTTGATATGTATGAAATGTGGGTATTTTGTTAAGATTCAGCAAATAGTCATGCAAGGAATTGAAGTCAAATTCAACTAACCAGATCTTCAATGCATCCCTGGAGCGGGCTATCACCTGCAAATCATCCCCCAAAGCAGGCCACCACCTGCCTCCATACATGCAATGTGTCTTTCTGAAGACACATTCATTTGTATTCATGGCTTACACACCTGTTTTCTGCTCATATGGGAACACATTGGATTAACCTGTATTGATTATATGGCCTTGCACCAACAATTTTACAAAGCAAACAGCACGCATTATATTTTTACTAATGTAAAGAAGAATACTTTTTCGCCTTCTTGAAGAGGCCAAGACTGTGTCATATAAATTATTAATAAATAGAAGATACAATTGAACTTGACCTATGATGTTGTTTTCCTTTGCCACAGTGGTCATGATTGTGAGCTACGGAGAGTGATTTACACACTCATGTCATTATCCTCGCAGCTTGTTTTCATCGCTGAACGGCAATAGTCTCAATTTGGTAGTAGCCTTGTCATCTTAGCTGTTAGTAGTAATGTTAGTTTTTTGTTGGTTTTAAATTTTGTTGGTGCCACATTTGCAACATTTTGGCATATACCTACCCCCCTGCATTAGTGTTGTTAGGGATACTCAGTTTACACTTTTTTTTAAATTTTGTTTTTTATTGAGGCTGTATTTATACTGTCCATAGCATATAAGCCTGGGTATTCAGGCTTGTTTTCAATGCTGGCCAGCTGTAGTGTTGGTGTTGTCTTATCACACAGTAGCTGCTGATAAGGTATTTGATTGCCTGTATTTCAGTAGCAGATAGATAGTTGGTTGGTCTGGTTAGTACTATAGTAGTCTATGTTAATTTCTTTGGATTTTCTTGGCATATATGTGCTTTATTTTTTCTACTCTTATTTCTAGACTAGCCTACTCCTATTTACATATCATAGGCTTGTACGCAGCTGTGAGGTGTGTTATCTGGGTGCTTTTGGTATGGTTACCTTCCATTGGGCGTCTCGCTGGTGGGCCGTGACATGTATCACCTGCCCCTTTGCGGTGCAGCTTAGTTGGGGGTTCCTAGCCTTATTTTGCACAGATATTTTTTGTATGTTTTTAGGTCAGGAATTTGTCGTTCCTTTACTGTTTGGGCATTCCACACCTTGGCAGCCATTTCTAGCGTGCTTCTCTCGTGAGCTTTTATTTGGCTTCTGGTCTGCTTTAGTAGTGGCGCATTATTTGCTCTAGTTGCCCTTTGTGGTTTTGTTAGGAGTTTATTGTCTTGACTATAGCTGTATGCTAATGTTTTCAGATGAATTATTCTCCTATTTTCTAGCAATTTTACTTTGGTTCTTTTGTGTATGTCATAGGTGGGGTGCAGCTTGTCTACTCTGAGGCAGATTTTCAGGGCTCTGTTCTGTAGTGTTTGCAGTTTTTTTAGAAGTTCTTTCTTTGCACCCATGTAGTTTACATCTCCATAGTCAAAATAGGGTAGCACCATGCCCTTGAAGATTTTTATTGACATTTCTTGTGTCATGTAGTCTCTTAGCTTTGCAAATAGCCACAGTTTGTGGTTTACCTTTTGGACAATTTTGTTTATACATAGGTTGTAGTTTAGTTGGCTGTCCAACTCAAGGCCTAGGTATTTGTAATGGTCTACATTTTCTAGTGTTTGGCTTCCTAGCTTACAGTGTAGTTTTCTTTCTGGCATTTGTTTATGCGAGAAGAGAACTGTTTTTGACTTGCTTGTGTTGATGGTTATTTTGTTGGACTCACACCACTCATCCAGTTTTAGTAGGAGCTTGTTTAGTTTAGTTATTACCTCCTCTTCTGTGGTGCCGTTTGCATATATGACTGTGTCATCTGCATATAGTTGGAGGCATTCGGTTTGTAACCATTTTTCAAGATCGTTTATGTAGATTATAAAGAGCAGTGGCCCTAGCACTGACCCTTGGGGTACACCACATGTGACAGGTTGGTTGTCTGATAGTGTATTGTTTAGTTTTGTTCTCTGTTGCCTGTCTTTCAGGTAGCATTTTATCCAGTCCATAGTGTTGGATTTTATGCCCATGGATTCTAGTTTTTCCAATAGTATGTTATGGTCTACTGTATCGAATGCTTTGCTGAAGTCAATGAAGGCTGCTCCAACTAATTGTTTTTGGTTCATTGACGCCAATATGTCATTTGTTAGGTTAGCTATTGTTTTAGCTGTGGAGTGCAGTTTCCTGAAACCTCCTTGTCTTTCGTTTAGTATATTGTTTTCTTCCCAGGTGTTCATTTATGTGTCTATGTAGCACTTTTTCAATGAGCTTGCCTGGGGTTTGAAGAATCGATATTGGCCTGTAGTTTCCCATGTTTTGTTTGTCTCCACTTTTGTGGATAGGGGTAATGGTTGCCATTTTCCAGGCTGAGATAAAATGCCCCTGTTCAAAGGAGATGTTGAATAGGTCAACTATAGTGGCTGGGATGGCTTGGAGTGCCTCTTTCAGCATTTTGGTTGGTATTTCGTCTATTCCACTTGGTTTATTTGTGTCTATGTCATTTATTAGTTTTTTTACTTCTATTATATCTGTTTTGCAGGTGGGGATTTCATTCTGCACAGTTCCTGATCTATTTTCCCACCTTTTTTTAAATTTTCCTGACAGCGTTTGTCCTATTGTGGCAAAGTGCGTGTTCAGTTTGTTTGCTGCATCTTTGTCTGAGAGTATTGTCCCTTCGTTATCTTGGAAGGTTGTGTGCTCTTCTTTGTTATTTTTGGGGAATAATAGGTCTACATTCTTCCAGAATCTGTTTGTATTGCTTCCCCAGTCTCTGTCCTGCTTTATTATGTATTTCTTTTTTGCTGTTCTCACAGCTTTGAGAGTGGTTTCTGGCAATATGGTAGGCCAGTTTGTCTTCTATAGTTTCTGTGAGCTTTGCTTTATTACCCAGTTTACTTTTGGCTATGATGAGCGTTAGCAGGTCATTGTCTACCCAGGGGTCCTGTTTTTTTTGTATTTTTATTTTCTTAATGGGGCACATCTCGTCAGCTGATTTTCTGTGACTTTGTTAGATGGGGTTTATGAGATCATTTGAAAAATTGTTAGGAGTTAGGTCTTGAATGACAGTTGTGAGTGCGCACATACTACATCAGACGACCTCTCAACCTTTGTTCTTAGAAAATTACCTCTAGCCCTTTTATTGTAGTTTTAGGTTGGGGAAATTCATAGTCAGTGGAGTTTGACCTCAAATTTGCGGGAATCATGCACTAATTCCCTTTTTAGGCCTGGCAGCCATGACTACTCATTCAGTGACCTTCTTTTGTGTATCTTAGACTTTAGAATGCATTCTTCATCTATGGTGTTACTGTTCCTCCTCGCCAGCAGCAAGCGTGCATTCACTCTCCAAACACAACCCGCTATCAAATAGCGGCAGAGACTGTTGGAAACACTAGGTCTGGGCTTGAAGAGCAGCCATCAACGTTGGCGCCACTCCCTCTTTTCGAAAACTCGACACCACTTTGCCATCAGGCAGGAGGTCTTTATTGACCAATTTCATATGACGTCAGCACGTGTATCTAGGTCAGTGCGCGCGTCTCTTGGCTGCAGGACAACATCCGGTCACACTGCAAACTCAATGGCTATGAGCAATCTTCATAGGGAAAAAGTTAAATATCTCTAAAACCCCACCACCTGGAAACCAGCCGATTGGAATACACATAGAAAACATGTTTACCAAAAGGATTATATTAAATTGATATGGTTAGGGTTCTGGATTTCTATTAATTTTGAATAAAACTTAGGCCAATGTACAAAAACTAAAACAAGAAGCAAATGCATGTAGGTCCTAGTCTCTTGTTACGCCCTGGCCATTCCCTAAAGAAAACGACATTTGCAAGAAACAAAACATTAATCGAAAAAATGCCTACTTGAAAGGCATAATTGTTATTTGACTAGGAAAGAATTTCTTCTCAGTTCAGGTACGCTGGTGTTTCAGCCGCTTTGCATCACGGGTCTATATATTATTTACTCACAAGATAAACTTAAACCAGTAGATAGTGTATGATGCAGCGTGATAACATTTAGAGGAGCAGATGGTACTTAGATAGTCTAAACCACAGTTATTGGTGGGATTTTTAATGGGTTGAATGCGAGCTTAATCCAAGGAATCGGGAAAAGTAGTAATACCTATATTTTGGGAGTCTTTGGTTTAACTCAGCAATAAATTGAACCCGCAACCATCTGCATGAGAAACGGACCCTGTCAACCCAAACACCAGTCATCTAGGGCGTCTAAGAAATTAAAATAACTCACTGAAGATAATTATAAGATCCTGAGACAATTCAGGCAGTCGGTCTCTTCCATCAATGATTCAAACCCTTTTGCGTTAAGCACACAATCCTTAACCCATCAATGCATAATTTTAATTGCTTTCCAGTGTAATACCTAGTACTTCTTATCGGCGTACTGCCACCTGCGGAGAAAAATAACACCTCAACTGAGTCCATATTAGCAACATATTGGTTGACGTGGGGTTTGCTGCCCTAGGATCACTGTGGTGAGCATTGCCAACAACGAAGCGGCGGATATTAACACATAGTGAATGATATCCCGAAGATCCTCTGAAAATGCACTTCATTTATTGGGGATTTTCGTCCTAGAAACACCGATGTGTATGATTTTCTGATAAATACAGGATACTGATCGAATGTTGTTTATAATTTAAAGATGTAGATACGAAATGGTATTTTGTATGGTGTAAGTAACTGGATGTGTAGGTAACACGGCACCATGGATCGACTCTGTTATAGTCAAACCGGTCCACTGATGCTGAGTAAGGTCGAACTGAAGGGAATCAGGGTTCGATCACCTCAGTGTATCACCTCAGTTTATTGTAAACACACCTTGCAGAGAGTTAAAATAAAAGAACTGAATTGATCATATAAGAACTGATTAATTAGTTGTTACCATAATTGGATCACAAGGCACCAATATACTCTATTTTCATTGGTCACGACGTTGGCCCCCATAATTCCATGTTACTGAGGTACCCTATATAAGAGGAAATCTCAATAAAACACGGTTCACTTGCTATTCAGACGGCACTTTGTGCACACCTCTCTCTATCTCCTCTCCGCTGGCATTGCTCCTCCTTGATATGTCTGAAAAGAGTTCCAGGAAGGGGAGCCAGCCACCATTTCACTTTCTACTCTTACTCTGTCCGTGTCTCTGGCTCGCTGGCTGGTCACCATAGAACAAATAGACACAGTCATTTGACTCAACTCTCCTCATTTCTCTTTCCTAGACTCTACCCTTTTTTATTTCTCCCAGGCACACTCCTCACCCTGACCAGGGGAGTTGTGTCCTTGGGTGGGGGCCCTGTACCTTTACATTTTTCTCGCTTTGTTCTCGTTGCTGGAACCACCGCTGCACCCATCTTTACCCGCCCTTCCTCAAAACCCTTGCTGCAGTCTGCTGGATACAAGTGCTCTACTATCACTGGACCGAAGAGATTTGGGGCCGCCCCAACGCTTCACCGTTACAACGTTGTAAAGATGTCCCCAGCTTCTACAACCGTCCCTATTGAAGATTAATCTTCAACCAAAGATTGGGCCGATTTATCAGAGCCTCTCCATAATGTTGCAGTTCTGCAACCAGTAACCGTCGTAAGGTTACAAACAACTCCAAGCAAGCAAGCAAAACTGGGGTTCAGATTGCCGTTTTGTCTTTTGTAGGCATTTCCACTCTACATATGGTTATAGCAGGACGGGTCCAAACATGTATGCCAGTATGTACTGATGACATATTTATGGTGCTGCCTCACTGGGGTACCTTTACCATCAATATTATGATGAGTCACCTTATCTTGCCCTATCCCACCAGTGCTTGGCGTCAGACAAGGTAGTGATAACAAATATTTTGTAAGTCTTTGGTTTGACGCGGCCGGGGATTGATCCCGCGAGCTCCCACAGGGTTTATCTTCCTCTTTCGTCCTAGTAACATCCAAGATCATATCAAAATGAGCACCCAGTTGTGATAGTTCGCACTGATGATGAGTTTATAGTGCTGCTTTACTGGAAGATCGGGCCGCCAGCACCATGACCTGACATTCCACTAAATCACATTATCCTGATACTGAGTTAACTAGTGATTGTCCTATCCTATTAATAATACCTAGCGCTAGGCTAGGTGGTGCCACATATTCATTTGGTAAGTCATTGGTTTGAACCTATGACATCCCACTTGGCAAGCTACCCAGGTCTCATACTGATTCAGCCATTCCATCCGGACCACCCACAGGGAAATCAAGGGTTCTCAGCCATCGTGTCTGGTGTCCCTTCCTGTAATTGCATGTATAGATGATGTCTATTACCGTGGTTTTGACATTTGAAAGACACCTTTTCCTGAATACAAATAACGTGTTGATAACACACCCAAGGTCTATCTTTATCATGTTTTACAGTGTAAATGTCTATACCAGCGAAATACCCTTTGTGATCAAAGTCCAATGTAACAATATCACTTCTTTGGTGATTTGCTTTGCCATCCAAGTGTTTAACCACATATGGTGAAATGTTACTTTCTACTCATCAAAACTGTCAACCCTTGGAAGGCAAAGTCATTTAACAATAACATGATTTGAGACCCCAAGAGATGCATATTGACCCGGGCTTCGCCTCGCTCAGCATTACTTATACGAAATGCCTTCAGGGCTCTAACTTCTAAGCTCATGTCAGGAAATAACTGCACATAAATAGACACACACGTACAGCTTCCATGCACGTGTTCACCAGCGCGCCCACGCACGGAGAAGTGCGTAGGTGCGTAGGAAGGGAACGGACAGCCGTGGACAAGCGAGCGGTGGGACGAGCGTGCACTAGTTGCAGTGGCCATGCTGGAGACGAAGATGACTATGGGATGCTAGCTGTATACGAAAGCCAAAGGTGGCCGACTGCATGAAATACCCGCTCTCTGTGCTGGATGCCATGGGATCAGTCCACGGACGAGCCACACCAAAGGGTTATTTGTTGTGTACCAATATTATATGTTTTGTACCAATATTCTGTGTTGTATACTAATATTCTGTGTTGTATACCAATCTTATATGTTCTATACCAATAGTATGTGTTGTATACCAATGTTATAATTGTGTACCAATATCATGTGTTATATACCAATATTATATGTTGTGTACCAATATTATGTGTTGCATGCTAATAGTATGTGTTGTGTACCCATATTAATTCACCAATATTGTGTGTTGTGTACCAATACTATGTTGTGTACCCATATTATGTGTTGTGTACCAATATCATATGGTGTGTACCAATATTATGTGTTGTGTACCAATATCACGTGTTGTATACCAATATTATGTGTTGTGTACCAATATTATGTGTTATGTAACAATGTTATGTGTCATGTACGGGTGTTATTTGAGCAAAATTGGAGGGATAATAAAGCAACTTGCAGCTGGGAGGGATAATAAAGCAACTTGCAGCTGAACATGAGTTGCAACAAATGATCCAGCAGCCAACCAGGGTAACTAAAACCACTAACAAAACAATAGACCTGGCACTTACCAATATCAAACATTGTACAAAGGCTGGAGTCCTTATCTATAACATAAGCGACCACAAACCAATATTTATAATAAAGAAAAAAATAAGAAATGACAAAAGAATCACCACCCACTGGGGACACGCTCTTATAGGAACTGCAATTTTAATGAATTGGCTGGCACACTCAAAGAAATAAACACTGCTGAATTTCTGGATATGAGAGACCCCAACCTATGTTGGGATATGCTAAATGCAACAATCACTATTGCAGCTGACAGGCACTGTCCCCTAACCGAGATCACCACCAGAATCACCATGGGAGGTTACCTTAATGATGAACTACTAGAGCTTCAAAAGGATAGAGATTACTTTATCCAAAAGTTTGAGAAAACAAAAGATCCAGGGGATGAATTCATAGCTAAATGTATGGTCAGAAAGGCTAGGAGTGAAGTAAGGAAAGCCAAAGCAAGGTATTATCAAGTCCAGATAGACAAATATAAACAGAATGCCAGAAAATGTTGGTACGAAATAAACCAAATCGAACCTAAATAAGAGACAAGAATCAGTGGCCTTGCAAGTGAAGAGACTGGTATTAAAATCCCAGATGAATTACTAGCAGAGGAAATCAATAACTATTTCATAGATATAGGTGAGAAACTAGCCAATAAATTCAAACAGAAGGATGATCAACACAAAACCTTCCATGCCAAACTAAATAAAGAAAAGTATGACCTTCTGGAAACCACCCAGGATGAAATCCTTGATAGAACTAACAAAATATCTATCTACAAATCATCAGGAATGAAGGACATCAGTACCACTTTGATAAAAAGTGTGATCACAACACTGAGTGCAGAATTTACACATTTATATAACCTAATAATCAGTACAGGCATCTTCCCTGATGACTGGAAAGTGGCCACAGTGACACCCATACCTAAAGTCAACATCCCGCAAACCTGTAGTGAACTACGCCCAATATCGATCCTCCCACTGCCTGGCAAGATTATAGAACAAATAATACATGACCAAATTAAGACATTCCTTGAGTCCTCTAACTATTTGACCTACCAGCAAAATGGCTTCAGGAAAAATAGGTCCACCACCAGGGCACTGGCGTCTCTACTGGATGAACTTTTGTCAAACATAGACAAGGGTGATCTTACTATCGCAGTCTTCCTTGATTTCAAGAAGGCATTTGATACGATCGACCACAAAATCCTCATGCATAAAATAGAACGAGCTGGGCTAGGCAATAGAGCACATAGCTTCCTCACAAATTACCTCAGCAATAGGAAACAATACACAAAACTAAGTGACACCAGCTCAACCACTCGAGAAATAAAAACAGGAGTTCCACAGGGCTCCACTCTGGGACCCCTACTGTTTCTAATATTTATAAATGACCTATCTCTAGTTTCCAACAAAGCATCTTTCACATTATTTGCCGATGATGCAGCACTAACAATACATAACAATGACCTTGCCATAGCCGCAACCGAGGCTGGAATGGCGCTGGATGGAGTGAACACATGGTGCCATGAGAATAAACTAACGCTAAATGGCACTAAAACTGAATACATAATCTATGGAACCAAAGCCAGGAAGGTGAGGGCCCGGCCAATACAACTGCAGATGGGTGGCTTAGTGCTCCGTGAAGTGAACTCCTATAAGTACCTAGGCACAACTCTCGATGCGACTCTAACTGGTACCCAACAGCTGGCAAGACTTAACCAAACACTGGCACTAAAAATGAACACATTCAGAAAAATAAGGACATATGTAAGTGAGAATACTGCGCTGCACCTGTACAAGTCAACAATATTACCAATTATAGACTACAATGATATCATCTATGGATTACTAACGAAGCAGCAAGAGACCAAATTACAAAGAACGCAAAACAGAGCCCTCAGAACAGTATTCAAAGGCAAGATACTAAGTGTGGTTGAAATGCATAGCAGAGCAGGGCTGGACACTCTGGATGTACGTAGGAACCTACACCTAATGACGTTGATGTATAAACGTGCGAGTGATGACAAATACATAGATCGCACAACCAGGGTAACGAGAAGGGGGACATCGACTCTGCTTGGGGTGCCCAACCCTAATACAAATAAGTTAATGAGAGCTCCGATTTACAAAGGAAGTGTCATGTGGAATGAGCTCCCAACCAAAACCAGAGAAGCGGGTTCGATCCTTGCCTTTAAAAATGCATACAGAGCTCACCTGGTTATTCAGGCCCAAAACCTGGCACTGCAAATATATAATACGACCTGCTGAACGACCCATTGACTTCGCCCTCTCTCATGCCTGCTCTCTCCCTGCGTGTCCGCACCCCCTACCCATGAACCCCTCCCCCCCCCATCCACATTTGACAAAACAACTATTATAACTTACCTGGGTGCAGTCTGCCGACGGGAAAAATTTGGTCTACGTTTGCCCGATCAGAGCTCGATTTTCACTGCAGAGGCCCGAGCACTCCTTCTCGCTTTGGAGTGTATCGAGGTATCCAACCACACCGACTATGTTATATACAGTGATTCGTTCTCTTGCCTCCTGGCTGTTGCTGGACTGAAAACGAATCACCCTATTCTAGCAACGGTCATTTATAAAATGAACCAACTGACAACAGATGGGTATGATATCCACCTGTGCTGGGTGCCTGGCCATGCTGGCATACAAGGAAACGAACGACCTGATCGGGCTGCGAAGAAGGCCCTGAACTGTGATCTTGAACCGTGTCTGATCCCTCACTCTGATCTGAAACCACTAATAGCCACCCACATAAAATCCAAATGGCAACATGAGTGGGATGAAAACATCAATAAACTTAAAGAAATTGAACCATCTGTGGGAAAGCCACCACAGACTCATGCGGGAGGTCGGCGGGACCAAGTGGTCCTTAGCCGCTGCCGTGTTGGCCACTCGTGGCTTACACATGCTTTTCTGCTCAAGGGGGAACCTCCCCCTGAATGTATTGGGTGTCAGTCCCCACTGACACTCAAACACATTTTACTAAGTTGCGTTGATTTTTTGGCCCTGCGCCAACGGTTCTACACTGCAGACAGTATGCATGACCTTTTTACTAAGGTAAAACAGGAAAACATTTTAGCCTTTTTGAGGGCAGCTGGACTGTACCACCTTATATAGTTTACTAAATGGATTCTATTAATTATTAATGAAACTTTTCCTTTTCTATGGGAATTTGTTTCCCTTGACCACAGATATATGATTGTGAGCTTTCTAATTTAATTAGTGTCTATTGGCACATAATTGATTGTCTGCTTTTACATGTAAAAGCGATGGTTTGAACAAAAAACAAACATTTCTCGCCGTGAATATGGCCTATGCTGCCGATACGGCGTAAAGCAACCACCAATCAATCATCAATCAAACTATTATAACTCAATGACTCGAGAATCACTACCCCATCTTTAGACCCATTACCACCACTACATAACTACATCTTCAACCAGCAATGCACACAATATAAACCACTATACATGCACAACATGGCACTATTTAAAGACTAACTGATATACACACACAGCATATGATTTAACCACTAGTGTACATTACTGCACACTCTCAATCACTCAATAGTTCCATCCTCTAGTCGAGGGTTGGATGCAATGGTTCTCCACTTGTCCCGATGTTGTGCTGTTCTGATAGACTGTGAATAATTCAAGCCTGTCCACTGTGAAATATTTGTAAACCATGATGTTCTTGGTCTCCCTCTCCCTCTGCTGCCATTCACCTTCCCTTCCAACAATGTACGGTATATTGAACTCTGACGAATGATGTGGCCAAAATAAATAAGTTTCTTTGTCTGTATAGTGGCAAACAAGCTTTTCTTATTTTTAATTTTTCTGAGAACTTCTTCTGCACACTCTATCTTGATGCATATAGATACCTTGCACTATGTTCAGTACATATGCTGTACACTATGCAGCATAGGCTGCTCCCCCACTTTCTTTTATGTTCAGAATGGGTTGTGCTGCACACAATGCAACACATTCCACTTCCACTATGTACAGATGAAATGCGACCACTCCGACGGCTGGAAGACCAGTGCCCCGGCGCTGACAAAATATGTATTCAGATGAATAAAAATATTTACCAAAAAACAAAAAACAAATTGTCTTGACTTATGGAATATTGTATTCGCTGCATTTACAGCACTAAACTGCTATGCGTACCGAGCAGCTGTGATGCTGTGAGGCTGTGAAGCTGTGACACTGCCTAAATCAGCTCGATATGGTCCGCACGATTCGTGCTCTAACGCATCTGCCTCCACTGGGTGAGAAAGTTTGCTTATCATCTGTGTCAGTACCTTGCCTGGTGGTCTGCTATACTAGGAGTGGGGCCAAGATTGGTTTGTTCAGTGATAGGATAAGATGACTGGATGACATATTAGGCCATAGTGCTGGTGGCATGGTATCTCCCGAGGCAGCACTATGAAGTTACCATTCTTGTGCACTGTTACACATCGGTGGCCGTCCTGATATGACTTTATATGTTGCTAAGACCCAATACCTAAATCAACAGACACAGGTAGGATATGTTCCTTATTGGATACGAGGAAACACCTAAAGGTGTCTCCATGAACTTACCACACTACTCCTAAAACTACTCGATATTTTACTGTGCCTTGGCCACGAAGTTCTAGTCTATTTTCAATTCCCAATAAGATAAAACACTCAGTATGATACTTTCTGATCTCACACATATTCTCCCTCCCTCTCTTTATGTGTGGTATAACTATAACTTATTCTGGTAAAGTTCTAGAAGGTATTGGTTGGTACTGGTGGAGCTGCCTGGAATTCACGTGAGTCTGTGTTAATGGTGGTGCATTAGTCAGCTTAGGAGGTATATAGCTGGTGATAGAGGTGCCAGAGGCCAGTTAGTCACACTCACATTTTTGTCTTAAATATACAGGTAGGGGCCACGACTTGGAATTCAAAGTGTCTTGCTTTCTCAAGGCATATTGAAAAACCAAAACAGTTTACATATAGAAACAAATAGGGGTGAGCTATCACAGTCTGCAACTATTTTAATATTGAGGATGGAACCTAACAACATATATCATTAAAATGGGCATAAGTAGCTCTTCAAAGTTTCTATGAAGAAAATACTCCTGTGTATAGTATGTTCATAATATTCAATTAAAACTACATTAAAATAAAGAGATAATCTTATTTTGCCTATAACATTGTGCTGTTTGTATTCTGGAATTAGTCAGTTTTACTGGTGAACCACCATGGTCTATTTAAAAAAGTATTTTCTTAGAATCAAAATCATGGACATAATTAATGAGAAATAACCAAAAATATGAACAAATCATGATGTATAGCATCATATAAGCCATTACTCTAATGTACACACAGGCAGATGGGTTGTTGCTTTAGCAGTTTACACAAGGATGGCCACTGGAGGTGGGTGTGGGTGTGGGTGTGGGTGCAGAGTGGGATTTCTCTGTGTGTGTTATGTTCACCATACAGTATATGTGTATATGCATATGCAGGCAGACATATACATATATAGCAATACCTCAGGGAGTTTGACGCCCCTGCCTTGCAGAGTTCTAAACCACTGCCTTGTGGTACAGGTCCTTGACAGAACCGAAGGCTAAGGGAGCAAACCCTAAACAGAAAACCATGTCACTGTGGCAGCATTATGGGCGGTTGATGTATGGAACTCCCAACATCTCCCGACCAGCCACTGCAGGGACAAATAGATTTGCGCCTGTCTTGACATGTTCTTGCCGGTGTGAAACCTCTATTTGCTCCCCGAGAGAGTGCCGCTGGTAACTTGCAAAAGCCAGCAGCACTTCATCACTTTTGCAGGCAGCTTTCATGAAATGTGCTCTACATACAGGAATGATGGCAAACGTTAGTGCTGGAGGGGAAGTCTCGGAATCGTTTGGGGTTACCAATGGGGTCAAGCAAGGTTGTGTACTGGCCCCCACGCTCTTCTCCATCTTCCTATCAGCAATGCTAGACGAGGCTTTCCGAGACATGGGGGATGGCATCTATATACAGTCCAGACAGAGCGCTGACCTATTCAATGTCGCACACTTCAGAGCGAAGACCAAGACTACTCAGATACTGGTGAGAGAGCTACTATTCGCAGATGACAGTGCACTGGTTGCCCACTCTGCTGAAGAGACCCAGAAAATAGTGGACGCTTTCTCCGATGCATCAAAGAAGTTTGGCCTGAAAATTAACATCAAGAAGACGGAGGTGCTGTACCAACCCAACTCTACAAGAACCCGAGAGGAGGAGATCATGGTTGACGGAAACAAGCTGAACTCTGTTCCGGAATTCACCTATCTCGGATGCACAATATCAAGTGATGGACGCATTGATGCTGAGATACAGAGGAGGATGGCCAAGGCTAGCGCATCTTTCGGCCGACTACGCCAGAGACTCTGGAACAACCACCATGTGTCCATTCGGGTCAAAGGTAAGATCTACCGCGCAATCGTGCTATCCACCCTACTATACGGAGCCGAGGCCTGGACAGTGTACAGACAGCAGGTGAAAAAGCTGCATGCCTTCATGATGCGACATCTGCGTTCAATCATGAGGCTAACCTGGAAGGACAAAGTGACGAATAAGGAAATACTCGAACGGATGGGGCTGCCCTCTATGGAAGATCTTCTGATCAAAAAGAATCTCCGGTGGACTGGACACCTCATGAGGATGTCATCAGACAGGCTACCAAAGCAGATCCTCTATTCTCAACTGTCTTTTGGCTACAGAAAGAGAGGGCGCCCCCGCCTCCGGTTCAAAGATACCATCAAGAGAAACCTGAAGCTGAGAGACATTAAGACCGACTCATGGACACAACTCTCACAGCAGAGAGCTAAATGGAGAGCGGCAGTCAAGTAATGAAAGCAGTCTTTGTCGCATCGCGACCGACAGCATGATGATGATGATGATGATATATATACATATATATATATATACATATATATATACATATATATATATATATAGCGCCCTCTCTTTCTGTAATCAGAAGACACTTGAGAGTAGAGGATCTGCTTTGGCGGGCCCTAGCCCACGACTATCCGAGGCTTGTACCTCAGGAAAACAACAGTTATCCATCATCTGTACCCAGGTAAGATTCGTATAATTATACTATTTTACCTCGGTACTAAGCCTCAGGCTACTCGTAGCCGAGGGAGACTTTTACGTAACTTCATTTTTATCCTTAGTACATTTCAAATTGATACATTATTATCATAGTAATATTCATTTCAATTCAGTATACATTGGTGTTTAACAAAAAGTATACTTGTAACTTTCTCACCTATCTTTTTTAGTTGGTGAGTAAGCATGTCGCTAGGCCGCTTGACTTTTCTAGTCGTTTGTTGTAATATTTTGCAAATGATCTAGCAGTCTTCCAGCCTGCGTATGCAAGGATTCTCTTGATAGAGATCCCTAGCAGTCGTGCTTTCGAGACCATGGCTCCCCTTGTTGAATGGGAGGCGTATCATCCCGTATCTACTCCTGCTGCCTTTAGTACTTTAATGGTCCATCTTGCGAGTGTGTCTCTCGAGATGCCCTGGTGTGGTTTAATAAAGCTTTTCAAAAGCTGTCTTGAGTTCCTTATGTCTTTTGTCTTGGATATATAAGCCCATATGGCTCCAACTACACACAATTGTTGATCCTCAGGGAAGCTATTTACATGCACCGTTGACAAAGGGTCTCCTGTGCGGTTTGATTTCAATAATTGTGTCAAATCAAACATTGCTTCCTTTTTCTCTATCGCCAGTCCATCTGGAGACAATGCTATAATGCTCTGTCCTTTATCGCCTGTGACTAGCAGCAAAAGTACTGCTAACTTAAATCCTAGCTGTTTAATGTCTAAATGATAATTGCTAGGCCAGGATTTAAATAACTTAAATACTATTGATACATTCCCAAAACGACTATACTTGGGCTTTGGAGGGTTCCTTTCATACACCGATCTTAAGAACTAGTGTATCACTTGGTGTTTACCAACTGTTTGTCCATCTATTCTTGGTAAGATAATCGATAACCCACATCTTGCTGCGTTTATAGCCCCAAAACCTAATCCTTCATCTTCTAACATTCTAAGAAATCTAACTACCTGGGCTATTTAAAGGTTTAACCTTTTTAATCAAGCAATGAATACCCCATTTCTTTAAATAACTGGTATATAGTTTTACTGTTCCTTTTTGCCATGCATGTGACACCACCCTTTGAAACGTTCAAATTGTTCTAAATGTTTATTTAAAAAAGGAATGCCAGGAGGGGTGTGGTCGACACGTCTCCATGAGTGGTCAGCGGACGTTGGTGTTTTAGGTTGCCGCATGCTCTTGGGAATCTGAGGCAGTCTTTCGCTCCCAATGCTATTACTGCTAGCCATGGCTATGTGTCCCAATTGGGTACTATCAGAATCGTGTGTGCGCAGTCCATTTTGATCTTCCTGGCCACTCTGCTGATAATGCTGAATGGCGGGAAAACATAATAAAATGTGTTATCCCAAAGCAATGAAAATGCATCCACTTGCCAATCATTTTAGGTTCTGGATGCCACAAAACATATTTAGGTAAGTTACAGTTGTTTCAAGAAGCAAACAAGTCTACTTTTGGACGTCCGCATTTTTGACAAATTTGTTCAAAAATGTTGTCGTTTAAAGCCCATTCCAAATGATCATGAAATTTGTGACTTTTTCTGTCTGCCAATGTGTTCTGGCTGCCTGGTATGTGTGCTACTGTTAGCTATATGTCATTGTCTTGAGCCCAATTCTAAATTAGTTTTGCTAATCTCTTACATGCTTTAGACTTAGTCGCTCCCATGTTGCGAACATAGGCCATGGCTGTTGTGTTATCTGTCAAAATTCTGATGTGGTGTTTTGGTATCCGTATCAAACTACGTAACCCTAAATAAACTGCTCTAAGTTCTAACACATTAATGTGGTCTGAACTTTCATCTTCTAGCCATCTGCCTCCTGTTGCCTGATGGTCCCTATGTGCTCCCCACCCTTCTAGTGATGCATCTGTCATAACTACTGTGTTGGGTTCACCCATTCGAATTGGGTTTGGGGAAGAATGAATGTTTTTAAACCACCAATGAATGTCTGCTAGGCCTTCCTGTGAAATAGTCATCTTTCTTTCAAAATTACCTTTTGTGTGGGCTAACGCTAAATTCTTATCTATCTCTAGCGATTTAATATGAGCTTTCCGGTATATTTTTGCTGGTGCATAAGCTATCATAATACCAATAATGACAGTGACTTGTCTAATTTTTGGGCTGGTTATTTCTAATAACTGATTAGCCGTTTGAATAAATTTATTTAATTTTTGGCCAGTTAGAGCTACCGTCATATTGTTTGTGTTTAATAAAAAAACCAAACATTTTAATTCTCTTGTTGGGACGAGAACCGATTTCTTATCATGTATGTAAAATCCTAATTTTGTGAATGTCTGACAAAGATCATTTACTGCTTTCTGACAATGTGTTTTTGACTGTGCCACAATAAATGAGTCGTCAATATATGGAAACATGACATGTCCTTTCCTTGCCATTAAGGAAAAAATTGGTTTAAGCAATTTTGTAAACAAGCGAGGCGCACAAGCTAACCCATTTGGCATGCAGGTGAATTCATAAAGTTTGTCATTCCAAATAAACCTTAAGCATTTTCTATCCAATTTATAAATTGGAATAGTGTAGGAGGCATCTTTAAGATCCACACTAGCTAACCAGGAATCCTTCGTTATCAAATCTCTGGCTGTTTCTAGATAGAACATTTTAAAATGTTTATATTCAACCAATTTGTTGAGGATTGTAAGATTTAGAATCATTCTAACATCTCCATTAGGCTTGGGTCCCGAAAAAATGTTGGACACAAATTGGCCTCGTTCATGATTGACAGATTCTATAATCCCTTTATCACAAAATTCTTGCACCTGGTTATTTAGTGCCTCCCGCCCGTTTGAATCAAATCGATAGGGAAAAGGAATGTTTTCCTGTAAAGGTATTTGTGTGAATGGAATACGTATTCCTTCCACAATACTTAAAACTGTTAAATTATCAGTAATTAAGTTCCATTCCTCGACACAATTTTTAATATTGCCAGCATTAAAATCTCTTATGGGTAATTCCATGGCCTCTTGAGTTTGCGTTGCAACCTCTACTTGTTCCCTGGTCGGGGGAACGGCTTGCTGGGAGTATACTCCCGCTTGAATGGACGGTTGTCGTTCCAGCCGTATGGCTGGCGCTGTCCCCGCCCTCAGGGTTGGAAGCCGTAGGTCGGTCCGGACCATCCACCTCTGGCAATCCAACGGTTTCAAAAATCCCCTCTGGTTTTTCGGAACCGGGAATTCGATCCGTCGTCTTCTTTTTGGCATCCATGTGCTTCCCACACTTCGTGCCTGTTTCTACCTCTTTAAAGAGGTACAGGAGCTGTCCACCAAACATCTTGGTCTTGTCCAGTGGCTTGCCTTTCACTGGCCTTGGTGGGAGGAAAAGAGTATACTCTTTCCCGTCATTATCCACAATCTTTTTGGATCTGGCCACTTCCTTTCCAGCATCCGTACAGACGGCTTTGAATACATTTTCAAACCGTCTGTACATTAGGAAGTTGCTTGCCACTGTGAGCATTGCTATGCCTTTGTCCATTGTTCTGGCCAAAGATGAGAACTTGTTCTCAGTCTGCATACGATTGGCCACTGGCGCAATCGCTGTCAGGGCCCCTAGGACCGCTTTGTCCACCATGTGAAGTATGCCTTCAAACTTCTTCCTGTCGTCATTGAGATGAACATCACGGTCCATCTCTTTGACGACAGAATCGGGATGCCCTTAATCCCCGTCAGCTGTTCTCCCAGCTTAGTGATGACCTCTGTGGGCTTAAAGGCATTGAAATGTCACTTTATTGTCTCCCGCATCATCGTTGTCATTAAGACTTTCTTAGCCTTTTCCATAGGGCACTTCTTCCTGACCTTTCCACTGATCTTGGCGTACAGGCCTGACCGCTCAGTATCCGAGTCTGAATCGGTAGAGGAAGAGTCCGAAGATAAATCTGAGGACGAATCCTTCTTCTTCTTTTTAGTCTTCCTCTTTTTGGTCTTTTTGGTCTTCTTGACCACTTTCCTTGCCTTAGTGAACTCGTCTCCTGACGAGCTCACCGCTTTCTTAGCTTTCTTTTTCTTCTTTTTGGCGACCGTGCTGGTAGCTTCCGGCGCCGAGTCCACCATGGATTGATCATCCTCTGAGATGTCTTCCCAATCCGATTTTTCCTCCAGGGGATTCGGCCTTTTCCTTCCCCGAGGGTGTGTTTGTAGCTGTTGTAGCTTCAGCTCCATCATAGTGTTCATGTGAGCCTCCCAGTCTGAAGGTACTACGGTCAGTACGTCCGGCTCACTTTCCCTCTCCGGCTCTGACATGATGTGTGCCCCGGGCTGAGGGGATGGAGGAACCGTCAACGCCGGCAATGAGTTGTAGTCGTCAGCCGGGTGGCCTGCAGAAGCAGCTGGTGGTGCTGTCTTACTCCGCTTCATAGCCATCGGAAGTCTGTAACAATCAAAAGAAAGTTACTATAAACCGGAATTATGGACCAAATGTCACAACAGGTTATGCAAACCAAGTAATTGTGCATCTAGTGGTGTTAAAGAACGTATTTAAACTGTCTCAACACAGAGGTAAATAAGCTAATGTGTAATGTCATAGGTTAACGGTATAGAAACCAAAACCAAACGAGGGGTAGGGACCAGTGTATCGTTCCCTCCCACACTCTCTGTTCCATACACTTCTCCCTCCTGCAGTTACTGCGCCAGCAAGTTGGAGAAAATGCTACGAAACTCAGAGGTAAGCCCACAAAATGTGGGGAATCCATAAATGAAATCCAGGATTAATTTCCAACGTGAATCCATAAAAGAAACCAAGGAAAAATCCAAACGTGATGTGGCTCCAGCCAACATCGCTCTCTATTCGGCAAAGGGTGGCTTGTAGAACAAAGGAAAATATGGTGGCTTTGTTCTGTCGATGTTTCACAAAAGTAAAACACCCATAAAAGCAACAAATAACATGTTACAATAATCAAAACTGTTTCAAAAGATGCTATAAGGTATCATAACTAAATTGCATCTAAATTTAAACCAATACTTACAGTTATTATATCGTCGTAGATTAAAAAACTGCCGGAGCAACTCAACGAACGTCCTCCCGTCATGAGTTGATTATGCTAATTGCTGGACCCAGATGTGCTTCCTTCTCCCTCGGCTACAGGTAGCCTGAGGCTTAGTACCGAGGTAAAATATATATATATATATATATATATATATATATGTCTGTGTGCATATGCACGTACACATATACTGTGTGGTGGATATACTACACAAAGAGAAATCCCACTCTACACCCACACCCACACCCACACCCACCTTCAGTGGCCATCCTTGTGTAGACTGCTAAAACAACAACCCATCTGCCTGTGTGTACATTAGAGTAATGGTTTATATGATACCACACATCATGATTTGTTCACATTTTTGGTTATTTCTTATTCACTATGTCCAGGATTTTGATTATAAGAAAAGTACTTTTTTAAATAGACCATGGTGGTTCACCAGCAAAAATGACTAATTCCAGAATACAAGCAGCATAAGGTTATGGGCAAAATAAGATTGTCTCTTTATTTTAATGTAGTTTTAATTGAATATTATGAACATACTATTCACACAAGCATTATCTTCATGGAAACAGTGAAGAGTTACTTACACCCATTCTAATGATATATTTTGTTAGGTTCCATCCTCAATATTAAAGTAGTAGCAGACTTTGACATGTGACCTCTATTCGTTTCTATATGTAAACTGTCTTGGTTTTTCAATACGCCTTGAGAAACCAAGACGTTTTGAATTCCTATTCGTGGTCCCTACCTGATATATAGAGCGGACATTAGGCCAGCCAGAGAGACAGTTCAAGCCAAAATCCATATGATGGTTTGTCTTGTGTTCATAAAAATAATATATATATAATATAATTCTTACTTCATATATTTATATCTGTATGATTCTTATACATATTATGCATCATCATGTATATGAGGCAGACATGTATATATATGTATGATTCGTATACATCATATATATGTTGCATAATTCTTTTGCATCATATATATGATGCATATATTTATATTTGTATAATTCCTAAATGGATCATATTGAAGCATGCTGCTATAACCTAGTACAATATATTCAGCACTGATCGAATAAGGAAAGAACTGGTTGGCACAGAATAAGGATAATGTGACTGAGTGGGATATTGGGTCATGGTGATTAGGTCCGGTCTTCTAGTGAGGCAGCACTATAAAGTTGCCAGGAGTGTGTACTGTCACAAGTATGTGCCTCTCCTGATGTGACATTAAATGTTGCTAGGAAATAAAACCCTAACAAATAAACAATTACTATTGCTCCAATAGTCAATACATGAGGTAAACATGTCGGATGCAGCAACTCCCTCTCCCCTCTTTTCCTCCCTTGAGCTTCATTGCATTTGCTGTATGGGGTGTGGATGTGTGTGGGCAGGTGAAGGCGGAAGGTAGTGTTGCAGAATACAAGTGATGGATCATACAGGAGTTACATATTTTATAGCATCATAGAGATACATAAAAACACATAAAAGGCTGAGGTCCAAGTGAAAGCTGCCTCACCACCCACGTGGACAAGTATGATGCCTACAAGTATGTACAATCATGTCTTTTCTTAATTTTATTGTATATGCATAGAACCGTTTCAGTATTGATGGTGGGACTATATTCTAGTGACCTCCTTTGATACTCGTGTCATTTCATCGGTTAGAAAGAATCCCTCTTTCAAAGTACAGGGCGGGCTTGTTTTACAATCACGAAATAATTCGAGCGTTCACTCCCTGTGTGGGAGGTAATGTGTTCAAACCACAGCTGAGTCAAACCAATGACTTAACATTTATATTGACCACTACCTAACCAGACATTCGGCATTATAAGGATATGGTAAGGAGCAGGGCAATGAGGAAGAACAATTAATTGTTCCCAGTTCAAATTTCCCCTGCTAACCAACTTATGTAACAAACAAACGGAACTAAAGGATATGCAAATGAAGCACCAGACGGGACGGATACAAACCCGGTCTTAAAGTTGCATAGTCCGATGGTTTTGAATTTATCTATTTTTTCTGAGATAAATATTTTAGATCGATCACTAGTATCTACTTTACATTAGTTCAAAGTTACTTTTATTTTAAAGTTGCATAGTCCGATGGTTTTGAGTTTCAGAAATTTTCTGAGATAAATACATTAAGTTGATCGTTATAATGTACCTCACTTTAGCTTGAAGTTGAAGTAACTTTTATTTTAAGTGGCTAACTTTTGAGATATTTGAAGTGCAACCATGCAAAATTAATTTTGGCAAGCTTGCCAAAACTCTGACACCATAGCATCCTGCAGTAACATGGTCTATTCAATTGCTTCACTCTTCCCTTCTGTGTGGTGAGAAATGTTTAATAAGTGCATCAGTATCTAAGGTAGATATGTAGAATCAAATTTAGGTCATTGTTTTGGTTTTGAATATTTGATGATTTCATCGGACTATGCAGCTTTCAATGGTAAATTTCTGAGATATTTTGAGTACAAACATGGAAATTAGTTTTGGCAAGCTTACCGACACTCTGACACCATAGACTTCTGCAGTAACAGGTTCTGTTAAATTGAGTCAGTATTGCCTTCTACATGAAAGCAAATGCTTAATAAGTGCATCAGTATCTAAGTTAGATATGTAAAATCAAATCTAGATAATTGGTTTGGTTTTGCAAATTTGATATTTCATCGGACTATGCAGCTTTAAGGTGTGAGTGTAAGCGCGCTGACTGGACTAACAGTGACACACAAATACACACACACATATATAAACACACGCTGCTCCACTGACACACTATCCCACATTCGCGGCACTTGGCGCCACATTGCCATCTCCTCGCCGGAGATCCCGACTCCCACGCGCCTGCTGACGTCACGTCCTACGTCACGAGCCGCGTTCCGCAGCCGTCCTCCTGAATATGCAAATACGCGGCGGCCATTTTGCACTGGTCTCGGCCCTGCTTCCCGCCGGGCGACCACTGTGGCACCGAGCGCTGCCTTCCTGTGTCGGGTGTGAGCCATACAGAGGAGAGCGCAGTCAGTCACCGCTACCCCTAGTACAGCCCCCCGTTATGGCGTTGTGAACCACTTCAAACCATGGAATAAGCATGCGTCCACCAGCCGGGATGGAGTGGAGTGGGATTCTTGTCCTGGCAACCGCCCTGCTGTCCATTGGAGCAACGCAGGAGGTGAAATTCAGTGGATTCTTAGGTAGGTGGCTTGTTATTGTCAGTGCTGGTTGGGATAGTGCTGCTGTTGCTGGAGTGGTTAAGGCGGTGTCCCAATGACACCCACCCCCACACACCCACATATATACACACAGGCCGGTGAGTAGCTCGGAGCGGCGGCAACCAGCGCAGGTCTCAGCGTGGCGATTCCCATTGCGGCCGGGACGACAGGTACCAGCGCCAGTTGGCCATCAGCACAGCAGGCTGTGATAATTTCGTCTCTATTTCGCACACAGTTAAATGCGCAGGTGTGGCCGTGTGTCTAAGTATGTAATATGTGTATATTCATAGGTAAATAAACAGATGTCTGTGTGTGACCCTTTACCTGCAGTCAACCTGAGCAGTGTTTCTGAAAACACCCAGTGTATGTGACATTGAGGGTTGGCCAGCTTACTGTAGGCTGGGCAAAGTGTCCATATGGTCAGGCTTGACCCATGATCCATTTACCTGTAACCTCCCCTCCTCCTCCTACTTCCACCCAACCCCCCGCCCACTCCCGTTATTCACACCTACACATGCACATAACCCACACACCACGCACCACACACACCACACACACTCACCAACAGACACACACATGCATACGCTTACTACTTACTACTCCACACACACGACCAGTGCCTACACGACACACACATGACCACACCCGCCAATGTCAATGCTCACTCACACAGGTACTAATTGCCATGGTAATTGCTCTTATTAGGTCCCACACTGAGTGTGTATATATAGTCACAATGTAAGCGAATGGCCGTCTAAAATGACATGTTTAACTACCACCAGGCATCTTCCTTAATAAATCAACACTTCATCGTTGTCAGCAGAATAAATCACACACACCCTCGAAAATATACCCTTCAGGGTGTCACATATTGAGCGTCGCCGTTAGTGTACAATATATGCCACGTAACTCCATACTCCCTAGTATTAGAGCCTCCCTTCCACGTAAGGTTGCCATGGTAATTAACACCAGCATATCAGAAGCATGGACCTCATACAAGTGCCACCTCGTCATGTGTCATGCTATATTGGCGATTTTCTCTGCAGGGACACTCCCACCAGATGACTGTTCCATACTGACCTCCTCTTTGACATTATATAATATCTATATTACTTATATATATATAATATATATATATCTATTATAGTTATACAAATCTTACCTGGGTACAGATGATGGATAACTGGTGTTTTCCCGAGGTACTAGCCTCCGGAAGAAGGAAGCACATCCGGGTCCAGCAATCTTTTACATACTTTATAGGATAACAAATGATCTTAACTATTTATAGATACTATTGTGTTTTCGTTTTGGTTCTCGTGAAACGTGATAGTCGTGGTAGGGTAGGGTGTTGGTTACCAGCTTGAAATATGCTTACTGGTGTTTGCATTGCCACTTCTATTTATTCCCTGGGCAGGGGAACGGCTTCTGGGTGTTGAACTCCCTCTCGAAGGGCCTGTTCCCATCGTTCCAGCCGAATGACTGCCTCTGGCCCCTTCCCCATGCCTGGAAGCTGAAGTTTGTCCCGAACCGGCCTCATCATTGGCTGGTTCATCAGCTTCGAAAATCCTGCCTCATCTTCTTGAAGCAGTTCGGATTTGCGTCTGAGGACATCTTCTTGTCCGTTTCCATGTGCTTGGCACACTTGGAACTTGCCTCCACTTGTTTAAATAAGTACTGGAGCTGACCACCGAACATCTTCGTTTTGTCAAGTGGTTTCCACTTACTGGGTTTGGGGGCAAGGAATAACTTGTATTCCTTCCTGTCATTGTCTGTGATCTTCTTAGACCTGGCTACCTCCCTGCCCGCATCAGTACAGACTGCCTTGAACATGTTCTCAAACCTCCTGTATGAGAGGAAGTTGCTTGTAGCCACCAGCAAAGCAATCCCCCATTCATGTCGTCACACAGCGATGAAAACTTGTTCTCGGCCATCATCCTATTGGTTATCGGTGTGACGGCCGTGAGGGCCAAGAGTACTCCCTTTGTATGCAGAGCCGTTTCAAACTTTTACGCTCCTTGCTGAGTTTAATTTCTGAGTCCATTTCCTTAATGGCGGCTTCTGGGAGCCCTTTGATCCCCGTGAACTTCTCGGCCATTTTATTGATCACTTTGGCCAACTTAAATGTGTTGAAGTGCCCCTGGATCATCTTCCTCATAAGCGTAGTTATGTGGACTTTCTTCCGCCTTTGAACCTTGCACTTTTTTGTCTCTTTGCCACAGGATTTCGCATATTTCCCTGCATGCTCCGTATCTGAGTCAGAGCCTGTTGAAGACGAGTCTGACGAAGAGTCAGAGGAAGAGGATTTGTGTTCCCTCCTTTTCTTTGTATTCTTCTTGTTCTTCTTCATGAGAGGCTTCTTCTTTCGGGCCCTCATGTTCTCATCCCCGTCTGATGAGTGCTCTTTCTTCTTGTGTTTGTGTTTACACGCAGACACAACCACTTCCTCCTCTGACTCGTCATCAGACGAGGCCTGATCCTCTGAGAGATCCTCCCACTCAGATTTGTCTGAATCAAGCGGGACTTTCGATCTCTTTTTCTTTGTGGCCACCACTCTGGAAGGAAGCATCTCCTCCATCTTTTGTTGAACAAGTTGTGCAACTTGCTCATCCAGTATCGTACCCCAGTACCGCATCTGAATCTCTTTGTTCTGGTGAGGGCGACCATTGTACCCGTGCCGGTGGTGAGCGGTCTTCTTCTTCACTTAGCGCATGACATGCCTCTGCCTTACTCCACTTTGTAGCCATGGCCATATTATTAGGATATGCTACGGGTAGTGGGTTGGACTACTGGGTATTATGATGTGTTCTATTGTTCTGTGTTGTTGGAGCAGCCTAGTGAGCCGGTTGGTTGTGTTGAAGTAGTGGTAATGGGCCTGGCTTGCAGGTGCCAGTTAAAATCTGTTGACGAACTCACTGATTCTTGACCGGCTACCTGCAAGCCAGGCCCACTACCCCTACTTCAACACAACCAACCTGCTCACCAGGATGCTCCAACAACACAGAACAATATAGCACATCATAATACCCAGGAGTCCAACCCACTACCCATAACATATCCTAATAATATTTGCATGAATATATATTTATGGTGCATATTATCTGCGCTATAATAGTAATAATAACAATAACGACAAGACACAAATACAGTTTGGAGTGAGTAATATCCTCTGGCTGGCCTCTAAGACCCCAATCTCTTTATTTAAAAGAAAAAAATCAGGCAGAAGTGACCAATCATTAGTGGGACAGGAAGCACCAGCTGACCGGCTACCTTCGCTTACCTGTCCCCACAAGTTGCTCTAACGCATTGCACAGAACATTCCAGAATCCCCACACATTCCAGCTAGGAAGCCCTCTGACCGCTTAGCATAATACTTGTATACTGCACTACAGTAGTAATAATAACAATAACGACAAGACACAAATACAGTTTGGAGTGAGTACTATCCTCTGGCTGGCCTCTAACACCCAAAACACCCCAACCACGAGGTCATCCAGCAAGTTGCAACGCGACCCGCATGTCCAGTGCCAGGCACTCCTCCACCAATAATGCAAGATACTGGAACACCGCATCTGACGTCTAGTCACCTCTCTCCATTATATCCTGAATAGAAGTGCCACACATGCGCAAATAAGTTGCGCCCCCTTGGTGCAAACTATGGGTCAACAACTCGTCGGCATCCAGCCCCACCTGCCCACAATCATTCTTAATCACCTCCTGATAATACTTGTACGCAAGTGGCACACTGTTGCCCTTTCTAGGCAACCGAAATGCCAGCGCATCAGCCAGTGCCGGGCACTCCTCGACATGCGCTTCATACCAATGGACCGCGCATAACCTGACATCCTTCATCCTAGCAATAGGAATGAGATGAACACGCTGTTTAAATTGGTTTGTTTTTGATATCCTTATGTGAACCATCATCCCCCCAGACATGAGAAGCTTCTGAGCTGGTCTCATGGCCCTTCCTAAGTAACCCTCTGAAGGACATCAACATAGAAGCCCTAACTGCCGTATGTGCTTTGTTTGCATGCAAGTATTCAAATATCTGAATCAACAGGTTTGGCAAAATCGTTGAGGCCTGCTTCACTGAATCGCCCTTAAGCCTCCTAATGCCCATAATGCATTTCTTTAATTGATGACTTTCATAGTCCACAGGGTCAAAGCCCAAATCCTTTAAATGATTACTCAGAGCACTGATATAATTACAAATAGACGAGTAACACAGGTGACGTGCCAGATAAGTAACGTACAAGCATGTCTGATCCACCCCACACGGATCATATAAAAAAGTTGGTGGGGTCTCACATGACCTTATAACCACATGAATGTTTGGTTTAACCGTACCGGAAGTGACATGTGGTCTGACAATTTTGTTTGGATTAACCGATACTTTGGTTTAACCAACTTTTTTATATGATAAATGGTAGTATTTTGCCGGGCCACCGAAAAAGGTTTGGATTAAACGATTGTTTGGTTTAACCGAGCTTGGTTTAACGGGGGTTTTTACTGGACCTAGATAAGTGTGTGTAGGGGGATGATTGGACCAGGGATCCTAGATAAACTAATGATTCGGACGCTAGATGTGGAATAGCAGAAGTATGGGTTCGAGCCTCGCACTAGGCATAATGTTCTCATTTATGTACCACACCCTAACGTCTGTAGTGCGTGGCTGTTACTTTAAAATAGGGGTGCCATATGGTCGGTCTCAGGCGTGGAACCCTCATCAGTTATTACTAATTGAGTCCAGTCATTTGAAGCTTGTGACTGTCACAAGCCTCTGTCCATTCACTTTGATCTTTGTGTTGAAGCCACTAGTGTTGTTTGTTATCATCTTGGTCTCAAGACACTCACCTACATTTGCCAGTTCTTCTTCGTCTCCTGCTAAAGCTAAGATTCCTTATACGTGGTATGCGGCATGCAAATGTGAATGCGAATGCAGCAAAAAAATCGAAAAGCATGTAACTGAATAGTGGTGCTTCCATATGTCCGAATACGAATGTGAATGCGAATGCGGCAACTGAATCGGTCCATGGACCGATCGGTGCGGCATGCGAATGCGAATGCGAATACTGGTGCGTTTGACATAGAAAACAATACTGTTCCTTCACAAATTTAGAGGAAAAACCCCAACAAATGTTGGGGGTTGGCATATATCTACACCGCATATATCTACGTCGCATATACAACATTCAGTGATTTTCAAAAATAGTTTTGAGCTTGATTTAATGGATTTCACCTGTTAGTATATTGAATTTTAAATAAAATGACACTTCATTTGTGAAAATCGCTCTAATATTAAAGAAAATATGGAGTTTTTAAAGTTGTTACTGTAAAGATCAAACCAAATCGCTGCATGCCGCATGCCACATGGGTGAAATCAACTCACTCGCATGCCGCATGCCGCATGCCGCATTCGCATTCGCATGCCGCATACCGCGTATAAGGAATCTTAGCTTTAGCCTTCATGTCATCAGCAAATCGGAGGTTGGTGAGTGTTCCACCTCCAATGCTGACAGTGCCTTCATGATCTTCTACTGTGTATATATATATATATATATATACAGATCGCCACGTTGTATTTGGATTATGATTGAGCAATATGGTTGCCATGCCAACCGACGGCTGCGAGGTGGGCAGCATGCTGACACGGGTCCCTTTGACTTCAGTGCTAAGCCTTCTGGGCCCGTATGCAGGAGCCGGTGGTAGCGGAGTTTGGTGGTACAGCCTATTACCGGGTAGCTATCGCCGACGTCGGGAACTGTGTCAAGTGCTATGCGGGAGCGCGTACCACTTTGATTATAGCTACCCCGTGAATTTATTTATAGATTTGGGAAATCCCTCTGCATCTGTACCCATATATTAGGCTTAAATCTATTCAATGCGACCATATTTAACAGAATTACATACGCAATAAGTGATATTTTATCAATTTAACCCTAAATTCGAACCCTCCTTAAGGCTACCGCCGCATTGGCGGCGATATTAATAGTTATATTTTCGAATCGACGAACGTAAAGTAAACAAATCGCCGCAACCGCCGCATCGACCTCCCTTTCCATACTGGCGGCGGCGGCGGTTTGTTTACTGTACGTTCGTCGATTCGAAAATATAACTATTAATATCGCCGCTAATGCTGCGGTAGCCTTAAAGAGGGTTCGAATTTAGGGTTAAATTGATAAAATGTCACTTATTGCGTATGTAATTCTGTTAAATATGACACCATTGAATAGATTTGGGCCTAATGCACTCGCTATACCTCCTATCTACCAGGGGTAGCATACCACCGTTTACGGGTTTGGTGTTAGGCCTATCACCCACTCGCGCATCCAACTTTTCGCCACTACCCGGGAAATTCCCGGCTACCACCGTTTCGGCTCACTATCACCGAATACCACCGACTCCTGCATATAGGCCCTGTACGGCAATAAATTCTACTTGGTTATTTCCAGGAATGAAAATAGTCTTTTAATTGAACTGCATAATACAACGAAAGAATACAATTTTCCAAACGAAAACAGCTACCTACATTTGATCCACCATATCCAAATTAGATACAGGTGCACATATTGAACACGGATCGCAGTTTATGCTGTTGTGCTCTGTTGAGGTGTCCTAAAATGGGTAATGGAACTTGGAAACTCAAGTCCAACATTTCGTGTGCACACCAACAATAATTTGACACATTTTCACTGCAAATCTCTCCAAAGTGAACAGGTTAAAATTAGCGTTTTTTCAAACCGAAGGAAAGTAGTCTATAATGGTATAATGGTCAACCTACTAGTAATACATTTATCTAACCATATTCTAGAAACTCATAGACATCGGATTATGCAACAGTAAGACATATTTCAGCGCCACAATCGGTGACGGTAATTCTACGCACTACTATCCTATATATCCTCCCATTTAAGTCAGTTATAAAGTAAAAGACATGTTTTCTAGTCATCGGAATGCGGTTAAGCGGGCAGACCAACATTAATTACACTTACATACATCGGATTTAGTATAAATACATTTGATTTAATACAGAAAATTCTCGAGACTAGTCATGCTTATTGGAATATCAGGGTAATATACCATACACGCTAACCATTCTGATTTCAGCGGAATCATTCCGATTTTATTTACCCATGACTCAGTCAGACTACTGTGGATTATCAGATAGTACTAAGATATTTTCCGAAAATTCCCCTATAACAAATATAAACATAAAACCCGCACCTACCACCACCGCCCACCGCTATGTACACATACACACCTGCGTGCGGATACAGATAGTCCCATGTGGGTAGCAGGGTCATATTGACTCATGTCCAACGTGTGTGCACGATAACCAGGTTCTAGGTGGGCTCACTGGGTCACGAAGGCTGGCAACTCATGTGGGCTAGATTGATGTCAATGAGTCTAGCAATCTTTACAACTGGACCTTTGAACTTTGCCCCTCAGAGTTTGTTGTTCATCTTTGGATTGATTGTCGCCACCACTAGTACCAATCCAGGACTTTGCTCTCTCTAAGATTTCCTCGTTGGGTGTTTTTGTCTCTTTCTGGAATGACGTTGCCTCTGAATTGGTTAAGACGCATCATATGGTCAATTTTCACCTCCTTCGTTTGTTCGTTCGTCTCTTCATTCTTTCATTCGTTCCTTCATTCGTTCGTTCGTTCCTTCATTCCTTCCTTGCTTCCTTCGTTCCTCCCATCCTTATTTCTTTTTTTCCTTCCTAGTTGTCACCCTTTTCTTGCTTGTGTCCCTCTCTTTCTTTCTTTCTTTCTTTCTTTCTTTCTTTCTTTCTTGCTTTCTTTCTTTCGTTCTCTCTCTCTCTCTGTCCCACTTCTTCCTATTCGCCCTCTTTCATTTTCGCTCTTTTCGCCCCCACCTCTTTCAGTTCAGTTCAGTTTTTAATTCTACTTAATTTACAGCACATATGCAGGAGTCGGTGATAGTATCGGTTGGTGTTAGCCGGTAAACGCGTTTAGCTGTCACCGCCTGCGCGAAGTATGTCACGCTTTATGCAGGAGCGCCTAAACGGTTGGTGTTAGCTAAACGTGAATCCCTTGCCACCGGTTCCTGGCGAGCCCCGCTATTTGGTTGGTTGGTTTCTCCACACACCGGGGACCAGCTCGCCTTGTCATTCGGCGACGGCAGCGGCGGCGATTTGTTTACTTTACATTCGTCAAATCGAAAATATTAATATCGCCGCCGTTGCGGCGGCAGCATTATTCTCGCTTCGATTTTAGGGTTAATTTAATAAAATTTCACTATTTGACTATGTAACTCTGTTAAATATGACAGCATTGAATAGATTTGGGCTTAATAAATTGCCACCGATGTGGCGGCGGCGGCGATGGACAGTATGGATATCGACGTCCATGCGGTGGTGGCGGCGGCGATTTGTTTACATTCGTCGAATCGAATAACGCCGCCAATGTGGCGGCGGCTTTAATATCGGTTCGCTTTTAGGGTTAATTTGATAAAATATCACGTTTAGAGTATGTATTTCTGTCAAATATGATCGCATTGAATAGATTCGGGCGTAATCGATACCTAACACCAACCTTAAACCAGCTATATTTCTGGTTTAGCTTAGCCTAGTTTAAGCTTGTGATGTTAGGCCTATCACTGACTCGTGCATACCGACTTTTCAGTGCTAAACCAGAAATCCCGTCTAAACGCGTTTTGACTCGGTAACACCGACTCCTGCATATGGGGCCATATGCAGGAGTCGGCCTGCAAGTTGTGGATTTTGTCAATGAATCATGGGGACGGGGTGGGAGATGAGGGAACCGGGAGGGAGGGGAGCGACAGCAGTTCCACACATTACTGTCTCACCAGTAGGTAGTATAGTTACGGGTATGCCAGTCAAGGGATCACGTGAGCAGGGGAGAGGGATAGGCGTGGAATGCTGTTGACTGGCCACGCAATATGTCAGAGGTCAGGGGTGTGGTTGTGAATGGGAAATATGTGGCAATAGCAAGGTTTGTGTCAGTTGACACATCCAGCTCAGAGTGGAGCTGTTTATTGAGAGTGGAATATACACTCACCCGACACTTACAACCCAACTGAAGAGCCCGGCCTCGGCTATTTGGTAGCACCCAAGGACAACGCCAATTGGCATATGGGTCGTTCTCAGAAACTGTGTACCACTTGAGGTAGTCTACTTGACATATTTCAAAGAAACCCATTATTGGAGTGTCAATATTTAGATTTCATCATTTAGCCCAATAATGTGGGAGATATTTTAGATCAAAAGTAAATGTTAATATTGTGTATTATGTATCTTATTGGGATGGATGTAGCTAAATACATAGAAAATTACATCACTAATTTGTGACATTGTCAACAGCATTGAAAATAAAGTGTCACAAACTTGATGAAAACCTCTGAACAACAGCTCATTTTACTTCAAATGGTCATATACAATGTCTTCATTAAGTTGAAGACATTTATTTCAATTTTTTTTTTTTAAATGATGAAATAGTTAACCTTTTCTGGAGTCATTAACATCGTAACATTTCGTTTCCACTTGCAAGTACTATGAAACTCTGTATCAAACACTGAGTACAGATACAGTACGGGAACTATTTTCACCATTTGTCACTCTATGCATGGACCCAGTTATGGTATAGTAAAAGATAAATCCTGAAATTGCCCCATAACATTGAAATTTGAGCCGAACATTTGTGTAAAATTGTTGTTTCCACTTTGACTGTTACCTTGCTAATATTTTTTTGCTTTTCTCTTTAATATTTACAAATAAGACAAAACCATAGCAATGAGGTTTCAAATTATTATAACTACTGTTTATAAAGCAAGTGGCATGTGAAATGTCCTAAAAATGTCAAGTTTTGTGTGGAAAATATTTGATTTTGGAGTCAGATTGGTTTCCATGCTATACTGGTATTATTGGGTGTGAGCATCATTTGACCTACTTAAAAATGCCAGAATATGTTTATTTTCAATTATTCAGATGCAAAGGGACATACACATTGAGGAAACTTGTTTATAGGACTTTGGCAGCGTTTTGATTTTGTGGTACTGATGTCACACTATTGGTACACAACTTCTGAGAACGACCCATATACTGGACATGTATTGATGTTCTTAACATTCCATAGACCGATGGTTTTGAGTTTCTGTCATTTTCTGAGATACATATATTAGGTTTTATCGTCATAATATACCTTACTTTAGTTTGAAGTAACCTTTCTTTGAAAGGACTAACTTAAGAGATATTTGAAGTGTAAACATGCCATATTAATGACACACTGGTCTTACGACCATGTCCAACTTAAGTTATTTACATGATTATTAAATGACGTTTAAACCCAACAAATCCTAAAGGTAATTATGAAGCTTTTGGTGTGTGTCTTACTATGAATCTGGTGTTTTCGATTGGTTTCTATAACTGGTTGTGTGGGTACAGTCTGGGTTGATGTAATATTATATCAGAATAAGAATCAATTTAATTTAATTTGAAGCAACTGTTAACAATTTGAATTACGGTATATGAGCAGTCGCAAACATCTATGCACATATTTGTCATATACCTTAAAGGTTTCTCACATTTTTGCTGATGAATTTATCTCATGCAATCAATACTTTGCGAAAAGTTAAATTGCATAAGGAAATGAATTATTATTAGACTGCTGCAGGAGCACTGTTCCATGTTTAAATCTGAGCAAGATCTGCGTTGGTATGAATCAACTGTGAAGAAAATGGGTAAGGTCTGGTTCCAGCATCCAGTGTTTATCTACATTGGCATAGCGTTAATGAACTGGGAGAGAATTCAAACAATCCAATATGGCAACCACTGGATTACCCACATTCAACTTTCAAAATTTATTACTCTACGTGATTCCATGAATTGCTGACTCCAATAGTAGCAGGCTGTGATACATAAGTGTTTGAACAATATATTTAGCATATTAGATTGTAATATGCAGTTATGTCGATAACCGACACCTTTTCTATAGGGTTGTTCAGTTATACCTCAGAACTGTCACTGTCACAGATTGTCAGTGTCATTGATAACCACTGTCAACAAACACGCTGTTATTGCAGCCATTCTCCGCCTTATCGAAACACACCTGCCGACCCGACGGCGTCCAGCTGTCGGTGCCTGTCGCAGTCTTATTGTGTCCTCTCCCACTCTGATCACCCCGTCGGATGTGCCAGCTGATCAAAGAAATGAATAAGATAATCGCTGACGATCGCAACCGATCGCAGACCATCCCTAACTGATCGTAGATTATCGCTGATCGTGATCTCTTTCAATCGCCACTGGTCCTGGACAATCGTCAACGATTTCCAATAATCGCAAGCGATCGCAATCTATTGCTGAAAATCTCCACCGATCACCAACGCTCATAACCGATTTCCAGCGATTGCAAACGATCGCAGACGGTCGCTGATAATTGCAAACGATCGTTTACTATCACAAATGATTGCAAACGATTGTAGATGATGGTCGACCATCGTAGACGATCGTAGATCGCAGACGATATTTAATCGGCGCGAGTCCTCTTGCCAATGCTGGTCAGCAGAACGGAGAAGGGGAAGCCGACATTGGATTAGTTCGGCTCGGGGAGCCACTCTGCTTAGTTGGAGCCGCGCATTCACACCACGCAGCGCGACAGTTCTGGGTCAAGTATGCTCCATTCCATCTAGCAAACCTATTTAAGAATCCGGAATTGTAGATAAGGCAGTTGCTAAGCGACGTGTTCTGTTTGTGGTGTAACGCTATTGTTTATACTGTAACATGAGCCGTGTTCACACTGGCAAAATGTGAGGCGAATCAGACAAATCGAATCAGGTGAGTCGAATTAGTGGCCCGTTCACACGGGCAGTACTTGGGCCAGAAATCGAAATCTGCGCATGAGTAAGTCCAGACTAACCAGCGCCAGTTTGGGTTCGTCGATGTTGGCCGAGAGAGTGTGGGTTCGACCTAGATATGTATGGATTGAATCGTATTTGTTTGGAATGGTCAAAACTTCTGCTGGGCAGTGAAACCCTAAAAATAAATGATGAAACAAATATCTGTGCATAGATAGCGGTTTCATTAATTAAATTATATAATATGCGCTTTTGATCGACCGGAAAGTCAACAAACTAAGGTGTCGACTGCGCATGCGTGTGAGGTGCTTAATCCGCCTCAGTGCGTTCACGCGGACAAAATAAATCGATTCACAGAAATCGCCTCACGTAAACTACCTCGAGAGGTGGTTTACAGAATGCACATCACAGAAATCGATTCAGCCCTAATTCGACTCAGACGACCGTTCACATGGGAAATGTGCGTCAAACTAGGCAAGTCGCTTTCTACGAATCGATTTACATTCCCCGTGTGAACACGGCTATTGACCTGTCTCGTTAACATACACTACATTGTCATAGCGACCGAGATGCGGGTATTGTGAGTTTTGTTGTGCTTTTTGTCTAGGACTGAAGCTGAGACCCAGCTTACTTACTTACGCCCCTGGGGCCAAATGTAAGAGTCCGGGTTAGGGCTCGTAACCCACGCGTCGTGCGGATTTCCCTGGTTAGCGGCCAAAGTGTCAATGTATGTGCGCAGGTTAGGCTACCGCCTCGAGGGTTAACGTCGCCTTCACTAACTCCCACTTGAGCCTGGGATAACGTCCGGGTTAGGCACCAACTCGGGCCAAATCTATTCAATGCGACCATATTTAACAGAATTAGATACGCAATAAGTGAAATGTGATCAATTTAACCCTAAATTCGAACCCTCCTTAAGGCTACCGCCGCATTGGCGGCGATATTAATAGTTATATTTTCGAATCGACGAACGTAAAGTTAACAAATCGCCGCCGAGGCGCATCGACCTCCCTTTCCATACTGGCGGCGGCAGTGGTTTGTTGACTGTACGTTCGTCGATTCGAAAATATAACTATTAATATCGCCGCAAATGCGGCGGTAGCCTTAAGGAGGGTTCGAATTTAGGGTTAAATTGATCACATTTCACTTATTGCGTATCTAATTCTGTTAAATATGGTCGCATTGAATAGATTTGAGCCTAATATATGGCTACAAACGCAGAGGGATTTCCCAAATCTATAAATAACTGAAACGTTAGCTAACCCGTGCGCGCTTTGGACTGATACATCCCCCGTGACACATTTATTAACGCCGACAATAGATATTTAGCCGGCCGCCCTTAACTCCGCAGCCGATAAATTGTGGCTCATGCATTTGGCCCCAGGTGGGTGGGGGTTGGTGCCCCTCCTACCGCTATCCTTCACTACAGACTTCATGTTTAAAACATACTTTGCTCTTGTAACCACATGCCTCATGATGACATACATTGGTAGCATTATTGCCATACATTTCTTTCTCATTTCGATTCCAATGAAATAATCATAGCAAATATTTTACATGATATAAAATACCACTTCTGTATCACGGTGTATTTGTAGTCACCACCTCCCACAACCAATTGTTGATGGTATTAAAGTATATGATGTTAGATTAAATTGAAAGAGTTGTCAGAGAACTTCTACACATATTCTTTAGATATATCAATTATCTACTTCCAAAATCACTTGTTGGGCTCAGTAACTAAAATATCACACAAGAAGACACAATATTGTACTCACATGGTTTAATCCAAACTAAAGTTGCTACAGGCACATGTACATAGTCTGGGCTGGCTGGTGGTGGTGGTGAGAGAGAGCGCACACGCACCATGCACCCTTATTTATAGGTTAACATCCAGGTACGAGTCAGGAGACCCCAACCTGTACCCAGCAGGCCCTTGCCTGCAGAGTACCAATGCCACCAGGTACCAGTCAGGTGACCCGGCCTGTACCTGGCAGGCCCTTGCCTGCAGAGCACCAATGCCACCAGGTACCAGTGAGGTGAGCCGGCCTGTACCCGGCAGGTCCTTGTCTTCAGAGCATTAAATATAAACCACCCGAAAATTCCCAAATATTTTACAGCGATAAATCGCCCCTAGAATCATGGATGTCTACCGTAGACGTTTTTCCTCATTCCAGTACCATCCAGCGCAGCCATGATTCTAACAAATAGAGTCAGAAAATATCATATAAAAATGTTTACATAATAACTTGGCTCGTCATCTTATTCTTTGTTTACAATAATAGAGTGCCCTGTGCACAGCTATAAAAAATTGAACTAGAACTACAGAGTTATGATACGGTAATATGAGGCTCCCCACAATATATTAGGATTGTGTTAGCTACCCTTACTCCTGCTAAATTTGGAAGAATTCTTGGTTTCCATCATATATTCCTCATCCACTGTATGGTCCTCTCAATCATCTTTAATGATCACTTTATATTGCTATCTGGTCTGCTGGTCCACCTTGACGTACCTGGTTCCCTTCTCAAATGTTTTTATGGTACGACTGGTAATCCTTGGAGAACCTAGTCATGACACCACTTGTAGACCAGGACCGGTTCGGTTGTGGAATCTTGGAACATTGTCTTCACCAGCTTCGCCCCAGCCCTGTTACCCAAGGGGGTTTTATTGGCCACTTCCCATAGGTGAATGTCTCTGGGCCTTACCACCCCCTCAGTCATGTGGCTGCTTCTTGTGCTCTTTTATGATTAGTTTCTTTGTTCTTTGCACGGTTATCAATCACCTGCTGAACTGTTTTTGCCAACTCCTCTACTCTGTCTGCAAGATCGAACTTGGTTGTTCCCAGATCCCTATGAACTAACCTACTGTAGGGAATACCAGGATTCCTACCATATGTTAGGAAGAAGGGGGAAAAACCTGTAGATACAGATGTAGTTGTTCTGTGGGCTAATAGAACATCGCCCAGATACATTTCCCAACATTCACCCCGTGAGTTTACCAGTTTCCTCAACATGCCTTTAAGACTTTTGTGAAATCTCTCAATACAACCATTAGCTTGTGGTGAATAGGGTGATGTGTGCCTCACTTCTACTCCACAACTCTTCAAATAATTCATGACCAACTTATTTCTAAACTCACACCCTCGATCTGTTAAAAATACTTCTGGTGGAGAGAATCTAGGAATGTACTCCCTTACTAAGTAGTCATAAATCCCTTGTGCTGACTTATCTTTCAGTGGCTTCACCTCGACCCAACCAGTGTTGTGGTCAATAATTGATAGCAAAAATCGGTTTCCATTTGGACTGACTGGGTATGGTCCTGTGAGATCTGCACCAACAATTAAGTTAGGTAGCACCGGTAATGGCATATAGGTGGGTGTTGGTTTATCACTGCTGGCCTGGTTTAATACACATTGGGGACATTTTGCAATAAATTTCCAGACTGCCCTAGTCATACCTGGCCATCTAAAAAATTCATGAATTCTCCCTAGTGTCTTTGCCACTGACATGTGACCCACATCTCTGTGTGTCATTCCCATCACACTATCTCTATATTTCTCTGGTAAGACAATCCTCGGATATTCACCCTTACCTGTTGGTGCTACCAGTGAGTACAGCAACCCTCCTTCCACCACATAATGATTATTCCCTTCCAGTCCCAACTCAAATTCTTTCATTTTCATCTGTTCTACCTTCAGTCCTTCCAAATCTATCCCATAATATTCTAATGGTACCTCTTCTCCCCAGAGCGCAATCTCTACTGATGACATTCTTTCATCCTCTTCCAGCACCCTATCAGGTCTGAGGCGTGATAGCATATCTGCAAAGACATTGTCCTTTCCAGACATATATTCTATGGGGCAAGCATACTCTGCTAACAGTACAGCCCACCTCTGTATTCTTGTATTTTTAATTTCCTTTGTGAAAAGGCACTTTAGCAGTTTGTGATCTGTATAGGCAGTCACCTGCGCCCCAAATAAGTAAGCACGAAGTTTGGTCAGACAATACATAAGGGCATAACCTTCCTTTTCAATTGTTGGGTAATTTAGTTGTGCTGCACTGAACCTTCTACTGACTAAGTGTACTGGTCTTTCTATGCCTCTCTCATCTTCTTGCACCCCCCCCCCCCCCCCCCCAAAGCTGTAGTCTGATGCATCAGTAAATAATTTATAAGGCTTTGCAGGATCCGGAAACTTCAATATCACACAATTTAACAGCAACTGCTTCAATTCAACCCAAGCCAATTGGCACTTTTCATCCCACTGGAATTTTGTATTCTTGCCTGTCAACCTTGACATTGGCGCTACTACATCAGCATAATTTGGCATTAGCTGCCTGTAATAGTTGGCTGACCCCAACAGTCTACGGATCTCTCTCTTGTTGGTAGGAGGGGCCATGTCCCTGATTGCTACAACTTTATCTGGATCTGCCTTTAGCCCTTCACCACATACAACAAACCCAAGTAATTTAACCTCTGCTAGTCCAAAGTGACATTTCTCTTCCTTGACAACAAGTCCATGTTTCCCCAACTCCTCTAACACTTCTGCCACATGTGTTAAGTGTGCTTCCTCAGTCCCTGAATAGATAATTATATCATCCAGGTATATCAAACATGAAACCCCCAAATATTTAGCCAAAATAGAGTTCATCATTCTTTGAAACACTGCTGGGGCATTACACAACCCAAACTGCATTCTTTTGAATTGATATATGCCCCGGTGTGTAGAGATAGTTGTTTTTTTCTTACTTTCTTCTGCCATTCTCACCTGGTGATATCCACTTTTTAAATCAATAGTGGTAAACACCTTAGCATTTACCAGTTGATCAAATATATCTTGTATCCGTGGAAGAGGATATGCATCCTTATAAGTTACCTCATTAAGACGCCTATAATCCCCACACAAACGAATACCTCCATCTTTCTTTGGGACTATTGTGAGTGGGCTACTCCAGGCACTACAACTTGGCTCAATGATATCATTGTCTAGCATCCTCTTAATTTCTGCTTCTACCAGTTTCTGTTTAGCTAAAGGTATCCTGTATGGTCTCTGATTTATTGGGTGAGCATTCCCTGTATCAATAACCATTTCTACTACATTAGCAGCTCTAAGTTTCTCATTCTCCTTTGGAAATAGATGCGGAAATTGTATGCGCCAATATTCTAATTCCGAAACAACACCGGCTATACCAACAAGTGGTTCATTACGGCTAACCCATGGATAGGCTTCACCACACAATATAATCTCTTCCCTGTGATAACATAAATGGGCCTCACACTCCTTCATCATATCACTGCCAAATAAATATTCATGTTGCAGTTCTGTCACCACATGGAACTGGCACTTCTTTCCCAACACAAAGATATCTGCTATCCCTTTGGTTGGAATTAAGTGTTTTGATAGGGACCTTAGTCTTAATCCTGGTGCTAACTTCTCACTAGCCATACCATTCTCTCTTAATTTATTCCAACAGTCTTCCCGAATCATGCTACGACTGGCACCCGAATCTATCAAACCTGCACATAAGATTCCGCCAAATCTTATGCGTACACATGGTCTCTGATAGAGTGCCTTTACAAGTTTCCCGACACCTGATTTGCTGCTGATGACTGTTGAGGCGCATCCCTAAATTGTTCATTCCGCAATTGTTCTTTTCTCTCCCATTCAAACTTATGAGGACAATTCCTCACTATGTGTGGGCCCTTACACAAATAACACATGAGGGGTGGACGGTTGATATCATTGCTTCTGCGTGCTTGACCACCTCTCATATAACCATGTTGATAGAAAGGATTCTGCCCTACTCCATTGTACTGCCCTCTAGCATGTCTCTGACCATAACCACTGCGGAATGGTGCTTTATGCTGCTCGTGACCGACAGATGGTCTGCCATGGCTTGTCCAGGCAACCTTTTCTTTATAGCTATCATACTCTGGACTCTGCCCTGCCTGCACCATCCCCTGGCCATGCTGCTTATCAGACAATGTTAATTTTCCCATGTCAGCTATTTCCTTACTTAATCGCTTCATTTCCCCTTGCATAGTTTTCATCATCTGTAATTGCATATCAACACTGTCTTCTTTTCTTGCCCCTTTCTTATCTACTACCCTAACTGCACTAACTGGAACTATACCATCAGTATTGGCTACCTTTTCTGTAGCTTGGCCTGTCCTACAGGCTAGCTCCATAGTCTCCTCCAATGTCTGTGCACTCTGCATTTCAATAAAAAATCTAATAGTGACTGATGACAATGAGTCTGTGAATGAGTCAGTGATATTCATCTACCCAGTATCCTGGTATCGGTCAAGTGATATTCATCCACCCAGTGATGTTCATCTGCCCACTATGTGCTCCACTGATATTCATTTACTCAGTAATATCAATGTTCCAAGTATCTGCCCCATGATATTCATCTGCACAGTATCTTCCCAGTAATATTCATCTGCCCAATATCTGGGCAGTGATAGTCATCACCACAGTATATGCCCAGTAATATTCACCTGTCCAGTATCTGCCCATAGGATATTCATCACCTCAATATCTGCCCATAAATATTCATCTGCCCAGTGATATTCATCTGCTCAGTGATATTTATGTTTCAGTTATATGCACATTGGTATTCACTTGCCAGGTAATATTCATCTGCCCAATGTATTTGCTTGTGTCATACGGTCATGTTAATCATGTATATTATTTAATCAAGAAGACTCTGGTGAAGTGGGCGCTGTGTATACTCATGTGCAGTCGGGTGGGGGTGGTGGGAGGTGGTGGTGGTGGGAGGTGGAGTACGGTGGGGCTGGTGGGAGTAGTGGTTGGGGTGGTCGGGGTGGTCGGGGTGGTGGAGTGTGGTGGGGTAGTGGTGGCGGTGGTGGTGGGGGTGTGGAGTGTGGTGGTGGTGGTGGAGTTTGGTGGTGGTGGAGTTTGGTGGTGGTGGGGGGTGGTGGTGGTGGGGGTGGTAGGGGTGGTGAGCTGGCTCGTTGATATTGGTCTGGGTCCCAATGCTGCACATACAAAGTCCGCAGTAAGTCAGGCGTGACGATGTAAACTCATACCAATCAATCGTGCGGGGCCCGTGTGGAGGGTTTACAGAGTCTGGGCGCGGACGTGGGCGCGGGCGTGGGCGTGGGTAAGGGCGGAGGGAGTAATTGTGGGAAATGAGAAGTGATGGGGGAGTGTTGTGATGTATGGAGGTATGGGGATGGTGTGGAGTATGATGGTTGTGTGTGGCTGTGGTGGTGGTGTGGATTGGTGATCTGGTATGAGGCTGTGGTGGTGATATGAAGTGTGAGGTTGGTATGAGGCTATGATGGTGATATGAAGTGTGAGGATGGTATGAGGCTGTGATGGTGAGGTAGATTGTGAGGGTGGTGTGAGGTGTTACTGGTGTGAGGCTGTGGCTGTTGGTAGGGTGGTGGTGTGGAGTGTAGGGGTGGTGTGAGGCTGTGGCTGGTGTGACACCATGTAATGTCGCGATGAATTCCCTTCCGTAGGACGTGATCATATACTGACTGCACGCGTTGAGGTCTAGTATCATAATGGCTTTATTCCGGTGCCTCCCAGTCGGCGCTGGTTAGACCGTGCATGGTTTCGGTTTCCGTACATACACTACAGTGTGAGGCTGTGGCTGGTGTGATGCTGTGGTGGTGGTGGTGTGGAGTGTGGCAGTAGTGTGAGTTTGTGGCTGGTGTGATGCTGTGGTGGTGGTGTAGAGTGGTGGTGTGGTATGAGCTTGTGGTGGTGGTGTGGAGTGTGGCGGTGGTGTGAGGCTGTGGCTGGTGTGATGCTGTGGTGGTGGTGGTGGTGTGGAGTGTGGCGGTAGTGTGAGGCTGTGGCTGGTGTGATGCTGTGGTGGTGGTGTAGAGTGGTGGTGTGGTAAGAGGTTGTGGTGGTGATGTGGAGTGTGGCGGTGGTGTGAGGCTGTGGCTGGTGTGATGCTGTGGTCATGTGTTGTGGAGTGTAGGGGTGGTGTGAGGCTGTGGCTGGTGTGATGCTGTGGTGGTGGTGGTGTGGAGTGTGGCGGTAGTGTGAGGCTGTGGCTGGTGTGATGCTGTGGTGATGTGTTGTGGAGTGTAGGGGTGGTGTGAGGCTGTGGCTGGTGTGATGCTGTGGTGGTGGTGTGGAGTGTGGTGGTGGTGTGAGGCTGTGGCTGGTGTGATGCTGTGGTCATGTGTTGTGGAGTGTAGGGGTGGTGTGAGGCTGTGGCTCGTGTGATGGTGTAGTGGTGGTGGTGTGGAGTGTGGTGGTAGTGTGAAGCTGTGGCTGGTGTGATGCTGTGGTGATGTGGTGTGGAGTGTAGGGGTGGTGTGAGGCTGTGGCTGGTGTGATGGTGTAGTGGTGGTGGGGTGGAGTACGGTGGTAGTGTGAAGCTGTGGCTGGTGTGATGCTGTAGTCATGTGGTGTGGAGTGTAGGGGTGGTGTGAGGCTGTGGCTGGTGTGATGGTGTAGTGGTGGTGGGGTGGAGTGTGGCGGTAGTGTGAAGATGTGGCTGGTGTGATGCTGTGGTCATGTGGTGTGGAGTGTAGGGGTGGTGTGAGGCTGTGGCTCGTGTGATGGTGTAGTGGTGGTGGGGTGGAGTGTGGCAGTAGTGTGAAGCTGTGGCTGGTGTGATGATGTGGTGGTGGTGCGGACTATGATGTGGTATAAGGCTGTGACTGATGGTATTGCGAGGAGTGACATATCTTCTGGTTGGGAACGCCATATTGTCGAGTTGGTGGGTGACTGGGATTAGTCTGCTTCACAGATGAATAAGCGCCCTATTGACATGGTAAGACGTCGTGGCTTCTTACTTAATATGAAGGCGCATTATTTACGACCACTGGAGAGAGCCGAGAGCCTCGTAAACGTAAGTAGAAGGAACCCTCTGCAGTGGGGGTGGGCGGTTGGACCACCACAATGTGCCCAGCAGCAGAAAGCTAACTGCTTGTATTACGTTTTAACAGGAGCTATTTGCAAATGATTTTCTTTCGCTAACGAGATGGAATTAGAGAGATAACTAGATAAAAAGAGATAGAGACAGAGAGACAGAGAGACAGAGAGACAGTCACATACGGTCACAAACAGTGAGAAAAGCAGAGGTACAGAGAGAGGCAAAGATACAGAGCTAGAAAGAGAGTTTGTTTGTTTGTTGTTGCTGTTTTACGTCCTAGCAACATCTAAGGTCATATCAGGATGGGTACCGAGTTGAGACATGCGACTTTAAGTGCTGCCCCACTGGGTGACCAGGCCACCAGCAGCATGACCTGATACCTCACTCAGTCACATTATCCTGACACTGAGCTAAACCAGTCCTTGCCCTATCCTAATAATGCCAAGCACCTGGCTAGGAAGCTACAAGTATCAATTTTTAAGTCATTGGTTTGACTCGACCAGTGTTCGAACCCACAAACCCATTGGTTTGGATCCCCCGATTTCCCAAAACAGGAGGCGGACGCTCAACTCATTCGGCCATCCTGTCTTGTCTAGAAAGAGAGCTATAAGGGGAAAGAGAGAGACGGATAGAAAGTGCTTCTCAGATTATACATCTAGGTGTTACAATAACAAGAATTCATCGCGGACCTATAGTTTACTATGTTGACCAATAAAGTATCTGGTATTTCACAGCCATATCTAATGTACGACCTCCTCAAAGTATTACTAGGATATGGCAAGGACTGGTTTGGTTCAGCATCAGGGTAATGTAGTAAGTAACATTTAGAACATAATTAGAGTATGACCTCAATACCTACAAAGTCTCCCCAGGTGATAGTATCCATTCAGATGGCGAGCAGAATGGCCTAGTGGTGCAATGTCCGCTTCCCCTGTGTCAAATGGGATATAGGGCACATGTCAGGATAATGAAACTGGGCGGGATATAGCCTCAGGATAATGGAACTGGATGGGGTACAGTGTCAGGATAATGTAATATAGTACGATATGGTGAATTCGTGTAACTGAGTACAATCATGGTATTGGCAGCACTATTAACCCACTCTGAATACACAGTGTATTCGAGTCAGCACCAATTCTCATATGACCTTAGTTGTTACTAGGACACACTCACTCCACTGACATCGGTTATGTCGGTTCAGGTAAATTTGAATCTCAGCTAAGATTAAAGTTGGAAATGATACAATCTGTCCTCCCTTATATGGTAGACATTATATGAGAGATTTTGACTTTGTACGTAAACATGGCACTAGTGACGTCACCAGCATGTGAAAACACATAACGTTGGTGACGTCAGTGTCGACTAAAGAAAAAAGAAAGAAAAGAATATCAATCAATGTCTACAAGATGTGTAGGTGGGTTGAAGGTAGTGTGGGAGATGCCCGCGGTGTGGCGCTAGTGTTGTTTACGCCACGGTGGGAGTGTGGGAGGTTTGCTTCAACATTATGACACTTCATTCATTGTGTAGAGCTCCAGAAACGCACCTGCTCCTAGTGAGTAGCAACCATGCAGCTGATGGCATCTTTGTTAATGGCTGGAAATGGTTGGTTTGGAGTTTCTGCTATGCTTTTTTTTAGAGGAGATTTAATTTAGACGGCTAACTTGGGAGATATTTGGAGAGAAAATATGTTAAATTAATTTCGGTTTGACCTGTGGAATGCTGGCCATAGGCTTTGTTTATCCGTTTTCAAGCACAACAGTCTAGCGCATAGCAGCATTGAAGTGTAACACTGACACTTGAACTTAATTTCCGCTATTTCAAGGCCTTGAATTTAACCTATTTTGGGTAATTATTTGCGAAAAGTCTTGAATTTCATTAAGCTGTCCCCACTGACCTAAATTACTCCAAAATCGCCATTTGCCGTTGTTGTCTTTTCCTGAAATCCAAATGAAAATAGTAATGAATTCCTATCAAAAACAGCCTTGAAAAGCCTTTAAATAAGTTTGAATTCCATATCATCCCATCTGAATGGACCCTGCAAACTACAATAAATGTTCAATGATTGCACCAGTATCCAAGTTGCATATGGAGGATCAAATCTAGGTGAGTATTTACCTAAAAAAGATGATACCTTTATCGGATTATATGCCACTTTAAGCTCAGGCATTACACAGTGTGCGGTGAATAGTTAGTGAACATAGTGGTAACTAGCAGTATTTTACATGCTAGAATCTTTATAGGAAATAGAACCCTAACTTCTGTGTGTGGAGGCTGGAAAGCACTAATGTATATTACTCAAACGATGATCCGCTTACTGTATCTGCTTACTATATCTGCTCCAAGAAATATCAACCCTACAGAAATTAAGTGTGGTAAAGTCTAGTAGGGAGGGGTGGCTGGCTCCTCCTGCTGTACTGTCTCCAGGTCATCTGCATGCCACACCCCCTGCTCAGCTCTTTTATTCAGATGGAACACATTCAAAATACAGGTACACAGTTGCTGGGAGTCTTCTCAGTCAGAGACAGTAACATGGCATTTCATTGGCTGAACTCCTCCAGTCAGGGGTGGGGGAGGCAGGGTGGGAGTGGGTGGACCCCCACCACTACCACCAGCCCCCTCCCCCCATCTAGGTAAGGGGGGGGGGGACAACCCACCCACCCCAAGTCATATACATATTTTTCCATCAAGTTCACCAATTACACTTATCTGGGATTATCAACCCTATTTATCTTTACATAACACCCGTGGTCACCAGTCCCTTAGATTGGGACAACTCCAAAATAGTAGGAGTTTCTACATGCCTTACTTTGAGAATTACATATTTTATCATCTTTAGTTCAGCAAACTGCCACCAGGTGGGGCAGGGAGGGCTCACCACACACACACACACACACACACACTCCACCTCCCACCTCCAGCCTGACACCTGGCTTTGGCAGGTCCTGCAAACACTCACACACACACACACACACAGCCACAGCCCCCATGCATTGTCACCTGTCTGCTAACACTCCCTCAGATACTGGCATCTGTAAATCATACCATAACAGGCACACAGAACTTAATTCTTGACCTAATTATTATACCCATTCTGTGGCATTCTTCACAGACTATTTGTCTGGGTGAAGAAACCAGTCTACATCAACTGTATATGCTGCCCTTAGTTTCAGCATTTATCTCCTTTCATACAATATATAATACCAACAGACTTCAATTCAGTAATACATGTAAATATACCAAAACAGTAATAATTTTCCAGAGTTCCTATCTCCAGTGGTTATATTTGATGTAGAACCTTAGAACAATCTGATATTAATTATCACTTCACTTAATATACATAATCTACCCTGGTTTCACAACTTGGTTTGAATATTATGCATATGTATTTACCAACATGATAGAATGAATTAGCTATTATTAGAGAGGGTTTATAGTGGTACTTATATAATTGGAATATTATTATAATGACTTTATAGAAATAACTGGATGATTTAAATATGATTAAACCAGTTTTCTTAATGCTTCACATATGAGTTTTATGAAAAGGAGCTATTTTAGAATTTATTTTAACTATTATTTATTTATGAACCAGACCTAAAAAGTCGGAATATTTTACAATAGGTTAAGCACCTCACATTTGACAAATTAGATGATATATTCGCATGCAAACTGTTTGTTCACTTAAAAAACAAAAAGGGTGTTTGCCGAGTTTTTACTTTGAACATAACAAGCATTACTGCTGAGTCACGAGTCCTTTTGGTATTTATGAAAAGAGTTGCTGAATAGTAGCATGTAGAGGAAAGTGGTTTAGTTTTAGAAGGGGGAGGGTGTGTGTGGGGGAGGGGGGGCTGTTAGTTAAAAGGCGGATCTTATATGTTTCCGGAAAACGATAACTTAAGTGTAGAAGGACGTTCATTAGTTTTGTTCTCTATGGCTGTGTTTGTTTCTGAAACATCATGTTTCACCTGCGAGTGGAGCGTTTGTTTTCAGAGTGTGTGCACCTTCCAGTAGCGTAGTTTCATTTATATTTGATAACTGTTTTATTTAGTTGAAAAACTCACTTTTAAGTACTGGTCTTCGGTCATATACATACATATATATACATATATATACATATATATACATATATACATACATATATATGCATATATATATAAATGTAGTTTAGATAGAATGGTAGAACAAATCTCTTGTATCAATACATACATTTTCTGTCACCACACAACAATTACAACAATGCAATTGGAATAGGAATACAGGTTTCTACTTGAAGGGACAGAGGGAATTCGCCTATGGCAGTGTGTGTCTGCTACATTTGATTTAGTACAGAATATTTACTCTCAAAGATTTACTGCAAATTGCAATCCAATATCAGAAACAAATGACTCAGAACACACATACTGAATGGAACAGCCTGAGGCTGTGGGGGACTAAATGTCATCACCTGTCACCTTTAGTTAAACGCCCGTAGACGAGAGTCAATGACCGCAGACGGTGCAATAAGGTCAACTGAACAAAACAGAAAAGTGCGACATAAGGGCACACTGGAGTGGTAGCTGGGCTGGGTTAGCGACCGGACTCCCCACGAGAGGATGGCTGGGTTGGTAAGAGCAATGGTGGAGCATGTCGGAAGTCAGGGGTTCACGCAATGACTTACACTAATTGTCGCTACCTAGGCTGGCACTTTGAAATAATACAATAGGATATGATTGTGTATGTTTGTGCATGTTAATTGTTATGTATGTTTGTGCATGTTTGTGTATATTTGTGTTTGTATGTGTTTGTATGTGTTTGTGTATATTTGTGCATGTTAATTGTTATGTATGTTTGTGCATGTTTGTGTATATTTGTGTTTGTATGTGTTTGCGTATATTTGTGTGTGTGTTTGTGTATATTTGTGTGTGTTTGTGTATGTTTGTGTATATTTGTGTATGTGTGAATATGTTTGTGTATGTGTATTTTTGTATACTTTTGTGTACGTGTGCCTACGTTACAATCAATCAATCAATCAATCAATATGATACAGCTATAATAATTAATATATCTTAATTAATTAATCGAGTGTCAGTCTGTGTGGGATTGTGTTTCTTTTTGTGTAGCATAGTCTTATTTATTGTGTAGTATTTGTTGTGTTTGTGTAGTATATGTGTGAATGTATCGCCTGGGTGTTCTGTAACTTAGAGTAAGCACAACACTGAACTGTTGCCCATGTCCAATCACACCATGTTATTCCCTTAGTCAAATTTGTAATCGAGATATCAATAATTAGCTATCCTGCATGCTTCATCCCTGCTTCGTGGAGCCGCTAGTAGGTCACGGTGGCGGATGTAATCTATAGTATTCTTCCCCGAATACCTCTTGCGTCCCTCCCTACTTTATATTATTTCTTGCTTCCCTTATCATTCCCATTGTTTGCGGGTTCCGCATTCATTCCTTACCCCTTTCACGCTGTTTTATCCCTCTTCTCTCATTCTTTCTATTCTTTCCATCGGCTTCTTCTTATAACATTTCTTTATATAATATTTCTTTATGTTATGTATAAACTCTTATGCGTATATTATTCATGCAATGTAATTATCCTATTATCCTTCTCTACTTGTCTTCTCCCCCAACTCCTGGACAACTTGTATAAGTTTACTGTGTTGGGTAGGTGGAGCTGGTGGTTGGTGTGCGGCCTGGAGGGCAGGTTAGCTGCTCCAAGCAGCCCTACTCCCCGCCTTCCCTCCAGGTGGCCTCCTGCTCCCCCTCCTTCTGCCCACTCCACCTCGTATTTTTGCTCAGTAAAGACGTGTCAGCTGCTCCGCTGCTTAGTTCCGCTATCTGACACACTGGTACACGTGGCTTCTATACGTGAACATGAGCAAGGAATTATGCTCGGCCTGCGGCGAGGAACATGAGGCACCAAGGGGGGCCAAATGTAAGAGGGCCAAACTTCCTGCAGGAAAGAAAATTGTGAAGAGCGAAATGGAGGAGGATGATCGCACGGAGATGTCGGAGCAGACAGGAGCGAGCGGCGTGGACGGGACGCGGGCTCGCAGGGAAAAGAAAGCTACTAAATACGACCGGGAAGTGGCAGTCATCGAGGACGAGGAGGAGCGAATGTTGAGGGAACGACTCGAGCAAAAGGCATGCGAGCGGCGTAAGATGGCGCTGAGAGCGGCGTTGGAGGAGGCCGATGAGGAGGACACGGTCGTGAAACCCCGTGGCCGGGACAAAGAACGTAAAGCACGGAAGCCGCGGGCTAGGGCGGCGCTACCTGCTGGGCATGGTGACCCGAGCTCCAGCTCTTCCTCCTCAAGTTCTTCATCAAGTTCAAGCAGCAGCAGGAGCAGATCGAGGAGCCGGTCACGCCGCCACAGGAAGCGCCGCAGTAAGTTTGCCATTGACCGTTATGTAAAAGGGGAAAAGAGTATCAAGAAGGTCAGTTTTATAGAACTTATGTACGCGGCGCTCCTGTGGGGCATGAAAAAGGCGGAGAAAGTCGGGATGGAGATGCACCACGTCCGTGGCTACATGGGACATTTAGCGTATCTTTGTATGCATGCCACCACGGCAAACTATACGGACGATGCTTACAGGGGCTATGATAAAGCAGTACGCGAGAAGGTTAAGGAAAGAGGCCTCAAACATTTTAAGCTAGATGATCAGGAGCTGTCACTCCTACACTTTAATCTGGACAATGCTAAGGCGCTAAAAGATACTAAGAAGGTGGCAGCCGCACGCACGTGCACGGGGGCTAAGAGGAGCTCGGAGCGTAGTAGTAAGGTCAAAGGTGCGTGTTACGCCTTTAACTACAACAAAGACGGTTGCACAGCCAAGGACTGTAAGTGGGAACACCGCTGTCTCGCGTGCAAAAGCAAAGATCATTCGATCGAATCGTGTGTGAATAAACGCTACTGACTCCGCCTTGGTGGGGCCGGGGCGCATGCGTGTAGGCGGGAGTTATGCATGTGCGAGCAAGTAGAGGCAAACACGTGTGGGCTAGGGCCACATGAGCCTAGCGGGGGGCCAGGCGGTGCTTCTGCCAGGCCGGGTGACATTAACGGCTTGCCCGGCGGGGAGCGGGTTGTGGGCTATGAAGGGGCGCCGCCCGCTGCCCATGGTTGCGTAAGTGATATCGTGTGTCCAAATGTTCAACAATGTAAGTGTAGTAGTGGGTCGGGAAGCGACTCACCGTGTGGCTATAAGGTCACACGACCTGCCAAAGACACTAATCAAATCGCCGTTGGGAACTGTTGTAATGCACGCTCGGTTGTTGTTACCAAAAATGTTGACTCGCTTAATACTACCGACACGTATGTTAAAAACTTGAATGTAGCGGTAGATGCTCCCCAAGTTGCTGTTGGTTGCATGCTAGACGATGCCACCTATAACCCTAATTGCTTGATTGAATGTTCTGTGCAACCCCATACCGATATTGTTGGTGGGGGTTTCGAAACTGTTATCCATAATGGGTCGTTTGATAAAAATGTTACCACCGATGCGACCCAGGGCGAGCCGAGCTGCAGCAGGTCGAGCGGCTGCAGGCCGCAGCCCAGGGAGGTTGCGTCAGCGACCACGTGGAGTGGGGTAGGGGCGTGTGTTCGCCTAGGTAACGCCGCGGGAAAGCCAGTGGCGGGCAGGGACCACGTGGGGGCCCCAGTCGCAGGCGCGCACCCGGGCTTGGGTAGCAATAATGCAGACTGGCTGCGTGTGTTTGGGCCGGCCGAGGCTCGGGAGGCTATGGAGGGCCTCTTCTGTACCTTGTGGGTGATAGACGTGCAAGATGAGGGTATTGTCGAACTGGTTATTGATATATTTACATCTTGTTTACAGGGCAATTGTAACTGTATATTTGAGGTACAGGGTGTCCCAGCCCAGCTCCGCCCTTGCCGTATGTTCGCGGAATGTCTGTGTAGGGGCGATGCAGACCCAGACTGGGAGTATTTGTTACGGGGTGCATGTTTTGGCTTCAGGGTGGTGGATGACGACTGTGACAGCAATTATTATTGTGCCAATTACACCTCGATTACGAACACCGGAGTGTGTGATATTATGTCGGCCCGCATTACAGACGAAATAGAAAAAGGCTTGTTAACAGTGGTGGAGAAGCGGTGTGTGTGTACGCATGCCTTGGGTAGCGTGCCGAAAGGGCACAACGATTTTAGGGCCATAGTAGATTGCTCCAGCCCGGCGGACAGCTGCGTGAACGAACACACATGGTCGTGTAGAACTAAGTTCAGCTACAACTCGGTAGATGACGTGACAGAATTATTGAAGGCGGGGGACGTCCTCGCGACGGTTGACATCAGCAATGCTTATCGTGCGGTGAACACACACCCAGACTCACGTAAGAAACAGGGGCTAACGTGGGATTTTGGCGAAGGTATTGTTTTCTTAAGGGATAACAGGCTATGTATGGGCCTGAGCAGTAGCCCGTTCGTCTTCTCGAAGATAAGTGACCTGATAGTGCGCTGCCTATGCAGGGAAGGTTATGACCAGTGCGTAAATTACTTAGATGATTTCTGTGTGCTGGGACGGACAGTGGGCGACTGCTGTGCAGCCCAGGGGACTCTAATGTCGACACTAAGAAGGTTAGGTTTCTCAATCAGCTTTAAGAAGTTGACCCCAGCTGAACAGATCACAAAATTTCTGGGGATAGAAATAGACTCAGTCAAGCTGGAACTACGTCTCCCAAAGGAAAAACTCGAGAGACTGCAGGGGCAACTGGCGGGCTTCCTTGGTAGACGAAAAGCCACAAAGGGGGAGCTGGAGGTCCTGGGCGGAATATTGGCTCATTGTTGCAAAGTGGTGCATGGCGGTCGGACCTTTTCTAGGCGAGTTTATGACTTAATAGCGTCAGTCAGGAAAAGCCATCATAAAGTGAGACTGAACGAAGATTTTCGTCGGGACATCGAATGGTGGCTTGAGTTTGCGGCCATCTTTAATGGGAAAGCGGGTATAATACCACCCAGTTCTAACTGTGTGTCGGTGTACAGTGATGCTTCGCTCACAGGTTTCGGCGCGCTCCACGGCGATGACTGGCTGGCGGGAGTCTTCGATGGCAAACAGGTAGTAGGGTTGGAACTGGGCCATCACTTATGCGGGGCGAGGGACGAGGGCTGTCAAAGTGATAATATAAATGTGTTAGAAATGTGGCCGGTCCTTGTGGGGGTGAGACGATGGGCGGAAGGTTGGAAGGGGTCTAACGTTATGTTTGTCTCAGATAACACCCAGGTGGTCGCGGCCTTACGCACGGGTAGGAGTAAAAATAAAACAACCATGAAATGGCTTAGGCTGATTTTCTGGGAATCGGTGAGGTTGAATTTTAATGTGATGTCAGTTTATATTAACACAAAAGATAACATCATCTGTGATGGCCTCAGCCGGCTGTCTGCCTTCAAAAATATAGCGAGGATCAGGGATGCAGACGTAGCCAAAAGAATGTGTTGCCACCACTTGTTTGATTGTTGAATTGGTTCTTGCAGACTGGGAGGCCCTCGGTAGGGAACGGCGGGTTTTTGAGAGGGCTCATTACGCAGCATCCACACAGAAAACAAGGTCGGTCCAGGTTCGTGCTTACTTGGAGTTCTGTGAAATGTTCGAGGACAGGCTAGAACCCTACCCTTGTGGTGATGACCAAGTTTGCCTGTATATGACGTTCTTGGCTAGGCGTCTCTGTGCATCTTCAGTCAGAAACTACCTGAGCGCCTTATCAAATCACCTAAAGGACTTAGAGTGTCCGCCCATTGACTATCGCAGCCACAAGGTGAAGAAGTGTCTAACAGGTATTAGGCGCTTGAAAGGTGACGGCGTGAGGCAGGCCGCCCCTATGTTGCCCCCGGGGCTGCTAAAAGTTTTTGACTTGCTACGACCTTCCCTGGGGCACACCGCAGTGCGGGCCGCGATGTTACTGTCATTCAGGGCCTTGTTAAGGAAAGGCCACGTGACGGATTCAGATTGTGCATTTGTTAGGAGGGACGTAACCTTCCACCCATGGGGTCTCATGTTGCACGTGAGGAGATCTAAAACCATTCAATACAATGAAAAGGTACACCGTATCCCTGTGGCTAATGTGGGGAATAGGGCATTGTGTGCGGTGTACTGGGTAAGGAAGCACTTTGCAGATTGCCCGGCCCCCCCTGGAGCCTTGGCTTTCAGGATGCCTAGAAGAGGGCATTCCGTCCCCTTGACTTATAACTACTATCTGAGCGTGTTAAAGATGATCTGTGCAGGTGCAGGTCTGGATCCGGATAATTTCTCTACACACAGTCTCAGGAGGGGGGGTGCTACCTTCCTTCGCTTGTGTGGCGCACCCATTGAAGTGATAAAAGAGAGGGGGGACTGGAAGTCAGACGCTGTCTTCCTGTATCTCCAGGCCTCTTTGGCCGAGAGACTGACCACCGACATGCGGGTGGCTTTGATCCTGGATCAATTGTTGTGAACTCTTGCTTGGGGGGTTTGGTCTCTTTAGGGGGCCAGCCAGAGTTATTGGCTCGATCCAACTTCCTGTCTTGTGTTCCTTATGTAATGTAATAATAATGTTATGTATAAACTCTTATGCGTATATTATTCATGCAATGTAATTATCCTATTATCCTTCTCTACTTGTCTTCTCCCCCAACTCCTGGACAACTTGTATAAGTTTACTGTGTTGGGTAGGTGGAGCTGGTGGTTGGTGTGCGGCCTGGAGGGCAGGTTAGCTGCTCCAAGCAGCCCTACTCCCCGCCTTCCCTCCAGGTGGCCTCCTGCTCCCCCTCCTTCTGCCCACTCCACCTCCTATTTTTGCTCAAATAAACTATGCGGTAGGTCTCTTTAGGGGGCCAGCCAGAGTTATTGGCTCGATCCAACTTCCTGTCTTGTGTTCCTTATGTAATGTAATAATAATATAGCATTTCTGTATCTGGCATTTCTCCTCTGTATAACATTTCTGCATTGTATAACATTTCTACATCATTTAACATGTCTTCATATGTCATTTCTTTCATATATAACATTTCTTTTGTAAATAACATTTCTTTTGTAAATAACATTTCTGCGTATAACATTTTTAACATTGTGGTCTTCTTGCATTAACGGTCGCATCTCCAGCTTTTCACCTTCCTATTTGACATTTTGGGTTGAAACTTAACGATATTATGTTATCAATATTTATATATATTTACATATTTTACACATGATAGCCCCCCCCCCCCCCCGACCTAAACCGTACCCAATCCTGGGCGGGTTATGTCGGCTCCCTTGTGTGACAACTTCTCTGTTGAAATACATATCGTAACAACAATGCAATTGGTATTTTATAGCAGGTAGAAAATGTATTTACACTTTTCATTATTTTTAATTCGAGAAATTAATTTCATGAGAGCCGCCTACGCAGTGGTATTCCTTAGTCTATAATTATGTCTACCTTCATCCGTCTGTCACCGTTTTTCCGTGCCCCCGGGGCCTGGATCCGTACATCTTTATCACCACTTAGTTACGATTCTTAATCCAGTACCTCAAGGCAGCATACTGGTGTAACCCTTTTCAGGCTCAAGGTTAATGGTATTGCTGCTGCTGTAAAGCAGGGGGTCTCCTATAGTCTTTTCGTGGACGACTTTCTTTTATATTACAGCAGTACTAACATGAATGTCATAGAGAGACAGCTACAACCAAGCATAAATGGGATGCATCGATGGTCAGTTCTGAACGGTTTCAAATTTTCCAAGACCAAAACAGTCTGCATGCACTTCTGCCTGCTGCGTAGAATGCATGCAGAACCGGAGCTGACCCTGGATGGGGATCCCATTAAAGTCGTTGAGAAAACCAAATTTCTGGGCCTCATTCTCGACGCAAAACTGTCTTTTGTGCCACATATAAATTACCTGAAAACAAGATGCCTGAAAGCGCTAGATATTCTGAGGGTGCTGTCCAGCTCAGAGTGGGGAGCGGACAGAGATGTTCTGCTCTCCGTGTACAGAACCTTGGTTCCGTCACGAGTGGATTACGGCAGCATAGTATATGGTTCCGCAAGGAAATCATATATTGGGCTGCTAGACACGATCCACCACCAGGGACTGCGCCTGGCCCTTGGGGCCTTCCGCACCTCACCGGTTCAGAGCCTTTACGTTGAAGTCAATGAACCATCACTTAACATCAGGAGAATCAAACTGGCCATGCAATATGTAGTCAAGATAAAATCTAATGCATTGAATCCTGCACACAATTGTCTATTCAAGCAACATGACAAATCCAGGCCGAATTACATCTGGCAACTGAGGCTCCAAATGAAACCTCATTTGGAGGCTTTGGGCGTGGATTTGGACGTGTCCCAGAACATCCCCCGTGGTCATTGAGAAAGCCATCGGTTATCCTCCGACTCACAGAACTGAGGAAGTCTGGGACACATCCACTCGAGGATCAAGGACTGCATGCATAGATTCAAGGCCAGTTTGCAGACCACCTATTCATATACACTGATGGTTCGAAAGACCAAAGCCGGGTAGCTGCTGCGGCAGTCTGCCGACGGGAAAAATTTGGTGTATGTTTGCCCGATCAGAGCTCGATTTTCAGTGCAGAAGCCCAAGCACTCCTTCTCGCATTGGAGTGTATCAAGGTATCCAACCACACTAACTATGTTATATACAGTGATTCGTTTTCTTGCCTCCTGGCTGTTGCTGGTCTGAAAATGAATCACCCTATTCTAGCAACGGTCATTTATAAAATGAACCAACTGACAACGGATGGGTATAACATCCACCTGTGCTGGGTGCCTGGCCATGCCGGCATACAAGGAAACGAACGAGCTGATCGGGCTGCGAAGAAGGCCCTGAACTGTGATCTTGAACCATGTCTGATCCCTCACTCTGATCTGAAACCACTAATAGCCACCCACATAAAATCCAAATGGCAACATGAGTGGGATGAAAACATTAATAAACTTAAAGAAATTGAACCTGTGGGAAAGCCACCACAAACTAATTCGGGAGGTCGGCGGGATCAAGTGGTCCTTAGCCGCTGCCGTATTGGCCACTCGTGGCTTACACATGCTTTTCTGTTCAAGGGGGAACCTCCCCCTGAATGTATTTGGTGTCAGTCCCGGCTGACACTCAAACAAATTTGACTAAGTTGCGTTGATTTTTTGGCCCTGTGCCAACAGTTCTACACTGCAGACAGTATGCATGACCTTTTTACTAAGGTAAAACAGGAAAACATGTTAGCCTTTTGGAGGGCAGCTGGACTGTACCACCTCATAGAGTTTACTAAATAGATTCTATCAATTATTAATAAAACTTTTTTTTTTCTATGGGAATTTGTTTCCTTTGACCACAAATATATGATTGTGAGCTTTCTAATTTAATGAGTGTCTATTGGCACATAATTAATTGTCTGCTTTTACATGTAAGAGTGATGGTTTGAACAAAAAACAAACATTTCTCGCCGTGATTATGGCCTATGCTGCCGACACGGCGTAAAGCAACCACCAATCAAACAATCAATCATAATCCAATCTTTAACTTATTCTTTATGGTATGTTAGTGGCAATGCCCGCAAGCAGGTTCAGACTTAACACTAGGTAAGTTGGGAATTCTCGCAAACAAGCAGTGAGGTCAAATTGGTGACAGAACTAGGCCACCTTGATCATCGCCCGACTTCCGACTATCTTACTTACCATGGTATTGTCTCGAAGTCCTGGCGGGTGATCAGAATGATACCCTCTTGCTTATTCTCAAGTTTGTTTTATGGCCAGCGGCCGCACTTAACTTATCTTATTTTGCTATCATTTATTACTTACTTCACCTTTAATAGTCAGCATACCTCAACTCCTCTTATCTCACCATACCTCAACTCCTCATATTCACCATACCTCATGACTATTTTAACCTTTAATAGTCAATGTACGGGGGGGAACCAAGACGCCCATAGTTGGGGGACAGCTGGCGGCGTCCCAACCACATATTGCTATGCTTGGCTCTCCCTGCTCCATGGTCCATCCCCCTCCCCCCCCCCCCCCCCCCCCCCCCCCCCCGTGCCGGCTCCTCACCATCTCATTGCTACTCTCCTCCTCTCCCTCCTTGCCATTACCTTTCTCCCTTCCATATTCCTCTTACTGCTTCTAATTTCCCCGCATCTTTGCGAGCTCCCACATCTCTTATTCCTCCACCTGTGTCTCCCTTATCCTTGTCGGTACTCTCCCTTCTGTACACTCCTTTAGTGTTACCCTTGTTCTCTCTTCGGTTAGTCCCTGCATCTCTACACCTTCTTCCATTTCTCTTCCCTGTTTCTCCTCCACTGGCGGTTTGGGTTTTCCCATCCCCCATCAGCACCTCGCTGGTTTGGGGTGTGCAGTAGTACCTCCTTTCTTCCCCCATCTCTGCTTGGACTGGTAACTACAGTACCCCAACACCTGTTCCTGCTGCAAACACCCCCCAGGAATAGTACCAGCTGTCCCCCATGGGACGATCCATGGGTATCTCTCGGATATCTTCCAGATCCAGTGCTGGCACTTGTAACTCTTGTCAGTACCTGAGTTGTTTCTTTAGGACTGGGTGTAATTCAGCTGCCCATGATACATTGAGGGGTGGTAGAGATATTATCGGTATTTCATATTGCAACACCATGTTCTGTATTCGTACCTGAATTGACCGCAGCCTCCACCCTTCAACCTCAATGGTGCACCCTTGTGGTAGCTCCACCAATGTTGGTATCGCGATTCTTACCGGGTAGAGACTTTTCTGGGGCAGTGCACCGACATGGCCGTGTCTGCTCTATGCGGCGCAATCGCGGCCCATGTCTTACCATGCTGGGAAGGTATAACTGTTGCTGACCTTGTAGGTGGTCAGCACACTCTCCGTTTACATTGTACTGAGAGTGCGCCTGTGACCATTGTGGCTTCGCAGCCCTGTATGGTTGTTTCTGGCACCAGCCAGCACACCTCCGGTCCCCTACCCATACACTCCGTGGGCACAAAGCTTGCGCTTGTCTCTGTGCTCACTGCCACCCGTGGTGCACCTACCACTGTATTTAATGTCTTTCAGCATACCGCTCACATAGCCCAAAGAGTACCATGTGATCTCCTCCCCGGTGGCTTCTGCGAGATCCCCTGCGCGCCCAATTTGCCTCAGCCATTTGCGGAGCACTCCCGCATCTGTGCCGTTAATTACCGTCATCAACTTCCCATAATCTCAGAGGATCTTCGACCGGTCCGCCCTGGCTCTCTGGGCTGCGGCTGAATCTTCTCTCTCCTCTCTCCTTGCGTCCAGGTTTTCCCTGGCATGTCTTCTCTCTGTGTCTTCACTTATTACCACATCGATCTTGGATGTGCAGAACTCAGGCCAATAGCTGGCTTTATCTTTGGTCTGATCGATTGTCCCAGTCACTGCGGATCGGTCATACCAGTCCGCAATCTCCAGCTTGAGTTGTGTCTGGTGGGAGCATCGGGACGGCATGATTGCCTTTGATTTGGCAGGTTAATACGAGTTCAATTATCCATCAATACACTTGTACATGTTTTCCACCAACCTTACACGTTTGCTTCCCCGTCGAGCTCCCACCACTCCATCTTCGCTGGTGCCGTCCTCTCGCTGTTGTGTCTGCCATGTCGCTCATCTTACTTCCCTCCAACCACATCCCACGCATCCCTCCCAACTGGATTGCTCGAGTTATGTGGTCGCCAGTATGAAATCCCGTCCTGCGGGACCCCGCATTATATATATGCGGGCGTTTGAATACTATTGATGGCCGATCCCATTAGGCAGTACATGTAGGTTATGGTTACTTTCTTTATGTTCTCTCATGTTATTTGCTGTACTGCTCAACAAGGCTAGACTGCCCTAATATCCTGCATAAGGTGTAATATCCTGCATAAGGCGTACGATTCAGAGTTACCCCTTTTCATATCTGTATTAGATCAATTATATGCTAGAGCTTACCCCATAGTAGATACAACACACAACACAAGACACAATCCGACTTCAGCACCAGCAGAATTGTAGATAGATACGAGTCCGATTCTTTAGTTTTATTCACTTATATATTGTTTTCAGATACATACAACAGTGGATGTAAGAGACCTTCTCATTGGCTATTACACTCATGCACACCAGTCACTCCTCTCCGGCATGACCTCTCCCTAACATAGTTCACCATTGGCTGCTTTAAGGACTCACCCCCCTCCCACCCAGCTCTGGCCATCACCTAGCCATCATGGGATTACCTAACATGACAGATACAGTGCGGCTGGGTGAGATAAGGGGGAGGGATTCTGCTTAAAGGGGCAGTGCTTCCCTCCCCCGGTGTGGGCATTATAAAGGGAGTACTGTTTCTTTTTTAGCCATCTCGATACTCAATATATACTTAATCGGAGAACTTTACAATTGGACCGGAAATGGGACACCATGCAACAAGCCCTGTATTTCATATTACATGTAGAAATGGAAATCTTACTTCAGCAATTTCGAATTCCATTTTGGTAATTAAAAACAAAAAGGTAATTCCTCGTCCAGGAAGGAAGGTTGAGGTCCTCACTCACCTACATAATTTCTAACACATCAGGTCTCAGCTCCAGTCACTGCTGTGGGTCTGCGTGGAGAGTTACTCAGAACACACATACTGAATGGAACAGTCCAATGCTGTGGGCGACTAATTGTCGTCACCTGTCACCTTTAGTTAAATGCCAACACAAACATACACACATGTATACAAAACATACACAAACATAAACACCTACAGAAATATACAGAAATATACAGAAACATACAGAAACATACACAAGCATACACACATACACAAGCATACACACATATACAACCATACACAAACATACACACACATACACAAACACAAATATCCACAAACATACACAAATCCATTCAGTTAAAATACGCTTATATACTTGATCGAGATCTAAACGAATTTAAAAGCGACATTATGAAACATTGGATGTATGTGCTGACTGGTTTATGGAGTTATATTTAGGTTAATGCTTATCAAATTACAGAACATTGGGATTTATGCAGTTTATGTTTTATAATCAGCAGCAGCTGTTTAAAGTTGCATAGTCCGATAAAAGCACCAAATTCTTAAAACCAAAACACTTGGCTAGATTTGAACCTACATATACAACTTAGATACTGGTGCACTTATTAAGTACTTGTTACTAATGAGAAGGGGATATACAACTTAGATACTGGTGCACTTATTAATAGGTACTCCAAAGTAATTTTTTATTTTAATGTTTCAGTGTATAACATTATATAGGTGTATAGATCTTTTAATTCCTATTCCATATATATATAATTTATATAGATCTCTCGATAAGTTCCGAAATTATGAGATTTTAAACATTCATTTTTTTGCACTTATTTTTGCATATTTCCAAATTAGGCAAATCTAGGTTTTTAAGGCCCCGGCCCAGAAGCTATGTTGCATATAATTTGTCCAACATTAAAGAATCTCACTCTCTATAGCACAAATAGCAGGCTCAATTTTTTCCAGACCATTATCTTTGCTATTCTTTCAGATATTTCATGCTAAACTTGCTAAATTCCTTAATTTCTACTGAATATCAGCAGGGTCAATGATAAATTCTTGAAAACATCATAACTTCTGTTGTACTTACACTATCACTCCAATTTTTCTTCTAACATAATCTAAATCAAAAGCTCTATATGATGGTATATGTTTTCGGTCGACACGGTACCTTCAATCGATGCCATATTCGTTGATCCAGTGCAGAGATGGGAATACACAGTCACTTCTCAGACCAACCTTGATGAGCATGATATAAATCTCAACCAAATATTGTTCTGGTTCGGTGGAGGAAGACGTGAGCTTTCTGATGATATAATTTTCAGCACGATCCAGTTGACTTTTCAAGGAGGATTGATGTCTTAATGTTTTCTCTCCTCCAGTTCAATCAAATTTCCCACTTAAAAACAGCCATGCTTGATATGCTAATGAAGTCTAGTTTCTTCTCTGTCTTTCATTGGTGGTTATTTTTATCTCAGGTCACTGTGCTCACCAAGCTATCAATTTTAGGGAAGAGAGTAGCTCAGACTGGATGAAAACAAACTCGGCAAGCATGCACAGAGCTGCTGATGGTACCCCTAAACAAGTTTCCATTAACTCTAATTTATTTCATAATGCTAACTAAAAATCAGATCCCCTAAAAGACAAAAGAATAAGCTTTAATTTCATATAATTTTTATTTCAAACCAAGCAGAATTAGCGGAGATTGAAGTGTTTTAAAAAGGGTTAAGATATGTCAAATTTCGCGCTGCAGACACCGTATGCGCTCACTTTGGAGTACCTATTATTAAGTACTTGTTACTAACTAGAAGGGGATACTAAATCAATTTAATAGAACCTCTTACTACTGAAGCCTACGGGATCAATGTTTTAAATTTATTTGGCATGTTTACACTTCAAATATCTATTATGTTAACCATTTTAAAGCAAAGTTATTTCAAATAAAGTAAGGTGGATAATGCTGATCAACCTAATATATTTAGCTCAGAAAATGATAGAAGCTCAAAGTCATCGGATTATGCAGCGTTATCAACTGGGCCGAAGAGGAGCTCTTGGCCTAGAAATGTTACAAGAAAGTTAATGGATGGGCGCTGAAAAAACAAAAATGGCGCTGACTGAGAATGGCGTCCGACTCGGTCACTGTATGAATTGAGGAGCACGACAGGCAAAGGGACTAGGGGGGATGGACAGTTTACCTAACTACTGACAGGAAGCAGATATATTGAGGAATCAGTGGGAATGGACCGTTCAACCAGATCAGACTGGGGGTAATTCCGTTGAGGTGGGCTGAGGGACCAGTGGGGATCGGGAGTTCAAACAGCTGCAAACAGGGGAAGATTCATTGAGGTGGGCAGGGAGACCAGTGGGGATGGGTAGTTCAAACAGCTGCAAACAGGGTGCAGTTATATTGAGGTGGACAGGGAGACCAGTGGGGATGGGTAGTTCAACAAGCTGCAAACATAGGGCAGTCATATTGAGGTAAGCAGAGGGACCAGTAAGAATTGGCAGTTCACCCAGACGGGGGGTGGGGGGGGGGGGTAAGTTAGTTACCCAGGATCAATGGTGCCTCCCAATATGTCTGTTCCGAGTTAGTATTCAATGGTTTCTGAGGCACATTGTCCTGAAGTTACGACCCGGAATGATAGTGCGACTTATTATATAACCAGAACTTGAAGGATAATCCTATCCTTCACAATATGTCCTTCACTTGGAACTCCCTTTGCGTTCCGTGTTACCAAACTCGGTAAGGTTATCGTCCATTGCTTCCTCCTCCTGCCTACGCATGCGCACCGGAGACAACTCCCGACACGTGCCAGCACCATCTCCACCCTCTTTTCGCTACCTGCTTCCTCATTGCAGGATTAAGGATCATCTCATCTCCTCGTCTTGCATCATGCACGACCAGAAGCCTTCAACAGCTATGCCAACCATACCTATCTGTATATATATATATAATATAATATATGTATATAAATATATAATCTTACATATATATATTATATGAATATATCTATGTATACGGTATGCACCACATAGACATGGTATGAGAGCAACCGGCCTTTGAAGACTCTGTAAGTTATACAAAGCGGTGGAAATCCAAATTGGCAGAGGGGAGGGGGGGCACATGGAATAGAACCACCGACCTTCAGATTAGGAGTCTGTCCTCGAAAAACGTCAGACCCTCTAACCACTTTGCCACCAAGAACATCACAAATAATGGATTATAGATCGTATGTATAGTCAGTGGCAAGTGAGTTGCATTGTAGTGTAGTAGACTGCCGCAGGTGGCGCCACAATATGAATAAACTGGAAGGTGGACACAGTAGTAGGACACTCGTATACGTTATATGCGCACAATAAAGGCCTTGCACATACAAATAAGTGTCCGCTGTGACTGACACGTCTAGCACAGTCATTGGTGGCACCACCGCTATCATTGTTTTGTAGGTCATTAGGATACCGATGAGACTATGCAATGTTCCAGACATTTATACTCACATAATTCGTTATGCATCACATATACATCAGCTTGAAATGAAACCATAGCTCCCACATTTGAGCTGGAGCTGCCATCATTCTGATACTGTGATAGTCAAATGCATTTGTTTGCAGAAACTGACACATCCTCTATGCCCTATTCAATATGAAATTGATAGACTTTACCTGGAAAACACAACAATAAATTATATTTAACAGAAAACAACTAAAATGGATTTGTTAGTTTTTATGTCCGAACCCTCATATGTGTGTGTTGATACCACTATTGTGCGTGTGTGTGAGGGGGTGGGGGTGGGGAGGGGGGGGGATGTCGACTGCGCACATCCGTATTTTCCTGCCCGCGACGAGCAGCTCTTTATACGCATCACGTGACATTAAATGCGCGCAATGCTCATTTACTCGTCTCCGTTAGCGCAGCCCTGCCTGGATGTCGGCCACACTCGCCCCCGGGTCACCCCCCAACACTGTCAACGAATATTAATTTCCCACCCACCCCGACCACATGAATCTAGATTTGCTGATAACTCTCTTGACCCATGGCCCAGCAACCAACCCCTATCGCCCCCCCCCCCCCCCCCACTCCTCCATGTCCACGAACACCGTCACCCTCCCACTCCCGTCTGCACCCGCACCTCCCCACCTCCACCCGCACCTCCCCACCTCCACCCACTCGCCATCCGCCCACCGCTCGTTCTCTCCTCGTTTACCCACATCGTCCCCTACCCCCGCTACCCACAATCGACAATGCCTCCCGCCCCACCCATCCGGTGCTCTACTACCTACCAATATATTGATATGCTGACCCTCTTTTACTAACACACCAACACTAGAAATGTACCACACACAAAACTTTGTTTATGCACCACAACAAAAATCATCAACCCAACAACATAACTGCCCCCCCCCCCAAACAACAACCCCGCACATACAATTTTCGGCCCGATTGTACACTATTTTGATCATCATTTACTATTATTTTTTCTCAATTAAGTAAGCGTTAATACATGATATATATATATGTATTGGTTCGAGAACTAGCGAAACATCGCAGAATTACATGTAGTGGGAGTAGCATAGAATCTGTTCTTGTTTATATTCGCATACTACATTATAGAGCACGTATATATCATATATTTATAATGTATTTTGTGAATATGAATAGCAAAGTATTGACATATTTTATTATATCAATTTACCGTTTTGGATGTCTTATGGCAACCAGTCTGTTGCCGTTCACTTGTTCCGTTCCGAATGTCTGTACCAGTGGCGCCATCTGGTTGGTGCCTTGTTAACTGACCACCCCTAGCCGCTCCCACCCCCTAGACGCTCCCACGAGTTCCAGTCCGATCACATTTCCCCCTTTTAATGGCGGGCCTATATCGCACCAGAGATTATGTTGCGTTTTCTCAGTCCGGGAGGTCGTGGGTTCAATCCCCGGCGGAATCAAACCAATGACATACACAATAGATACTTGTCAGTACCTAGCCTAATGCTCGGCATTACTAGGTAGGTCAAATACTGGTTTGTCCACTCCCAGCCCTTTGTCGCTGAGTGGGGTATCAAATCACGATACTAGCGGCAACACTATAAAGCCATAGACTGGTGCTCTTACCCATTCGGTCACCCCGTCCGGTTGTGTGCAAAACGACCACGTGATCTGTTAACACGGCCGACCATGGGCTGTTTGGACGTTGATGTTTGCATTACATGTATTGGTCCAGCCTGTTTATAGCTCAATACAACCAGCCGGTATTGATAGTCAAACATTGATTACGTTACGAGTGAGACAGATAGTGTGGGAGCACGCGCGCACGTGACCCCCTGAGTCGGTAGCTCCCCCGTATTGGGAGCCTTGAGCTGGTAGCCAAGGCGCTCCACCCCAGTCAAGTGAGCAGTAGACAAGCAAGCAATTACAAACATAAGAAGTACCCCCCTACTGGAGTGCATGTCGGCCCGCTGACCTGAAGTACAAAGCTACACAATAACAGGACTCAGTCATATATTGACTTTATATCGGGTGGCTCGCAGGCACCAATGTATTACAATGACTGAGTCGCATATCGCCCCCCCCTTTCTGGCCTGCAAACCCATAGTTAACCATATGGCTCATAGAGCACCACAAAGACATATATATATCGGTTAATAGCAAACAAGCAATACAGGTGGACTCCATTCCAAATAATATTCGCATAACAAGTTATACAACACATAATGCATGGGCTATTGACACATTTTAAAGTTGCATAATCCGATGCTTTTAAGTTTCTGTAATCTTTTGAGATAACTATATTAGGCTGGTCATTATAATCGAATTGGTACTCGGCGCTACATTACTTGGTCTTTGGGCATTAGGCCTACTGCAAAAGGGCAAAGATTGGTTGGTTTAGTGTGAGGATAACATGTTAGTGTTGCTCAGACTAAGAGTACTATCATTCAGCAGCTTCAGCAGGCAAGTTCACAGCAGGACCGGGCCGAAGACCAACTTGAGAACATTCATGCAAGCTATATAAAGAGCAGAACCAGATCCTACTGTAGAAAGTCTTCTTTATCGAGAGAAGTACGGATAGTGTGGATGCCCTGGTTATTAAGGTATTTGAATGCTGACAGTGGGATCAATATATCGTACATACTTATTAAGTGGGTCTGGCTTTATGTCACACAAACCCCTATAAAAATGACATCTCTCCAGATTAAAGTTGCATAGTCTGATGGTTTTTAATTTCTATATTTTTGCTGAGATAAATATATTAGATCGATCACTAGTATCTACTTTACATTAGTTCAAAGTTACTTTTATTTTAAATGGTAAACTTTTTAGATATTTTGGGTGCAAACATGGAAAATTAGTTTTGGCAAGCTTGCCAACATTCTGACATCATAGACTTCTGCAGTAACAGGTTCTGTTATATTGACTCAGTAGTGCCTTCTACGCAGAAACAAATGCTTAATAAGTGCATCAGTATCTAAGTGAGATATGTAAAATCAAATTTAGATAATTGGTTTGGTTTTGTAAATTTGATATTTCATTGGACTATGCAGCTTTAATCAGAAACTGATCTGGATGCATATTTAAATAAATATATATAGCATCGCCATGAGTGTGCATTGTCACAAGTCGTTACCCAATCTCATACGATTTCCGATGCCGCCTAAAACTCCAATAAGTAAAGAAAGCGCTGCCCACTCGGCAGTTAGTCACGTGATTCAGGAGACCCCCGCCCCCCCCCCCCCCCCCCCCCCCCCGGCCTCCAACACACATGTGGGGGTCTCCCTGGCACATCCGGACGGTGCAGTGTGTACCCAGGGTGCAGTTCGGCGCCGCGCGCTGGGATCACAATCACGCCCGAGCTCACTCCGATCCCATTACCCGAGTGCGTCGACCCGAGTGACCTTGACCCCGCCGACCTTTGCACACACGCAGAGAGAGAGGCGCCACCTGTTGGTTGTACCCTGGCAGTGGCAGCGAACGGTCGCCTCTCCACATGCCCGGCAATGCCATTACCGGACACGCTTGTTTGTGGTATTTAAAACTGATCTAGGTCCATCCACTTCTGGCAGTGGCAGTTTTTTTGGTACTTCCCCGCCCCCGTTTTATTGTTAAGTATGTTATTTAAGAGAACTTTCATTATTCTATACCGATACGCTATGTCTCCGACAACATGGGATACTATCTGACACTGAATTGTCCACTCTTTGCTACCTTCCCAATACCCAACGCCAAGCGAGGCGCTGATTATCCCCCGCACACCGACGAGTATCTGTTTTCACTCAGCAGGGGCAGGAACCCGCCACCTCCTTTTCATACACGGACACTATACGTAATGTCAGTATATTCCGTATGGTATTCAGTTCAGATTGCTTTGAATTTCTACCATATTTAAAAAAGTAAATACATTTGGTTGATTGTGAAATCATGTAAGCTATTTGTTGGCGGGTGTTATACATGAGATATGCTTATGTATAGGCTATAATAGGAGTGGTGTGCTCTATTAAAGTGACTTAATGTTCCTGTTATGCATTAGTATCGAAGTTGGATATGTAGGATCAAATGAGACAAGTATTTTGATTTAAAATATTAATGGTTTCATCGGATTATGCAACTTTGTTTAAAAGCTGAATTATGGAATACAATGCCGATCAGGCCCTTGAGGGCAATTTAATCACTCCATCAATTAGATTTCAGATCTGAATTCTTTATTCTATATTTAATTGTGGTGCTTTATTTGTTGTTAAGTACTTTGAAGCTTGTCAATATGATAAGTGACTTGTGTTTCTGAGACGAGGACCTGCAACTTCCTGCCACCGAGGCAGTCAGTGATCTAATTGTGAACCGAAAATATTGTGTGGCGTTTACAGATGAGTGACAGCAAGTCAGAGCAAGAACAAAGGAAACAAGAGACAATGTCCATATATAGGAGAACTAGTTTTATCGGCATGCGCGTACATTGTCTAGACTTAGCCACAACACGCATACACATGCGATATTGCTAGGTAATATAGGTATGCTGGGTTTCGCTGGTCCATCAGGAATGATTGAAACTGGGACCCAGCATCCCAGGTCACAACTCCAGCTTACATGGAGATGCGGGGAAAGGTGGTGAATACGCATACACAAAGTGCTATTTTATATCATGTCAAATATTTGTTATGACAATTTCACTGCAATCTGGATTAGAAACAAATAAATGGACATAATGCAACCAGGTTTGGTCATCAGGCGATGTGTGGTTAGAGGTGTAAAGTGAGTTTAATGCAACCAGGTTTGGTCATCAGGCACCGTGTGGCTAGAGATATAAAGTGAGTTTAATGCAACAAGATTTGGTCATCAGGCACTGTGTGGTTAGAGGTGTAAAGTGAGTTTAATGCAACCAGGTTTGGTCATCAGGCGCTGTGTGGTTAGAGGTGCAAAGTGAGTTTAATGCAGCCAGGTTTGGTCATCAGGCACTCTGTGGTTAGAGGTGTAAAGTGAGTTTAATGCAACCAGGTGTGGTCATCAGGCACTGTGTGGTTAGATGTGTAAAGTGAGTTTAATGCAACCAGGTGTGGCCATCAGGCACTGTGTGGTTAGAGGTGCAAAGTGAGTTTACAGGTTAACATCTATAGTGAAGGATGGAGCCATCAACCCCAACTTCCATCATGTAACTTGAGGCTGCTTTAGTCCTTTCTGGGAGATCAACGGAACTGAGGTTGTGAGAATACTCGTCGTCAGTATTCCGAGATGATCCAGTGCCATGTCAATCTGCATAAATTGTTGTAGCCTTTTGTTTATCGAACTTCTAATGCACCTTTCTCGGATCAACCTTGGTTCCTATATTTACCATTAATATAAAGATTATTGAGTCCTGCAATGGACAGATAATAAAAACTAAAATACAAAATAAAATTGGCACCAATGTGACGTATTGCCATGGCATCTTAATAATAGACAACAACACAGACAACAACTAACAAATACAGTAGCAAGTCTAGACATCTAGATCGAACTCAAGATTTGATATCGATCTATTATCTAGGTTAAATGCAAAGAAGGGCAGGTGCATTCACAAGAACCCGCTTCAAAGACTTAAAGAGAATAATTGTTTAACTTTGCGCATTATTTATGATTGTTAGAATCTATCATATAAACATAAATAAAAGAAGAAAACGAGACAATCAAATGAACTCATAAAATAAATCTCAACCTCGGCTTTTCCAGATCTAAAGGTAGGTCGGAAATTGATACAAAGTCGTGGATGTATTGATCTGATGCTGTACAAAGTGCTCTGGTTTATTTGCAATGTGCGATAATATCCAGTACGTTTTTACTTATTTTGTTATTAATAAGACTATTAGTATTCTTCATTCCACTTCTCTTTTCCCTATCCCAGTCATGCTGAACACTAGGCTAAGTAACGAGAAGTAACACTTGTCATTGGCTTGACTCGGCCTGGGTTTGAACCCCACCGGCCACGACCTGGCAAATGGAAGTTCACCTCATTGGGCCATCCCGTCTGGTTATCTTTACAGATTTAATTCTAAACTTATAACTACGTAAGAATATTATTGGTCTTTGTTCTAGTCTACACAGAATTGGATGTATATCCCTTTGAAATAAATGAAATTTTTGCTTCACAAAATGTCCGTGATTGTGTGTGTGTGTGTGGAACGCTTGTACATATTATTTGAAATTTTGCCCCACCATTGTGTTCCCAACCACTTTACCACAGAATGTAGTAATCAACTAATATGAACGGATATGAACCTAATCCAGGAATAGATATAAGTATACCATAATGAGCAACAAATTCGTCATAATCACAATCACTCTCGTTGCCATGGTTACACATGTGGTGGTAGTAAAGGCATTCGTTGTCCAATTGTCGTGATGTTGTGGCCTGACGTCCCACGTGTTGCTATGGTTGCACACACCTGAGGTTCTATGGCCGACTCACTCATTGTGCTGTGCCTCACGGTGACGCATGTGTGGGGTTAAAGGGATGCCATGTTGTCGGCGTTGTCGGTGTGTTATGTTGGTGTGTAGTGTGTAGCTGTCGGAATGTGGTGTTGTCAGCGTGCCTGTCAGTATGTGCTGTTGTCAGTATGTGGTGTTGTCAGTGCGCAGTGTTGTCAGTATGCAGTGTTTGTTAGTATGAAGTGCTGTCAGTGTACAGTGTTGTCGATATGTAGTGTTGTTGTGTACAGAGTTGCCGGTGTGCAGTGTTGTCAGTGTCCAGTGTTGTCAGTATGTAGTGTTGTCAGTATGCAGTGTTGCCAGTATGCAGCTTTGCCAGTATGCAGTGTTGTCAGTATGTGATGTTGTCAGTATGCATTTTTATCAGTATGCAGATTCCGTGCAATGGGAGTTTGTTTGTTGTTGTTTTACGTCCTAGCAACATCTAAGGTCATATCAGGACGGGGCGTGCAATGGGAGAGAACCAGGCACAGGGAATCGACATCTGAATAGAGGATTCCAATTGTCCACGGTAGAAATTGTTCACTCTTAATCAACTGATGTAAACAAGGAACAATTCTTTTAAGAAAAAAAGGGTTTAAAATGTCCACTCTCAAATACGTCGCCTACCATTATTACGACATTACTTCTACGAACCATTCTGTTCCAAAGTGCCCTTTCAAAATGTTCATAATGCAGTGCACTCTCCACACACATAGTCCACGTGGAGTCAACGTGCAGGCCCACTTTAGACCAATGAGAACACCCCGTTTTGATGTGGTGTTTGTGTCCTCGCCGCTTACACTCATCGTGCCATGGGCAATACCGCTGTGCGTCAGGTTACCATGGCAACCTTCTGTAGACTGGTTCTCTGGCACTTGCTGGCTGGTTACCATAGCAACCTTGTGGCTACTTCCTCTCTGGTCTGAAAGTCGTGCTAGCTATCAGATTGACTTAGTTACCATGGTTACTGCTATACAATCTGGGTGTTGCTGCCTTATTTACCTTAAATCTCTATGAACAACTGGTTCATCAAAGAGCCTGTGGTATGTGCTGTCCTGTCTGGGGGAAAGTGCATATAAAAGATCCCTTGCTGCTGATCGGAAAGAGTAGCCTATGTGGTGGCAGCAGGTCTCCTCCACAAAGAAATATGTCAGAATGACCATATGATTGATGTCCAATAGCTGATGATACAAATCAATGCGCTCTAGAGGCGTCATTAAATAAGACAAACTTTTTTGTTTCCAGTGCGGAAGGTAGGGAGTTCTAATCCTGGCCGAGTCAAACCAATGACTGACATAATTGGTTCTTGTCGCTACCTATCCTGGAGCTCGGCATTACTAGGAGAAGGCAAGGACTGATTAGCTCACTATCATGGCAATTTGAGCGGGTGGGATGGTCTCCCAGTGGGGCAGCACTATAAAGTCACCATGACCCCATGAGTGCGCACTGTCAGAACCTTTGTATTTACCATAGCTCTGCCATGCACATCATTATTCCGTAAAGACACATCTTATTCTCATCACTGTGCTTTTATTACATATGGATACACTTGACACTATAATCAGTGTGACACTAAAATCAGTCATTCACACCAAGGCTAGCTATGTCCGAGTAATGGACTGAAGGCATGTCTGCTCTCCATTCTACAAAGTTGTAGACATTTGTGTAATCCCCAACCATCAGCCATTCAACAGGCAACACGAACGACAAATTGGCGATTTTCAGCGGATTTCCGATTTTTTCTTTGGTCATATGAGTAATTTCCACTGATACGGTTTGCATTGTCCGAATTTATCAGGAGACAGATTTCCGCTTTCTCTTGTTGTTGGCGTACTCTCATCCCCGCTGCAAATGCAAACTGAAAGCGAGGCTCCACAGCCTGTTTTCAATCGAAAAGCTAGGTTGGAGTGACTGGAACTCCACCCTAAAAATACCCGCATCAATTCCCAGTCAGTCCCTATATTTAGGTCAAACTTATACCTTCAGTGGGTAATGGGTAATACAAGCTGTTTGAATAACAAGTAATTCAAGTTGTATAATCCTTTAGTTTTGAGTTTTTCAATTATTTAGTAGCTACATATGGTGGATGGTTATTACTTATTTCAATTTAGGTTGAAGTAGTTGTTATTATAAATAAGTAAGTCTTGAGAAATTTGAAATGAAAGTATGCAAAATAAATGTTGGTGTGTACGTCATAGGCGTTGCTTATCCATGTTAGTACCGAGCAGCATAACACAGGAGCACCATACTCATACTGGAGGTCAAAGCCTCGAGGGTGTCCTAATCAAAACAGAGTAGTACAGGAGCATTACAATGAGAACTACCCTGCTACTTATGAGGCTTTGTTGATCTATTTTCGGTGCACAGTGTCATGACATATTTTCCAAATTGACTTAATAATAACCGACCAGATGGGGTGGCCGAATCGGTAAACATATTTTTGCAATGACGTAGCCTGGCGCTTGGCATTAATAGGATAGTACAATAACTACTTTGCTCAGTATCAGGATAATGTGTACGGGTAGGATATCGAATCCTAGGGCCAGTGGCCGAGTCTCCCTCTGGGGTAGCACATTAAAGGTGGCATCAATTGTATATGACCTCAACTATTGCTAGGATAAAAGTTCTACAAAACAACCAGACCTGTTTTATTTAATATACCTTCTCTACACCACCAAATGATTAATGAGTATACCAGTACGTGAGTCAGATATATAGGATTATATCTAGGCAAAGTGCTTTGGTTTTGAAAATATTATGCTTTCATCAGATTATTAGATTTTAAAATATAAGCCCACCCAAGACACACACACAACAGGAAAAACTAATAAACCTGACCCGAAAGAAGTGTGCTCGTTAGTGAAAGAAATACCACAATATATACTATTTTATCAGTTTAGCAGAACAAGAAAAGCTTGCCAAATTCTGGTCATATCCTTCAATAACCAATCAATAAACTTGGCATAAATTACTCCCCAAAAATAGATTGTACACTAATTTAATTGCAATGGACATACCGTCATTAATGAAGCGTTATAAACGACATTATGTTTTACAAACACTAACTTAGATAAACAACTCATCACATCACATCATTACAACCGGGTCGACTATTAATAGGGTGCTGTCAGAAAGAGTCAGATAAAGCTAATGGATTAAATAATTTGTGCCCGACGGGATTGCCGGGCGAGTTGAGCGTGCGCTTCCCGTGTCACAGGCCGTGGCGCGCCGACGTAACACGATGTAATACCCCTGTCACACTACGACGTAATGAGCCAACGTGAGCCTAACGTGGTGATATTTCGTCATTACGTTGATGTACGTTGGATTACGTTATGATGACGTCATAATGACGTTAGAGTGACGTCGAGCTACGTCACATAACGTCGTGTTACGTCGAGTTCCGGCGAGGTTTTGGACATGTTCAAAAGTTTCGACGTAGGTCGAACGTAAGGGTTTACGTTCGCCGTACGTTCTGTTCACGTTCAGCGAACGTCAATGATGTTAAACGGACGTTATTCCAACGCTCCTCACTACGTTCAACTACGTTCCACTATGTTGAACCCCATTAAACCAAGTGCAAATGCCCACGGGGCGTAATGGGAACGTCAGGACAACGTCAGGAGAACGTCAGGAGAACGTCAGGAGAACGTGCATTCAACGTACGTTCAACGTCTCATGACGTAGCTAACGTCACGTAACGTTCTTCTGACAATGGAATAATGTTCATAACGTTCCGTCAGCGTCATTACGTTGACCTCTCTCGTCGAACGACGGTATCACTACGCTTTACCGACGTTACTCTCTCGTCCACTATGCTGCATCCACGTTCAACTTGTGCCCAAATTTGCATACTACGCCGAGAAGTTCAACGTTCTTCACGTTCTCCCTACGTTGACGTCGTTACGTCGTAGTGTGACAGCCCCTTTACGTGACATATCTCGACATCAGTCTAACGTCATTCTGACGTCATCATAACGTAACCAAACGTACGGCAACGTAATGACGAAAAGTGATCACGTCAGGCTCACGTTGACTCGTTACGTCGTAGTGTGACAGGGGTATAAATCAATAAATGTAATAATATTTTTAGAACAGTAAAATACAAAGTAGGAAATTACTGTGTTCACAATACTGACACTACATACTTACTATATTAAACTTAGTAAGTGGGTAAGTAGTACACATACAAATATAGTGCGTCGTATTGTAGGCGTTTGTGTTACTGTCGGATATTTGCTTGTATTCAACTATTATTCCTATAAGCAGTCCTTATTGTATTCCTGAGGCACTGGTCTTCTGGTCATGTTGCATACTATGATGAGATAGGTTCTCCCATAACCACAGTTTGTTTGTTTGTTTATTGTTGCTTTACATCCTAGCAACACCTAAGTGCATATCAGGATGGGTAACGACTTGTGAGAGTGCACACTCATGGCAACTTTATAGTGCTGCCCCATTAGGAAACCAGGCCACCAGCACCATGACCTGATGTCCCACTCAGTCACATTATCCTGACATTGAGCCAAGCAGTCCTTGTCCTATCCTAATGATGCCGAGCACCAGACTAGGAAGTGACAAGTATCAATTTTTAAGTCATCGGTTTGACTCGACCTGAATTCGAACCCACAAACTCATGGGTTCGGATCTCCCGATCTCCCAAAACAGGAGACATACGCTCTACTCATTCGGCCACCCCTTCTGGTCGTAAGGAGAAAGACACACAAACTGGAGTGTCGGTACAGACTTTTATTCTCCCGAAAGGTCTGGCATTGGTCATACACAGACTGACCCCGAGGACGGTGCCATGGCTTATTAAATACCTTACCCTAGCGGAGAGGGCTGGTCGGATATGCTATATCTAGGTGACCAGTCCCCTACTCTCACACTCTCCTGTCGTGGCACGGGGCAGTGTGCTAGGAGAGTGATGCAGTGTGTAGGCAGGTCTGACGTCAATACACCAACACTAATGGATACCGCGCGGTGCTAATACCCCTGTCACACTACGACGTAACGAGCCAACGTGAGCCTAACGTGACGATTTTTCGTCATTACGTTGCCGTACGTTGGGTTACGTTATGATGACGTCATAATGACGTTAGAGTGACGTAGAGCTACGTCATGTTACGTCATGTTACGTCGGCGCGCGTCAAGGTTTTGAACCTGTTCAAAACTTTCGACGTATCTCGACGTGAGGCCGTTACGTCGGGATGACGTGACAATGACGTTAGGTAGACGTTCCGCGATCGTTATAGCAGCGTAAATGACGTTAGAGTCACGTTATGTCACGTCAGACCGACGGCCCGGGTGGTAGCAACGTGTGGGCAGCGATTTGCACGTTACGGTCACGTTACGGTCACGTTACGGTCACGTTACGGTCACGTTACGGTCACGTTATGGTCACGGTTACGGTCACGTTACGGTCATGTTACGGTCACGTTACGGTGGCGTTACGGTGGCGTTACGGTGGTGTTACGGTGGCGTTACGGTCACGTTACGTCCACGTCGCAACCGTTACGGCGACGTTACGCTCACGTTACACTAACGCCCGGTCACGTCGCCAATTACACCTCCCCCCTAACGTTGTCACGTTACAGCTAAGGTCACGACGTACACCAACGTTACTTTCACGTTACGCTCACGTCCACAATTTGCATATTACGCCGATAACTTCGACGTGATATCATTATTTTCACGTTGTGGTTACGCTGACGTAGTCACATCGTAGTGTGACAGGGCCATAAGTGAGGACTAGGGATAGTGGGTCATTCACATACTATCACTTGTGATTGGGTTTGGGGTGATTGGCGTGATGGCTGATTGGTGGCTAGTGTGGTGTCTATGGGTATGGGCATGGGTAGGTGTGTGTGTGGGTAGGGGTGCATGTAGGTTGGTGTGTGTGGGTAGGTATGGGGCCGAGTAGTTGCTGCTTTCTAGGGCTCTTGTAGTTATACTACTCATCATTCAGGGATGAAAGATCTCCGCGGTTTCGCGGATTTCCGGGATTTCTTATATTCACCGATTAACGTTAAACAATTTAAAAAAAAATGGGATGTATATGCAACAGTTCAGTGGTTCGAATCCTGTTCTTATATGACCTCAGATGTAGCTAGATGGGTATGCAGGTATAGCAATACCTCAGGGAGTTTGACCCCCCTGCCCTGCAGAGTTGTAAACCACTGCCTTGTGGTTCAGGTTCTTGACAGAACCGAAGGCTAAGGGAGCAAACCCTAAACAGAAAATCATGTCACTGTGGCCGAATTAAGGGCGGTTGATATATGGAACTCCCAACATCTCCCGACCAGCCACTGAAGTGAAAAATAGTTTTGCGCCTGTCTTGACATGTTCTTGCCAGTGTGAAACCTCTATTTGCTCCCTGAGAGAGTGCCGCTGGTAACTTGCAAAAGCCAGCAGCACTTCAACACTTTTGCAGGCAGCTTTCATGAAATGCAAGAGAGCGGCAGTCAAGTAATGAAAGCAGTCTTTGTCACATCGTGACCGACAGGATGATGATGATGATGTAGTTACACTAATTTATACTAACCAATTTGGAGTATTTGGCAAGAGGTAGGTGTTATTTTATCATCGGTGGTTAATTCTTATACATTCCTTTTCTAAGGTGGGTTCTGATTCAGAGCTTAGCCAAGAGCAAAGGGCAGACACATTGTGTCCCAGGATATGAAGATGTCTTCTGATTTAACGACGTATTTAAAAAAGAAGTCAATAACTGTAGCAACTATGCCTGAACCTCAGCGTTGAATACAGATTTTGTTCAGAAGAATAAATATATTTACCAAAATAAACAGATGTTCCAATTGACACCTGCGACTTCTTTTAACTGTTGTATCTCCTGAGTAATCTGTTTATCTGCTGTAGAATTTGCTCATCTACTGGGGAATGTGTTTATCTTATGACAGCTCTTAAGTAGGTTATTTGCTTTGGCTAACTGTCTAAAATAGATGAGCATGTAGATATATTGGAAGCCTAGACGACGATAACAGGAGAACTAGTTCAAGACCATCCTATATCACATAATCTATTATAGCCCGACTTAGCACAAGGGTTCCATTTTGCAGTGATATATTCCACGACATGGCACTGTTGCCTCACATTCATGGACAACTCCCTATCTTTGTTTGTATTCCAATCTAGGATTGATTGATTGGTGGTTGCTTTACACCGTGTCGGCAGCATAGGCCATATTCACGGTGAGAGATGTTTGTTTTTTGTTCAAACAATTGCTTTTACATGTAAAAGCAGACAATCAATTATGTGCCAATAGACACTCATTAAATTAGAAAGCTCACAATCATATATTTATGGTCAAGGGAAACAAATTACCATAGAAAAAGAAAAGTTTAATTAATAATTGATAGAATCTATTTAGTAAACTATATGAGGTGGTACAGTCCAGCTGCCCTCAAAAAGGCTAACATTTTTCCTGTTTTACCTTAGTAAAAAGGTCATGCATACTGTCTGCAGTGTAGAACTGTTAGCGCAGGGCCAAAGAATCAACGCAACTTAGTCAAATGTGTTTGAGTGTCAGCGATACATGACATATGTATGTATTGCCCAATCTAGGATTAACAAATACGCAAATAGAGTGACAATTATATATTTTAAATTGCCATAATAACTTAGTTTACTTGCTAAGCATTATAGACCTTCTGACAGAATCGTCTCACATTTTCATAGACTTGTAAATTGTTCTTGTCCATAGCGACACTCTAGTGGTCCAGTAAGAACTGTGGCCAGGGACCAATGAGGACGCATGTTATATTCATATTTGTGATGCACAACACAAAATTGCCATACTATCAGTGTATTCCAATACTGTACTACTTGCTCAAAGTCAATATCAGTGTAGGGACTATGTCAATACTGTACTGCCTTCCCCATAGCACTATCAGTGTATACCAATAACGTACTACTTGCCCCACATCACTATCAATGTACTACTAACACGACAGTACTCTCAGTGTGTGATTGCTAATACAGCTCTACTTCCATGAGGCATTCTGAGAGACTTTAAAATACAGCCACAGAACGACATATTCACAACCTGGTTAAATCAAAGTTTGAATGTTGCATAACTTGTGTGCATTAAAGTTGCATAATAGTATGGTTATAATCTTGGTGTCATGATTTAGATGAATAGACCTATTTCATATGACGTCAGCATGGGTATTTAGGTCAGTGCGTGCGCTGCTTGGCTCCAGGATGGCACACGGTCACACTGCAAACTGAATGGCTATAAGCAATCTTCTTACAGAAAAAGTGAAATATCGCTAAAACCACACCACCTAGAAAAAAACCACTTCGCACACAAACAGATAACATGCTTAACAAACAGATTATATTAAATTTATAAGGTTTGGGGTCTGGATTTCTATTAATTTTGAATAAAACTAACGTTTTGCACTGCACATATCGACAAACTCAATGGCAGTGTGCCTTCGTTCTGCAGCCAAGCTGCGCGCACATACACAATGTTTGTAAACATTGAAAGTGGTTTATATATGTTGGATAATTGTTGTAACATACTTTACTTTAGTTTGAAGTAACTTTTAGTTTATAGGGTTAACTTTGGAGATATTTGAAAGTGAAAACATGCCAATTTAATGTTGGTGTGCACACTGAAATGTTGGACATATATATGCTTTATTTACCTATTTTTGAGTGTAGCAGTGGGGCACAGGATAAGGAACTCGCCATAAATGCTTAATGAGTGCAACGACGAACATAGCTTTAGTTTAGACAATTTGTTACATTGATACTTTAAAACAAATCAGATTATGTAATCTTTTGATTTTTGTTTGTTTGAGTTTTACGTCCTGCCAACATCTAACGTCATATCAGGATGGGTAACTTTTCGAATAGACACCAGTAAGGCAGTATAATAGAGTGACATGTTTCAAGGGATGATGCATTTGTTTCCTCCTGTGGCAACCTATTCCATCAATATAGCGAATGTAGCGAATGTAGCGAATGTAGAGAACGTAGCGAACGTAGCGAACGTAGCGAACGTAGCGAACGTAGTGAACGTAGCGAACGGACACCACAGAGAAAAGCACATCAAGAGGCATCTTCTAGACAGAAGACACAACTCTAAACATGACTTGAGTTGAGACAGAGGGATACACATAATGGGATGATCTGTGATTTCAAGATGAATGTCTGCTGGACAGTAGGTTACACCGATATTACGTTGCCATTAACAGCTTCATAGGTTGTTAGTAAAATCCTGCGCTAGAATTCCTTCATGTTGTTGGTGTCTAATTGGCTTAATATCCCCGTCTATGCAAGAATAAATACTGTCGACCTCGTCACCAGTTATGTCTTGTATCCTTGCCAGGGAATGTGGGATGGACATATAATTTGGAGTGATCAAAGTGGAGACATGACTGGTTTCAAGATGGAGGAGAAAAGCCCTTGTTTATATCAGGAAGTGTGGTACATGTAAAATACAGTTTCTAAGTAGTAGCAACTGAAATGGATATACAACAAATACTTAATGAGAGCATCAGTATTTAACTTGGATAGTGTTGTGGGACAGACAGTGCAGTATTGGCATACACAGATAAGATTGTGAGGCAGATAGTGCAGTACTTAATGAGAGCATCAGTATTTAACCTGGATAGTGTTGTGGGACAGACAGTGCAGTATTGGCATACACAGATAAGATTGTGAGGCAGATAGTGCAGTATTGGTTTTCTGCAACGGCAAATGTCATCTGCTAACATGGCAACATAGGCTACATGTGTCGGTGATGGTTTGTCCGTTGTTGTCTAATCCTTCTTTAGTCAAAATTAAATATTTCCAGTGAAATCTGACATATTTTAGGAACATTAGTGATAAACGCCAAAATCAACTTACCGAAGACAACAAATGCATCCTAACTGAGAAGAATATTGTTTATCCAACTTTACAAATAGTATATGCATCAATTATTTTCCTCATTTACTAAGCTGTTTTTTTTTGTTTTTCAGGTATGTACCACCTCCGTATGTGTCTGGTATTTTAGCTCATCCAGGTTCAGGTAAGAGTCTAATAATTCTACCATTAGCCGAATCAGGCATACTGGCTTGCTAATATATATATGTACAATGCACGCGCTCCATGAGCGAACAATTTGATTGCCTAAGGACCCGGAACCTGTGGACAAAAGACCAGACAATTAATGAATGAGAGAATAGTTGAACATGAAATGGGTACTGACAATTGACAATTGGGGATCAGGTGCCATCCATACAATGTTTTTATAGAAAATAGATTTAAAAGACAAAACGAATAAAAAGAATAAGAAGATAAATAATTTAAATTTTAAAAGAACCACCATCCTATATATTCCGCTACCTTCCAAACCCTCTCTCGAAATAACAAATCAAACCGACATCCTGCACTCAATGAACCTACAGAATAGGATAATGCAATTACCCACAACAAAGCACCACTACCAATACAACTCCTTTTAGATAAAGCAAATGGGAATTGTGGATTTTTCTCTTAATATTTTTATTCTAGTTGAATAACATATTCTGTCAGCATAAAGGCGCTGGTCTTCCAGCCTTAAGAGTGAACGTGCATATGAATTATTTATGGATTAGATGATGAGATATCATGAATATAGACAAATTGTGACAGATAGCAGGTTACAATTGGGCTTGCTAATCATAGCTGTGAGGAGGCCTTAATACTATGTACATGACTTGCTGGAACGGTTAGTGGTGGATTTGGGAGTATGCAGATAATGGTTGCAGGATAGTTTGAATTGTCTTGGGCAACTATGACTTCGTGATTAGTATTATGCTTTATTAGTTCAGTCACATGTTACAAAGTGCAGGTTATACATTGGTAGCTTTGTTATTGTTGTTTTTACGTCAGATACCTTCAAAGTTAACGCTACAAAATAAAATTGCCTCAACCTAAAATAAACTCGATAACAGGACGAACATCACTGGAACCAAAACCGCCCCCCGCCTCCAGCCATTCGGTTTCGCTTGGCCATTGGACTCTCAACTTTACCACACCCACCCACTCTATATTTTAAGGACTACTTCATAGGGGTTGGCTCTGGCGGCCTCAAGAGCACCCGGCGATTGGGGAGGCCCCCATCGACATTGATGCCGTCGACTGATGTCCCCCGTTGTAGCACTTCATAATATGCAAATAAATTAACCTTTCACCCACTCGCTCTCCGGCTTCCCTCATTCAAATCGATTTATAATCCATCGCGGCATAATATGACAAGCATACACTCCAGTCTCCTGAGAATAGTCCTCGGGGCGAGTATTGCCTGCGGAGATGTTGACGCAGCAAGTTTTGAAGGGATTATGGCGGTGAGGTATGTGGGTGTGGGTCGAGGAGCAGGTATGTATATCGATCTTTGTAACCATGGCTACAACATCCCAGTAGACCAGGCCTGGCGGGGTGTGATCAACGGTTGTAGCTTGAAGGGAATGATAATATATATATATATATATATATATATAATATATATATTTGTATATACATGTGTATATGTATATTTATGTATTTATAATATCTCCTGCTCTTGGATGTCTTGAAACGCGGACTACAGCATCTTTTTACAGGTGAATTGACATATCTACTTAGCCAGTATCAGTTTGACTGATTGATTGCTGATGGTTTAACACCGTGTCAGCATCAAGGGCCATGTCTATGGCTAAAAGCTAGTCGTATCTATTCTGTCAGTCTTGCCAATCACATTCACACGCCTACATTGGTATGTAGATGAAACCATGAAGTGGTCAGATCCACGTTAAATGACAGCAACGACCATCTCCCATACAAATTTGAAGTGTGTAGATTTGTATTAACTGACAGCAAAATCTAACTCACAAAACATAGCAACAATTGCAGGAGGCGATAGAGGCGACTTGTTTTGAGGAACTCTAATATTTGTGTGTGCTTAACATTGGTAAAGAGACTTTGAATACTACTTACATTAAAACAGTGTTGACAAAAGGCCATGAAATCTACACACTCAAGCGGAATGTGTCTGGGTGTGATTTGGCACTGACACATTTGCACGAAATACCTTATACACACGTACAGTAGCGTCCCTCTCTGTCTGAAGTTGACATCCACCTGAGACAAGGTGTCAGCTGTCAAATGTCATTTAACCCGGTCCATTTGCATGTTTTTAAAACTTTATGCACATATGTAAATCAATAGACACACTGAGGGGTGCATCCTCTCTACGTCGAACCTAAATACAGGTGACGTGTTGTGCTATAATTAGTGAACACTTGTTCCACACTAGAGGATCCATGAACCACCAAGTTGTTCGCCCTCATGAAATGGATGATTAGTAACTAAGGCTGTGTCCAGAATTCAAAGCACGATGTGCTCAGTGGTGTTTGTCTACAGGAGGAGGAGTTGCTTTCAAAGTAAATCAGAAGAAATGAGATTAATAGTAACTGAAGGCCGGCTGTAAGTAACGAACAGTTACAGTGGTACGTGTCTTTACCAACCCCTGTGGTCGTCGAACACCCGTCTTGGGCTAAAAATCTTTTCCAAGTACGAATTATGTGTTGGTGTCATTTGGGTGTCCTTCCGATGACAGGACACCTGCTATGTCAGGACAACATTGATCTAGATGCAGAGTTGTCCTTCTAAGACGGATACTGCGGTGTCTTGTTTCTGAATAGATACTTCAGCAGAAGCAATATCAGAAATACGAAAGGATGGGATAGATGAATCGGCAATATCGCTGCCTCGCTTCGTGTGTGGCAGGTCATGGGTTCAAACCCTGACCGAGTAAAACTGATGAATCTTTACTAAATTTATACGTGTCGCTCTACAGCCTAATACTCGGCATTACTAGGATAGGTATGGACTGGCTTGCTCAGTATCAGGATAATGTGACTTAGTGGGGTATTGGGTGATGGTATTGGTGGCGTGGTCTCCTAAGGGGGCAGTACTATAATTATTAAGTCACCATGAGTGTGCACTGTCACAAGTCGGTACCCATCATGCTATGACGTTAGATGTTGCCAGGATTTAAAGCTCCAATTACCACCACACACTCTTGCCCATGGCCCTGGTCTGGTTCAGCAGTGATAGGTTGCTAGCACCTTTAAGGGATATCGATCTGGGTGGTAGCGTCCTGTAATTTATGGGCACCTCCCATGCGCCGCTTCCGGTCTGGTAGGTCAAACATGCTATTGCATATACTTGCATGGTCATGTATAATCCATTATGCGCGTATAAATAACCAAAGATTGTATTACTCCCATTTTATACCCAACTATTGAATGTACCTGACGCTGGTGGCGCCCCCATCGGTCCGTATCCTCTCTAACTGAGTACTGTTAGTCGCCCTAAGTCAGCTCCCGAAAAAGTATGCACATTATACAATGCAGATATTATATATGAAGAATGTATATATATATTTTATATAAATATTTAACATTACATATTTAGCTATACCCATATATATATATATACACATATATATTTATATATATATATATATTTATATAACGGATAACCGGACGCGGTGACCCAACTGGTAAGAGTGCAGTCTTCCCATCTGGAATGTCGGGAGTTTGAATCCCAGCCGAGTCAAACCAATAACTTACAAAATTGATACTTGTCGCTACCTAGCCTGAGACTTGAATTTAATGGCAAGGATGTGTTGGCTCAGTATCAGGATAATGTGACTGAGTGGGATATCAGGTCATGGTGCCAGAGACCTAGTCTCCCAGTGGGGCAGCACTATAAAATCACCATGAGTGCGCACTGTCAGTGTCACAAGTCGGTAGCAGTCCTGATTTGATCTTAGATGTTGGCAGCAGGACGTAAGACCCCAACAAACAACACCATATAACAGAAGTTCCAAGTTGCCTACAAATATAGTTTTGGCCCATCTTTTCCTATGTGCATTACCAACAAGTACTGACTGGTTAGTGATGCATGTGTCTGCACAATCTCATTTGCATATTATTAGTCAACATATATTATGGCCTTGGGTATGCAGGTATAGCAATACCTCAGGGAGTTTGACGCCCTTGCCTTGCCGAGTTGTAAACCACTGCCTTTTGGTACAGGTTCTTGACAGAACCGAAGGCTAAGGGAGAAAACCCTAAACAGAAAACCATGTCACTGTGGCAGCATTAAGGGCGGTTGATGTATGGAACTCCCAACACCTCCCGACCAGCCACTGCGGGGACAAATAGTTTTGCGCCTGTCTTGACATGTTCTTGCCGATGTGAAACCTCTATTTGCTCCCAGAGAAAGTGCCGCTGGTAACTTGCAAAAGCCAGCAGCACTTCAACAATTTTGCAGGCAGCTTTCATGAAATGTCAGCATACAAAGATGCCTGCAGATTGCTACAAAAATGCACCTGTGCATTGAAGTCAGACTGGTGGGAAATGAAGGCAGAGGAGCTGCAGAGAGCTGCAGACAGAAACAACATGAAGGGCTTCTACAATAGACTGAAGGAAGTGTGGGGACCCGTGAAGAAGGGACCTGTTCACCTGAAATCAACAGATGGAATGGAGACCTTTTCTGACAGCAAGAGAGTTGTGGCAAGATGGAGTGAACACTTCCAGAAGCTACTCAATGTCCCTGGTGACATAGATCACGAAGCTCTGGACAACATCCAGCAGCGCATTACCAAAACATGCCTCGATGAGATTCCAACCATGGATGAGATGGCTAGAGCAATCGCCAGCCTGAAAGATGGCAAAGCACCTGGGGGTGATGGAATTCCTGCCGAAGTATGGAAGCACAGAGGAGACAATCTGCTCAACAGACTGCACCAACTAATCACCAATGCCTGGGAGGAGGGTTCTGTACCCTAAGCATGGAAGGATGCCAGCATTGTAACCATCTACAAGAAAGGTGATCGAACGGACTGTGGGAACTATAGAGGAATCTCTCTTCTTTCCATAGCAGGGAAGATCTTCGCCAGGATCCTACTCAACAGACTATCTATTCACATAACACCTGATGTAGTTCCAGAGTCACAGTGTGGCTTCAGAGGTAACCAGAGCATTGTGGATATGATATTTTGTCTCCGACAGTTACAAGAAAAGTGCATTGAGCAGGACCGACCACTGTACATGGTATTTGTCAATTTCTCTAAGGCATTTGATACAGTCGGGAGGACCGGCCTATGGCAGCTACTGAGGCAGTACGGATGCCCAGAGAAGTTCACAACTATGATCGAGGCTCTACATACAGGAATGATGGTGAACGTTAGTGCTGGAGGGGAAGTCTCGGAATCATTCGGGGTTACCAATGGGGTCAAGCAAGGTTGTGTACTGGCCCCCACGCTCTTCTCCATCTTCCTATCAGCAATGCTCGACGAGGCTTTCCGAGACATGGGGGATGGCATCTATATACAGTCCAGACAGAGTGCTGACCTATTCAATGTCGCACACTTCAGAGCAAAGACCAAGACTACTCAGATACTGGTGAGAGAGCTACTATTTGCAGATGACAGTGCACTGGTTGCCCACTCTGCTGAAGAGATCCAGAAAATAGTGGACGCTTTCTGCGATGCATCAAAGAAGTTCGGCCTGAAGATTAACATCAAGAAGACGGAGGTGCTGTACCAATCCAACTCTACAAGAATCCGAGAGGAGGAGATCATGGTTGATGGAAACAAGCTGAACTCTGTTCAGGAATTCACCTATCTCGGAAGCACTATAATAAGTGATGGACTCATTGATGCTGAAATACAGACGAGGATGGCCAAGGCTAGTGCATCTTTCGGCCGACTACACCAGAGACTCTGGAACAACCACCATGTGTCCATTCGGGTCAAAGGTAAGATCTGCCGCGCAATCGTGCTATCCACGCTACTATACGGAGCCGAGGCCTGGACAGTGTACAGACGACAGGTGAAAAAGCTGCATGCCTTCATGATGCGACATCTGCGTTCAATCAGGAGGCTAACCTGGAAGGACAAAGTGACAAATAAGGAAATACTTGAACGAACGGGGCTGCCCTCTATGGAAGATCTTCTGATCAAAAAGAATCTCCGGTGGACTGGACACCCCATGAGGATGTCATCAGACAGGCTACCAAAGCAGATCCTCTATTCTCAACTGTCTTCTTACTACAGAAAGAGAGGGGGCGCCCTCGTCTCCGGTTCAAGGATACCATCAAGAGAAACCTGAAGCTGAGAGATATTAAGACCGACTCATGGACGGAACTCTCACAGCAGAGAGCTAAATGGAGAGCGGCAGTCAAGTAATGAAAGCAGTCTTTGTCGCATCGCGACCGACAGCATGATGATGATGATATTATGGCCAGTAAGAAGACCAGTGCTTCGGCACTTACACTAACTTTTATTTTCTGAAACATTGACTTTTACCCCCCCCCCCCTCACCAAATCAACATACAACAAAATAGTTAATTGCACGATATGGGGTTTGGGCACGTGGAGGGTAGAGCCGTTGCTGATATGAAAACTCGCAGACTATGCATCCCAAGTCTCGAAAACCGATATCATGCAGTAAGTGGTTTACTAAATGCCTGAATCTTTTCCCGAATGAATCTAACATGTTGGTCTTGTTTGTCAGCCAAAGATGTATCCCATAGACATGTATTGCCCAAAAGGAGTGCATATTCCTCAGAATTCACACGGGTATACCATCCCTATATGATCGCACTTAATTTTATGCAATATTTTATTCTTTTGCATACCAGTATTATTGAATGTGCAATTCTATGTCAGGATAGTATGCATATCATCTTTTCACAATTACTGTATATTAGATTCTTCATATTTTAACATGTCAGGGTAAGAACTCTCGTTTGTTGTCAGCGTGCCACTTCTTAGATAAAACCTGAAAGTATCTAATACTTTTGCGCTTTATAACCTTGTATCGTAATGCAATGTGAAGGACGGGTCGGAGATCTGTCTCATGACATCGGTAGTGGCTATCCGATCCACCCGTTCACAAGTTACTACCCGTATTAAAGAATAGCTTACGTTCTTAATATTATATTCATTGGCATGTTCGCTTAAAAATATCCAGAAAGAAAATTAATGTCATCGGTGAAAAATATATGGAATTACTTTTCTATTCATGTCACACGTACTTAAGGTTGCATAATCCGATGGTTTTGAGTTTCTCTCATATTAAGGCAAACTAATGTGCAGGTCTACTAGTAGGACTGTGGTGCTTTAAAATTAACGAAGCGTTCCCTCCAGTGCCGTCATCGCTTTAAAATATGCACACATTAAAATTAACTATTAGTTTTCATTATTTATAATTCCAGTTTTAATCTACTTGTTGAAAACAGACATAACTTGTTTGTTGGGATTTTGAATTTAATGCTCTAGCAAGATAAACTAATTTCATCAACTTGTGGTAGTGCGCACTTATTTATGCCATTGTGTCCCAGGGACAGACTGACCCGATATCCCACTCAGTCACAGTATTCGGATACTAATCGGACTGGGTAATGCTGAATACCAGGTTAGATAGCAACAAGTATTAATTTTGTAAGTATTTGGTCTGACCCTGCTGGGATTTAAACCCAAGTCCTCTAAAGGTTGTATTCCTTACACGCGTAATGCGTAATGCATAATGCATAATGCGTTATGCGAATGCCATCATTCCTTACATGCGTTATGCGTTATGGGTTATGCAGTGAAGTATATAAAAAGTACATAAGTATTCATATTTGGGACAGTCCTAACATCCCTCGAAGCAAGCTAAACTGAGCCATGTTTGCACCATCCCATTCTTCATATTTCTCATGAAGACTGCTTCCTAACAGGTCCACCGCATAAACCTACATGTTTGCACCGTCCCATTCGTCATATTTCTCATGAAGACTGCTTCCTAACAGGTCCACCGCATAAACCTACATGTTTGCACCGTCCCATTCTTCATATTTCTCATGGAAACTGCTTTCGTACGTCACATGTGGGTTCCTACCTTTATTATAACCAAATTATAGATAAGTATTCCAAGCTCCTCCAGTACCCCACCTCCACACACACACACACACACACACACATGTACATGTGTATAATAATGCCTGTCTCAGTTTGGGAAAGTCATCCTAGTCTAAGTATCTGTCTCGCCAGAGGTTAGATATCAGTCTCAGCAGAGGTTAAATATCAGTCTCGGCAGAGGTTAAATATCAGTCTCACTGGCTGTCCGTAATTATCAGTCGCCTCCTCCAGCCTTATATCAATGGACAAATGCGACTGATGATTTTCTATTCGCACCACCTTGAAGACTGCTTCCTAACAGGTCCGCCGCATAAACCTACATGTTTGCACCGTCCCATTCTTCATATTTCTCATTATCAGTCGCCTCCTCCAACCTTATATCAATGGACAAATGCGACTGATGATTTTCTATTCGCACCACCTTGAAGACTGCTTCCTAACAGGTCCGCCGCATAAACCTACATGTTTGCACCGTCCCATTCTTCATATTTCTCATTATCAGTCGCCTCCTCCAACCTTATATCAATGGACAAATGCGACTCATGATTTTCTATTCGCACCACCTTTACGCATTATGCATTATGCACCGATCGCTACATGGAGCGATCGGGATAATGGATTTTCATTCGCATTCGCATTCGCATTCGCATTACGCGTGTAAGGAATGTACCTCATAGGTTTCAAGGCGTTTCGATTTTTTGTCGCATTCGCATTCGCATTACGCATTACGCGTGTAAGGAATGCGACCTTAACGGGAAAAGGTCAGCGTTCTTGAGATTCAACCATCAAAACATTAATATTACTTTTATTAGGCTCCCAGAAAGTAGTCCGAACATCTGACCACAGACAGATCGGGGCGCGCCACCGGTAGGCCGGCTCAACATCAACATGTCAACAGTGCAGTCCGGCCAATTCGCCTCGTCCCAGGGGCCGTAATCGATTAACACGACCCGGGCGACTCGGGTCACCCGAGACGTCAGAATTTCAAATCGAACACCGCGAGTAGAGTTGGCAAATACACGTGCCGTGTGCAAAACGATCCGATCCCAGTAACCCACCTCTTGGCTGGGGTTGGCTATGAGTGATGACGTCACATTTGCACTGGTACCGTCCTGCAGGATAACGGCTACCAGTACCAGTCCTACATGAGTTATTTTGGTAATAACACAGATTAATGAAATGGAAATATAACTAAACCATGCAATCATAAAATACCTTAAATCCTATTTTGCTGTAGTTATATCGGTTATTTAAAAAAAAGAAAACAAGTTTTGGATTAAGCCACCATTTTTTCCACCCCGAGCCTGGAGAAGCGTATTCGATTATTCGACCCGAGTCTGTAGGATGTGCGCATGCGCGAAAAAGTGGCTCGGGTGATCCGAGTTGATTAATCCATTACGCCCAGGGATGCATGCGCGCTGGCCACGTCAGACACTTCCGGCGGAACCTGATTCATCATCCAGCCGCCCACAAAACTGGTTTTTTTATGATGCCGGGTAGTGGACGCTGTCAACATGGCTTGTGGAGTTATTTCTGCCACGGTTCCGTTTGGGGACACTCGGTTCTGGCCGCTTAACCTGTGGCGTTTAACACTGACGTCACGCAGAGTGCGTCCAATCAAACACGACCAACACTAGACATTGCGCAACTCTTACTGCAGCCATTTCCGACCGGAATTCCTTATTGGATCATTAGGTATTCTAAATAAGATTTGGGAGATTTTTAAGTCGGCGTGTGAACGTTTTCTTCAGTACAACCATTATAGAGTGAATTCGAATGGCATACATCTTTCTCTAAATATGTATACATATATTAGGTATAAATGTGTATAGGCCTATATGTGTAGGCCTATATATATATATATCTGTATATATACGGATATTGATAACTGTTATATACTTATATAAACATATATACCAATATATATAGATAGTACGAATGTATATATATATATATATATATATACATATATATGTAAATGTGGATATATGTATATATTTTTTAAAGCATAGTGAGCAGGGCGTAGTTGGCCCACCAGTACCAATAACCGACGGTGGCGGCGCCACGGTAGCCCTAGAGTTCTGCAGCTTAACATAGCCGATAGCAGATTGTTAATAATTAATAGAATAATGATAGAATATTAGGACAAATAATAATACCTCCTGCCGAAGATTTATACCCGCATAATATTATGCTAACTATATCTGTATATGTGTATATACACATATACACATATATAGATATACATATATACACATATACATATATACACATATATGTATATGTATCCATATACATACATCTCTGTGCATTTATTATGTGTATATATATGTTATGTATGTGTATATACGTTTGATGTTTGTTGGGGTTTTACGTCATGAAAACATCAATGGTCATATATATATACATATATAAAGAAATATATATATATATACATGCACGTATTCATATACATGCATATATATACATATATATATATATATATTCATACATATACATATATATGCATATAAATATAGTAGCACCTCTTTGATCAGCAGACCACTGTCAAGTGTCATTTTGACTCTACCCACAGTTTTTCAATGTACGAACTGTAATTTATCGCATATGGCTGTCCCTCTGCTATGTCAGGACACCATCAGTCTGAATGCAGCATGGTCCTTTGAAGACAGATACAGCAGATCAAACTATTGCTGAACTGTTGACTAACAATACTAACGTAATTAAACTGCCGACATCATCGCCGAATTGTTAGTACCAGTAATTAACACCAGAAGCCTACCTGGCAGGACAATGCCCAGACCTCCCCACCTGAGGACACCTGCGCTACTCCACCAGGCTTGGCGCAACTCCGGTATGAGGAGGTCCGGGCAGGGACCAGTGTAGATGGATGGCATTTCCAAAGGCCACGTTCAGCATGCCACGTTGAATCCGAGTTAAGTGCATGGGCCACTTCCTAAATGGCACTTTAATATTGAACTGCCATCGAAGCATGTTGTTAGGCTTGTTGTCTGTTGCGAAGCGAATATCGAATGAACTAAGCAGATTTTTTGGGTTGTTTAAAAATAAAAATGATTCTTCTCAATATTTCTCCTCTCAGCGCCAGAGCAGCGGTTTTGGAGCCATTTTACATTGTAGGTCTATGTATTACTTACTCATCATCATCATCATCATGCTGTCGGTCGTGATGCGACAAAGACTGCTTTCATTACTTGACTGCCGCTCTCCATTTAGCTCTCTGCTGTGAGAGTTCCGTCCATGAGTCGGTCTTAATGTCTCTCAGCTTCAGGTTTCTCTTGATGGTATCTTTGAACCGGAGACGGGGGCGCCCTCTCTTTCTGTAGCCAAAAGACAGTTGAGAATAGAGGATCTGCTTTGGTAGCCTGTCTGATGACATCCTCATGAGGTGTCCAGTCCACCGGAGATTCTTTTTGACCAGAAGATCTTCCATAGAGGGCAGCCCCATCCGTTCGAGTATTTCCTTATTTGTCACTTTGTCCTTCCAGGTTAGCCTCATGATTGAACGCAGATGTCGCATCATGAAGGCATGCAGCTTTTTCACCTGCTGTCTGTACACTCTCCAGGCCTCGGCTCCGTATAGTAGGGTGGATAGCACGATTGCGCGGTAGATCTTCATTTCATGAAAGCTGCCTGCAAAAGTGTTGAAGTGCTGCTGGCTTTTGCAAGTTACCAGCGGCACTCTCTCGGGGAGCAAATAGAGGTTTCACACCGGCAAGAACATGTCAAGACAGGCACAAAACTATTTGTCCCTGCAGTGGCTGGTCGGGAGATGTTGGGAGTTCCATACATCAACCGCCCTTAATGCTGCCACAGTGACATGGTTTTCTGTTTAGGGTTTGCTCCCTTAGCCTTCGGTTCTGTCAAGGACCTGTACCACAAGGCAGTGGTTTAGAACTCTGCAAGGCAGGGGCGTCAAACTCCCTGAGGTATTGCTATACCTGCATACCAGCATTACTTACTCACAAGCTATATATCAAGTTAAATTATAGAACATCAAAGTAGTTTATATGGTAAGTGAGACAGGATGATAACATCTAGCAGATCAGATGCTACTATTATAGTACAAACCACGATTTTTGGTGGCTGTGCAGTGTAGATTTATATACAGTGATGCAAACAAGTTGACAATACCCATAGGACAATTATGTAAGTATGACTATATGGACCCATATAACCCCTCCCAGTATCAAATAATGGAATATACCGCATATCTGGCAGATGATCTTAAGTCCCCAGGCGCGGTACTTAATTATTTAAGCGGAGCGCGAACATGGGTCCAAATGATGGGTGGATCACCAGAAAATTTTGACACGTACCCGGTATCACTGGTCAAGCGAGGCGTTACGAGGACAATGGCCCACATAACATCTAGGGCGATACCCTTGACAGTATATGACGTCGTAAATATTGTGCGTTTCTTTTCCTCAGCAGGGAAGGTCGCGGAGGTACTAAAGGCTGCATTGTTAATAGGTTACTTCTCTTTCTTGCACCAAAGTAATTTAATGCCATCTCGGAGTCCCTATGATTCAGGGCACTGGCTGGCGTGGAACGACCTCGAGCTGCTGGATGATAACCTCATCATTAGAGTGCGGTCGACCAAGACGACGTGGAGCCCAAGGAAGGCATTCGAGATAAGGGTGCCTCGCGTTCCCTCTTCAAGCTGCTGTCCGGTGGGAGCTTGGCAGTCCTACGTATATTCGGCTTCCCGGAGGGCGTCGGGCGTCAGCCCCGCCTTCCTCCTGCCGTCGGGGAGGCCTCTGCTGAGCACGACTCTGACCGCGGCGTTACGACTGGCCTTATCTGTGAGCCGGCACCCAGCTCCTGCATTGGTGACCCTCCACAGTCTTCGACGGGGAGCTGCTCAGGCGTGTGTGGCAGCCGGAGCAGCGGAGGCCGAAATCGCCGAAGCTGGTGGCTGGCGCTCGAGCTCTATCTACAACTACGTTCCTAAGAAACTACTAACAGCCGCCCCTTTAACACTCGCATCTATATTTGGTCGAGTGTAAAAGGGGAACTTCGGTCGTCTGCGGCTCAGAGCCTGCTGTAGGTGGGGAATTAATTTTCACATATGGACGATACCACGGGAAGGTGTGGGTATGTACCTATATAAGGACATCTGAACACTCGGTACATCCAAGGGTGAACAGAGCCCTGTAGGTTAGACCTCAAGTTCTTTAGCTTACTCCCGGACTCCGCGCCGGCTATGTACTACTATTCTTAAGACCATTGGAATTAACTAAGGTAAACAACTGTAACTTACTCTCCTAGCACAATGACTCCCTTGGTGATAGCTGCTAATTACTGCCGGTTCGTCTCAATAAACCTTGGCCCACTGTACCTATGTCTTGTCGTGTTTGAATTATAGAACATCAAAGTAGTTTATATGGTAAGTGAGACAGGATGATAACATCTAGCAGATCAGATGCTACTACTATAGTACAAACCACGATTGTTGGTGGCTGTGCAGTGTAGATTTATATACAGTGATGCAAACAAGTTGACAATACCCATAGGACAATTATGTAAGTATGACTAATGTAGTAAGTACTCAGTAACGAGCCCCCCCCCCCCCTACCACACAGTGACGGTGTTACCTGCTGCCACATGCCGGTCAAAAGGACCGGCAGGTGGCAGCACGGTCCCTGTGGGGGACCATTCTACCCATGACTAGCAGCCACCCCCAGCCGAAGGGTGCGGGAAACACTGGCTTTGCAGTGGCAGACCACTTCTATTCTGGCTGTTACAGAATAAACTGGGGACGACCCCGAGGTTTAAAGCAACCGCGGTGGTATTCTTTATTACCCAGGTGGGGCCGAAACTCGTCCATGACACGATCATATTGGTGTTATTTATATGAAGGCACTGTTGATGGTTCAGGCTGTGTATTTGCCTTTCTGGAAGACATTGATACAGGATCAGGTTAGATATCTCTGAGGTATTTAATTTTATTCGGTGCAATTCTTATTGGGGGGGGGGGGGGGGGGGGGGAGGTGGCTGATGGATGGGGCTGGAAAAGGAGAAGGAAAGGAATTAAGGAGTTGGATGTGTTTAAAATAGCACAATCCGATGGCCTTAGATAAATCTGTTGATTGGTGTGAATTATCTTACTTGACTTTGAGGTTTTGAACTTTTATTTTAAAGGGTTTAACTTTCGTAATATTTAAAGGGAAAATTAAAAAAAAGAATGTTGGTGTGCACCCTGGAAAGCTTAACATAGGCTCTGCAGAGGTTTATTTTACACCCATTTGTGTATACAGGATAACACAAGGGACATCAAACTGCAGTACATGTTTTCTCAATACACTAGTGTCTAAAGTTGGATGTGCACGGTGCACTTTAGGTTAGTGTTTTGGTTTAGAAAAGTTTATACTTTCAGAAGATGATGCAGTCTTGATTTGGCGAAGAACAACAACGAAGCAGTAGTGCAGGGTAAAGGTTTCTTATACCCCTGTCACATTACAAAGTTTCTGCCGGCGTGCCAGCAACGCGCAAAATATTTGCAACCCGTCAAGAGACGTCCAACTTTTCGCCATTTTGGGAGAAAACTGGACGGGTTAGTAGCATAGTAGACGGGTTAGTAGCAGCCAACGAGGTTCAACGTGTGGCGTACGAAAGTGTCAATGTGCCGCCAGCGGGTTCCCAGCGTGTTGTCAGCATGTTGTCCGTGCGCTGTCGGCGCGTTGATGGCGTGGAGGCAGCGAGTTGGTATCGTATTAGTATTGTGTGAACCCGTACACACCCGCCCCCAACACGTCAGGACGCGCCGGCAGCGCGTCCAGACCCGCCGCCAACGCGTCCAGGTGCGCCGGCAACACGTCCAACGCACTGAGAAACGCTGGCGGAGCGCCGACAACGCGCCGATAACACGCTGCTGGCATGCTGGGAACCCGCTGGCGGGACGTTGCAGACGCACCGACGGAACGCTCGCAGTTTGGCGAAAAAAATGACAATGTTAACCGACGTTGATCAACGTCCTGCCAGCGTTCAGCCGGCGTGCCCCAAACGGGTTCGACGTGTTGCTAACATGTCCGTAATGCCACATCCAACACGTCGGCGTGCGTCAGTCCGCGCAAAAAGTTTTGTGCAAGCACAAAACTTTGGCCGCGGACCAACGCGCGCCGACAGGCTCCGACGTGTCAATTCACCGGTAACGTACCGGTAACGGTAACGTACCGGTAACGTACCGGACATGTACCAACGTTTCGCCCGAAATTGCAACACGTCGTCACCCGTCGACCCGCATTGGCACGAAACGTCGTACTGTGACAGCCCCATTACATATACACAGGCGAAACTTGCGACCCCGAGGACTTGAAATAATGAATAAACAGGCGGGTGGGGGAGTCAGGTAGCCAGGGAGTGAGGCAATGTCGGCGTGGTGCATGGTGGGTGGCAGCATGGCAGGAAAGCTGATGGCCAATCAGCAAGTTGTGGGCGAGGCGACCCGGTGAGGGGTGGCTGGCATCGAGTCCTGTGGTTGCACTTGCCATTCCAGGTTGAATCTAACGCAATTCGATCAATTATGAATAATAAGTGAAGCTTTGGAAAGAGAACAGGAATTTAAATTGATATACCATAGGAAATTTGCTGCCAATACCATTTACGCATCGAATACCCTCCATTTGTTGGTTGAATATTGGACCGTCCCATGTGAGTGTTTGCTTGTTTATTAGGGTTTTCCATCCTGGCAACAGTTACGGTCACATTAGGATGGCTCCCGACTGTTGGCACTCTGACCCGATATCCGACTGTTCCTGATATGGAGCAAGCCAGTCCTTGACCTATTCTGCCAATTCTGGGTATCAGGCTAGATGCATTTTGCAAGTCATTGGTTTGACTAGGTCGGGGTTTGAACCCACGACCTCCGTTAGGGGAAGCGATCCAGCGCTCTTACCATCCCGTCTGAACTGTGCCATATGAAGTCATCGTGGTATAGATCCATAGTACGTCACATGGTACCTCTGTATATTTGCTACAAAAATAAAATACAATTTGCAAGTATGCCCTTGTTAGTTGACAGGATGATTTCAATCAGCTTCGACCTACTTGAAACCAACCCGACTACTCAATCTGATTATTACTATTGCCTACATATATGTAGAAACATGTCTTCCGATCATATCCCAGTTTGCTATGAACAATCTTTCTATGGAATTCCATTGGATAAACAAAAAGATTGCCATGATGGAAAGTGTATATGTATTTAATGGACAGATATGTAGCCTTCATATCGATCTTAGCATTCAATACCTATCAGGGAAGCCCTGAAATCTCAAACGCCCACGGAGAAAACGCTGTTGTTTATTGCTGGAACCGGTAGCTTCCTGTTTGCTTTTTAAACAAAAAAAAAACCCAAAACACAAAAAATACACAAAACCACCCAGCGCCCAACATAATTGTTCCATTACAGCAGATGCTGACAACCGAAATCCCCCTGTAATTGGTTCACAAGTTAGCAGCGAACCCTTGGTAAAACGCCCCCACGACGGTCGCCAGCGATAGACTGGTACCCTTGGGAGGTGTGTGAGTAGGTGTGCAGGAGGCTGGCCGGCGGGAGGCGGGGGAGCAGGGGCGGCAGGGTGCGGAAGACTGGAGGAAATAGGAATAGTTCCAAGAACTGCTTGTCTCTGGCCCGATAGGCTATCAATGTCCGAAACATTGCTATTGACGTCGGTACCAGCTTGTGTTAAGCAGGCGGTACTGACCCCCTCCTCCCCCCCACACACACACCACCTCATCTCCTCTTCTGACTTCCGGTCAGTTTCGACTACAGGAGCAGCTCTGTATGACAGGGAATATGTCACCTCTCAGATACCAACTGGGTCTCCAGCCATCCCATCTTAGCCCCTGGCAAGTCTCGGCTTGAAGCTCAGGGAGCAGCGCTACACACTACTTACACATACACATGTTTGATCGAATCTGAAAGATTTGTTTGCATAATTCCACTGTAATGCACAACGGAAGCACATGCAGGACAAGAACCAAGCCATGTTTGGTCATCACCATGCTTATGAGTTCGAAGAGAGATTGAAGTATCAGGCCTATAGTGAAGGATGAAGATAGAAGCAAACATAATTCCACTTCCGGTTGTGTTAATATACCGACTTCCGGTTATGTAAAGACACCGGCTCCCAGCTTTAGTTATTCCTTAGCGACCAGTGGACACTTATTCAGAAGACACCAGGTCGTGGTGGTGTTTATTTTTCATGAGTGAAACAATAATCCGTTAACACAAATATGAAATAAAGTTATCTGATTGATCTACATCGTCTTTGCATAATAGTAAAATAATAACATACTAATAATACATCGGTTAGTACAGAAAAGTCATCACTTATCATTGAGTTGCTCATCCAATGGTCATGCATCGCTGAGTACCAATGTCAGAAGGTGAATGGGAAGCATATACACACAATTATAACCTCTTCTTTTATTATCAAAGAGTAAAATGCATCACATTTCTTATAACAAAAATGAGGGCAATCTTTATTCACCAACGACACATCGTCACTTCCGGGCCTTTCGAACCCGCCGTTGTATTCGTCAGGAATTCAATTCCTGGAAAGAACCACATTGATGCTCATCCATATATATACGTAATATGTAGTTATATATATATATATATATAGCTCTGCATTTAATCTATTTATTGATGCCTAGCTATTACTGCGAGGACATAGTTCATATTAACATACCTACTTAAACAGGCAATTTGGATATTGTTGCCCATATATAACTGCGAGGATATCTTTATAAATTACACAGATATGCATCTACTATATATACACTGAGGGCCTGCTGCAACTGCGAGGACATGGTTATAAATAACACAGAGCTATACCTATGATCTCTCTACTGAGGGATTGCTACAACTGTGCATAACATAGCAACCAACATGCTGTGTATCTGAAAGTCGGGCTTGGGTCTCCAGTGGGCGGGGGTGGGGCGAGTTGGTGTGGAGCGGGGCGGGGTGGGCGGGCGGGCGGGGCCAGGCGGGACTGGGCTGGGTGGGCGGGCAGGGTCGGTCGGGACTGGGCTGGGCGGGGTGGGGCTGGGCGGGCGGGCGGGCGCCGGGGAGCTGTCCTAAACGTGTCGTGGCCGTCGATCAGAACTGAGTAAGTGAATTTCTTCAGCTGCTGAGAGGTGCATGCAGCCGGACGCTTCCTGTGCATAAAACCAGCCGGCATTAGTGTGCAGTTACAGAGGAGTGTCTGCAATCAAACCCTGTGGTTAATAATGGTCGCGGATTGACGCCCACAGCTATTAGGCGATATATTGAATGAGTATGTTATTGCACACGAGGCTTTTATTCTTCTTCTTCTTCTTCTTCTTCTTCTTATCATTATATATATATATATTATATATATATATATATATATATATATCTATATATATATATATCTAGATGTGTTGTTTACTGCTCTGTCGAGTATCTGATATAGTGAGTGGTTACCTATTTCTGATGCGTTATGTTGAGTGAATCTGTTATTGCTCACGTGGTTTCTTTGATAGCTAGGGTGTTTATGTTTACTGCTGTGTCAAGTATGTGATATACTGGCTGGTTAGCTCTAGATGTGCCGGTGGGGGTATGAGTTTAGATGGACCTCAGATTTCCCTATGCACGTCTGAGTGAGTTCGTGTTCCTTGCCCAGTGGTAGTGGTAGTCTTTAACTGTCCCCATTTGAAGGCAACTAATGTAGCGCAACAAGTCAACCAAGTTTGGTCATCTACCACCAACTGTGTTCAAAGTGAGTTTAAAGTATACGGTCTATATATATAATAGGGAAGACAATGTCGGTGGGAAGGGTCTATCCCCAGTTCCGGTCATGTAAACATGCCGAGTCACAACTCCAGTCCTTCCCCCGGGGGCAAGCGGGCAGTAACTGAATACACGTATTGGGTGACCTAGTTATTAATCCGTGATACGACTGTTGCCGCCTGACGCGGCTATACTCAGGTGACGTGGCTATAGTCATGTGACCGGGTTATTGTCCCGGAACTGGGATATTATCACGCAACCCGGCTGTAATTATGTGTTGCGAATATAATTTTGAGACGTGGCTGGAGTCATGTGAGGTGGCTATGATCATGTGACCCGAATATCGTCACGTGACCAGGTTATTGACACGTGACGGGGCTAGAGTCATCTTGTTAAGTGTTACGAACATAGTCTCGTGATGTGGCCATAGTCATGTGACACGGTAATAGTCACGTGACACGGCTATAGTCACGTGGCGCGGCTATGGTCACGTTCCGTGGTAATAGTCACGTGCTGCAGCTACAATCACGTGAGGTGACTATATTCACGTGATGTGTCTATTGCTACATGATGCAGTTATATTCACGTGACGCGGCTAGAGTCACGTGGCGCGGCTATAGTCGCGGGACCTAGCTGCAACAACGTGACGCGGCTATTGTTACATGCCGCGGTACTAGTCACGTGACATGGCTTCAGTCGCGTGGCGCGTGAGGCCTGTGCAGTGCGCACTGTGATGTGCGCAGCTGTCATCTGGTACCGGCGCCCGCTGTAGGTGTCGCGGAGACCCGGTGCAGTGAGTGTCTGGTGTACCAGAAGGCGCACGTCGGACACGCGATGGTCCTGCCTCCACCCCATCATCTCCCGGCGAGAAGGAGCCAGCTTAGGCAGCCGGTGTGTCAGTGCGGGGAGGAACGCTGAGGCAGCCGGTGTGTCAGTGCGGGGAGGAACTTGTCCGCAGGATGTCAAGCCTATATGAGTACAATCCCACCTCCACTAGTTTGGCCTTTCTGCCATGGTTCACGTGCCAATCCTCTGTCGAAAATATATAGTATAATATATTATGGGAATATCAAAAAAGTGTATGTCTCTACCATTTATGACTTTCTTCCATGATTCATGCATTAATCCTCTGTTGAAAATAATATTTAGTGAAAGAGTTAAATAGTAAACTAGTTATATATTTTCTCTATATGTATTTACTTACACTTGAATATATATGCAATATAATGTATTACATTAATATAAAGAACACAAGTTTATTTGCACCCTTTATACCTTGCTATGATTCCGGTGCGAATCCTTTCTTGAAAATAGAACGTAGCTATTTTGGTTTATATATGCTTGCATTCAATGGGGACCTTTTATTATCCATTTCTCTCGCTATACACTTGGTGGCAGCACTCGTTCACGGCCCAAGTTGGCCATCATGGTTGGATAGAAGGGTGTAGGTGTGTGTGTGCTGATGGTGTAGGTGTGTGGTGGAGGTGGTGGTGTGTTGTGGGGGTGTAGATGTGTGGTGGGGGTGGAGGTGTGTGGAGGGGTGTAGGTGTGTGGTGGGGGTTTAGGGATGTGGTGGGGGTGTAGGTGTGTGGTGTGTGTAGTGGTGTAGGTGTGTTGGGGTGGTGTGTGGTGGGGGTGTAGGTGTGTGTGGTTGAGGTGTATATATGTGTGGTGAGGGTGTAGGTGTGTGTGTGGTGAGGGTGTAGGTGTGGGGTGTGTGTGGTAGGGGTGTAGGTGTGTGGTTGGGGTCGGTACCCGTCCCGATATGACCTTAGATCTTGCTAGGACGTAAAACAACAACAAACAAACACAAATCAAACAGTTATTCCTAGAACTCTGACCACTTACAGAATTGGCTTTGTGTGCAAAGTGCTGTATATGTTATGACAACGAAAGCAAGTTAAACTTGCAAAGGCCGCTCATTTTGACTTTCTGCTATATAGTTTTAAAATAAATATATCAGGTTCATAGTTAGGATCTAATTTACTTTATTTTGTAATTTATTGTTAGGTAAGTATGTTTATTCTGCTGACTAGGTTCTTTTTTTTATCAGAAACGGAATATGGGTTTTCCAGTGGTAACTTATTTCATAGGGCTAACTTTGGAGGCATCTGAAGTGAAAATATGCGATATTAATTTTGGCATGTATGATGTACACCGAAATGTTGGACACACATTATTCAGCAGTGCGAGATTTCAATAAATTAACCTAGTATTCTTGTTTTGGACAATTAAATGCTGAATGAGTCTACGAGAATTTAATTTGGATATATGTAAGCTGACATTTAGTTAACAATTTTGGTTTAGACAATTTGCTTCTTTATACGATGCTGCTGCTTTAACTTCGCGATATATATCAAATGCTACTGTACATACACACCATTACCTCCCTTCTTGTTCTATCTTTAGTATATCGGCTCGATTTCAGATCTTAGCACAACACACGACATGAATTCACAACTCTCTGCTAATAATACATCGGATGATTGCATTGGACATTGCCAGAGAACATTACATTTCTATGTATACTCACCACGGACTGGTATCTGTTTACTAATGGATGAACGACTATTCTCACGAATCAGTTTGTTTAGAACCTGCTGCCAATCAATCGTACATAGACACTAGAACACACCCCTTCTACCATTTGATAGGTGCCTACCTGTTTTTGTTTTATATGCTTTATAACCATATATCAAACTGGCCATGCAATATGTAGTCAAGATAAAAACTAATGCATTGAATCCTGCACACAATTGTCTATTCAAGCAACATGACAAATCCAGGTATGAAGCCGGGCCGAATTACATCTGGCCACTGAGGCTTCTAATGAAACCTCATTTGGAGGCCTTGGATTTGGACGTGTTGGAGGATGCCAACGTCCCAGAACATCCCCCGTGGTCATTGAAAAAGCCATCGGTTATCCTCCGACTCACGGAACTGAGGAAGTCTGGGACACATCCACTCGAGTACCAAGGACTGCATGCAGAGATTCAAGACCAGTTTGCAGACCACCTCTCCATATACACTGATGGTTCGAAAGACCAAAGCCGGGTAGCTGCTGCAGCAGTCTGCCAACGAGAAAAACTTGGCACACGTTTGCCCAATCAGAGCTCGATTTTCGCTGCAGAAGCCCGAGCACCCCTTCTTGTGTTGGAGTGTATCGACGTATCCAACCACACTAACTATGTTATATACAGTGATTCATTCTCTTGCCTCCTGGCTGTTGCTGGACTGAAAACGAATCACCCTATTCTAGCAATGGTCATTTATAAAATGAACCAACTGACAACGGATGGGTATGACATCCACCTGTGCTGGGTGCCTGGCCATGCCGGCATAGAAGGAAACGAACGAGTTTGGGTTGCGAAGAAGGCCCTGAACAGTGATCTTGAACCATGTCTGATCCCTCACTCTGATCTGAAACCACTAATAAAATCCAAATGGCAACATGAGTGGGATGAAAACATTAATAAACTTAAAGAAATTGAACCATCTGTGGGAAAGCCACCACAGACCCATGCGGGAGGTCGGCGGGACCAAGTCGTCCTTAGCCGATGCCGTATTGGCCACTCGTGGCTTACACATGCTTTTCTGTTCAAGGGGAACCTCCCCCTGAATGTATTGGGTGTCACTCAAACACTTTTTGAAGGCAGCTGGACTGTACCACCTCAGATAGTTTACTAAATAGATTCTATAAATTATTAATCAAACTTTTCTTTTTCTATTGGAATTTGTTTCCCTTGACCACAAATATATGATTGTGAGCTTTCTAATTTAATGAGTGTCTATTGGCACATAATTGATTGTCTGGTTTTAAATGTAAAAACGATGGTTTGAACAAAACACAAACATTTCTCGCTGTGAATATGGCCTATGCTGCCAACACGAAGACGTAACAGTTTAGAAGCCTAGCTCGATTATTGCAACTGACTTTTCCATTTTGCCACTTGGACTCTTAAACGGTGCAAAGTTAGATAATTCGATAGTTTTGATTGTCTGTCATATTGTATATATATATGACTTTTATTTTGTATGGTTAACTTTGGAGATAGTTTAAATGATAACATGCAAATTTACTTGTTGACGTACATATTAAAACACTGGATATTATAGACTTAAGCAACAATATATTCTATTTACATTGCCTCAATATTGCCTTCTATACTGCCTCAAATATTGATCAGTTAATAACTGGGCTCTAAGTTGGACATGTCGGAGAAAATCAACACAAGTATTTTGGTTTAGAAAATGTGTTGCTTTCATCAAATTATGCAGCTTTTCTATTATGCAGCTGTCAGAACGGGATGAGCACCGCAAGCAAACCCAGCCTTGATATATATAAAAGGTGGGCTACGCCCTAGTAAGGAACAACAGAATGAGGAGTGGTGGGAAGCCTAGTTTATTTAACTGAGGCCCTTGGCTGAGCAAGATATATTGAGCTCATGTGACGCCTGCACCGACCGACTGGCATATGACCAGGCATAGGATGGCGCCAAACTATCCTGGACCCACACAAGCCTGCAGTAAATATGGCAGATCGGTCCAGAATTGTACAAATATATAGTATGGTGAATAGTAAAATAATAAATAGCACAAGCCTACTCCGCCCATTGTATACTCATATAATTAATTATATATCCCATATATATATCTATCCTATTTCATCTTCCATTCATTTTAAAACACTGTCGTAAGTCAGACTGTACCCCTCTGATATGACCTTCGATGTTGTTAGGATGCAAAACTCTTTATGTGACAACCATGTCATGTAAAGAGCCAGCTGGTCAGAGGGGCATGGAATAGGAACAAGCAGTCCACTAAATGAATCAATAAATTAAAAATAGCGCCTGATCTGCAGTGTGTCACTTTTGAATTTTGCACATAATTTTGCACACTCAGCACGCTGGTCTCCGCCCTCCATGCCGCGAGACCAACAAATGAAGAACAACAATCAATATTGGAATAAATGGCCACAACACAGGTCTCCTGCCAGGTCTGCACACACAATACGCTCCCTGTTACCAGCCGCACCCCCAGCTACTGAGAGCATCTGATAATACATTATTCTTTCTCGGGATGTATACAGAGCTGATCGAAAAATTATGTCGCCATGAAAGCCAAAACAGCTTTTTCACCCAGGACATGATCACTTTGTTTGCTGACTGCCCAGTGGAAAGTGCAGCACAAACAGTGTTATTATTGGTCACAAATGTGACCAAAGTGTCCGCCAATGCCTCACACCACCTATAAGCTGCCCCTACAACAGCCCACATCTCGTGGACATTGCTCGGTACAATGCTTGTGTTACACCATGAAGTGATGGACCACCTCCCTCTCAATAAGTTTGCTACCCTCTTTTGAGAAACTGCCCACGCAACAGTCGCCCATATGGACCGCACCAAAACCTTCACTAGATGCATCTGAATAAATAACGACTTGAGGACCATGGTGCCATAACATTTTTGCGTTGCCATAAAATTTTTCCGAGAAATTCACCCACCAAAGGATTTCCTCCCGAAACTCACTATTAAGCCAAATTTTGTAATATGGCTTTCGCAACTTGTGCATCGCTTCATAAATGTGGGAACTAAATGAGTGGCCACCGCGGACAACAGTCAAACAATGCAACAGCCTTCGACCTAACCTCTCCAACTCCTTGCGAGTGCCTTTCTTCCTATCCACAAACTGCAGCAGATGGTTCTTTAACGTTACAATTTTATCAGGTGGTAATCTGAGTTGTAATCTAACTGAGTCAATTTCTATCCCCAGAAAACGAGTGCACTGCCTAGGCGCAGTCAATTTTGGGAAAATAATATAAAAAGCAAGACACCTCAGCATTGCCATAATAACCCTCTGGCTACTACCACACTTCTCTAATGACCCTTCCACTACTGCAAAGTCATCTAAATAATTAGTCACTCGCTCCACCTCCTCTGGCATGCGGCATCACCTGACAAAATCCGAAACCTTACTAAACACGTATGGGCTCGAAGCGAGCCCCATACAAAGTTGGTTATCTACATAGAACTGAGGACCTTCCCCAAAGCCCCACCTAAAGCCCTGCCTAATCCTGTCAGCCGGGTGTATATGAAATGCCCTATAGGCATCTTTAATATCCACAATCACTATATAATACTTCTGCTGCATATTTTTTACTAAGTCATCGATGCCCTTGTATGAAAACTGGCAAAACACCTGGTCTACAAACTCATTAACCAAGCGCCCACCCAGCCTACTGCGGTCGATTATACCCTGCCAGCCCTCGCCCAAAGGCTTCGGCACAGCGAAAGCAATATGTATACACAATGGCTTCAAGACACTTTCACAATTCGGGTTAATTACCCTGAACCCAAAAATGGTGCCCCATAGCATATACTCCCACTCCACGTCCGTATCACTCCTATAGAAGTGAAGTGGGCGTGTCTACTCGCCTTGAGCAATTTGCGCACTCGTCCAACGAGAGCGCAAATTGCTTCCGCATGTGCACGCGACGGTTCGCGGGGGTAAAGCGTTGCTTAGCGACTAGCTAAGCAACGGAAGGAGGTCGGGCGTTCGGGGCCTGACCCGGCAGACGTGTTTATTCGCGCTCTGTCAATTTCAGCCGAGATTCGGTCTTTTTCTTATCTAAATTCTAAAACCAAGGTAATCAAATCACACGGGAGGAAAAGGGAGTTAGTAGCGCCTTAAATAGGTATGCATATTTCGTTGGTATCCTTGTTAGTTATGGTAAGAATAAAGTCGTGAGCTCTCGTGAAGGTGGACTGAGACGTTCCTTGCATTCTTTACTATCCTCCAGTATTATTGTGGATTAACCGCTATAGAAAACCTGATATTCGATTGCTTTATATGTAATTAAGGGCCTTAAGCCTAAGTAGGCCTTATGCAGTTACTTACTCCATCTGTGGGAATATAATGACAGACTATAACAGAATTTAACGTAGTGTTACTTCAAGGCGGAAATTAACGACATTAACTTAGAACTGATTATCAGTGACAGCGGCGGCATCCCTAGCCGTACGCGTACTTCTAGAATTATTCAGTAACACAATTAATATACCGAAATGCGAAGGGGACAGCCAGCTAGTTGAAATAACCTAACTTATAGAAGTAGGGAAACTTTAGGCCTATAGGCGCGCTCGTCGGCGAATTGCGTATGTAGATGAAACTCTGGCTGGCCGCCTTTCGCGCGGGGCGGACACCGACGGCGATGGACTACCTGCAGACGGGAGGAGGAGCCGCAGCAGCCCGCGGCAGGCTCAGGAATTTCACATGGAAATTATTACATATCATTAACACGTTAGGCTCGCCTTAGGCGGGGGCAGATTAGCCGAACGGTTAAAGAAGCATTCCGAAAATACCTGAAATGATTTGAACTGTGTAATGGCGCCCCCAACCCAGTGCACACAGTTGCACCTACTGTCCACACAGCATTGTGAAATGGAAAAAGTGATAATATCAAAGTTATTTGCATACTGGTCCACAACTGTGATGAGCAATGAGCCTTCCACATTATCGACAGTTAACCAATCACAACAAATATCCACCCACCGTGGCAGCTGGCCAGCGGCGCCCTGACTGCCCGCTGGATAATTAGAGGTATTACATCGCTGACCGAGCACCGGTGCCTCACACACGGAGCTGTTTTGCCGGCCCACATTTTCAACATTCGACCTACCGGCCGCCACAGTGTTAGTAATGACATGCAGTTTCCTGAAACGTAATGGTGAAACAGAAACAATAGGAGATTCACACAAAATGTCACTGAACAATGAAGGTGCAACAGTGTAAATATCAGACTTTTTGACACAGTTCTGCAATGTAATGTCTATAACAGAGTTCTCTTGCTTCATGCTATGCCCAACATCACCTTGCACCAGCTCTGGGGAACCCACAGTGTCATCAATTCCCATACACACACTAGACACTTCCAAAGTTCTCCGTGCAAGATTGCCGGCATTACTTTGACCTTGTGCGCATTAAGTCCTCGTGCCCCATTACAGCTCTCAGTCTCTATAACACATAGTGTGCTTATGATAATGGCTTCCACACTTGGAGCACCAGTGCTCATAAGTACATGTCTTCTCATTCCTCGAGCATCCACCCTCTTTATTATAGCAAAAAGCAGGGCCGCTTGCCATCCCATGTGAACAGCTGCTTAGCGGTCCCATCCACCTTCCCGGCACCGGTTGACTTTTTCTCCTTCATATACTCTAATGCATAATATTTTAACGACGCTTCAGAGTTCTCTGTTGAGAATGCTGTAAAACCGTGCTTCACCACACGCTTCCTAACAGCAATATCAAACCTTGCATGCGCAGTATCGGTGTATCTGTCAGCCTTAGCCTTCCCGGCCATATAACCAATGTGATTCACCACACCCCAGCACTTCCTCCACAGTCACATCCGCCTTATCCACCAACCATGCACATCTAGCTTCAATTACCTCATTAGAGTTGAATTTTGTAACTTCCTTCTGGTCCTCCATGAAACGTCTCAATGACTACTTACTGCAGTTCCACCAGTCATGACTGAGGGTTCGGTCTCCCAATGACGAGGAGGAAGAATACCACCTGCGCCAGTGCCGGCGACAGTCCCGCGAAGCACTTCTGCTCCGCCCTCGTCTTCCCGCTCCAGTGTGTAGCGCAGCCATTTCGTCCGCCAGGGCCGCTTGCTTGGCTCTCAACACTGCAACTTGTTTCTCCCTCTCCATTTCAGCGATACTTTCGGCAAGCAATTTTGCCTCATGACGTGTCCTCTCCACACCCTCTATCAAGTGCTTCCCATCACCATGTATCCTGTCAGTGCTCTCTGCTTGCAGCTCCTCATTGCGGTGCCCCCATTCCAGCCCTTTCTTATCAACTGGCAAGCCGCCCTCTGCCATGACGCTCCCACCCCCCTGCACACCGGCACTCTTCTCAACTTTTATCGAAGCTAGTTCCTGCTGCAAAGTTTGGGAGTGTGTGGTGTGCCAAACTGCTGGCACTGCAAGTCTGCAATTTCCATTCACTGGCTTGGCAAGAACACCGCCAGAGGGCATGCAGAATGCTTCTGACATGTCTGCCGAACCAGAACAAACACTGCCTCAACACATATAATGTAGCGTATGCATATATCGTGCGTCTGAAACTGTAAACTGAAACGCAGAGATGTGACACTGAGGTCATTGACTTGCACATATATCCAGCCTCGAGGCGCGATTTGGTTAGAGTTATTGTATAGCTCTCTCGAATTACCAATTACTCATTCATAACTAAGTGACGGTAGAACTATCACACACAATGTTACCTGGACACCAGGTAAATGCACCAAATATCTGATCACCTGCCAAGAGTTAGGTGTAAAAACCGACAAATCTTTTTCAGTTGTTCTCTGTAAAGTAAAATCTGTTGTTGTCCTTTACAGGTAAATTTGATCAATTTTATATTGGGAAATGCATTATATCGAAGTTGTGTTTGTCTAAAAAAAAAACAGATTTGATTGACGAATTACGGGAGTTTCAGCTCACTCCTGGTAGTCATGGTTTTATTTTGACCCAAATGGCATGTGTCGAATATTGCGCCTGAGCTTCTCACGTATTGTTTACACGTATGTTCCCTTTATCTGAACACACTGTTACAATTGTAGAACTTTTAACTTTATTGTAATTTACACTACCAACGATTACTATATGTAATGGTCCCGGGCAGATTCTTTTGTGCCGACTGGGTTGGAGCTCAAATAACTAGTCTGTGATGTCCGAGAGAGAAGGGATAGTTGGAATTATATAGCTTATAGAGCGCAGTCAGATAGTTCACTGTTAGGCAAAGTAGGCCGTGTGATACTTTCATCAGGAATCATTGTTTCTGTGTAGCTATTCTCTATAATTAATAATCCTAAACATGTATCGGTTCTACTTGATTAGGCAAAGTCTATCAAACTGTTAAGTAACAGTCACTAACACTTCTTTTTGTAACATCTGAAAGCAGTCATTAGAGCTGAATGAGATAATTGTCGCCTGTTAACCTCACAGACCCTCAGCCCATATCATGCTGTAAACATCTCCCAGGGAATAGGTTGTTCTAACATGTACAAACCATCACTATTTGAATTCGATCATGATAATTGTGAATAAGTACAGTTGTGTTTGTCATGTGACTAATGTATCATAGCACATTAGGCACAGCATAGTACCGAAGGGCGATGGCTGGATTCCCATACAGGAAGTCGTGAGTTTGAACCCTGACCGAGTTAAACCGATGGCTAACAATATTGAAACTTTTCACTAAATAACCTCTCACTCATCATTAATAGAATAGGGTAAGGACTGGTTTGCTCAGTATCAAAATAATGTGACTGAGTGGGATATTGAGTGATGGTGCTGGTGGCTCGGCCTCTAAGTGGGACAGCAGCATAAATTCACTGCACCATGAGTGCGCACTGTCACAAGTCAGTACCTGCCCTGCTATGAACCCAAATGTTGCTAGGATCTAAAACTCCATCAAGCAATCAAGTAAGCAAAACATATATTGTGTAAATAACCACATATGATAACACATTGTGCTATGCCAGTTTAAGCTATAGACATTATATATGTATACAGTAAACCTTCTCTAAATCGACCGACCATGTTGTTAACTAGCGGTATTTTTCACACTAGAATCTTTATAGGAAATATAACCCTAACTTCTGTGTGTGGAGGCCGGAAAGCACTAATGTATTATATTACTCAAGCGATGACCCGCTTACTGTATCTGCTTACTATATCTGCTTACTATATCTGCTTACTATATCTGTTCCAAGAAATATCAAACCAACAGAATTTAAGTGTGGTAAAGTCTAGTAGGGAGGGGTGGCTGGCTCCTCCTGCTGTGCTGTCTCCAGGTCATCTGTCTGCCACACCCCCTGCCCAGCTCTTTTATTCAGATTCAACATTCAAAATACAGGTACAGTTGCTGGGAGTCTCCTCAGTCAGAGAGTGTCACATGGCATTTCATTGGCTGAACCCCTCCAGTCAGTGGTGGGGGGTGGGGTGGGGGGGCCAACCCACCCACCCCAAGTCAGATACATATTTTTCCATCAAGTTCACCAATTACACTTATATGGGAATATCAACCCTGTTTATATTGACATAACACCTGTGGTCACCAGTCCCTTAGATTGGGACAACTCCAAAATAGTAGGAGTTTCTACATGCCTTACTTTGAGAATTACATATTTTATCATCTTTAGTTCAGCAAACTGCCACCAGGTGGGGTAGGGAGGGCTCACCACACACACACACACTCCTCCTCCCACCTCCAGCCTGACACCTGCAAACACACACACAACCCCCATGCATTGTCACCTGTGTGCTAACACTCCCTCAGATACTGGCATCTGGAAGTCATACCATAACAATAACAGGCACACAGAACTTAATTCTTGACTTAATTATTATACCCATTCTGTGGCATTCTTCACAGACTATTTGTCTGGGTGAAGAAACCAGTCTGCATCAACTGTATATGCTGCCCTTAGTTTCAGCATTTACCTCCTTTCATACAATATATAATACCAACAGATTTCAATTCAGTAATACATGTAAATATACCAATACAGTAATAATTTTCCAGAGTTCTTATCTCCAGTGGTTATATTTGATGTAGAACCTTAGAACAATCTGATATTAATTATCACTTCACTTAATATACATAATCTACCATGGTTTCACAACTTGGTTTGAATATTATGCACATGTATTTAGCAACATGATAGAATGAATTAGGTATTATTAGAGAGATTTTATACTGGTACTTATATAATTGGAATATTATTATAATGACTTTATAGAAATAACTGGATGATTTAAATATGATTAAAACAGTTCTCAATGCTTCACATATGAGTTTTATGAAAAGGAGATATTTTAGAATTTATTTAAACTATTATTTATTTTTGAACCAGACCTAAAAAGTCGGAATATTTTACATCGATTATCGCCCCTAGTTATTCCGTCTGTTCAGGATTCTTAAGCCTGGGCAGCGGAAAACTACCTGAAAAATATTCTAATTTGGCACCTCCTTTACTCCTTCTCCTAATTGTTCCTGGACCATATATATGTGACCATTCCATTGGTCTGGGTCTTCTTACTTTGGACCCAGTTATCCTTATATGGACGTGCAAGCGACCCCAGCGACCCACTCTTCGTGCAGTCAAGCTCTGCTTACCATGCCTGATGGACTCTTCACACCATAACACCTGGAGGGTATCTCTATCACTTGTGACTCACCGTGCAAGTAGTTCCCTCCCTTGGGGATTGTATATGTATTCGCACTTGGTTGTTGGTACTCACAACAACTTAGTCTCCTAGGTTGTCTGACTACCGGTGCATCCCAACCTTTTTGAGCCCCTAGTACGGGTGCCGCAGTACCCGATATCCAACTCAGTTTTGGAATACCCTCAATTCCTTTTGCACCTTACGTGAATCTAAAGCTTCACCTCAGCTTTGACTCCTAAGAGCCCCTCCAGTATTCAGCTGTGATGTCCCTGCTCATGGTACACACAGCTCACTTGCCCCCTGAGTGACACCTCTGAGTACCACATGCGCCATATTTCCCTTTCACTTATCGGCCCTGTTTACATCCAATTATTGACTCTGCCTCGCAATTGCTTCCCGCTTACTTCCGGTTATATTTAAGAGAAAGAGAAGAACAAAAAAAAAAATGGATCGATGTTTGATCCTGACCACAACTGTAAAAATTTTGGATTACACACATTAGCCCCCCAAGCCGAAGCCTGGATACTAAGCTTATTTCTAATTCTACCTACAAGGTTGCAGGAGAGTAAACCTGGCTGATGACGAGCTTTCGCCATCACCAACTGGTAGGAATTATATGCCCCCACTAACACAACCATAGAAAAGCTTTAAACCATCTTTTCTGATCTCCCTGGACTCCACTGAGAACTGACCTGGTGGTGGACTGAACTCATAGTATTTGGCGGCATACTACCGTGGACCCAGTCGGAATGACCTGAGTATGAGACTTTAGGCGCAATCTCCCACTCCTGCAGCGATTAGTGTTACAGTTAATAATTATATATTTACATACATACATCTATCTACAGTTATTTAGTTTATATGATAATTTATAAAGATAAGTGTAATAATTGAATAGAAGTAATGTTTTTTTTAGGTGAGAAGTTATTTACATGAATTTTTACGATAACTATAGATAAAATTAAAAGAATGGTGATGATCGAGGTTCTTAACTTGTACATATGTCAATTATAATCTCGCCCCCTTGTTAAACTCACTGCCCCGCAGTGTGTTTAATAACCCTTGATTAAGAATTGACCAGTATAGCTTTAATGTATATCATTGTGGTATATCGTATTGTGCCCACAAATGTCATCATGGTGGATCATGATTTTTATCTGCCTTAAGGCGATCTGGGCTGACAAACAATGACTGCGATTCCACTGACACTTGTGCCCACTAGGCCACTGCACTAAATATTTGGACGATAGTAAAACAGTCAAAACCAGCAAAAATTCAAGCTGATTCCTCGGCATCATGCTTCCATGTCAGGGTTTTAGTCCAAACTGGCCCAGATTCAAGTTTGCGCCCCAGCAATGTCCTAACTTTAACAAAATAGAGACATCTTGATTACACTGAGTCTCCCAGAGACTAAGATACAAGACTGTGTAAGACTTAAAATATAAGTCTATGAGACTCATTAAGTAAAAAAAAAAAACAGTATATAGAATATGCAGTAAGTCTTTTGAGACTTAATAGGATATTTTAGTAAGTCTACTTGAAGCTTAAACTACTCGAATCTCACACTGAGATTGTACAACTACGAGTCTCTCCTTGGGACTGTAAACACCGAGTATCACCTTGAAGCTTACAACAAGGACGTTTAAACCGTGATCTGACCTTGAGATCAAAATAACACCTGAACCTCACAATTGAGATTTAACACTCACAATCTCACCTTGAGATTTTAAACACATGTAATCTCCCTTGAGATTGTACTCTTATCTCACCTTGAGATTTTAAACACCATATCTCATTTTGAGGTTTCACACACTCTCTCCGTCTCCCAGACTGGATTTACAACCTACCCCAGCGCTGATTTTGGTACCAGACACGTGTTTCACATGACCCATGTTTGCTGGGGCAACCCTACCAGAGTTGCCATACCAACATGTATGTCATGCCAACCCGACCAAGAGTTGGCATACCACCATGGCCATTCATCAATGTGCCCTGCACATAAAATACTCTAGGCCCTGCCTAGCGGATGCCTTGTCCTATCACTCTCTTCAGAGATCCGTTGGCCCCACCGCACGGACGTGTCCATGAATGGGCATGCCCCCGGCAAGGCGTCCGAATCCCTAGCAATAAAATACACAATACACACGTAAGCCTATGGGTACTCCACCATCCATTAATTACGTGGATGGGAAGACCGAGTCAATACGTTTTGGACCTTCCAGGTCGACACCAAATAGTGTTTTACCACATAATGCAATACACCTTGCAAAATTCACAATATTTGACCACATAAAAATGACACCTTGTCATATGAAATCACTGTATGCGATATACTCCTCGCATTAATGCGTAATCATGCTTAAGAACCACCAGTACCACACCCCCGGTGTGATACATGAATCACTTACACCACCATTCTTCGGAATGGTACTCGTTCCAGACTGCTGAAACACAAAAAACTTATTAACATACACAACAATAAGGCAAGACGAGGCTTGGAGCAAACCCAAGTTTGATAGAACCACAGGGTACCATACACAACTGATTTATGCAATAATTTTAACCGCAGGGTACACCAACATGCATTCACTAAACCACTGCTTTGTCAGTTACCTCAAGTGCAGTACATTACATAAGGGAAAAGCGACCATCATCTTTTCATTACCAAGGAAGTACCCTCCCAATTCTCAATTTGCAATAGTGCTCCTAATATTCGCTTTTAAAAAACCAACAGATGTTGCATATACACCACCTTTTAACCGTGCAAGGTCAACGCAGTGCATTCGCAAAACTCTAGGTTTCTTGTCCCTCTCCATTTTGGAGGGTTTGTACTTTCACCGGTAACACCGGTTTCACCTTACCTTACTCGTTGTAGCTACTCACAGCTAAGAACTGCTAAGCTTCACAACAAGCTCTGCTCCATTATTGCCATATTCAGCATATGTCACAACTCAACCAACTTATTTAGCCTATTCAATTATAGTGACAGCTGATAGGTGACTGATGATGGACTGATCTAGAGTGTCAGACAGCTAAACTCATCTGGTTGCCCAGGCTGATTGATCGAAATGATCATCTGCCAGCCAGCGGTTTACTGCCTGTTGCATCCTTTGGTACCCAAGGTGCAATCTTCCCCAGAGCAGGTCTGACATTGAGTGCTTAATACCCCGACATACCTGTATACCGGAAGAATACTATCAATCCAATTTTATTAACAGTGTAACAAGTAACTGGTCTTCATCCCCCGTGCACTGAGGATGTCGAACCCCAACTTGCAACTCTGTCACAAAACACTATGCAACTGCATTTGGACAGCATGTATCTATACAGTCAAGGCAACAATTACTCAGTGAATATCCACTGATCATATGCATGAGGTGGTAGGCTCAAAATATAAATACTCGGCGATTAGTACAAAAACCCCCTACTTTATTGTGCTCCCACACTCAAGGAACTTACTGATATGGATTTCACAGTCCTGGTGAGCCACATTAATTAAGTTATATGAATTAGGAACCCACTTCTGCTGCTACTCTCATGAAGCGCAATTGCCGACACTACCTAACACAGTGGCAACTGCGTGCAGATCTTGTTATGTCCATGCCATGATGAGCAGGGTATACATGTCGAGTTACCGTCCAGTGGAAGTGCAATTATTTAGTGTTACTGCGGGACTTCGGTGTGTGACTACCAAAGTTAATAGACGCGCCCCTAGCATGGGTACAGCATCCAGAGTGCATCACCACACTCAGTTCAATGCGCGACGAGATACTCTCCAAATCTGCCCGCGTCACACACCACCGAAACAATGTTCACAATACACCTAATTGCACCTCTCACCCGTCTGTTCAGCAGCGGCCTGTACGGCTTCGATGCAGATCCTCTTCTTCTCCAGCTCCATTGAACCCGAGGGGAACAGCCGTCCCCTCGCATGCGACCGCAGCAGACGGTCTGAAGCAGGCAGCTCTGGCGTGACAGCACCTCGCTTCGACCCTCCAGCCCTTGGTGTTGACTGGTTACTGTGCTGGTTGTGGCCATGTTGTCCACGACGCTCCCCGCCTCTGCTGCCGCCATCTCCATCAGTTGCAACCAACTTGGGAAGTTGTTTTGTGAAGCGGTTGCCTGTATGTGTGTAAGGTGTAGAACCTATCGGGCCGGTTGGGTCTGCTGGGTGGAGTCTCAGAGGGGCTGACTCAGAATGGGGCAAGCATGGCTGGTTGGGCTGCCCAGCTGACTTGGCCCCGTCGGGATAGGTGGTGGGTTTGGAGGGTCCCCTATGCTCCTTTCGCACATTGTGGGTGGGTTGCTGAGGATTTGGTGATGTTGCATCTCTCCCCCTCTTGCTACCCCTCCCCCTCGTGTTGTAATGGTGCACGACCCCCCTCCCACTATTCCTTCTCCCCCAAAATGACATTCTCCTGGCAGCTTCATCAACGTCCATGGGAGTTTCCACATCCCCTACCAGGCGCATTTCCACATCCCTCGTACATGGGTGTGTGGAGGGCAGCAGTGCATCCTCCGGTCCTGCTAGCTTAAAGCTAACTCCCACCTTTGACACTCCACCTGCACCCCCATGCCCTCTGCCCTCCTTTCCTTGGACAGGTGCACGCTTCACCTCACTCCTGGCTGTGACTCTACCAGAACCTGCCATTGGCTTGGTCATGCCATCCTTCTTCCTACCACTCCTCGCACGTTTCCTCTGCACCCTTGTGAGTCTCGGCCTCATATTCTCCCACCGAACCTCGGATTCGACCAACTTCACCTGATCCCTATTAACAGTCCTCCGCCTGTTCTCTGGTCCGACGCATGTGATGACTGATCCCCACACTCTAGTTACCATGTATCCGGGGTCCCATTGCGCATCAAGTGGGCCACCTTCATTTACATAAACTAGCACCGAGTCTCCGACCACACTGATCGGTGCATTGGCTTTATCAACCGCTCTTGCTCGGTTGTATTGCCTGCTTATTTCTCGGTTTGTTACTGCCTCCCTAAGTGTCAACGACAACTGCTCAACCCTCTGTGCAACAGCTTCTTTGTTGTTGACCCTCCTCGTGCTATCTGTTAGGTTCCAAAGGGACCTATTTGGATGCCTTCCGAAGGTGAGGAAGAAAGGGGAATGTCCAATTGAATTGGAACTGGTCGTTCTATGAGCCAGCAGCGAGTCCCCAAGATAATCTTCCCATTCAGAAGCCCTTGCATTCACCAGCTTCTTCAGCATGTCTTTCAGGGTTCGATGGTACCTCTCCACCATCCCATTACTTTGAGGGTGGTACGGTGATGAGTGCCGCACCTCCACCCCCAACTCCTTAAGATAACCCTCTACCAACTTGTTATGGAACTCACATCCCCTGTCAGTCAAAAAAACAGCAGGTGGTGAGTACCTGGGAATGTACTCTTTAGACAGGTAATCATATATTAGAGCAGCTGATTTATTTGGTAGTGGCTTGGCTTCAACATAGCCCGTACAGTGATCATTTATGGAAAGCAAATATCGGTTTCCCTGCCTACTCTCTGGGTAGGGTCCCGACAAATCTGCTCCCACCATCAATCCAGGTGCGGTCGGCAGAGGCATATCAGTGGGGGGTGGCTTGTCACGCTTAACTTTTGTGACAGCGCATGGTGCACATCTGGACACGTATCTCCACACATCCCGAGCCATTCCAGCCCACCCAAAGTGCTCCCGGACCCGCTCCAACGTCTTTGCCGCAGCCATATGCCCTACATCCAAATGTGCTCTCTCAATCACCTGCTTTCTACACCCTTCCGGCAGTACCAACCGTGGGTACTCTGGTTTCCCCGCCAGAGCCCGAAGCGTGTAGAGAAGTCCTTCATGAAGGGTATAATCATTCTCCTCATTTCTACCCTCCTCATACTCCTTCATTTTCCGTTGCTCCCCTTCGAGTAGCTCCACATCCAACTGGTAGTATTTGAATGGAACTTCCTCCTCAGCTGCCATCCCAGACACCCATGCCATCTCCTGTGGTTCCTCCATCACCTTCGCTGACCTCAACCGGGACAGCATGTCCGCCCACACATTATCACAACCTTTCATGTACTCAATCGGTGCTGCATACTCGGCCAGAATCACTGCCCAGCGCTGGACACGAGTGTTTCTCATCACACCGGTGAACAGGCTCTTCAGCGGTTTGTGATCACAGTAAATCACAAAATCGGCACCATATAAGTACGGCCTCAATTTTACCAAAGCATATATGATGGCATACCCCTCACGTTCTATCGTACTGTAGTTTCTTTGGGCCTGGTTGAATCTACCTGATATCATGTACACAGGACGCTCTACCCCTTCATTGTCAGCTTGCACCAAGATAGCCCCCATGCTATAATCCGAAGCATCAGTGTACAGTTTATATGGCCGGTGCGGATCTGGGAATTGCAACACCACCGAATTCAAGAGTCGTTCTTTCAGCTCGGCCCACGCCCCCTGGCACTCACTATCCCAAATGAAATGTACATTTTTTCGAGTCAGGTTAGTCATTGGCGCTACAACATCGGCATAATTCACTATCAGTTGCCTATAGTAATTTGCACAACCGAGCAACCTCGTAACCTCCTTTTTGGACTTTGGTGGGGCCATCTCCCTAATGGCCTGCACCTTCTCGGGGTCTGCGTGTAGCCCTTCATCGGATACCACAAAACCCAACAAGTTTAGTCGTTTCACCCCAAAGTGACACTTCGTTTCCTTCAACACCAGACCCTTGTCCTGCAGTGCCTGCAAGATCAGTCGCACATGCTCCAGGTATGACTCTTCATCAGGCGAGTATATCACGACATCGTCTAGATAGATCAAACAGAACTTTCCGAGATACTCTGCGAGAACGTTGTTCATCAGTCTCTGAAACACAGCTGGTGCATTGCACAGACCGAATTGCAATCGCTTCAATTGAAAGAGACCTCGGTGAGTAGCCACCGCGGTCTTTTCAATACTATCAGCAGCCATTGGCACCTGCCAATAACCTGACTTTAGATCAATCGATGAGAAAATCTTTGCGCCGTGTGATTGATCGAAAATTTCCTGAATCCTAGGGAGCGGATACGCATCCTTCAGGGTTACCTCATTTAACTTCCGATAATCAACGCAGAACCTGATGGACCCATCTTTCTTTGGCACGAGTGTCAAAGGACTGGCCCATGGGCTACAGCTTGGCTCGATAATATCGTCGGCCAGCATTTTCTCTATCTCCTCCTCCACGACATGACGTTTGGCCAGAGGAATACCGTACGCTTTCGGTCGGATAGGTCTTGCATCACCAGTATTGATGTGCATCTCAATCCCTTTCACTGTCCCCAATGGCTCCTCCTTCCCTGGAAACAACCTCGGGAAGCACTCTTTCCAATAGTCCATTTCCGAGACCATCCCTTCCAATCGATGGTCAGTGTGACCTACATGGGCCCACGGGAGCTTCCAGCCGCCTAGCTGAACCTCCCGCGACTCATAATAAATCACCACATCGCAAGCCTCCATGGCATCGCTGCCTAGCAACACCTCATGCCCATGAAGGTCCTCAACCACATAGAAGTCGGCCTTCCTATCGTAAATCGGCACCCTGGTGACTCCCAAAGTAGGAATCACGTGCCCTGTGAGAGACCTCAGTCTCAACCCATCTCTTAATTGGGAAGCAACCACCTTTGCCCCGACCAAGTGCTCCCAGCACTTACGAGTAATAATTGATCTACTCGCTCCTGTATCAACCAGCGTCACAAAACTCACCCCGCCAAGGTTGAGTTTGATGCAAGGCCGGCGATCAGTCGCGATGATCAGTTTCCCTGGTTCTGTTCCATGGCACTGATCGTCGGACCACGCACCTTACGCAGGTGACTAAGGGCTTTGGCCGCCTCGTCACGCTGTGGACAATCCATCACCCGGTGGTCACCCTCACAGAAGTAGCAGGCAAATGACCGGGGAGGTCCCCCTCCATTATGAAATCTACCCCCCCGACCCCAATCACTACGTCGTATCAGGCTCCCGCCACGCTGGTTATAAACCCCTCTATCTCGCTGGTTGTACCCCAAGCCCTGTTGCGCATTCCCAGAACCGTTCTGCTGGCTGTTATAGCCACTACTCTGTTGGTTAGACCCATTGTTGTCAATGATAGACGCGTTGTTCTGATAGTTCCCCCCACTATCTTGACCTCTCATAGTGGCAACTATCGCATTCAAGAAGGTCTGCTGATTGAAGTCAGGCGGTACCCCATCCCCAGGACCTCTGTGGTGCCCTGCGCCTCTGGACATCTCATCATTTCTCTCATCTCTCCTATCAACATGCTTCCTCAGGCTCTTCAACTCGCCCTGTATAGTCTTGTATGCCTGTGTCACCTCCCCTACTTCGGCCCGAAGTACCTCAGCAGCCTTCCCCATCTCAGAGCCCTTATCCCTCGCTGTATGACTATGCCTAACAGCGGAGACATCCATGGCCTCCTCCTCATCACAATCTCCCCCCAATGCCCTCTCAGCATCTCTAGACATGCCCTCCGTCTTGACCAGAACTACAACCTCCTCTATAGTTGTCGGCTTCTGCCGACGGATGGCACACCTAACATCTGCATGACTCAGAGAATTGATAAAGGTCTTAATCAAGGTCTTAGTAGTGCTAGGGACCCGCAGATCATCTGGCTCCCATGCCCCAGCCACTGCATCCCAGAATCGGTGGCATGCTTGGTTTGGGTCATCCGTTTCACAGTGTCCTGTAGAAACTCTTCTTCATCTGCAGTGAGTAAGGTTTCCATGACCTCCTTCTTCACCACCTCCCATGGGGTATCATGCTGCCTCCTTTGGAGTGACCTCAGAACATCCCTTAATGAACCCTGGGAGTGAGTCAAGGGAAATGCCAAGATCACTGAATCATCAAATTTATCCCCCCCATGCGCTCTGGCGGCTTCAATCCCATCCAACCATTTCCGTAAGGCCCCTTTCACAGACCCATCTGTTATCCCTACTAAGCCAGAGAATTCCCCAATTTTCAGACGGTACGTTTTTTCTGGTACCTGTGGTACAGAGTGCTGCATTGCTATCTGGTACGATCCAAATAGATCTCTTAGGTACTGATCTGCATAGTCAGTCTCCTTGGCATCCATAGGTATTTGACCTGCTGCCATGCGATCCCGCAACCACTTCTGAAAGTTTCCGTACTGACCTGGCGATATAGCCATTTTGTTAGGATATTGACTCCCTATCAATCAACAAACAAAAAAATCCCCCTAAAAAATTCTGGTATCAACAATCAACACTGATTTATACAACAAGCAATTGAGATAATCAACAACAACAACAACAAAAACAGTTTTATGTGAACAGTGACAGGTGTGAACCCTAATTTTGAACCACAGCCGAAATTACTACACTTCCGGTTCACAAGCACAATTGGGATTTCAATCACAAAATGCCCGGCACTCAGCCAAGCACACTAAATTTTCAATTCAATGTAACAATCACGTGTTATGAGAAAAATTACAGAAGTCGGCTTAGTTACCAACTCCACACAAGTCAACACATGCGGTCAGTTAGACAATTTAGTCAAACACATGGGTCAACCAAGATGTACAAGTCAACCCCATGGGTGATCAACTCCAGTCTACCAGTCGGCTTGCTTCACCCTAGCAGGACCACTAGGCCAAAATGCCAATGAAAAAAACTATTATGGTTAATCCCCAACACCCTGCCAAATGTAGCTACCCACAGCAGCCAGCTAACTGCAGCTGACTCACAACTCTCAAATGGTTGCAGCCAACCTACAACTACCCAACTTGTCTGCAGCAGACTCACAATTAAGCAACTGGTTGTGGCCAACCCACAATACAAATTTTCAGAAGCAAAATATGACCCCCAATCCACAATAGGCAAATCCACAAATAGGCAAATCCACAAATAGGTGAATCCACAAATAGGTGAATCCACAAATAGGTGAATCCACAAATATGTGAATCCACACAAAAAATAATCTAGCTTGAAATAATTGAACCTGGCTCCCAGCAATACTAGCTGTAACCAGCAGACAATAACTCCAGTGAAATCACAATCTATCCCAAAAATTCCTGTCACATATTCACATTACTGTCAGAATCACTAAGTTACCCCTTACAATGATTCTTCAGTCTTCTTCTGACTATATTCTGTCACAGAAATCTGTACCGATGGCAAACACACTCGCCCATTTACCCCTGGTGGCCGTCTGTCAGCCACGTGCGATAGGACCGCAGCTATACTGCCACATTTCCCATCATCCCCACAAAATGCCCTCACCATAAGTACACAAAAAAACATGTTATCCACCAACAACAAATCCCAACAGCAAATAACACAATTAAAATAGCACAATATTGGCACTGGACGCCTCCTCCTGAGTACCTGTTCGAATCAGAAAATATGCAGTTCGTTGTCAACAATGCAAGCAACAACAAAAAACTCACCAGAATTGACAAAGCCGTCGTGGTCCACCACTGTTAACTAGCGGTATTTTTCACACTAGAATCTTTATAGGAAATATAACCCTAACTTCTGTGTGTGGAGGCCGGAAAGCACTAATGTATTATATTACTCAAGCGATGATCCGCTTACTGTATCTGCTTACTATATCCGCTTACTATATCCGCTTACTATATATGTTCCAAGAAATATCAAACCAACAGAAATTAAGTGTGGTAAAGTCTAGTAGGGAGGAGTGGCTGGCTCCTCCTGCTGTGCTGTCTCCAGGTCATCTGCCTGCCACACCCCCTGCCCAGCTCTTTTATTCAGATTCAACATTCAAAATACAGGTACAGTTGCTGGGAGTCTCCTCAGTCAGAGAGTGTCACATGGCATTTCATTGGCTGAACCCCTCCAGTCTGGGGTGGGGGGTGGGGTGGGGGGCCAACCCACCCACCCCAAGTCAGATACATATTTTCCCATCAAGTTCACCAATTACACTTATATGGGAATATCAACTCTGTTTATATTTACATAACACCCGTGGTCACCAGTCCCTTAGATTTGGGACAACTCCAAAATAGTAGGAGTTTCTACATGCCTTACTTTGAGAATTAGATATTTTATAATCTTTTAGTTCAGCAAACTGCCACCAGGTGGGGCAGGGAGGGCTCACCACACACACACACACACACACACACTCCTCCCACCTCCAGCCTGACACCTGGCTTTGGCAGGTCCTGCAAACACTCACACACACACACACAACCCTCATGCATTGTCACCTGTGTCCTAACACTCCCTCAGATACTGGCATCTGTAAGTCATACCATAACAATAACAAGCACACAGAAATTCTTGACTTAATTATTATACCCATTCTGTGGCATTCTTCACAGACTATTTGTCTGGGTGAAGAAACCAGTCTGCATCAACTGTATATGCTGCTCTTAGTTTCAGCATTTACCTCCTTTCATACAATATATAATACCAACAGACTTCAATTCAGGAATACATGTAAATAACCAATGCAGTAATAATTTTCCAGAGTTCTTATCTCCAGTGGTTATATTTGATGTAGAACCTTAGAACAATCTGATATTAATTATCCTTTCACTTAATATACATAATCTACCATGGTTTCACAACTTGGTTTGAATATTATGCACATGTATTTAGCAACATGATAAAATGAATTAGGTATTATTAGAGAGGTTTTATAGTGGTACTTATATAATTTTAATATTATTATAATGACTTTATAGAAATAACTGGATGATTTAAATATGATTAAAACAGTTTTCTCAATGCTTCACATATGAGTTTTATGAAAAGGAGATATTTTAGAATATATTTTAACTATTATTTATTTATGAACCAGACCTAAAAAGTCGGAATATTTTACAATGTGACCGACATTAATTTATCCATTTTGGGAGCTGGTTGGTTATTGTTTAAAAAATAGTCATTACGATGGCATCGTTACTGGTGATCGTTTGAGACCCAAATAAAGCGATCGATATATGGGAGTGGTCGATATGTGGATGTAGTCGATCAGAGAGGTTTCCCTGTATATTATAATTGCTACAATAAGTAAAATTCATCAGAACGGAAGAAAAAAGTCTTACAAAACGTAGAACTCTGATAATATTGACCACATGTACGCACGTAGTGAACAGCACACAGAGGAACACCCGTTGTACATAAGTGAAATTACCCATCTTTATTAAGATAAAACATTAAGTAAACAATAATATACAGCTAATAATACCCGTATTGGCTGGCGGCTTTCTGTGTGTGAAGCGACATGAGCATTGAGTGCAAGCATCCCGGCCAGATCCCGTACAAACAGGTCTCATCGTACTAGAATCAAAGCATTATCTATTATTGCGTGACTTATCGATTTGCCAGTCCCAATGCGCTGCTGTTATCAATGGGAGGCTTCATCACTGAAGGCTTTGCCGCGCAGAGGCGACCCAAGCCTGGGTAGAACACGTCTTTATTCTTCTGAAAATATGCTTTTGTCAGCACCGACGCACTGGTTTTCTGGCCATTAAACAAGCCTGGTTATATATATGCAGATTAGGTATAAAGAGTTCTGTACAGACAACAGCATATAAATTCGAGTATATGCACAAATACAAAGTAGTCATTTGAGTAAGGGGTGGATAAATGTCACGGGGGGTGATGCAGACAAAGGGAACATTGCGCCTACAGCAGGAGTTGAGGCCACACGTCTTGCCGTTTCGGGGCTAGCATCCTAACCGTTAGACAATACACTATTTAGGCTTCCTGGTCTAATCACCCTACACCGGCGCCCCACCTGTCTCTGTGGATAATTGCCTGAGAGTGATACTACACTCGTTTCCCTTGAATTGTAACGGACTGCTTATGACACCAGTGTTATGGTGACGATGCTACAAGGACATGACACCTAGAGCAGGATTCGAACACCCATTCTTGCCATCCCTGGGGTTGCATCATAAGCATTAAATTACCTAGGTTCCCTATGCGTACCTGTATATGTGGCTCGTTGCCTGAGATATCAGTGCAGACTACTATATATGTAACATGTGATATTTTACATACAAATCATGGTATAGACATATTAAAAGTGAGTTGGATAGATATTGATGGAAAAGAAAGGATGACAATGCTGTCGCAGTGACCCAACACAACACACGAAACACCTCACACGCACTGCCCCCATTTGGACGTCATACGCCCCCCCCCCCCCCCCCCCCCCCACCCCCGCCTCACCGCCCCACATGCCTCAATGCGCGACTCTGCATTTCTGTACTACTTACAAGTACATACAAAAACACCGCACTAAAATGCTTAAAGGTTAGATTCCTTACACGCGGCATGCGGCATGCGGCATGCGGCATGCGGTATGCGAACGGGTTGGGTCATTTCACCCACACCCACAGTCACAACAACACCCACACATAGTGTCAGGTTTCTCTAACACTGTTGTCTATGGTATTCGCATGCCGCATGCCGCACCGATGGCTACATGGACCGATTCAGTTCGCATTCGCATGCCGCGTGCCGCATGCCGCATACCGCGTGTAAGGAATGACCCTCATAGACTTCTAGGCGTTTCCATTTTTTGCCTCATTCGCATTCGCATGCCACATACCGCGTGTAAGGAATGTAAGCTTAAAGGGTACATTCCTTACACATGGTATGCGGTATGCGGTATGCAAATGCGAATGCGACAACAAATCGAAACGCCTTGAAGCCTATGGGCTACATTCCTTACACACGGTATGCGGCATGCGAATACTGAATCAGTCCATGTAGCGATCGGTGCGGCATGCGAATGTGAATGCCCATAGACAACAGTGTTAGAGAAACCTGACACTATGTGTGTGGGTGTGGGTGAAAGGACCCAAACCGTTTGAATACCGCATGCTGCATGCCGCATGCCGCATGCCACATGCCGCATACCGCGTGTAAGGAATCCTAGCTTTAAGCTGAGATTCCTTCTATTTGGTATGCGGCATGCGGTATGCGAATGGGAAGATTCCTTCTATGCGGTATGCGGCATGCGGCATGCGGCACATGACTGGCTATATTTAAAAAATATAAATAAACAAGTATACACCTTACTGCACTGTATATGACCAAATATTGGATTTATATCTATGTACCTTTTCATAGGTCACATGGGGGTTCCTACCTTTATTATAACCAACTTATAGATACGTATTCATATTTCTGTGCATATGGTAGCATTCTTAGCTTTCCCATAACCATCTGTCTCCCGGGTGCCCAGCTCACCATGTGTTTCCAATCAGCACCCCTGTGCGTGACTGTTCCGTAATGCTCAGTCGCCTCTCCTGGTGTTAAACTAATGGACATATCAGACTCAGGTTTCTATTCGCACCCAGCTTGACGCATACCGCATGCCGCACCGATCGCTACAGGGACCGATCGAGTTGTCGCATTCGCATTCGCATTCGCATTCGCATACCGCGTGTAAGGGTTGCAGCCCATTGACTTCAAGGCATTTCGATGTTTTGCCGCATTCGCATTCGCATTCGCATACTGCATACCGTGTGTAAGGAATCCTAGCTTAAGGCTTAACAAGGACCATTACATCTTACTGCACAATTCCCCTCAGTAACCAGCGATCAACAGTAATACCCGACATTAGTGTTAACACGCAGGAGTACCTACTAACTGAAGTGTAGCGTCCCACCAGTAATGCAGTGGCATTGACAATTAAAAACACATACCAATTTGTCCCATGATTTCCTGGCGATTTTCAGTACTATTCCCCCTGTCACTGTCTCACTGTGTCTTAGGTTAACTTCTGGGTTGTTGGTCGGTGTCGATGATGAGAGCAGCTCATTATTTGTTATGAAGTCGTCAATGACGGATGCATCCACTTCGTGCTTGGAATGTGCAGTGGCACATTGTATGTGTGGAAAAGAATTATGCCAACAGAAATAGTTAAGGAATGAATAATGATCACGTCGGTGATGTAAGATTATGAAAATAGACTGCTCCACTGCATAATTTGGATACCATATTGATGTGCTGCAAAACAGGGAGCATTCGCCCGCTAAACTGATCCTTTTGCGTAAATGGGTGACCGGACTTGGTGGCCGAATCGCTAGAGCGCAGGCTTCCCGTGAGGAAGGTCGGGAGTTCCATTCCCGATCGCGTCAAGCCACTCACTTTACTAGGATAGGGCAAGGACTGGTGAGCTGGTCAGGATAATGTGACTGAGTGGGAAATTGGGTCATGTGCCGGTGGCCTGATTTATCAGAGGGGCAGCACTATAAATTCACCATAAGCACACTGTTACAAGTTGGTACCCCCTGACTGCAGAACCCGGGCAGACGAGACGTGCCAGTCTCACAGAACGTTTATAGGGGACCACAGTTCTGCTACTTTTGATCAGGTTGGTTGGTTGTTGGAGTTTTACATCCTTGCAACATCTAAGGTCATATGAGGGGGGTACCGACTTGTGACAGTGCGCACTCCTGTCGACTTTATAGTGCTGCCTCACTCAGAGACCACACCAGCAGCACTATGACCTGATATCCGACTCAGTCACATTATCCTGACATTGAACCAACCAGTCCTTGCCCTATCCTAAAAATGTCGAGCACCTGACTAGGAAGTGACAAGTATCAACTTTTAAGTTATTGGTTTGACTCGACCAGTGTTCGAACCCAAAACGGGAGACGGACGCTCAACTCATTCGGCCATCCCTTCTGGTCTATGCAAATTCAGCCCCTAACCTAGCGCTCTTTTGAATATGTCCGAAGATTAAATCATAACTGACGGCCCACGCACATTATTACCAACTTAGCATGACCGAGAAGTATGGATCCTGGTATGTTCAACTACGTTCAACTACGTTCAACTACGTTCAACTACGTTCAACTACGTTCAACTACGTTCAAGTAGGTTAGCCTCCACTACGTTCAACTACGTCCACTAACGTTTATGTGACCGGGCGTTCAGGGTCAAACTGAGCAAAGCATCACGCGAACCCTCTAAGGAATAAGTCTGCACTGACACTCGGGTGTTCGGGCCTGTCTTCTGGTTCAAACAGTTGGAGTACAGAGAACCAATCTCGTAACTGTAAGAAAGGCTGAATGTTTGTAGGGGATGATGACATCAGAGCTTAAAGGTGGGTGTGGTGTGTTAGGTTGGGGGCGATGAGTGTGGTGGAGGACCATGGGTTGCTCTTGCTGTTGGGCGGGGTGTGGTGGTGTAGCAGGGCGCGGTGTGGTCTTGCTGCAGGGCGGGGTGTGGTGGAAGTGCAGGGTGGGGTGTGGTGGCGCGGCAGGGCGGGGTGTGCTGGTGTAACAGGGTGGGGTGTGTTCTTGCTGCAGGGTGGGGTGTGGTGGTGCTGCATGGCGGGGTGTGGTCTTGCTGCAGGGCGGGGTCTGGTGGTGCTGTAGAACGGGGTGTGGTGGTGCTGCAGGGCAGGGTGTGGTGGTGCTGCAGGGCGGGGTGTGGTGGTGCTGCAGGGTGGGGTGTGGTGGTGCTAGAGGGCGGGGTGTGGTATTGCTGCAGGGCTGGGTGTGGTGGTGTTACAGGGCGGGGTGTGGTGGTGCTGCAGGGCGGGGTGTGGTGGTGCTGCAGGGTGGGGTGTGCTGGTGCTGCAGGGCTGTGTGTGGTGGTGCTGCAGGCCGGGGTGTGGTGGTGCTGCAGGGTGGGGTGTGGTGGTGATGCAGGGTGGGGTCTGGTGGTGCTGCAGGGCCGCGTGTGGTGGTGCTGCAGGCCGGGGTGTGGTGGTGCTGCAGGGTGGGGTGTGGTGGTGCTGCACGGTGGGGTGTGGTATTGCTGCAGGGCTGGGTGTGGTGGTGCTACAGGGCGGGGTGTGGTGGTGCTGCAGGGCGGCATGTGATGGTGCTGCAGGCCAGGGTGTGGTGGTGCTGCAGGGTGGGGTCTGGTGGTGCTGCAGGGCGGGCTGAGTTTTATTGTAGTTGTTTTGCCTATCGTTGTAAATTATTGCTTCCTCAAGTTGTCCGTGCTGCTATGGTGTGCACTTGAACGTGGCCTGCAGTATCCGGCCTAGTTCTACAAAGCTATTTAAATATCATGGTCTGTTAGCCAGTGCCGTAAAATGTCGCATACATATAAATACGATAATACTAAAAATATTGATATACTAACTTGTATATCTATAGGGATATGGCTATTCTTTTTATTGGCTCCTATATACATATATATACATACGTGAATTAGTGTAACCATCAGGGATGCTCTATTAAAATGCAGACATTCCAATCATTTACCCGTGGCAGATTACAAGATGTGACCATTAATAATTGTTATGCATTATTGCAGTTTGGATAACATATTTTCTATATATCCGAGTTCATTAATACTATATGCAGACTACTGTATTAACATTGAGATCCTGTGAATTCCGCTTCAATCCAGTACTTAATTACATGCTATATTTACATGTATATACATGCATTGTGATATATATGGATATTGATACGCCCTTTATTGCGTGTACTAAGCTCTGTACTGGTTCCTTACCCACGACCAGCATTCAACGCACCACCCCCCTCTTCTCGGGATGGCTTTCGCCACTTGATCGGAAGCATTTCAATCCAGTATTTAAGTACATGCTATATTTACATGTATATACATGCATTGTGATATATATGGATATTGATACGCCCTTTATCGCGTGTACTAAGCTCTGTACTGGTATATATGGATATTGATACGCCCTTTAGCGCGTGTACTAAGCTCTGTACTGGTTCCTTACCCACGACCAGCATTCAACGCACCACCCCCCTCTTCTCGGGACGGCTTTCGCCACTTGATCGGAAGCATTTCAATATAGTATTTAATTCTATGCTATATTTACATCTATATATACTTGCATATATGTAAATATATATATGTAAATATAATACTTAATCCATACGTCTATTTATTACTGGCTTTTCAACAACAGGGTACTAACATATTACATTTGGTCGTAATGCGAAGCATTTCGTTTGATGCGAGGGGAGGGAGAGCGACTCACCCGGCCCTGAGCGACTCACCCCCCCCCTCCTGCCACTGCTCACCTCCCCCCACCCCTGAGCGACTCACCCCTGCCACTGCTCACCTCCCCCCTGAGCGACTCACCCCCCCTCCTGCCTCTGCTCACTTCCCCCCTTATAAGGCCGCCCGCCGGCCTCCCTCAGGCACTCAGCCTCCAGCCGCCTTCCAGCTCTCTGCCCTTTTCTTCTACTTGGCTACTCCACCTCGGACCTCTGCCCCAGCTCAACCTCAGGATGCCTCGAGGAAAAGGACGTGGACGGAAGGGATCCCGGGCCGCCCCCGGCACCCCGGGGCCCTCTCCAGCACCCGGCCGGGCCGACTCCCCGGCCTACGCCCCGGCGTCCCCCGCGGCGCCCTCGGGCCGCACCTCGGGCCCCGAGATGTCGACACTGCTGGACGCCCTCCAGCGTATGCAGCTCGACCAACAGCACTCCGCCGCCGAGGCGCGCCAGGCGACGGCCGACCTCCACGCCCGGATCGACTCCCTGGAGACCGGGGGGGCCCGCCCGGGGATCCCCTCATCTCCCCCGAGGCGCCAGGCCGCCCCGACGCCTCGGGCACCTACCGCCACCACAGCCCGGCCCCCGCCGCCGCCTCAGGCGACCCTCCCCGGATCCCCGCACCCGGAGTACGAGAGGTACCGTCACCTCTCCAGTCAACCACCACCCGCCACCCTCGCCGGCCTACCGCGAGGAGGCCATCCGCCACAGCCCCGCCTCCGCGGCCGACGCCGTCCGGGAGATACTGGCATCCGCCGAGGCGCGCCACTCCGTGAGGCGCCAAGGGATCCCGGCCAACTACATCTTCCCCTCGGACCTGGTGAAACGAGGGGCCGAGAGAAAGCCGGTGAAGAGGGGAGAGGCGACAAAGGACGAATATACCCTCGCCCTCCTCACCCTCATCGACCACCCCGACTTCCCCGCCCACTCCGCCCAGGGACTCCACCACCACATCCTAGCAGTCTGCCGGGATAACCTCGTCTACCCATGGGCAACCGTCCGCCGGTATTCAGAGACCCTGTTTTCCGCCATCGCGGACGGAACCCTCCCCCAAGGCTGGCATGACCCGGTAGCGCTCAACCTCATGAGACTAGACTGCCTGGCCATGCCCGAGGACCAAGCCACCGCCGCCCCTGCCCGCCTACCCGACCCTCTCCACCGAGGCGCCCACCTCGCCCGACCCCAAGCTGACGCCCGCGCCACCTACGACAGGGAGACCCACGGGGCCCCCTGCCCGGCCTGGAACCGCGCCCCCGCCTCGTGCGATCGGGCCCGCCTCGGGGAGGCCCACGGTGAGGCGGGGGACAGGCGCCGTCACGTCTGCGCATACTGCGCCAATGTGAGGCGCCTCCTGACCATGCACAGCGAGGCCGACTGCATCACGAAGCAAACCCGTGAGCGCCAGACCCCCCCCGCCACCTCGGCGGATTTTTGATCCGCCGGCCTCCCCCCGGCCGGCCCGGGGGGACCCCTCCGGCGCCTCACCCTCACCACTGCCGACAGCCCCGCAAGCCCCGCCGACAACCTCCCAGCGACCATCGACCGCAGCGCCGCCAAGTCCCAGCCGAGGATCATCACCTCGGGCATCACACCTCGGACCGCATCCCAGCCCAGCCTCAGGAGGAACCCTCTGCCGCCGATCCTCACGACACCGCCTTCAACAACACCGCCGCCCAGACCCCGACCACCACCCCATCCAGCCCCGAGGACTTCGCTGCCCCCCTGCTCGACCCTCGTCGGACCTCCTCACCGATCCGCCAAGGAGCGGGCCTCCCCCCTTTTTTGGCCGCCCGCTCCCTGTCGACGCAGGCCCCCGGACACTCCCCGCCCCGAGAGGGAGCCTGACCCCCTTGTCGACCTAGGCCCCGGACACTCCCGCCCACACAGGGAACCCGCACCTCACACCTCTCCGGGCCCCGCCTCGGGCGCCCCGCGCCCCCGCCTCGGGCGTGCCTCGAGCCCTCTCCTTACTCTTTGGCGGAGGGCTCCTCGGCCCCCCCTCTACCAACTCTGACACTGCTCCTTATGAGCCCCTCACTATTTATCCTCTGCTCCTCATGAGCCCCTGACTCTTTGCTCCTCGCGAGCCCCCTGCTCCTCATGAGCCCCCTGTATTGCTATGTGCCTCCTCAGCCTGTTTACCTCCTCAGTTACCCTGTTTGTACCTTACCTTCTCATTTATTGTTATGTTCACTGTTTCTCTGTCTGTTGCCCGAGGCGTCACAATAAACGCCTCAGTTTTCCCACCTCCGCCTCTGTTCTTCCTTCTCGCGCATCGGTCGTAATGCGAAGCATTTCGTTTGATGCGAGGGGAGGGAGAGCGACTCACCCGGCCCTGAGCGACTCACCCCCCCCCCCTCCTGCCACTGCTCACCTCCCCCCACCCCTGAGCGACTCACCCCTGCCACTGCTCACCTCCCCCCTGAGCGACTCACCCCCCTCCTGCCTCTGCTCACTTCCCCCCTTATAAGGCCGCCCGCCGGCCTCCCTCAGGCACTCAGCCTCCAGCCGCCTTCCAGCTCTCTGCCCTTTTCTAGGATATGACATTTTAAATGTAACTCCTTGCGCCGGTGTAATTCAAGCTTATTCCGGCAGTTAATAAATCACTTTTTGCAACTTCCATTTGTTCTAAAAGAAGGGACACCAAGCTAAATGCTAAATTTGTAGAAATGATGTATTCAAGGAGGCTCCGCCAGTGAGACGACATCTGGATTTCATCGTAGGCAGATCTGGTATGTGTTATGTATGGACTGGCTTACGTGTGGAAAGAGACCATCTACGTTTTCCCCACCACTTCCACCTTTTCGCAGAATTCATTTTGTTCGAAGTTTTTATTTTGTATGTTGTGACAAGTTATTTCATCACGTGAGAATGTTCGATCAGGACAGGTACTGACTTCTGAAAGTGTGGGCCACTGGTGGATTTATAGAACTGCCATACTGAGATACCATAATAGGAAGAGTTCAGGCACAAAACCCCCCTAAACGCTAATCCAAAGATTTGGTTAAAATAAAAGATCTTTACCTGAATGTATTTTTAATTATCCCTAATTTCACTTTTCTTGTGAGGAAATGATTACGGGGCAAGGAACAAAAATAGGAATGTATAGAAATGAACTTTTTGATGGTTTGATTCCAATGTTTATTTCCATTTTTGATTGGCGTTTACAGGGATTTGCGCATGAACGCTTCTTTATCACCATCACATTGCTATTGTTACAATATAATAAAACATGTAAATTATTAGAGTATTCTCACTAGAAGTAGGAGGAGCCATTCTAATATTTCCAACTTGCTTACAATATTTAAAGGACGGTGAAATTTCATTTACCACAAACTTAACCACGTGAGTCTTGCAAAATGATTAAAATATATCAATAGATGCTGCTTTTCTTACCTCCTCTGACCATCTATTCCATAAAGTAGCACCTGCCACGCAAAAGGCACAAACGCCATAATACATGAATCATATATTCTCTACTTAAATTGTTTCCCTGTACATTTTCATGATTTTAACAATGGCTGGAAAACGATGCTTCGGCTCTGAAACGGGAACTAGTCAGAAGACTGACTTATATTTACATACACAAACCCTTACTGTAGTTCAATACCAACGTACTCCAACTTCTACTATGCAACCAACCCTCTTAAAAAAAAAAAAAATGCTAAAGCAAACTCATTTCTGCTCAGCTTTGACTGAGCCATGTGGAAGTGCACCATTAACCTGGCGGTCAGTACCTACTTCTTTATCACCACTTTCCCTGTGGTTCAGGTGTCCTCACATAGAGGTACATTGGTACAGGGGCCTGGTTAGAGGTCAGTACCTAGTTCTTTATCACCACTTTCCTTGTGGTTCATGTGTCCTCACATAGAGGTACATTGGTACAGGGGCCTGGCTAGAGGTCAGTACCTACTTCTTTATCACCCCTTTCCTTGTGGTTCAGGGGTCCTCACATAGAGGTACATTGGTACAGGGGCCTGGCTAGAGGTCAGTACCTACTTCTTTATCACCACTTTCCTTGTGGTTCATGTGTCCTCACATAGAGGTACATTGGTACAGGGGCCTGGCTAGAGGTCAGTACCTACTTCTTTATAACCACTTTCCTTGTGGTTCAGGTGTCCTCACATAGAGGTACATTGGTACAGGGGCCTGGCTAGAGGTCAGTACCTCCTTCTTTATCACCACTTTCCTTGGGGTTCATGTGTCCTCACATAGAGGTACATTGGTACAGGGGCCTGGCTAGAGGTCAGTACCTCCTTCTTTATTACCACTTTCCTTGTGGTTCAGGTGTCCTCACATAGAGGTACATTGGTACAGGGGCCTGGCTAGAGGTCAGTACCTCCTTCTTTATTACCACTTTCCTTGTGGTTCAGGTGTCCTCACATAGAGGTACATTGGTACAGGGGCCTGGCTAGAGGTCAGTACCTACTTCTTTATCACCACTTTCCTTGTGGTTCAGGTGTCCTCACATAGAGGTACATTGGTACAGGGGCCTGGCTAGAGGTCAGTACCTACTTCTTTATCACCACTTTCCTTGTGGTTCAGGTGTCCTCACATAGAGGTACATTGGTACAGGGGCCTGGCTGGATAGAGACACAGAGAGACTGAGAGACAGACAGGGAGAGGGAGTTCAGAAGGCTATTTACTATGTGATTGGTTGAAGCCACCCACACTACCCCTACAGGGCAAGGTCAGCAGGCCAAGGTCATTACCCCGGCCCCCTGCTTGGCCCATAGGTGGCGCCACCCGTTGCTTTCATTACGTGCTTGGAATAGGAAGACATCTAGAAGCTATGCACCCAACTCGTGGGCTACTCCACTGTCAAAATATTGATGGTGTAGTCCACCCACCTCTCCAGGTGAAATTCTACATACCCAGGTAGGTGTGACTAGGGTGATTGGATCAGTGAGCTTAGATAGGCTAAAGGTTAGGACGCTCACAGCCAGAATGGCAGAAGTGTGGGTTCTAGCACCGCTCTAGGTGCAATACTCCATTTGTTTGAAAAAAGAAAACCCACCAAAAAACCCCACACCCTCTCATGAGAATGGTGCCATGACTAAGATAATGCACGCGCTAAGTGTCGTATGGTTGATAAACCTGTCCTACATAAGTGTGCTGGATAGTTGTACTTTTGGCTACAGGACTTACAGCTCTACTCTTCCCCCACCTCCGCCATGCACACACTCACACGAGGGGTCGTGCAATGCGGGTCACGTGATCCTCCTCTAATTTCCTTTCTGCAGGGATCCAAATTGCGTGATCTGAAGGGGGTGGTGGTTAGGTTGATTCTGATTGCAGGCTATGGTGTAAGTGACATCGTGCCGGCTACCTTACACACAATTCTCACAGACAACTCAATTTACGTTTTTCAAGACACTTGTTGAAGGATGCCTTTCCTGGTAAATGCCATTTTTGCATCCTTCGAAGATAATTCTTTTATATAATTTGTACATATATGTTATTCCATGGTTTTCTTGTACCATAGCGCTCTATCAAAGGTCGTGACTGACCTGTCAATTACTAATCTTCGGGTTTTAGGATATTTGAATTGAAATAGGGCAGCGTCATGGTATTAATCAGTATCCTAATTTTAGGCATTTGGTAGTTGAATGTACACACTATTTGCTTGTTGTTGTTTTATGTCCTAGCAACATCTAAGGTCATATCAGGACGGGTCAAGACTTGTGGCAGTGTGCACTCATGGCAACTTTATAGTGTTTCCCCAAAAATACCACGCTCCCAACACAATGACCCGATATCCCACAGTAACATTATCCTGATATTATGATAACCAGTCCTTCTCCTGTCCTATTAATGCTGAGCGTCAGGCTAGGTAGTGACAAGTATCAATTTTGTAAGTCATTGCTTTGACTCGGCTGCGATTAGGAATCCCAGCCTTCCGCATGGAAAGCCTGCACCCTACCAATTGGGTCCCCCGCTTCCCGTGTGTACCGAATGTTCATCAAGACTCTAATATAAGCATGAATAACAAGTCAATTCTAGGATTATTTTTTACATATACATGGGGTGATGTGGCAGAGGGCAGTAGGGTTTTAAGGCAGGGCGGGGAGTATCAGACTACTGCCATGGGCTCTGTATATAATCGGACTCTAGCCGTTAAGTCAGTATTTGATTTCCCTTCCCATGCAGAAGCACCTATCCGTTTGCTAAATCACAAGGACTGTGAATCAAACAAATGATATATTAACAAATCAAAAACAAACCAAGAATAGAAATATTTAATTTAAAGCTGAACTTTCTGTTAAAGGTCAAATTTTCAGGAGGCGGAAAAACCAGTGAGTTGGTTATTAGTGGTTGGGCTGTCGCACACGGGTGTATTTAGTGGAGGTGGCCTACTTGGGCGAGTCATGTGATGCTGCCTCCAGTGGTAATGTTCCAAGCATTGCTCTGTTCTCGCTGCTCGTACCATATGGTTTGCAGTCATGTGACATATGTCTATAAGCAGCGAAAACCAATTGCTTATGATGAATGACTTACACTAATGGTTGTACTTATTTACATGAAAACAAAATGCTATTATGATTTATAGGCACAATCTATCGCATTATAGAATCAATCATGTTTCTCTGTTTTTCAACAACACATGATTGTAATTGGAATATGAGTTGATGAATTCTTCTTCAGTGATCATCTTTTCTTGTGAGTTTTGGATTGGCGTTTACGGGGTTTTGTGCCTGAACGGCTAGAGCCTCCTGGCTACTGCTATCCCAGAGAGATAAAACACTTGCGGTTTCGATTCAAATAACATAATGTCCAACTCAGCTACAACACTGGGTGTTACAGAGTTAATTAACATAATGTACAGCTCAGCTACCACACTGGGCATTACATAGTTAATTAACATAATGTACAGCTCAGCTACAGCACCGGGCATTAGAGAGTTAATTACCATAATGTACAGCTCGGCTACCACACTGGGTGTTACAGAGTTAATTAACATAATGTACAACTTGGCTACCACAATGGGTGTTACAGAGTGAATTAACATAATGTACAGCTCGGCTACAGCACTGGGAATTACAGAGTTAATTAACATAATGTACAGCTCGGCTACCACACTGGGTGTTACAGAGTTAATTAACATAATGTACAGCTCGGCTACAGCACCGGGCATTACAGAGTGAATTAACATAATGTACAGCTCAGGCACAACACTGGGTGTTACAGAGTTAATTAACATAAGGTACAACTTGGCTACCACACTGGGTGTTACAGAGTTAATTAACATAATGTACAGCTCAGCTACAACACTGGGTGTTACAGAGTTAATTAACATAATGTACAGCTTGGCTAACACACTGGGTGTTACAGAGTTAATTAACATAATGTAACAGCTCGGCTACATCACTGGGCATTACAGAGTTAATTAACATAATGTACAGCTCGGCTACCACACCGGGAATTACAGAGTTAATTAACATAATGTACAGCTCGGCTACCACACTGGGCATTACAGAGTGAATTAACATAATGTACAGCTCGGCTACCACACTGGGTGTTACATAGTTAATTAACATAATGTACAACTTGGCTACCACACTGGGTGTTACAGAGTTAATTAACATAATGTACAGCTCGGCTACAGCACCGGGCATTACAGTGTGAATTAACATAATGTACAGCTTGGCTACCACACTGGGTGTTACAGAGTTAATTAACATAATGTACACCTTGGCTACCACACTGGGTGTTACAGAGTTAATTAACATAATGGACAGCTTGGCTACAGCACCCGGCATTACAGAGTGAATTAACATAATGTACAGCTCGGCTACAGCACTGGTCATTACAGAGTTAATTAACATAATGTACAGCTCGGCTACCACACTGGGCATTACAGAGTTAATTAACATAATGTACAGCTCGGCTACCACACTGGGCATTGCAGAGTTAATTAACATAATGTACAGCTCGGCTACCACACTGGGCATTATAGAGTTAATTAACATAATGTACAGCTCAGCTACAGCACCGGGCATTACAGAGTTAATTAACATAATGTACAGCTCGGCTACCACACTGGGTGTTACAGAGTTAATTAACATAATGTACAATTTGGCTACCACACTGGGTGTTACAGAGTTAATTAACATAATGTACAGCTCGGCTACAGCACTGGGCACTACAGAGTTAATTAACATAATGTACAGCTCAGCTACCAGACTGGGTGTTACAGAGTTAATTAACATAATGTACAACTTGGCTACAGCACCGGGCATTACAGAGTGAATTAACATAATGTACAGCTAAGCTACAACACTGGGTGTTACAGAGTTAATTAACATAATGTACAACTTGGCTACCACACTGGGTGTTACAGAGTTAATTAACATAATGTACAGCTCAGCTACAACACTGGGTGTTACAGAGTTAATTAACATAATGTACAGCTTGGCTACCACACTGGGTGTTACAGAGTTAATTAACATAATGTACAGCTCGGCTACAGCACTGGGCATTACAGAGTTAATTAACATAATGTACAGCTCGGCTACCACACCGGGAATTACAGAGTTAATTAACATAATGTACAGCTCGGCTACCACACTGGGCATTACAGAGTGAATTAACATAATGTACAGCTCGGCTACCACACTGGGCGTTACAGAGTTAATTAACATAATGTACAGCTTGGCTACCACACTGGGCATTACAGAGTTAATTAACATAATGTACAGCTCGGCTACCACACTGGGCATTACAGAGTTAATTAACATAATGTACAGCTCGGCTACCACACTGGGCATTACAGAGTTAATTAACATAATGTACAGCTCGGCTACCACACTGGGTGTTACAGAGTTAATTAACATAATGTACAGCTCGGCTACCACACTGGGCATTACAGAGTTAATTAACATAATGTACAGCTCGGCTACCACACTGGGCATTACAGAGTTAATTAACATAATGTACAGCTCGGCTACCACACTGGGCATTACAGAGTTAATTAACATAATGTACAGCTCGGCTACCACACTGGGCATTACAGAGTTAATTAACATAATGTACAGCTCGGCTACCACACTGGGCATTACAGAGTTAATTAACATAATGTACAGCTCGGCTACAGCACCGGGCATTACAGAGTTAATTAACATAATGTACAGCTTGGCTACCACACTGGGTGTTACAGAGTGAATTAACATAATGTACAGCTCGGTTACAGCACTGGGCATTACAGAGTTAATTAACATAATGTACAGCTCGGCTACAGCACTGGGCATTACAGAGTTAATTAACATAATGTACAGCTCGGTTACAGCACTGGGCATTACAGAGTTAATTAACATAATGTACAGCTTGGCTACCACACTGGGCGTTACAGAGTTAATTAACATAATGTACAACTCAGCTACCACACTGGGTGTTACAGAGTTAATTAACATAATGTACAGCTTGGCTACCACACTGGGCGTTACAGAGTTAATTAACATAATGTCCAACTCAGCTACAACACTCGGTGTTACAGAGTTAATTAACATAATGTACAGCTTGGCTACCACACTGGGTGTTACAGAGTTAATTAACATAATGTCCAACTCAGCTACAACACTGGGCATTACAGAGTTAATTAACATAATGTACAGCTCGGCTACCACACTGGGCATTACAGAGTTAATTAACATAATGTACAGCTCAGCTACCACACTGGGCATTACAGGGTTAATTAACATAATGTACAGCTCGACTACAGCACTGGGCATTACAGAGTTAATTAACATAATGTACAGCTTGGCTACCACACTGGGCATTACAGAGTTAATTAACATAATGTACAGCTCGGCTACCACACTGGGCGTTACAGAGTAACTGTCTGCACCTTTCGGCTGACTAAGTTGTTTTTAACACCTCTAAGTAACTGAACACTATGTGAAGCCTCATTTCCATTTTTAATGTATGTTAATATGATAAGAACTGAGTGATTGGGAATCGGGATCTTATACAAATTGCGACTTCAATTAAAAAAAATTATGAAAGGGATATCGGCTAGACAGTCGACAACATCAATGAGATATGGGGTGATGTCCAGACCATGTAGATCCAGTAAAGACACAGCTGCGAGATCTGAACTGCCATTTGTTGTGGAAACGCTGCTATTTATAGAACTATATTAGTCAGGAAGAGACCTTTTCTACAGAATATGCAAACTGAGCACACACACCACTGATTCTTGTCACTGCCATCAGAGGGCAGGGTGGTGGAAATCCTTTTTAAAAGACCTTTTTCACAGAGCCTGCTGCACAGTGAGTTGCTACGTACAATACAGTGTATTATATCTTCCACAGCCTTCAGAGAGCGCGTCGGTGGTGGACATTGTCTATTGACAGATTTACTTACAGATCAGCAGGTATTACTGTTACAGTGGATTATTTTCCTCTAATTAATGGACAGCACCGTCTCCCCCCCCCCCCCCACCCCACCCCAACCCCCAACCCTTGCCGGGCCCTCACCCACCAATACACACTTAGTCATCTGTACCAAACACCACGTGATCAATTATACCAAGGTAAACCCAGCAAATCTAGGTTACTCCAGTGTCTAGACTAATGATCTGACCTGACCAATCACAGACTGGCATGTCATTTCAAATGATTCCATCCACCTCGTCTAGCACACTGCATTCACGGCACCATACTGTGATAGTACCGGACCCCAGTGCTTTGCTTAGCCCGACGGGATTGGCAAGGCGATATTGGGCGATGTTGGGTGATATTGGGCGATATTGGATGATATTGGACGATATTGGGTGATATTGGTCGATATTGAGCGATATTGGGCGATATTAGACGACATTAAGCGGGCGAATGCAGTGTCGAGAAGCTGGCCGGGTTCCCCTACCACGAAGCCTTAGCTTGTATATATATGTTTTCCCCATCTTGCGGGCCCGACCTGCAGCACTGTCTGCAGCCTCCCAAATGCCGTCTGCTCTCTGAAAGATGACACTTAAAGTTCTGGTTAGTTGGTTGTTGAGGGGGTTTACGTCATAGCAACATCTATCGTCTTATCAGGACGGCTTAAAGCTGGTTGGTTGTTGGAGCTTTACATCCTGGCAACATCTAAGGTCATAGGATGGGTAGCGACTTGTGGCAGTATGCACTCATGATGCCACCAGCACCATGACCTGATATCCCACTCAGTCACATCAGCCTGACACTGAGCCAACCAGTCCTGGCCCTATCCTAATAATGTCGAGCACCTGGCTAGGAAGCAATGAGTATACATTTTTAAGTCATTGGTTTGACTCGACCAGGGTTCGAATCCTTGGGTTCAAATCCAACTATCTACTTTTTAGTAGATCATTGTAGACGGATGCTCAACTCTTTTGGCCATCCTGTCTGGTCAATTATTGCTATGGTGCTTAAGTTGTAGGTAACTATCAGGATTCAAGGGTGCTATATGCTGCAAATAGTGTATTTAAATTTCTAGCTATTGCTAGCTCAATTTAATTCATCGATACGCTATATAACTTTTTGTGTAAATAATGTTGATTTGAACAATGGCTGGAAGATCAATGCTTCAGTACTGAGCAAAGAACCTATTCAGTAGACTAAACATATTCACCACCACTCCCCCCATCCCCCCCCAGCAAAAAAGAAAGAACCCCCCTCGCCCCCAAAAAAGAAAAACTCCCCCCCCTCCAAAAAAAAAACCTGCTGGGTGGTGTTGAATGTGCGCATGCTGACTGCGCAGACTGTATGTGCGCATGCGCCGTGGTGCCGGTACATCCGGTGACTGGGACAGTGGCGGGACCTGCCCAGACGGCGGGCTGGCTGCGGTGCTCATTCTGGTCACACTGCATGCACTCAATGCAAATCGGCTGAGCACGGCAACTTGTTGACAAGAACCCGGGATTCTGTTGCGCATGTCCGGGTTGAGGCTGCGTGGTGGTTGCGAAGAGGATGGAATCCTACCGGAGCATCTGTCTTGTCTGCTTATTGGTTGTTCAATGTCATACCATGATATCGTGCGATAATTATAATCAATACCCTCTGGCAATGAACCTACATTAATTAAACGTGCTTCATTCAATTCAATGTGGAGAATGTCATCGGTGTTGTTCCCTGAAAGCGAATGTCACCTTTCATCACTAGTTCTCCGTGTGCGGAGGTTCTAAAGGTTGAATGTTAATCCAATCATTTTTATTCACTTTCAAATCACTTTCATTCCCATACATTATTACATGTGTTTTAGACATCCTCAGAACCTCTCAAACTGCATGTGACGCCACCTGTCAGACCACCAGAGAAGTACAGTGACGACTCAAACATGGGCACCATTTAGTGGAATAATTCAGGGATTTCCACTGCGGCCACCCAGTAAATCCCAGGACATTTTACAGCGTACATTGATTACAGCACCATTGGGTGAATGGTTCTAGGGATTCCACCAGGGGATCCGATGCTGCACATTCAGCGAGCCATTGTGGTTTATATTACCCTACGACCAAGAGCATATCCCAGTTTGCTCATAAGCATATTCAGCGCTATTTGGAGCGACCCAAGTAGCCACGGTGCGACCCAACCAGCCTGGGTTGAACTCGTTTCAGCCCGTTTAAACTTGTTTCCGGTACAAAGGCTAGGGGACCAGGTTGGAAACTGAGTGATAATAGATGAAAACTCCTATGCCTCTGCCTGAGCAAATGAATGCCAGGGGACCAGGTTAGAACTCCACAGAGCTAGCAGTGTAGTCAAGTATTATTTGACTAGTTTATTCTTCAGACATTATCACATATTTATGTATCTTTTGCACAGATTAAATTGTTTGAAGTATATTTGAAATTGATCTACATTAATTTCTGTTTAAATCACACAATATCACTACTTACTGAATGGGAAACTCATCCTGCAAGGGTATGCTCGATATGACCCAGTGGTCAGCCGTTTTTCCTTCTTTCGTCGCTGTGAACCCTTCTCAGTTTGCTGGGACCTAACCGGAAGTGACGTGTGGACTTCGCTTGGCTTGTTTCTGTCAGTCAGAATAGAGTTAATGTCTGGTGCAGAGCTGTCATAAAGTAGAAGGGTCACCGGGCAGACATTGCAATGCTGGTCGGTTCAGTGGTATATACTGTTTGTTATGGGCATTCTCAATGTTCAATTTCCAGCACCCACAACCCGCATGCGCTAACTGAAGACAAACTAAGCACTCCTTTGTCTCCATTTGGACACCGCATGTGGTGGCCGAATCGCTTCGAGTGCAGGTTTTCCATGCAGAAGGTCGGGAGTCCAAATCCCGTCCGAGTCAAACCAATGTCTTACAAAATTGACACTTGTTGCTACATAGCCTGCCATTAATAGGATTCGGGAAAGGACTGGCTAGCACAGTATCAGGATAATGGAACTGAGTGCGATATAGGGCCATGGTGCTGGTGGCCAAGTCTCCCAATCGGGAAACACTAAAAGGTTGACAAGAGTCAGTACCCATCCTGATATGACGTTAGATGTTGCTAGGAAATAACAGCCCTAAGAAAACAAAGAAGCAAGAAATATGTACCTCCTAAGCAAACTACTGTCCAATCCGTTATTTTTACCAAGGTATTATGGTATGTCCAACTATGGCCCAGGGTTTACAGTATCTTTAATGTCCGTTCAGCTTTACGGTATTCACTAAATGTGCTAGCAGCTGTGTACGGTTTGCAAGAGGCGTGAAGCTTTACGGTACGTACAAACTGTTTTAACTGCGGACAAACATGTGTACGACTTTCCAGTGTGGGTGTGCGCTGAGCTAAGACTTGATGCTGGAGTTGTACAGCCACCAGGCACTAATCGTCATAGAAGCTAGCAAGCTTTGGTACTTAGCGGCTATTAACTGTAAGCACCTCTCTGTCACCGTTTGCCTACCACCCAGCCCAATTATTAGCAGAACAAAGATTAGCATAATAATGCAGCTAAGCCGGTTCAACAGGGCGTGAACAAGCTCTTAGTTCTAAACATAGCGGTCACAATTAGCCACACAACACATTACTGAGTCACGTATCGCACAGTAGTCAATCATAGCAGATCTGTCAACCACTCCAATCTATACGGAAACATGCCTACCGAGCATACCATTAATAGGCTAGGGCAAGGACTAGCTAACTCAGTATCAGGATAACGTGACTGAGTGTGATATTGGGCCATGGTGGCGGTAACCCAGTCTTCAAGTGGGGCAACATTATACAAGTCAGCATGAGTGCGCACTGTCACAAGTCCGTACCCATTCTGATATGACCTTAGATGTTTATTGAAGGTAAAACCACAACAAACCAAAAAAAGAACTACATGTTGTGGGTAGCAGTTGACAATGCAATACGCTTTGTGGACAAGGGCATGTAGAGCATTTTCACCACCAACCCGCCTTCTACTGGTAGTGACAAGAACTATTATTGTGGGTAGTAGATCAATGTGCAAAATCCTCCGTCGAAAAGGTCTCATAGAGGATTTCCGCACCAATCCACCCTCTGATGTCAGTGGCAACATTTAACGTAGTAGTTAGTAGCTCACTCAACAGTATCTTCTGCGGAAACGGTCACATAAAGGATGTCCACCACCAATCTACCCTCTGATATCAATAGAAGAACCAATCTTGTAGGTAACAGCTCACTGTGCAGCGTGTTCTGTGGAACGGGTCTTAAACTTTAAAGCACCAACCAGCCTGATGGCAGTGGTAAGAGCTAGTCTGGACAGTAGTTCGCTGTGTGCTATCTGGAAAAGGTCTATTTGGACCATGGATGCTGTAACGACCATCTGTCCAGCTTGATAAGTAAGTACCTTCATTAGCATATATGCAAATGAAAGGGTGTGGCAAGAAGGAGTCTTACTCTATGACCTCCTTCTCCTTCCACAGGGCTTCGTCCATAGTCACCAGCCTCCCCTCAACCCTCCGACCCCATTTCTGGTTGCGCACACTACCCGTTAGGTGGCGCCCTGCCTGCTTTGTCCTACCGGAACTTCGGCCGACGCTGGGCCGGAAGTGTCTGTCCGAGCGGTCGCTGGTTCCTTTGACGGGCACGCTGGTTGCTCCGGGGAGAGCTGAAGGTTGCACGAAAGGGTAGGAGTTGATAATTCACAGCTTATCGCCTACCCTGCAATCTATTTGTAAGACCCCTTAGTAAGGACTGAGTCCGCTCATTTTAATATATGCACCAACTATTATTTATTCACATTTGGTTCGCCCAAAACTTGTAAATTATATTTTCCCAAGTCAATATAGTTTAGGAATTTGGCCTAGATTATAATGACATGTACATATTATATATATGAGTCAGCCTCACCTAAATGGGCCAATTGGTGGTCAATTGAAGATGTCGGCATCGCAATTCTTAAAAATGTAGTGCATTTCTTTGTTTCATATTAAATTATCCTAGAAACAAATAAGGTTGTTGTATTTTCTCGACCTTTACATTCAGGATAAATTTAAGGACTTTCCAACAACTCTGTCAATGCTAAACTATAATTATACCGATCGACGCCGACATCCAATGATCGACGCCGACAACTTTAACAGATGTCGGCGTCACAATTCTTAAAGTGTAGTGCATTTCTTTGTTTTATATTAAATTATCCTAGAAACAAATAAGGTTGTTTTATTTTCTCGACCTTTACATTCAGGATAAATTTAAGTACTTTCCAACACCTCTGTCAATGCTAAATTATAATTATCCCGATCGACGCCAACATCCATGCTCGACACCGACAACTTTCCCCAATTGGCCTCTTTTTGTGATCCTGACTCATATATATATATATATATTTGATTTATAATACATATGTAACATCAATGTAACAACCATACTTACACAATCATCTTTTAGGTGTTGGCACCCTGCTTGCATCATCGTGTTTTCAACATGTTTGTATCATTAGAGCCGCTATTCAAACACCGCTAACTATAGGATAGCATATCTAAGAACCATCTGGGCCTGTAGATATTATTATACCACATCAGTTACCTTAACATACAATAATTTAACTTTATATCAAACATGTGAGCAAACAATGTATAAATATGCAATGCAAAATGGCTTGAAGACCAGTACCCCGATGCGTACAAGAGACCTATGTAGATGAATACATTATTTACTAATGTATATATGTAATATATGTGCTGTATAAGTAATTATATGAGTATAATTATCCGGACAGTGATTATCTATGAACTGTGTTCGTATAAACTGACACTACACCAACTAATGACACTGTTCTACTCAAGCAACTGGTCAGGCCTTCTGCCTCGCCTGGTGCTGCCACCTGACTTCTTCCTTTCCTGGCTCTGCCTCATTTATGGTTTGTGTACTTAAGTATGCTGGTAAATCCCCGAATTTCTTTGTGGCGTAATGTTGATTTTCTCCAATTTATTCCAAAATATGGACAAGTGAGTGAATTAGGAGCAGGACCAGAAGTGGAGCACTTCAGACTTGACAGGACCATCTAATTCAGTGAGGATGGTGGTGCTGAAATGGTGGAGGGTAGAATGATGCGGAAATGGGGCGGGGGCCTAAGATTTACGGCACCGAGTATAAATAACATGTCGATAAATGTCCGAGCATATCTAGGCACGTTAGCCTGTCCAGAATGTAGAGATGTGACATAGAAGTCGAGCCGCTAGTATATTACCACTTATGGAATTAGATCATTGCAGGTGAGTTTCTAAAGCAGAATAAAGAATTGGAAAGCATAGGCGAGAAGAAAGAGCACTGTACTCTGATTTTAGGAGTGGGTTCATCTTTGCTGCTCTCTGTGCCCCTCCACACAATGACAACAATGGCAGCAAATGAGCACCCGCCTCCCAAAGCAAAGCTTGTTTTATTTAATGATGCCTCTAGAGCATATTGACTTTTATATCATCGGCTATTGGATGTCAAAGACATATATTATGGTCATTCTGACATATCTCTTTGGAGGAAAACCCACTACCACCACATATGCTACTCTTTCTGATAAGCATGAAGGGGTCTTTTATATGCACTTTGCCACAGACAGGACAGCACATACCACAGCCTGTGATGAACGAGTTGTGGACCACTGGTTGGAACAGAAAATATCCCAAAGTGCAAATGGCTGCACTGAGCAAGATCGATAGGATGACCGATACCTTGACAGATGGACACGCTACGACCTGAGCTACTCGCAGTCCCACATTCAGGGCAGGGAAATGTAGTATGCATGAGAGCTGAATTGTACTGTGAGAAAAAGGTGCATTGTGGAGCCAATACTGCTCTCCTGATGTAACTAGCATTGTTATCTATACAGAGGCAGTCCTGCTGCCTACATCTATCCACTCTTTCTGGGTGTATGTATATGGTGTTATATATATATATATATATAAACACAAGCTACAGTACAAAAGGGAGAAAGACAATGAATGTGGGTTGAGATAATATATTCTCTGGCATAGGGAATATTTGCCCTAGCCTAAAAGGAAAAATTCCAGTCGCAAGTGACAGTAGTAGCGGCGGAAGTATGGTCAGGCGGTGGTGGAGCCACTGGTACCCGAATGAGTAGGAAGCAAATAGATACAGAGAGCCCATTGGCCAATAATATAATATCGGAATAACATAATACAGTGTAATAAAGACATAGAAATTCCCTTACGCGGCAAAGACATAGAAATTCCCTTACGCGGCTTTATACTCACATAATCCTTATACATCACATAAACACAAGCTACAGTACAAAAGGGAGAAAGACAATGAATGTGGGTTGAGATAATATATTCTCTGGCATAGGGAATATTTGCCAAGATCGAAGATACCCCAACCCATATCATAAGTCAAGGAGTGCCGACTATTGGGGAGGCAATGGAGTGGTGGCAAGTGACGTAGCCACCCTCATATCATTCATGATCCTGATCGAGAGGGGGGTCTTCAAGTAGGTGAAGACCGTGTCGGTGCACCAATCACCCCAGGTACGGAGCTCTTCGATTGTAGCGCCGCACAGAGACAGGAAGGTGCAGCCGCCCCTCCTGAGGGAGTGGGAGGAGACGGCTGTAGGGTCGAGCCCCGCCTTCTCCGCGAATATTTTCAGGGTCGACTGGTAGACTTTATAAGGAAGGGGGTGGGAGGAGTGGCCCTCGCCCGGAATCCGGAAAGCCTGTTCCAACTGAGTCGCTGGGAGCTGCTCAAAGTGGAGCTCTGTCCAATGAACTGCACAGATCTGGGTATTGAGGCAGCGAGCGACTGGGATCTCAAGGACCCTCTCCTTAAATTGTATAGTCTTTGAGCGCCTTATGGATATAATCATCCCCCAGGGGAAGAAGCGGAAGTCCCCCCTGAGGAGAGCGGAATCAGACGCGGTCACCTGGCATTTCCTCAGCAGGGCCCTGAAGCTGCATAGCAGAGCAGCTCTCCAAGCCACATGGCCCGGTTTCGAGGATAGGAAGCGGAACATGCTCAGGAGGGTTTCGGGCAGGATAGGGATGGCTTGCTTTGGAGCCGTGGAGCACTCCCTCCAGATACCTCTTAACGTGGAGGCAATCTCGAAGTTAGTGTAGGCTATTGGCTCCGAGCCCCTCTGTTTCAAGAAGTTGTTCAGCCCACTGAGGTAGTTCAGGATTGATGAGTACTTCATCGTCCGTGCCAGCCATGTGGCATAGAGAGCCACCTGCCTTGGCGGGCATGGCAACGGGCTGAGTGACTCCGAGTAGCCTCCCACAAACTCCAGGTACCTCCTCACCTGGACCCCACGTGTCGTGATTGAGTTGGGCGCGTACGACCGGTTTTGGAACGTCACCTTCTCCCTCCGTAGCTCTTCCAACCCTGCAAAGGGAGGAGAAGACTTCACTGAAGAGCCCTGCACAACATAGCATGCCCGTCGGGTCGGCCTCAGAAATGCGGCTAGCACTGGTGGGGTCGTCCAGCCTGCTCAGAGCATCGCATATGACGTTATCACTACTTCCAATAAATACGGAAGAGAACTCAAAATTCCCCTCGGATGCTAGCCAGAAGAGATGTCTGAGGTAGAACATTATGTCGGGGCTCCTGGAGCGACCAGAGTTGAGAGCGGCCATTACGGTTGTGCTGTCAGTAACCATTACAACCGAGCAATCTTTCCAAAGGCTACCCCATCTGAGAGCGGCAGCATAGGCCGCCCACATCTCGCGCACGTTAATATGCGCGGAGGAGGAGTGGTCATCGGGAGGGGTGTGGTGAGTACCAATGCTCATTTTTAACCTGTCATCATCCCTTGGGGCGAAAGCGCCTGCTACCCAATCCTGGCCGTGGAGGGCCCCATAGCCGAAGTTGGAGGCATCACTGTAGGTTGAGAGGTGTGCAGCGAATGGTCCCAGTATTCGGGCCTTGCCGTTAAATCGGGCTGCAAAGCCACACCACCAATCAACATCATCACGGAAGCCCTTCGATAGCCTGATCTTAAAGTGTGGCTATCTCATGCTGTTAATCGCGTCATAAATCCGGCGGCAGAATGTCCTACCCCCCTTAACTACCTTGCTGCAGTGTGCAAGCAAGCCGCCCAGGCTTTCGAGCTCCCTCCGAGACACCTTCCGCCGGCCGCTAACGTCCTTGAGGACCGCGATCAGTCTGCACAGTTTATCTTCAGGGAGCCTCATCTCCAACTCCACCGAGTCGATGATGATCCCCAGGAAGCAGACAGTGGTGCTTAGGGAGGTCAGCTTGAGGATAGCTATGATTTTCTCCTGGTCCCTACATCCCTCAGCGAGGCTCGGACTAACTATGCAAAAATCATCGAGGTAGTTAATAACTCTAACTACCCCCTCTCGCATCGCACATCTCACGACGAAGTCAGAGATCTTGCTAAACACATAAGGGCTGGAGGAGAGTCCCATGCATAGCCTATGGTCCTTCATGTAGGTGCATTTAGTGCCACCGTCGGCACCGAAGTGCCAGTGTAGGCCTTGCCTTTCCCGGTCCCTGGGGTGTATTGATACGGCACGGTAAGCGTCCTTAATGTCAACTGTGGACATAAAGTCCCTCCTCTCCATAACCTCGACCACAGAATCGACACTCTTGTAGCAAAATTTTACACAAACATCATCAGTGCAAGAGTTAACAGAGCAGTCAGTAGGGCGGCTACAATCTACAATAGTCCGAGATCCACCCCCATCTTTCGGTACGCAAAATAAGTTGTGGATGCAAGCTGGTGGGTCATCTACTACAGAGACCCCGCCTCTATCGATTTCGCTGGTAAGCTTGTCTTAAATCGCCGATCTGTCATCTGAGCCTCGGGGAACCCTACAGTTAGTTGTGTATGCTAAGTCACAATCGGGGTTAATTACATTGTATCCGAAGACAGCCCCGGTTAGAATATATTGGCTATCCGGGTCGGAGTCGCTCCTCAAAAATAATTCGCTGAAGATCCTGCAAGGGCGGAGTTGGACAGTACAGCCCGCTATAGTGTGTGTGCAGGAGCAAGTACCCTGCGTACAATTATCATAAACGCGAAAGGAAAATTCATCTATGGTCTCGCGAACAGTTACTGAGAGGCCCTTGTCCACATAGACCACTGACAGCCAGCCCCCGCCCACATGACCATCGAGCTCAGCCCAGCCGGCTATAGTCACAGCTAATCCATTGCCTGCCCTTTGCAAATTAGGGACATCAGAGGCACTGGCGTCCGCGCCGCTGTGTGCGGCAACATCTGAGGCTGTGGCGGCGCCGGGTGTGTGGGTGTAGCATTTGTCGCCAGCGCTAATCTGCCTGTCATCGCCCCCACCCGTATCTGGCCTCCCACCACTAGTACTCCCATCACACGGCCAGGCTGAGACAGCGGTGTCATGGGGGCTGTGTGCGCCAGCAGTCTTAGCGACTTGTGGGCATCTCTTCCCGCCAAATGCGGGACCTTTAGTCATTACGGCGTCCCCCTCCCTCACATGGAAATCAAAATGGGGGTGACCCTGGCCACTACTGTGGGTACCATTAATCCGGGTTGCATCATTTATCTTGGCGTTCCCCCCGCCCCGTATCTCGGGATGACATATGGGGACGGCCCTGCCCACAACTTTGGGTACATTAATGACGACTGTATTATTTGTCATAGCATCCCCCCCCCCCCCTTCTGGGGATTCGGCATGGGGGCGGCCCTGACCAGCGTCTCTGAAATTAATATTAGCATCACGAGTACATGTATCAGGTTCAATCCTAGCATCACGAGTACATGTATCAGGTTCAATCTTAGCAACACCCACTCCGCCCCTGAAATAATTCACGGACGGAGCGCAAACATTATCACCACCGGCTTCAGCGCCTCCGCTTCTGAAACATTTTTTATCAGCGGTGGCGCCAGATCCCACCGTAGCACAATTGTCAACAGACGGGGAGGGAACGTGTGAAACATTTTCAAAAGATGAGTGTCTGGTGTCGGCATCATTACCACGGTCAGAATCAACGATGGTGTCAAAACCCCTGTCTGCAATCGATACATGTTTAAAGTGGGAGCAGGCTTCGCCCGGTCCAATCTTGTGATCTAGAGCAACAGTAGCAACAGTATTAATCTTCTCAAAAGTCCTCACAACAGCCCCCTTGACTAGTCGGCAGTGTTCGCCAGGTCGTCAATCCCTAGTGCATTTGAATTGCTTGTGAGAGCGGCTACCACATTTTCCACAGCTGTGAGCGAAATTACAGCTCTCCTCTGACCGGGAACAGCAAGCTTCCTTGTTCCACTGGTAGCAAGATTTCTGACCGCCCCCAGTGTTACTACGTTTGACATTGTAAGTGGTCCTTTGCTTAGTTTTCATCTGCTGCGCACCGTAGTGTATCACGCTAGCGCCCTGGAATGCCTCAGAGAAGGCGGCGAAGCCATGCTCCTCCGCCTTCTTCCTAATAGCCGAGTCATAAGCGACGTGGGCTGCGTCCTTGAAATCATCGGTCATGGCTCTCACAGATAGGAAATGGATATGCTCAAGGAAGGTACGATAGTCCTTCTTTGACAGAGAGTCAGTGTCAATGTCCAAGCACCATAGGGCAGAGGCAGCGACTGACTCGTGCGGGTTTAGCTTCTTAACATCTTTGCGCGCAACAGTGAATTTACGAAGGGACCACTTACTTCTCTGTCTCCTCGTGCTGCTGCTGGACCGACCTGGAGTCGCTGTGGCGTCGGGATCTCCTCCCCCTGGAGTGGTGGCGGGAGGCGCGTGTCCCATAGGCGGAGTGTTCTGTTGGGCTCGGCTTCCTCTCCTGTTGGCGCGTCGATCCATGTTTGGAGTGCCCGCTTGGCCCCTTAGGCGCCTCCGGGCCCCGTGCGTCCGCGTTCCTCGCCTGGCGCTCGGCCCTGCGTCTTCGCTGGCCTTCCCTCTGCTCGTCCAGCTTCGCCATCTCCTCCTCCAGCTCCATTTCACGGATGTCTTCCTTCGCCTCCTTCACCTGGTCTTCCAGAGACATGCCTTGCATGGCTGAAGAAACGTCCCCCTCCTGTTTAGATCTCGCCTGCCGCTCAGCCGATGCTCTTCGTGACAGACGTGATGGCTGTCCGTCGACCTCGCTCTCGATCTGGTTGTGGGAGCAGGCCTCAAGGTCACCCTACTGTGCGAGGACGCACAGAGAGAACAGTAGACAGCCGACATCACGGGTGGTAGAGGCGGCGGCGGCGGCGGCGGCGTGGAGGAGGTGTTGACGCTTCAAAATTCCGGTCGCAAGTGGAAAAATTCCGGTCGCAAGTGACAGTAGTAGCGGCGGAAGTATGGTCAGGCGGTGGTGGAGCCACTGGTACCCGTATGAGTAGGAAGCAAATAGATGCAGAGAGCCCATTGGCCAATAATATAATATCGGAATAACATAATACAGTGTAATAAAGACATAGAAATTCCCTTACGCGGCTTTATACTCGCATAATGCTTATACATCACATATAGCATGACTGTTGTATATAAATAGTCCTGCTGCCTACATCTATCCACTCTTACTGGGTGTATGTATATGGTGTTATATATATATATATATATATATAGCATGACTGTTCTATGTAGATAGTCCTGTTGCCTACACCTATCCACTCTTACTGGGTGTATGTATATGGTGTTATATATATAGCATGACTGTTGTATATAGATAGTCCTGTTGCCTACATATATCCACTCTTACTGTGTGTATGTATATGGTGTTATATATATATATATATATATATATATATAGCATAACTGTTGTATATAGATAGTCCTGTTGCCTACATCTATCCACTCTTACTGTGCATATGTATCTGGTTTTATATATATAGCATGACTGTTGTATATATATAGTCCTGTTGCCTACATCTATCCACTCTTACTGGGTGTATATATATGGTGTTATATATATAGTGTGACTGTTGTATATAGATAGTCATGTTGCCTACATCTATCCACTCTTACTGGGCATATGTATATGGTTTTATATATATATAGCATGGCTTTTGTATATAGATAGTACTGCTGTCTACATCTATCCACCCTTATTGGTGGTATGTATATGGTGTTTTATATATATATATATATATATATATAGAGAGAGAGAGAGAGAGAGAATGACTGTTGTATGTAGCTAGTCCTGTTGCCTACATCTATCCACCCCAACTGGGCATATGTAAATGCTGGTAGATATATATAACATTGTAGTTGTATGTAGATTGTCCTGCTGTCGACATCCATCAAACACTATTGGGTATATGTGTATGGTGTTATATATGTTTATATAGCATGGCAGTGTTTCTAGGTGTCTTGCTGTCTACATATAGCCAACCCTACAGTATATATGTATATACCCCATGCGGGACTGCCGAATGCTTTGAACGTCCACCTCGGGGCTTGGTACGTTGTGGGATTCGAAGCCCCAGGTACCAATCCTAGCCGAGGCAAATGAATGACTTAAAAAGTGATACTTGTCGCTACCTAGCCTGGCATGTGGCATTACTAGGATAGGGTAAGGAGCAGTAGAATATGGCATTGTCCACAATTAAAATTTGTCGGGGTATATGACGACAAGTATTAATATTTAAGTCATTCAAACTCGGGGTTTACACCGCATGACTTGGCAGATGGAAAAGGGTGCTCAACTCACTAGGCAATCTTGTATGTGATGGTTCCTGAACAAAAATACTAGTTTACAACGGAATACTAAACTAATTTAAATTATAAAAGAAAAAAACTTACATATACCACATTACAAGAAGCACAATGGCCTCGTCCCTCTCATTTGAATTATGTAGGCCTACCGGAAGGAGGTGGGGTTGGGGGTGCGTAGAGATCCGATCGATCTGCTTCTCTTTCTCTCCACAGGGTTCACAGTATCGAGGCCATGGCTTTTCCAACTCATTCATCTGTGCAAGCACCACCACCTACTTACACGACCCCGACGTTTTACCACATACCCACACTGCCACACCGCCACCCACACTGCCACGCCGTCACCCACACTCCACCCATACTCACACACCGCCCCCCACACTGCCACCCACACTCCCACACCACCACCCACACTGCCACCCACACTGCCACCCACACTGCCACACCGTCACTCACACCGCCACTCACATTCCCACACCATCACCCCACTGCCACCCACACTGCCACCCACACTGCCACCCACACTGCCACACTGCCTCCCACACTGCCACACCGTCACCCACACTGCCACCCACACTGCCACACCGTCACCCACACTGCCACCCACATTGCCTCCCACACTGCCACCCACCTCATCAGCCACACTGCCTCCCACACTCCCACACCACCACCCACACTGCCACCCACACTGCCACCCACACTCCCACACCGCCACCCACCCTGCCACCCACACTCCCACCCACACTGCCACATCGTCACCCACACCGCCACTCACATTCCCACACCGTCACCCACACTGCCACCCACACTGCCACCCACACTGTCACCCACACTGCCACCCACACTGCCACACCGCCACTCACACTGCCACGCCGTCACCCACACTGCCACCCACACTGCCACACCGTCACCCACACTGCCACCCACACTGCCTCCCACACTGCCACCCACACTGCCACCCACACTACCTCCCACACTGCCACACCACCACCCACACTGCCACCCACACTGCCACCCACACTCCCACACCACCACCCACACTGCCACCCACACTGCCACATCGTAACCCACACCGCCACTCACATTCCCACACCGTCACCCACACTGCCATCCACTCAGCCACCCACACTCCCACACCGCCACTCACACTGCCACGCCGTCACCCACACTCCACCCATACTCACACACTGCCACCCACACCGGCACCCACACTCCCACACCGCCACCCACACTGCCACCCACACGACCACCCACACGACCACCCATACTCCCACACGGCCACCCACACGGCAACCCACACGGCCACCCACACTCCCACACTGCCACCCACACTGTCACCCACACTCCCACACCGTCACCCACACAGTCACCCACACCGTCACCCACACTGCCACCCACCCTGCCAGCCACACTCCCACACCGTCACCCACACTGCCACCCACACTCCCACACTGCCACCCACACAGCCACCCACACTCCCACACTGCCACCCACACTGTCACCCACACTCCCAGACCATGACCCACAGCGTCACCCACACTGCCACCAACACTGCCAGCCACCCTCCTACACTGTCACCCACAATCCCACCCACACTCCCACACTGCCTCCCACACTCCCACCCACACTGCCACACCGCCACCCATACTCCCACCCACACTGCCACCACACTGCCACACCGTCACCCACATTGCCACGCACACTGCCACACCATCACCTACACTGCCACCCACACTGCCTCCCACATGGCCACCTACACTGCCACACCGTCACCCACACTGCCACCCACATTTCTACCTATACAACCACCCACACTGCCACCCACACCGCTACCCACCCCACCACCCACACTGACACCCACACTGCCGCACCGTCACCCACACTGCCACCCCAAATATAAACTGGTTTGGCATTATATATTGGCAGAGAGCATTATTATCCTTGGGCGATGGAGTGGGGACCAGGGTTATGTAATAGAAAAGCAGTGGGTGCCCCACTCGCTGTGAACTATATGTAATACATAGTGACTGAGATTGTGACGAGATGTTCCTATATAAGAGACAGTTAATGTTTGGTGAAATGTTTCCTCTATGCACCAGTAAGGGTGCAAGTGGAGGAGAAGGACATTTTTAATATATATATTTATTGAAACCGTCTGCAACTACCTGTTACCAGAGGGCCGATGGGCAAGCACACCAGCCATTATGCATACATTATGTACACCACCTGCAGCTGGGGTGGGTGACCGCTGCCCATAGGGGGGGGGGCATCGCCTCCCAGGCTGTGGAGGGTGCCTGATTGGCTGGCTATGGGAGGCCCAGTCAGCTGCACCCCTTTGCCCCACCTGACCACACTAACCTCACTTTGATATTATATATTTGATTATTATAGACACTGCTCCAGACACACTGGGCCGCAACACTCTACTCCTGACTTTTGAATGAGACACACACTCTCTTGGGCAGGGACCCAGACACTCTGTCTGATGCTCCACCTTTGATATACAACCTGAGCTGTGTGCAACAACCATGGGACTCCGGTTCAATGGGCTGTATGCACTGATTCTGATAGACATACTAAAGAGGTAATGAGACTCTGTGTGGACAGAAGGTAAGGGGTCAAGGTGATAGGTCACTAGTAGGTAAACAGGAGTTGATGGCAATAAAGCACAACTTCTTCACTGTCAATCTTGTGTGACTTCTCCCCTTTCTTCCTTATGAGTTTGTTCAAGAGGGGCATCAGGTGTGAACTGACAGACAGTTGTCAGAACGCATCTGGGAAGAGTTTGTGGTATTATCTGGGGCTCTGATGACCGGGGCATCCAGTAATATTATAATTGGTTGCTCGGCTGGAAAATCACCCATTGCAATAACTACCTTACTACATGTTTGTGGTTAAATCCACCTCAACTGAACTCATTGTCTATTGCGGCTGCACATATATGTTGCCATATACTACTTACTGTCTCACCACACCTAGACCAGGCGGCCTCTGTCCCCTTGTTTAAACTTTATGTTATCAGACTTTCAGTGACTGGACGGTATGGCCCAAATCCAAAAGAAGGTCGGCTGGTTTTCCTGTGCGGGAGGTGGTGGGTTCAAATCAAGTCAAATCAATGAATTGCAAAATTGATACTTGTCGGCTGCCTAACCTGGCACTTGGCAATCCTATGATAGGACGGATCCTGGTTTGCTCAGTATGAGGATAACTCTACTGAGTGTGATATCAGGATATACTACTTTAATGCTACAATACTATAATACTGGAATGATACAATTCTGAACTGCTACACTAATGTAATACTAAAATACTCTCATAGTGTATCACTGATATTGCTTATTGATACAATGCTGCAGTACTCTAATGCTGTATGTGTTCATACAATGCTCTTTTTGTTGTTGTTATGGTTTATTTAACCTGTCCATAACAAGTAAGTCACATTGCGGCTTGTTTTCATCGCTGAGCAGGATTGGTCTCAATTTGGTAGTAGCCTTGTCATCTTAGCTATACTGTTAGTAGGGATACTCAGTTTACGCTGATTAGGCAGCATAACAATAACCTTGTGGCTGCTAGCGCCGACATTCTCAGTTTGCCATAAAAGTGGGTGGTTAGTGATGCCTTGGTGTATACAAGACAACGCCAGTACAACACTACAATACTACAATGCTCCACTGACACAGTGTGAGTAGTGGTGTAGATGACGCAGTATCAGGGTGTCGTTACCACAGTTACCTCACGTGGGCCATGCTTCTGTCACAGAATAGACTGAGACTGTGAGGGAGGAACACGCGCACGGAGCAGTCAGCTCATTATAGCCAGCCTCTGCAGGCCTCCACTGATTTGATTTATTACAGTGCATTTTGATTCAAAATGGACGCCAGATTTACTTCTCTTAGTACTGTATTGTCTGTTGCTTTTGAAATGTTATCAAATTTGCTTTAGATAAATATATATTAAATTGACTATTATTATTATTATCTATTTTAGTTACTGGTGGAGTGACTTTGATTGCATATGGCTAACTTTGAGGATATTTGAAGTGAAAGCAGGCAAAATAATTGTGACAAGCAAACTAAAACTCTTGTGGTTGAAAACAAGTTATGACCCAGATTATCCATATTGTCCTGGTTATGTGACACCTGACTTACTGACCTACTGATCTACGGACCTACTGAGCTACACAAGGCATCCTGGAACCCAACTAGGCTACATTTAGTACTTCGATTTAGGGTAAGATTATTAAGAGGTCTAAGATTAAGCTGCCCTTTCTTTACTTTGTGGCTTCCCCAGAGTAGTTAGTTGTCCAAAGGGATGGTATTATATAGTTTCTAATTATTCGTTTTTCTTTATGCACAACATCAGTTAATGCACCAGTATCTAAACTGCATCAAATGTAGGTCACCATTTTAGTTAGGAAAAAAAGGCTACATCGAACTATGAAACTTTAGGCAACAACTAGAGGAAAGCTTACCGCCACACTTGCTTTCTGACACGGGATGAACGAGTGGCTAGAGCGTCAGTTTCTACTTCAGCAGGTCATGGGGTCAATCCAATGCTGGATGAAACTCAATACTTACACCATTAGTTCAAGTTACTACGAGGCCTGGCACTCAACATAACTAGAATAGGGCAAGGACTGATTCACTCAGGGTCATGATAATATGCCTAGGTGGGATGACATGTTATGGTGCTGATGACATTCATTGTATGCTAGTGGAGCAGCACTATAAAACCATCTTTAGGATATACTATCAAATTATGTCCTGAGATGACCGCCAATGTTTGTAGGACACTGTCCGTTACTCATCCATAGGGCGGGGTTTGCAGTCAGTCCACACTTGATCCACACCCGTCAATGCTTTCGGCTGATGCCCCATTTTGACCGGACTTGATGGTCCCTTATATGGGTAAAATGCCCCCCTGTATGGAAGAAGACGCACAATGATATTACCATCATCGTGTAGCACTTATATCCATTCACTAAATGCGTATTTGATTTAATATGACAGTTCCTGATGTGATGTTCATTATAAATGAAGGGTTAATGTAAGTGTGCAGATGAAATCAGACATGAAATACCCACGCACTATAACATTGGCTGAGCAGTTGTAGAACGCTGACAGATCCTGCATCGAATGGAAACTATGTAGCCATGCACTAACTTGTTTATCACGGGAAATTGTTTATCATGGGTTGTAGGCACTTGGTGTGGTATAGCCATTATCGATATAAAAACTCGCAAGCTTGTGTTCATATCGACCTGGCTACCGCCACATGCCTCATATCTGTATTATGTAATTTATTATGTGAGTACAATTTGTTTCAGTGCATTGCTGTACTCCTGTTAAGATGTGTGTTTCACTACTGGCGCCAGCTGTCCTTATTTGTATGCACTATTGACTGCACCTCTCTCTATCTACGGGACAGACACATTTATTTTGTGTCACGTTGCTTAGGCATTTCTCTGAGGCATACGGCTAGCTATATATGTATATATATATTATATATATTTATATAATACCCTGGTTCTGTTATCTCCATTCCTAATGAATGATCCGGGAACTAGAAAGGCAAGGGCATTGTCAGAATAGAAATCCATTGCAGGCTGAGCTTTCCAGGTGAGGTAGGCAATTGAGAGCATCTGAGCAAATGTCTCAATTGCTAATATATTCACTTTTTTTAACAATTTAATTTATCTGAATAGATTTATTTTGTTTGCAGTGTTTGTGCACTAGTCATATAACCACACTAATATTGTAAATATACTTTAGTCATTGAATAAAGTCTTTTGTCAGCGCCGTGACAATGGTCTTCCAGCCTTGTGACAATACAGTTATTTACAATATATGTATATGTAGTCTTATATTGTCATCAGTGGCTAGCTCAAGTCAGCTGAAATAACAATATTAATCATTCCAAGACCTACATATGGTATAGTTAGACAATTCGGATATAAAATAGTAGTTATATGTTGTATAAATACATACTTAGATATACATGTGTATTGATTAGACCGTTACATTACAGAGTGGTTAGGTGCATAGTTTCCCTTCACAGGTTTGTATGCCTACTGTGTTGTGAATTACATTTTGAGATGAAGTGTTAGTAGAATGGTTTGTTTATTCTGTTAGATAAAGTGTGGTTAACTTATAGGGTTATGCTTAAAAGGTTAATACCTCAGGTGTGTTTTTGACTACATGAATTAGTTTGAGTAAGTAGGTTGTTAGTAATGATGGGATAAACTATTCTTGGAGGATTGTACATTTCAGTCATTTAGTAGTCTAATACAGTCTTTATTAGTATGATTGAACATGGAAAACACTGCGCTTAGAGTGGGGATCGAACCTACACTTCAGTAGCGTATTCCAATGACCAAAACAGATAATGACAACAAACTAAACAAGTGCCAGGTCTATTTTGAACTAAATGATGTTCATGGTAGTGAATCCTAACAGGAAATGACCAACAATCGTGTTATTCACAGACCAACTTCAGACTGATGTGACGTCTACACATGGCCGCCCCTCTCCTTAATGGCTTTCTGCTATCACGTAGACCCTTCCTGTATTCGAGCCCGTAGGCCCGTAGGCCCGTAGGCCCCTACCCGTAGGCCCAGCTGGTAGCAGCCATGACCTCCCGTGTCCTCAACGACTCCACCCCAGCTCTTATAAGGCGTTTAATAATTTCATATAGTCGCGATTCATTGTCCTTTTAGGAGATGCACCCGATAATGCAATTAAGGGTAGTATTTCAGCAATTTCTTGTTGAAAGGTGGTCATCATTTTGTAAGAATAAAAGAACCAAACCCTGGCCCATGTTGTGAGAGAAGACCCACCGATATTCCCAATAGGAACCTATCCTCTCCCTCCAGGCTTCTCCGACGGGCCGACTCTCTTTTTTCTTTTTGTAAATATTTGTCTTTCTCTGAATTGATTTTCTTGTCAGTGCAGAGACAATGGTCTTCTGTCTGTAGGCTGTATGAGTACTAATTTACACAAGTGATAAGTGTACTTATATGTCGCCAGGATGGAATGTAGTTTAGCACACAAAGGATGTTAATGTGTTTATATAATATGTAAGCTTTCATGACTGCTCTTTTATTACTACTACTGAGTTATTGTTAATTGGACAGTGTAGTAAAGCAGTGAGACGACACGGCTTATCTCATTGTAGATGCACACATACGTGTATTTATATAATAGTCTTGGTGATGGATGAATCAACTGTCAGTACTGAGGTACAGAGACAATGGGGGCGCCATTAATATTTGCCATATGATCCTAGTGAAAATTGTTAATGACTTCTAATATAGTCAAACAATCATCAAGCATCCAAGTATGGGGTAGCACATGGGTCGGTTTTCTGTGATGTCGTTTTGTCCTAACAACATCTAATGCCATATTAAGACAGCTGACAGTGCACCCTTTAGCGACTTGGTAACGTTCTCCAAACGGGATACCATTCCGCCAGCCCCATCAGTCGATATGCAACTCAGTCACATTATCCCAAATTTAAGCTAGGCCTTGTTCTATCCTAAATATGGCCAGTACCAAATCAAGATAGCAGTAAGTATCAATTGTCAAAGTCTGACATATATATTTTGAAAGTGTGACAAACATCAATGTTGAAATCTGACAAATATACATTTTGTAAGTCTGACAAATATCAATTTTTTGAACGTCTGAAAAGTATCAATTTGATAAATCTTTGCTTTATCTCGGCCAGGGATTGCTTTCTCAACCTCTCATTGGAATGAAAGCGGGCGCCCTACCCAACCAGCCATCACGTCTGGACGGACGAGGGCTGGAACATGTGTATTGGTGTGTCTGTAGAGTGTATCGAAGGTGAGGGGTGCCCTCTGGGTTGCTTTTACCACTGGACCGAAGATGACCTGGTGGGAGTGGTGTCCGCAGACGGTGGAAACATGTAAGTCAATAGCGTCTCCCCACAGCCAATCAGCACCCGCCGTCCGCAGCGCCACCTAGGCCTGTGTCTAGAACCACCAGCGACCGTCTCCAGACGTGGCCGGCACAGATTGCCTCCTATTCACTCAGCGTCCAAGTAATGGCTTCTACATCATGGACTATACATATCATATATATATTCTATGTCATATATACCGTATTACAAATGGACGAGGCTATTTGCAGAGCTGCGCTGCTCTGCGAATTAGCGCAAGAATGATTATTATTCACAGAGCTGCTAGCTGTGTCTTAAATATATTCATTATAATATGAATAAACAATGCTTAGGATCGATCCCCGCTTGGTGTTTCTGCGGAATAGACGTGGCGTTCTCTGTGGCGGAGTGGTTAGAGTGTCTGACTTTTTTCTAGGTCAGACTCCTAATCTGAGGGTCGGCGGTTCGATTCTCCGTGCCCCCAGCTCTGCCAATTTGGATTTCCACCGTTGTGTATAACTTACAGCGTCATCAAAGGCCGGTTGCTCTCATACCATGTCTATGTTGTGTGGGAGGTTACAAATTCCTTGGGTCGGTAAAAGTGTAGGCTCGGGCTTTCTATCGACCAGCAGTGGATTGATGAAGACCAGTCATCTATGGCTGAAATTTCCCCTGCTTAAACAACTAATGGACCAAAAAAAAAAAAAAAGACTAGTTCGTAATTCGGACTCCGCATGCGCTGAAAACGGCGTTGAGAACAAAACTAATGCGTACGGCGATTGAGTTTGCTGACACACGCAGTGCAAAATGTCAATTCTATTCTATATTAATAGAAATACAGAACAATTTGGCATAAACATGGATGTTCGGAATTTACTAACTAGTCTATTGGCATGTATACATATAAACGCTCGGAGAATTATTGATTTATTATGCGATTCAACACGCACTGGCCATTGAGTTTGCTAATACGCTTAGTGCAAAACTTCGATTTTATTTTAAATTAATAGAAAGACAGAAGAATTTGGCATAAACATGGATGCAGGCATGCGATATAATAATACCCACCCATGGGGGAGGCTAAGGACTAACACGTGTATATATAATATATATATATAAACAATAGCCACATTATAACGCCATTTTCATCCCATGCACAGCTCTGCAAATAATTGTATTGGTGGCTATTATTCGCAGAGCAGCTATGCCAATAGCCAGTGCCATTAGAAATAATCTATTTGTATCATATATATCGTATCATATATATAGTCTATATCATATATAATCTAGATCATATATATTCTGTATCGTATATATTATATATCATATAAATTCAATATCAAATATATATTATGTATATTCTATATCACATATATATCTATATATCATAATGAATATTTTATATCTTATATATTCTATATCACATATATTCTTACAATATATATTCCATTTCATATATATATATATATATATAATCTAGAATATATATGACACTGAATAACTATATATGTATATATATATATTCTGTGTCATATAAAGTCTATATAATCGGTGTATCTATATAGATTCAGTAAACAGTTCTGTACATACCTGCATAGTTCTCTTCTCGACACTGGAGTACTGGACTTCCACCCGTTTTAGATATGTATATTATTTACTCACAAGGTTAATATAAATTATCAAGCATTAAAGAACATTACATATAAGAAGTGATACAGCATAATGGATCAGATAGTACCTATATAGGCTAGGCAATGGTTGGAACGTTTCGTACAGTATTGTTAATAAGCAAGTTGATCATATTTGTAGAATGCTTTTGTATATATGACTACATTATTAATGGTAATGGTTCCTCTTGCATATTGGTCCTACTAGATGTAATTCATACATATATATATATACATATTCTTGTACATCATATATTATATCTATATATGATGACCAGACCTATCATATCTTTTTTAGATACTTATATTAGGTTGATCAGTATAATGCACGTGATTTTAATTAGAAGTAACTTTCATCCTAATTGATTAACTTTGAAGATATTTGATGTGAAAATATCCTAAGTGATTTTTAGTGCACACACTGGAATGCTGGACATGGGCTTTGTTTACCTACGTTCAAGCATTGCTCTGTAGCACAGAAGCACAATACTGCAATTACTGTTTACTGTGTGCACCAGCTACTCAGGTGGATATGTAGCCTCAGATCTAGATCAGTGTTTTGGTTTAGAAAAGTAGCTGCTTTAATACCGAAATCCATTTGTTGCGAATGACACTAATAATCACAATGGGAATCCTTGAATTGTATTGAAAAGTATGGTGAATATCCTTATTAACACCAGCATCTCCAGATGCTGAATGAAGAAGCGTTGGTGAATAATTACTGACTGCTGACAAAGTCAGGTCGTGTAACTAATGCAGTGGACACTTCTTGAACACAATGGTAGAAATAGCATCGACTAGAGTCCCAGTCTGATATTACTCCCAGTCAACAGTGCTATAAGTCAGTGCTAACTGGCAAATTAATGTGCTTCCTTTCTCTACTTTCAGGTGAGACGCTGTCAGAGAGACTGATCACACGTCGGTTTTTACTGTGTGATAAAGGTTAGCCTGGAACTCAAGTAGCCCAGACATGATATCATCTAGGGTCCTACCTCCACAAGTGGCGACCAGATTATATTCAGGTTTGACATTCCCGCCCCAGAACGAGGCTTGCCCGGCATCCAAGAGGCTGTAGTATATTCTATTCAAATCAATATTTTATTTAAATAAAATATTTTTGATATAAATATGGTCTATTCATTGAATATAATCTGGGCAGTAGTGTTCCATCTATGTTGCAATAGACATGTCTTTTAGAATACATGTATATGTAGACTAATATCGACATCGGGAACTGTGGGCTGAAATGACAACATTAACCATTTGACAACGTGTACGTGGGATAGTCTGAAAGCTTACACATGAGATAGTATGTGTGTAATAATGTCTACTCACATAAGACTACATCTTGGTATGGCTGTGGTGTGTAAATGACAGCATCCATCACAGTAGTGTGAGGTTTAGTATGCTGGGTTGGGTTGTGAGAGGTGGTATTAGTGGGTTAATAATAAATGAGTATGTATATTGATTAGACCATTCCGTTAGAAAGTGATTAGGCATATGGTTTCCCTTCCCAGGTTTGTATACCTGCAGTGTGAATTCGTTAGGCGCTTCATCCTGATGTGAATGAGGTTTTAAGATATAGTGTTAGTACACTGGTTTGTTCATTCTGTTGTAGGGTGGGTAGGGTTTGTTCATTCTGTTGTAGGGTGGGTAGGTGCAGGGTTGTGCATATAAGGTTAACATATGGGTGTTCTCGAGTGTGTGAATTAATATGAGTAAGTTAGTCATGATGGGATAGCCTATGTCTGGGTTTGATTTCTGGTTGGTTACACTAATATATTCTTAATTTATAATTGGAAGTCACCTTTCCAGGTGAAATGTTACATGCACAGGTATGCATGGGAAAGGGGATTGCATCAAAGAACCTAGATATACTAAAAGTTAGAATGCTAGCCCCCGAATGGCGGAAGTGTGGGTTCCTCTCTATGTGTAATGTTTTCCATTTGCATTCCCTCCACGATACCACATCCATTCGAGGTTCAGCGATATCGAGTTAGTTCCCTTTCTATAACTTATCTTGAAACGAAATTTGCAATAACATCGAATTAAATATTGCTCCTCAAAGGGGATTAGATTTACTTGACCTAATATATATTTACCCTCGTTGTATTGAAACCACCATTGCAGCAACTGGTATGGTTTGTTATTCTCCTTCCCAGATCAGGTAGAACATGTATCCTGATTAAACGTCGAGACTATGTCACCTAGCTCAAATTGCAGGCTTAGCCACAGATGGAGTTACTTCTTTCCATCTCAACTAACTAATTATCGTGGTGGTGGGTGGAATGACTGTATGCATGTGGGGTATGGCGAAGCACAAGCAGGTGTGAGAAGCTTGAGACTAATGCCAAGGTGCAGTTGATTGGGGGAGGGGTGTGAGGCACTTCTGGGAGATCAAGTTCGAAGTAGCACTTGTTCTTTTCTGAACCCAGCAATGACCGAACATGAAGATCCAACATTCATTGCGCCCAACTAAGTAACACAAGGATGAATAATAATTAGCTTTTGGTAAAATTCGTTTTATTTGCCCATCCCCATAAGCGACAATGACATTCTTTTGTTGCTAAGCAAAGTTGGTTCAGTTTTAATATTTTGCAAAGTATGACTGCCGAACTAGGATAAGGAGCTATACATCAGAACCCTGCTTACTGCCTATGATGATGCTTTCTAGTGATGTAGTGAAAGCATTGGGATGTCTTCCTTTTGTAAAAATATACGGATTTTCGGTTCAGCATTATATATTGGTAGAGAGCATTATTATTCTTGGCCGACGGAGTGGGGACAATGTTATGTAAACTAAAAGCAATAATATCCCACTCCCATTATGACATGATATAAGCTATGTGAAATATATGTTCATACATGATGCCTGAGATTAATGAAGAGAATGTTTCTATATAAGAGGCAGTACATGATTGTTGAAATGTTTCTCTATGCATCCATAAAGAGTGCAATTGGAGAAAAGACCATTTTAACAGAGATATATTGTAACTGTCTGCAGTTACCTGTCCCTACATGACCATTGGGTGGGCCCACCAGCCTAATCTGCATATACACACAGGACAGCACCTGCAGCTGCATTGAGTGACAGCCACCCCCACTGGGGGGTGCCACCCACCCAGACTGTGGGGGTGCCTGATTGGCTGGCTGTGGGAATGCCCAGTCACCTACACTACCTTGGCCCTCTGACCACACTAGCCTCACTTTGAGATTTAATTAATTATTCTAGACCCTGCTTCAGACACACTGGAGAGGGCTCACTCTACTCCTGGTTCTTGAGTGAGACACACCTACTCTAGAGCAGGACCCCAGACACTCTGTCTGATGCTACCAAAATTCATATATCCAAATTGAGCTGAGTGCATCACCCAAGGGACTCCGGTTCCATGGGCTGTAGGCACGGATTCATAGACAGGCTAAAGTAATGAGATTCTGTGTGGACAGAAGGTGAGGAGTGGGGGTGATAGGTCACATATAGGTGGACACGAGTTGATGCCAATAAAGCACAACTTCTTCACTGTTAACCTGTGTGACTTGTCTTACCTTTCTTCCTTATGAGTTTGTTGATGGGTAAGGGTTGATTAAGGGTTGATTAAGGGAGGCATCACAGGTGATATGAAGGGGATAGTTTTATGGTATTATCTGGAGCTCTGAGTGGCCGAGTAACCCAGCAATACTATACTTTTATCGTCATTGATCTAACAAAAGCTGTTAGTAAGGGGTATCAGTTACCAGGAACAGTTGAGGGGGTTTTACCCATATAGCAATTTAACATTATTATCTGGGAATCTCCATCTCCACCTTTTGTCATATTACAAACTACTTATAGAACACACCAACAATATAAGAGATCGTTTGCTATGTTATTCTAAGCCTACAGTCCCACGTGAGCTTTCTGAGGCACCCATCTTAGATTAGAAAATTCCAGGCATACATAACATATGTAGTGCATTTTTCTCATGGAATTATATTTCATCTTTAAATTCAGATAGTAGAATTAGTCTGATGAGATAAGGGACAAGACAAGAGGGACAATTCTTACTCCCAGTCCCACCTGTAACATTACATCAGTCGACCGAACAACTGTACCAACATTGCAGTGTGTGATTAGCGGACATATTGTAGATCAGTTTCTAATTACCTGAGTGTAATTTGTGCAATGGCCGATTTGAATCGGGCTAAGGAGGGAGAAACAAAAAGACATTAACTACATCTACCCGGTAAGTATCCATGAGCTGCTCCATATTCAACTGTCAGTAGAGATGTGTGTATGTCGAGACGCTTCCGGAACCGGAACTAGTTCTGTATCTGCGCATACATCCTAAACAGAGCTGTCCCTGTGCATCTATTTCCTGAACCAAGGGTGGAGCTGTCTCTGTGTATATACTTCCTGAAGAGGGAGAATAGCTGGTCCTGTGTACAAAATTCCTGAACAGGAAGTAGTGCTCTCTGTGCGCATATAGTTCCTGAATAGAAATGTTGAGCTGTCTCTGTGCACATACGTCCGGGACCGGAGGTAGAGCTGTCTCTGTGCACATACTTCCTGAACCGGAAGTAGAACTATCTCTGGGCACATACTTCCCGGACCGGAAGTAGAGCTGTCTATGTGCACATACTTCCTGTACCGGAAGTGGAACTGTCTCTGTGAACATTCTTCCAGAACCGGAAGTTGAACTGTCCGTGTGCAGATGCAGACTGTTATGGTTCTGCCTGTGCAGATCCTGTCCCGAGACATCACCCTCCCCCTCCCACCCACACACCCACACACCCACACCGACTCACGACCACACTTCGCGGAGCAGCTCACTGCGCAATTATCGCCACTGAGCCGCCCGATACACCGCGTGGCGCCTAGTCCCGGGGGAGCTCAACACTGGGCCCAATAGCTGGTGACAGCGCCACCCAGTGGACGCGGGCGAGGACTGATCAGTCTCCAGCTCTACGCATCTGTTTTGATCCAAGTGGATCTGTTCATTTAAGGCGGAAACCAATTAATATTGTATGTATTAAAAGTACTCACAAGTCAGGAAAACCAGGGAGTTTCTCTGCTCCTTGTTTCTTATTGAATTATAGGTCCTAAGTTTATTGCTTGCACGCCAGACCCCCAATTGCCGATGTCCACATTTTGTGCAGCGGGGATGAACAGCAGATGCATACGTATATATAATATGTATATATAATCATATATTCTTCGTCTTTGCAAATTGTATATCTTTTCCTACTGCTTTCTTGAAATACCAATTACTAACCAGATGTTTGACGAGGTAAGAGATGTGCACGTGCGGTTACATCCGGATTGTAGTATTCTTACTATTGACATTTACTCAATAGTTCAACACACAATATATGTTTCCTCTACTCGGAGGTACAGCTCTTACCAATATGAACATTCACAAGATCGTTTTGATATTGGCATGTATATCCTTACTGCCCTTTTGCTTATAACAAATATCATGGAGTTAACTATAACATAGGTGATCTAATAATATACAATTGAAATATATAATTGTTCTATTGTATTCTCCTGCTCATTTCAATACAGTTGCAAACTATACTTATTGACATACACTATTAACCTTCTCCTTATCTGTGAGACAGAGCCCATTTTGTTATATCACATGACCTGGTTTGGATATCTTTGTGAGACGCATAGGTTACTATGTACATAATATACTTCTGTTATGTCATGTGATTACGCCATACAAATACAAAGGGAATAGCATTAACAAAGTGAGATCTCCCAGATGGAGCACCCACAGAGTGAATCAATAAGAGTGACACCTACATACAAGCTGCCTGTCTGACAACTATGTACATTTCCACTAGTATACAATTGTCACACCCCGCTCATGATAAGAGACAAGACGCAGTGATCGATTATGTAGAGCACTGACTTCCCGTGCGGAAGGTCGGGAGTTCGAAACCCAGATGAGTCAAACCAATGACTTACACAATTGATACTTGTCGCTACTTAGCCTGGCTCTCGGCACTACTAGGATATGGCAAGGACTGGTTAGTTAAGTATCAGGATAATGTGACTGAGTGGGAAATTTGGGCATGGTCCCGGTGTACTGGCCTCCCAGTGGGACAGCACTATAGATTCACCATGAGTGAGCACTGTACGAAGTCGCCCGGATGTAAAATCCTAACAAACAAACCACAATAAGAGCGACAACAAACCAGTTCTCAAGCATATATGGCTTCCACCCATCTAAAACCACCCAGCACTCAGTATGGACTTCTGCCCAACTGCGACCACCAACACTCTTTGCATGTTAAAGCCTTATATAAAGCTATGCCTAGCTGAGCCACCGGCACTTTGACCTGATATCCACTCCCTCACATTATCCTCATACTGAACAAACCTAGTATGTGCCGAACAACAGGTTCGGTTTCAGTTTTGTAATTTTGTCAATGGCTTGACTTGGCCAGGATTCGAACCCACCACCTTCTGCACGGGAAGCCAACGCTTTTTCGCGTTATAGCCACCCGGTCTGTTAGTGTTAATAAATGCCTCCAGTCACCACATCCCTCTCCGCCCTCCTCTCCCCTCACTTATAACACGGCTCAACACTGCGTGTTAAACCCTTACAATCCCCCGACTTATCACCATATCCCATCACTGAGCTGCTCTTGCTGTCCTCCCCCCACACCCACATTCCGCACACCACCAACCCAAGAGCAGTTCTTGATTAGCGCCACATGCAGCAATATGGTTGTCGGTAATCAGCGCGGTGGTTGGGCTGTGTGGGTGCACGTTGTCATGGCGAGGTCGAGTTGACCTTGCTCGACGCCCGTTTTACTACGGGATAGCCAACCACTTTTCAGATCCGACGCCTGTTTTACTGCGGGATAAACAACCACTTTCTAGCTTCGAAAGTTGGTTTTATTTAACGACGCCTCTAGAGCACATGGATTTTTATCATCGGCTATTGGACTTAAAACATTTCGTCATTCTGGCACATTTCTTTAGAGGAAACCTGCTGCTGCCACATAAGCTACTCTTTCCGATAAGCAGCAAGGGGTCTATTATATGCACTTTCCTACAGACAGGACATCACATACCACACCCTTTGATGAACCAGTTGTGGACCACTGTTTGGTACGGAAAATAGCCCAAACTGCAAATGTGTCCACTGAGCAGGATCGATTGGATGACCCACACCGAGACAGCTGGACAGGCTACTGCCTGAGCTCCGTCCCGCTCCCACTTTCTAGCTTCGATGCCCGTTTTACTACGGGATAGCAGACTACTTTTCAGTTTCGACGCCCATTTTACAATGGGATAGCCGATCACTTTTCACCTTTGACACCCGTTTTACTATGGGATAGCTGACCACTTTTCAGCTTCAAGGCCTGTTTTACTATTGGATAGCCGACCACTTTTCAGCTTCGACCCCAGTTGTACAATGGGATAGCCGACCACTTTTCACATTCGATGCATGTCTTACTATGGGATAGCCGACCACCTTTCAGCTTATTACGACGTGAGCTAAACAAGAAACCTACACTGTAACAGCTCACTGTTGTCCGGTCTTATGACCTTGCATTCTGTGTGATATTTACACTATCCGCTCCCTTCTTCTTTCTGAAGCGCTGTGTTTTCGGAAATTGGTTTCTACTTCAGTCAGAGATTCCTTAATAGGACGGGCTGTGGCGGTGCTGGAGTTCTTCCGGGCAGGTACAGATAAGTGCACGTCAGCGCGAAGGAACAGGTGCACAGATAAACTGAGTGGCACAAACAGGGGTTGGAGGTTATTGAGCAGTTGAACAGGAAAACTACTCTAATAAGTATTCGGTACTAACCTCACAAGCAAGGTAATCTTATAATTGATGTAATATGTGCATAAAACAATGATACACCACAGACATATACATGCATATATGTATGTGTGTCATACATGACTAGGCCTAATAAGGAATGGTCACATATCAATCTCGACCTCAAAATATCTTCCTCACATAAATTCATGGATATATATATATAATATGGAATGCGATACACTGACCCCCCGGGTTAATTGCCACAGGTACAGGGAGGCGAGTAGGGTGAATGCTTCAGGGATCCTAGATAGACTAGAATGATATGCCCAGAATGGTAAAAGGTTGTGCTCGAACCCCACTCCAGGCGCATTGCTTCCCATTGTACAAACACCCACTAGACATATATATCTGTGCATGTTTTCGCTTCAAATATATCCAGAGTTCACCTTTAAAACTAAAGTTACGCCAACCTCAACGTAAATTAGGTTTGTTTCTTTGTTGTTGGCTCACATCCTAGCAACAAGTAAAGTAATATCAGCACGAGTACTGACTTGTGACAGTACACACTCATGGTGACTTCATAGTGCTGCCCAGTGGGAGACCAGGCTGCCGGCACTATGAAGTGATATCTCACACAGTCACATTATCCTGATACTGTGCAAACCCTTCCTTGTCCTATCCTATTAATGCCGAGGTAGCGACAAGTGTCAATATCATGTCATTGGTTTGACTTGGCTGGGATTCAAAATTCCGAACTTCATGACGGGATGCGGTAAAACCACGGGACTATGCAACTTTAAGCCAAAGACTTAGTAAATTGACACCTGAGCAAGGACTCATCCCCTGAGTGTCAGGATAATTCAAAACCAGACACAGATAATCGTTTTATGGGCTAATAAATGTATTAATCAGGCTTAATACATTTTCACAACAGCCTTTTGCCTACACCTTTGTGAACAATATTATATCACCTCTTTCTCAATACTACAATTGAGATATTGGAATTACATATTCTATTTCATCAGATAATACAATCTGATCAAGATCTAGTATAAATCATTACTTATTTGCAGGTTATATTTCAGTTAAATATTTTCAATAATGCTAGTACTTATATGCAGGTTATATTATTATATTGTTGATTGTACTACCATACTACTATATGATATAATTCTGAGTAATCTTCATTCAATCCTGTAATGAAAACTTGAAACAGAATATAATATTACTGGATGCCCGGCCACGTTTGGGACACCAGAGAATACTACAGAAACTCTCCCCTTCATATCACTTGTCTATCAACTCATTAACCAATGCTAAGGAAGAATGAAGTCAAGACACAGATAAACAGTGGAGAAGTTGTGCTTTACTAACACCAACTCCTGTCCACCTACCAGTGACCTATCATCCACACCCCTTGCCTTCTAGCCACACAAGATCTCATTACTACTTAGCCTGTATAGAAAGCAGTGCTTACAGCTTATAGCTGTGTTCACACTCAATTAGAATAGATGAATTTTGATAGCATCAGACAGAGTGTCTGGGGTTCCTGCTCAAGAGTAGGTGCGCCTCACTCCAGAGTCAGGAGTAGAGTGATCTCTCTCCAGGGGTCTGAAGCAGAGTCTAGAATTAAGATCTTGGTTTGAGGCTAGTGTGGTCAGAGGGCCAATGGGATGCAGGTGACTGGGCAGTCCCCAGCCAGCCAATCAGGCACCTCCACAGTCAGGGTGGGTGGCACCCTCCCCAGTAGGGGTAGCTGTCACTCAACCCAGCTGCAGGTGGTGCCCTGTGTGTATATGCAAATTAGGCTGGTGGACCAGCCCAGTGGTCAAGGCAGGGGGGGGCAGGTAGTTATACAGTTACAATAGATCTCTGTACAATGGTCTTTCTCCAATTGCACTCATTATGGATGCATAGAGAATATTTCAACAATCATGTACTGCCTCTTATATAGGAACATCTCTTCATTAATCTCAGGATAATATATGAACATATATTTCACACAGCTTATATCATGTCATAATGGAGTGGGATATTATTACTTTTAGTTTATATAACATCGTCCCCACTCCGTCGCCCAAGACTAATAATGCTCTCTGCCAATATATAATTCTTAACCGAAAATCCGTATATTTTTACAAGAAGATATGATGACACAGCTACAGAAGATCACGGTCACACTATCAGCTCACATCTGGCACACTCACTCACATTTGCACTTTCATTTCTCACAGCCACAATCATTCAAATTTCACACTGGGATCATCATCTCTCAGCCAAATTTGGAACAGGAGAGATGATGCTTACTAACCAAAACAATTTTTATTTACATAACTAAACACACTATTTGATTTCCATCTCCCAAGTGTTTTTATATAGTCTATTGGCATCCCAACTCGTGCATATTCTTGTGCTCCTCCTCGTCGTAAACTGTGACAAGTTACCATTGGCCACCATGTATAACCACATGCTTTCAGTGCTGCTTGCATGCACTTATTAAACACTTTTGCAGTCAGAGGATTTCCATTGTTCATCATGAATGCTGGTGCACCCTCTCGTACCAATGCTCTGGCACTGACGTTATTTAATTAATAAATAAGCTAACATTGCAATCAAATTGACCCTGAAGCAAGCTTAAGCCCCAGTCAGACCTACCGGATCAGGGTCAGACGAGCCCCGCACCGTCATCCGGTGTGGTCCATGGCGACCCGGCGTGATCCGTGGCTAATCCGTGGCTGGTCCTTGGTGATTCTTGGTGATCCTTGGTGATCCTTGATGATCCGTGGCTGGTCCAGCCTCATCAAGGGCCTGCCTCGGATGTTTTAAAATGTTGCGAATATTGCGATCTGTGCTCGATCCCGCATCGTCCGGGATGATCCGGGTGTAATCCGGGGGTGGTCCAGATAGTCCGGGGGTGGACCAGGGGTAGTCCGTGTCGCGTCTGGGGCAGTCCGGGGCTGTCCAGGCGTTTTATGACCCGGATGAGCCATGGTTTAGCCACGGCTTAACCACGGACCAGCCCCGGACTTGCCCGGACTAGCCCCGACGTACCCACGGACCACTCCCAAACTGCCCGGATAAGACCCGGACATGCCGGATGAGCACGGATCAGCCACGGATCGCCACAGACAGCCCAGTTTACCATGGATCAGTCCAGGATCAGGATCCGCGGTGGTCTGGGGTCGTCCGGGACCGATCCAGGACTACTCTGTGGATACACCGGGTAGTCCGGGGGCGGTCCAGCTCAGTCCGGGGCGATCAGGCCTCTGGTCCGGGGTTAGTCTGGGGCTCATCCGGGTAGGTTTGACAGCGAGGCCAAAAACGACCAAAATAGCGAGTTTATCCGGGGCTGTCCGGGACAGTCCGGGGGACTGTTCCGGGGGTGGTCAGGCTAAACATCTGGGGCTCGTCCGGCTATGTGTGACTGGGGCTTTACCTGAACACAGAGAAACGCCAACCAGCTCGCTTTCCATAGTTACTGCTTGTGTTGCTGACCTCTGCGTTGGTTGCTTAGCAACGCATCTGTGCGTTTAACACCTGCCTTATTATGCATACGATGGCCTCTCCAGTAACCAGGGCAACAGGTATCCAGGCCAGTGGCCGTCTCCACCACAGGAAATAGTTCCAAAATGAATTTACGGGAAGAGTTGTCTTTGTCCACTCTAGTGATCAGCGAACCACTGCCATATTTTTTTTTTGTTCAAGTGTTTGTATTCCTCTGAATAACATGTTGTCAGTGCTAATGCACTGGTCTTCCAGCCCTAATCACAATTGCCTTTACACAGTAAACAAATCTACAACAATATACAGATAGACAATTACAGGTAACTAAGCAAAACATCGGTACATGAATGATAGGTAAAGAACAAGATAAGCGAAAAGAAACATATGCGGTGAGGTAGCTATGTTAAACTAGTATGGTAGGCATTAGTAGGGGGTGGGGCATAACTGACTATCTTTCTATTAGTAACATACTCTTTGAAAGGGTGATGGGGGATGTAGGGTGGGCCTTTGTGATAGAAGTTGTGTTCATGGTAATCTCAGGTGGGGCCTATTGAGTTAGTAAGTAGGTTAATATTGGATAAGCATGTACCTCAGTAGGATCCAACTAGAATCATTTCCAGGCTCATTTCATTGTAGGTGGGTTTTTTGGTCAAGTTGGCCACTACTGGTTGGGTTTACAGTGTTTGTTTGTGGGGGGAAGCGGGGGGACAGGGAAAGGAATGGCCACACCGACCCAGTGTATCATTGATCTAGTTTGGCCTAGGCTGGTTGATTTAAATGTGCATGGAGGTTTATCTTGAAAGTTTTGTAACAATCACTGTTCCTGACACGTGCTGGTAGTTGGTTCCAGAGTGCTCCCCCCAGAACAACCGGTGACTTTTTCATTTTACTAGTTTTAACATGCGGCACTTCCAGTAGGGTGGCTTGTGCTGCACGTTTGGCTTGTGTAGGTGTGTCTATGTAATATGGGTCTTTCGCGCGGTGGTACATTAGGCCTAATAGGTGCTTGTCTCTGCGAATATTTAGGGCATCTAGTTTAGCTTTATTGTGCATCTCGATGGTATGTAGTGTTTTTCCTTTAAATACTGTGTGCAACCCTCTGTTTTGTATAGTTTGGAGCTTTGTTTGCTGCTTTTTAGTTAGTATATTATATATTATGTCATTATAGTCAATGAAGGGCAGTATTGTGGTTTTGTACAATAGAAGAGCAGTCTATGAGGGAACATTTTTCCGTGTCTAACTGTTTCTATCATATTTAATTGTCCCTCCTCTGTCAAGAGAGCATTGATCTATTTGCGGAGTTTTCATTTGAATCCAGGTAGGATGACATAAATATGTATAAAAGGCATTAGATTATATATCCTTTCTTGTCAAAGACTGGACTTGAGACTTATATAAAATGTATATACAGTAAAGCCTCTCCAACCGACCACCTACACAAATCGACCACTCCCCTATATTTGGGTCCGAAACGACCGCCTATACAAAACCATTGTAACAAAACCAAAAACTTGCTAAACCAACCACCTCCCTAAATTGACCATTTAAAGTCGGTCCCATGGTCGGTCGATTTAGAGAGGCTTTACGGTATATAGTATATACATATATATATAATCTTTCAGGGTATATTTTTGCAAACTGGAAACATTGCACCTAGAGTGAAATTCTAACTCAGCTCTTGCCATTCCAGTACTAGCATCCTAACCATTAGGCTATCCAAAAGGCGCCCTGATGCAATCACTCTACTGATGCTTATCTGTGCAGGTAGCGTTTTACCTGCGGAGGAGGTCCTTGAACCTCACTATACCTGTCCTCCTAGAATTATACGTCTCATTCTCTCACCTGCAAATATCCAAGCTTGACGTACATACACCGATATGGTTCAACAATATAAGTGCTAGCTTGTACAGTATCCTGGTCGTGGAACCAATGTCACAGAGTGGTAATAGACAGTGGTATCACACACACTGTTAGCACACAAAGTGGTAGCGCACAGAGGATGATAGCATGCACAGTGGTGGCACACAGCGTGGTAGCACACACGGTGGTAGTACACATAGTGGTATCACACACAGTGATAGGACAAACAGTGTTAACACACACAATAGTGATAGTACGGAAAGTGGTAGCACACACAGTGATAACACACACAGTGGTAGCACTCAGGCTGGTAGCACACATAGTGGTAGCACACACAATGTTAACACACACAGTGGTAGCACACAGGGTGGTAGCACACGCAGTGGTAGCACACATAGTCTTAACACACACAGTGGTAGCACACACACTGGTAACATAGATAGTGGTGGCACACACAGTGTTAACACACACAACAATGGCCCACCACACATTGTTAGCACACAGAACAGTGATAGCACACACAGTGTTAGCACAGAGAATAGTGGTAGCACACACAATGGTAGCACACACAGTTGTAATACACACATTGATAGCATACACAGTGGTAACACACACATCGGTGGCACACACAGAGGTGGTACACACAGTGGTGGCACACACAGTGGTATCACACACATGTGTGACACACAGTGGTAGCAAACTAAGTGGTAGCACACTCAATAGTGACACACACAGTAGGGCCACACAGTGGTGATACACACAGTGGTGACACACATTGGACATTGTGTAAGGTGCACTGGTGGAGCAGCAGTGCGTCCCGCTGCATACACTTACAGGTGAATGGGAGAGTTACCATGGTCACTAATTAGGACAATTTGTGGGTCACGGACGTTGGTATAGAGGGTATTCCCGTGACGTCATCAACCGGAAGCGCGGTCTGCTTCACTAAGAAACTAACCGTGCGTTACAATTAACCAGGATGGGCGAATCACTAACATCACTGGCTGGCTGCCCGTGCGACGGTCGTGGGTTCGAACCGCAGCCTAGTCAAACCAATTGTAAAATTTTCCGATATTTGTGACCTTGAGAACTACTCTATAATAAATTACAAATTGTCTATATAATGGTATGTAAAACCAAAGGCATATAAGGTATATGTGGTGTTGGTGATCCATTACTGATTAAAGATAGAAATTATATATTAATATAGATAGTAAGAGAGGGTCACTTCTTGACATGTGAGAGAGTCTTTGGAACTCTCCTCACATACCCCCCCCCCCCCCCCCCCAAGTGTTATTTACGGATCACTGCACACCAGACACAACAGGGCACTGTTGCCAGACATAACCATGCCTTGGTTACAAGGATATTGAACCCTCATTGGTTGATATAGGAATGCCTGTTGGTGATTGGAGGGATTGATCAGGTGTGTCTTGGATTCTAAAACCTATATATATATATATATATATCTAATAAACTAAGCAAGCTCCTTCTGGTTCCTTCTGCACACTCTATATCTTGCCTTCCTTCTCTATACTTGCCTGTAGTAATTTCCTATTTAGCCTGTCTACACAACCACAGCTGCCGGCCGTCGACTTTACACAATGATTGATCAAATTGATACTGGACGCTACCTAGCTTGGCGCTTAACACTGCTAAAGTAGGAAAGGATTGTTTTGCTCAGTATCAGGATACTGTGATTGAGCTGGACTGTGTTGTCACTTATAACCATTATCATCAGTTATCAGTGGAATAGTGGCATTGCAGAGTGAGAGGACTGTGTTGTCACTAATAATCATTATCGTCAGTTATCAGCAGAATGCTGGCATTGCAGAGTGAGAGGACTGTGTTGTCACTTATAATCATTATCGTCAGTTATCAGCGGAATATTGGCATTGCAGACTAAAGGGGCTGTCACATTAGGGTTTTTTGCGGGAGTGTATGGCGGCGTAGGCGCATTACGTCATATACGTCGGCATACGCCGTATACGCTACTCATACGCTACGTATACGCTACTCATATGCTACTCATACGCCACCAGATGCCGGCTTATGTGAAGCGTATGAGGCATACGCCGCCATACGCTTTCATAAATCCGTCCGTCCAAATTTGTTTGTGCATGCTAACAAAATCTCGACCTATGAGGGTGTATGGCCCATACGCTGCTCATACGCTACTCATACGCTGGCATACGCTCCTCATACGCCGGTGTATGCTCCTCGTACGCTAGGGGTACGCCGGCATAGGTTTTTCATACGCTCAACTTGCGTCACCGGCGTATCTCTAGCGTATCTCTAGTGTATGTAGCGTACGCATAACCTACGAGTTACATATGGGAGCATACTCCTAGCGTATGCACAGCGTATGCACAGCGAATGCTCAGCGTATTCCAAGCATATGCCATAGGTCTCGACATCGATCTTGACTCATACGCTACTCATACGCTCATATGCTATGCATACACTATGCATACGCTATGCATACGCTACGCATACGCTATGCATAGGTTCCATATGCCAATGAAAACCATCAAAAAATGTCACAGTACGCTCTCATATGCTCCTCGTACGCATATGCTCAAAAACACCCGATAGGTTACGCATATGCTCAAAAACACCCGATAGGTCACCAAAGGTCATCATGGGCTGGCACGCGCAGGACCTACGTAGGTTTTCAATATGCTCCCGCCATATGCCGTAATGTGACAGGGCCTTAAGAGGACTGTGTTGTCACTTATAATCATTATCGTCAGTTATCAGCAGAATGCTGGCATTGCAGAGTGAGATGACTGTGTTGTCACTTATAATCATTATTGTCAGTTATCAGCGGAATACTGGCATTGTAGACTGAGAGGACTGTGTTGTCACTTATAACCATTATCATCAGTTATCAGTGGAATACTGGCATTGCAGACTGAGAGGACTGTCTTGTCACTTATAATCATTATCGTCAGTTATCAGCGGAATAGTGACATTGCAGAGTGACAGGACTGTGTTGTCACTTATAAATCCCCCTGATCTAAGCAGATACGGCTAGACGTTGTAATCTTTCGAGACAAGGCAGCGGCGTGAATTTTCTAAATCCAGATGGATCTCATTAGCCTTCTACATGTCGGATTTACATAAGGGCTTCCTAACGTACGCGCCAGACTTTGTCTAGTTAATCATGCTCGTTCCCACATCATCTTGCTACGGAGCACCATCTCGGATAACAAGAACAGGGAAGGCCTCGTGGCGAATCATGATCGATTAGACTCAGCTTGTATTGTGTCCGGGCACACACAAATTTCAAAAGTATTCTGAATTCCAAAAGAAAGCATACGTTTTTTTGCTAGAAAACCAGGAAGCGGTGTGTGGATGGAGGTCTGTTCGAGTGATGCTGGTTGTTCAGTATTGCAATTGCACCTTGCCCAATGGCATCCCCCAAAGGACAGGAGGGGAAACAAGGGGGTCACAATGAGCATATATGATGACCGTCCTAAATGTGTACCATCAGAGGGCAAGTTGAGGCAGGAAACCTTACATGTTTACCACAGGGCACACTGCCCAGTGAGCTGCTACGCACAACATTAGTTCATCCCAGTACCGTCAGATGGCAGGGTGGTACTAGAAAACCTCTGTAACCTTTCCCACAAAGCTGCCACCCACAACACTAGTTCTTCCCTCTGCCGTTAGAGGGCAGGTTGGTACTAGAAAAGCCCTGTAACCTTTCCCACAGAGCTGCCACCCACAACACTAGTTATTGCCTCTGCCGTCAGAGAGCAGGTTGGTACTAGAAAACCCCTGTAACCTTTCCCACAGAGCTGCCACCCACAACACTAGTCATTGCCTCTGCCGTCAGAGGGCAGGTTGGTGGTGGGAATGGTTTATTCGTGGAGTATCAGTTGCAGGACTGCTCCGCTGAATTGTGCCTTCGTGGAAGTTCGATATTATACTGCACTCGTGTCGTGTATAGTAGACTCAGTCGGTGCGATTAATGTCGGTATGTGTTTGTATCCGTCGGCTCAAGGGAGGAGCACTTTACGACAAGACCCTGAAATAGATGTGTACACAAGAAGCACGCTCGGAACACATCTGCACTGAGCGGGCGATAATTGGGCAGCTAGCGAACCGGAAAGATGACTTGCATAAAATATGACGGAAGTTCCGGAATGATTTTTCTGGGAATACTACATGTAAGAGCACTGTGTTTTGTGGGTGTGGATGTGGAGTAAGTAAGATGAGGGAGGAGGGGCGAGTGGGGGTGTGAATGAGTGTGGGTGGGAAGGAAGGTCAATGTGTGGAGACCTGGGACGGTGAGTTAAGGAGAGAGTGAGTGATGAGTGGATATGTGGGTGGGTGGTGAGTGAGTGGGGAAGTGAACAGGTGTGTGGGGTGTATGTGGGGAGTGGGCGAGTGAATGTGGATGTGGCGCGTGGGTGGTGTGTATGGGTACATTGGGATGTGATACGTGGTGTGTGTAATGGTGGGTGAGTGAGTGAGGATGTGGTGGGTGGGTAGGGTATGAATGTATGGGTGAGTGACTGAGGAGCTGATGGGTGGGTTAGGTGTGTATGGGTGGGTGAGTGAGTGAGGATGTGGTGGGTGGGTAGGGTATGAATGTATGGGTGAGTGACTGAGGAGGTGATGGGTGGGTTAGGTGTGTATGGGTGGGTGAGTGAATGGGGAGGTGGTGGGTGGGTAGGGTATGAATGTATGGGTGAGTGACTGAGGAGGTGATGGGTGGGTTAGGTGTGTATGGTGTGGGTGAGTGAAGTGAGGATGTGGTGGGTGGGTAGGGTATGAATGTATGGGTGAGTGCACTGAGGAGGTGATGGGTGGGTTAGGTGTGTATGGGTGGGTGAGTGAATGGGGAGGTGGTGGGTGGGTAGGGTATGAATGTATGGGTGAGTGACTGAGGAGGTGATGGGTGGGTTTAGGTGTGTATGGGTGGGTGAGTGAATGGGGAGGTGGTGGTGTAGGTAGGGTATGAATGTATGGGTGAGTGACTGAGGAGGTGATGGGTGGGTTAGGTGTGTATGGGTGGGAGAGTGAGTGGGGAGGTGGTGGGTGGGTAGGGTATGAATGTATGGGTGAGTGACTGAGGAGGTGATGGGTGGGTTAGGTGTGTATGGGTGGGTGAGTGAATGGGGAGTGGTGGGTGGGTAGGGTAAATGAATGTATGGGTGAGTGACTGAGGAGGTGATGGGTGGGTTAGGTGTGTATGGGTGGTGAGTGAATGGGGATGTGGTGGTGGGTAGGGTATGAATGTCCTGGGTGAGTCACTGAGGACGTGATGGGTGGGTTAGGTGTGTATGGGTGGGTGAGTGAATGGGGATTGCTGGGTGGTAGGGTATGAATGTATGGGTGAGTGACTGAGGAGTGATGGGTGGGTTAGGTGGGTAAGGGTGGGTGGAGTGAATGGGGAGGTGGTGAGTGGGTAGGGTATGAATGTATGGGTGAGTGACTGAGGAGGTGATGGTGGGTTAGGTGTGTATGGGGGGTGAGTGAGTGAGGATGTGGTGGGTGGTAGGTAATGAATGTATGGGTGAGTGACTGAGGAGGTGATGGGTGGGTTAGGGTGTATGGGTGGTGAGTGAATGGGGAGGTGGTGGGTGGGTAGGGTATGAATGTATGCGTGAGTGACTGAGGAGGTGATGGGTGGGTTAGGTGTGTATGGGTGGGTGAGTGAGTGAGGATGTGGTGGGTGGGTAGGGTATGAATGTATGGGTGAGTCACTGAGGAGGTGATGGGTGGGTTAGGTGTGTATGGGTGGGTGAGTGAATGGGGAGGTGGTGGGTGGGTAGGGTTGAATGTATGGGTGAGTGACTGAGGAGGTGATGGGTGGGTTAGGTGTGTATGGGTGGGTGAGTGAATGGGGAGGTGGTGAGTGGGTAGGGTATGAATGTATGGGTGAGTGACTGAGGAGGTGATGGGTGGGTTAGGTGTGTATGGGTGGGTGAGTGAATGGGGAGGTGGTGGGTGGGTAGGGTATGAATGTATGGGTGAGTGACTGAGGAGGTGATGGGTGGGTTAGGTGTGTATGGGTGGGTGAGTGAATGGGGAGGTGGTGGGTGGGTAGGGTATGAATGTATGGGTGAGTGACTGAGGAGGTGATGGGTGGGTTAGGTGTGTATGGGTGGGGGAGTGAATGGGGAGGTGGTGAGTGGGTGAGTGACTGGGGAGGTGGTGCGTGGGTGAGTGAATGTGGAGGTGGTGGGTGGGTGAGGTGTGTATGTGTAGGTGAGTGAAAGGGGAGGTGGTGGGTGGGTGAGGTACGTGTAGGTGAGTGAATGGGGAGGTGGTGGGTGGGCAATGTGTATATGGATGGGTGAGTGAATGAGGAGGTGACAGGTGAGTGGCGATATATGAGATGGGCTGGGTAAATGTATGTGTGCACAGGGACACAGGGAAGGTGGGTGGGTATATGTATGGGTGGGAGGGAGCGGTGTGGTGGGGCGTTGGTTGTGTGCTGATAAGGGAGGCGGAGGTATGCATAATGTAGTGGGACTAGTCTGGCACACACATGTGTGACTGATTTGCAAACCTGCTAGGTGTCTGTCATGCGCATGCCCATAACTTCCCTCTTGTGTAACGGAGCGGTGAGTGATAAATACATTAAATATCATTCAGTTGGCTGGCTGATCACACTACGCATTTACTGAGCAACCTGCATCAGTTTTCCTGCAGATAATCACAGTCCAACTGGAACCTATGCGTGTATACAACAAGGCTTCTGAATGAAACCAAGTGGAGGAAGTCAACACAATACGAACCTAATCGCGCATGCCCACAGGAAGTGTCCCCATTTTCAGTTTAAATGATTCAATTCATATGTATCTTTCTTTGGCACGACTAGCATTATTTTACGGGACATTGTTAACTTAGTAAATTTGACTAAATGTTAAAGGATCTGGTGTATCTGAACTAGGTGCTTCTGGGGCTAGAATTATGGAACAAGGATTCACAATTTCAACACGTTTTGACATCCATTCTAAAAGGCAAATTTGGCTAGGACTGGGAATTTAGGTCAGAATGCATTTTTTCTCCTTCATTTCTCAAAGTGGCTCCTCAAGGCACAGATACTATAAATATGCCAAGCCTAGCCTCGGCTTTTCTTTGTGCTGCTTCAGTTCAAAATACCTGCCAACCACAGTCGGTGTCCATTAACAAATAGAACACCCAGGTGATGTGACATCACTTGTGTTGTGCCTGGTTTGGATAAAATGAGGTTTCAACAAAATAACACAAGACAACAAAGCAGCGTACATTCCGGATAATTGGAAATAATATTTGTGACTTTTCATCACCAGCTTGAACCCTGTTCTGAAAGCTAAGAAAAAACTAAAGCAAAGAAATAAAACCCTAAAAACCTCATTTACCAAATTCATGTCTGTCTTTCTTTGCGTTCCCAATTATTTGCTGTTTGCATCATTGGTCAATAAATCAGCTGGGGTTCAGCCAGGACTTGATGGTGGTGACGGGTTATTTTGTTGTAGTTAAAAAAAGGTACCTTTATTGGATTTTCTTTCGCTGTCAATCTGGAAGAATGCCGGGTAATTCAACTCCCAGGGGTTGCATATTAATATTGAGGTCAGCGGGGTCAGAGGTCAGGCGCGTAACGCAGTTAGAATGAACCCATCAAGTGCAGCAAAATGAATTATCTCAGTACATCATTTAGCCATGTTTTAGTTGAATTTGACATAGAAAGCTTATCCATCTGTGAAAGTATTCCAACGTCAGTCTAACGGAAAAGGAGGATCATGAGCGTTAAATGACTAACAATCAGCTTGATAATTGTGGTAATTATGTTCTAAATATCGCCCATATAACAGGGTGTTTAATAGTGATAATCGACCATGATTATTAATTAATAAGTAAAGTTATGTAGGTCATGTTACTGCTTCTATAAGCTTTACGATTTATAACCTCATGCTCTCTGATGCACAAAGTTTGTACGGTTATTGCCATACAGTTGTTTCTAATGTAGATTGCAGTGCAGATGTCCTTGCGAAAACTATACATTAAATACCACTTTCTGTGTGTATATTCACAACCTCCTCCATATTCTGTCATGTAAGCTGAAGCTGCGACGCGGCGTGCTGCGTCGCAGCTTCAGTCCTTCAAGGGACCAGCGCAACTTGAAATACACTTTTTAATAGACCTTTTCTCCACAGCATACATACTGAGCTGCTACACATATAAGTAGTTCTTAGCATGCCATCAGAGTTGAGAGTGTGGTGGAAATAGTCTACTATTTGCATGTAATTCATGTGTACACGCATCATCAACTGGCAGCTATGTTAATATTCCCATGTTACTATTGAGGGTAACATAAGAATAGTTGTGTACAGAACGGTAGTTCTTTTCTCACCATTTTGACATTGGTTGCTTTTTATATTGGGTTTTATTATGCTGCGGAGAACACTGTAAATTTGATTTGTTCTCAAAGTTGCATAGTCCGGTGGTTTTGAGTTTCAATCATTTTTCTGAGATAAATATATTGACTTGATGGCAAGAATCTACCTTACTTTAGTTTGAAGTAACTTTTAGTTAAATGGCTAACTTTTGAGATATTTGAAATGCACACATGCAACATTAATTTGGGAACACTAGCCAAAAACTCGGACACCATAACCTTATGCAGTAACAGGTTCTATCAAATTGATTCAGCATTCCGTTCTATGTGGCAACAAATGCTTAATAAGTGCATACATATTTAAATTACACATGTAGAATCAAATTATATATATCCTTTCTTTGACAGCTGGTCTTATTACATCCTCAGATAGAATGCGTTGATATTACAGTGCTATTGCACATTTAGATATTGCACACTGGTTTTACACAGCTGACTTCAGGAACTGGCATTTGCACTTTTCTGCTCATTGACTGCAGCTGCCCATAATTGAATGCTTTCATAATTTAGTTGAGCACGCCGCCGTAATGCTTCATAAATCAAACACAGAATAGCCGCAGCTCGTAGCAGCTAATTACACACACCGTGCTGGAATTTACTTCAGCACAAACAAATAATTAAGCGACAACTTTTACCCGATATATTAAAGGTACCAATACCAACAACCCGCCAGCTACATCCCTCTTTTATTGCAAGCATTCTTTTGGTATCTTTAACGCCATACAAATCGAGGGTCTGTTTATATTGTTGTTTCTTTGTTGGGATTTTACATCCTAGCAACATATATGGTCATTCCAACACGGTCATTTTATATTATTAGGTAATTATGTATTGTGTATAAAACCTCGATGTGTGCCTGCAAGTAGATAGGTAAGATGCCACGTGGATGGGTGGAGTGGGTTCAGGGGGCTAAACCCAAAGGCTGACACCCATTTGAAGTCACACCGCCCCTCCGCGAGACCTATTATGGTGCCGTATGATATGTACAAACCGTGTTGTATGTTTCTTAATGCAACTGTTATTTCTGTTATTCACTGCGCGGTCACCTTCTGGTGACTTCCTATGGCACTAGAGGCAGGCGACTGGGTGAAGGAAGACACCCCTCTATCGGAATCAGCTGTGTGCACTGGAATCGACTATGTGAATATAAATTGAGTACATAAATTGTGTACTTCTTATATTCCATTTTCGGCTTGGCAGACCAAGCTGGTGCTGGGTAATAAACTGTACATCGCCGACCCTCTGGTGGGCGAGTCAGACACAACTGAACCTCTAGTGCTTGAATCTCATTGACCCTTTCCCCTTCCACCCTTTCCCCTCCTCCCTTCCCCAGCACCTCTTCTTATTGTCCCCCAAAACCTCTCCCGCTTGTTCGCCAGCACCTCTCCCTCTCGTCCCCCAACCCTCTCTCTCCCCTCCTATTCCTTCTATGCCCTTTCGCCATCTCCTCCCTTTCCTCCTCCTCGTCTCATTACCATCTACCGCATTCCATCACCTCCTACCCCTCCTACTGCTCTTACCCCCATTCTTCCTCTACTTCCTTGCCTGCTTTCCCCATCTTCTACCTCCTCCCACACTCTTCCTCCTTGTCTCTTGGCTTCCTTCCCTCTCTCTCTCCTCCCTCTTGTCCCCATCTTCTACCTCCCCGAACCCTCTCCCTCCTTGTTTCTTGGCTTCCTTCCCTTTCTCTCTCTGCCCCCTTTTCCCCATCTTCTACCTCACCCCCACCCTCTTCCTCCTTGTTTCTTGGCTTCCTTCCCTCTCTCTCTCTCCGCCCTCTTGTCCCCATCTTCCACCTCTCCCCACCCTCTTCCTCCTTGTTTCTTGGCTTCCTTCCCTCTCTCTATCCTCCCTCTTGGCCCCATCTTCTACCTGTCCCCACCCTCTCCCTCCTTGTTTCTTGGCTTCCTTCCCTCTCTCTCTCCTCCCTCTTGTCCCCATCTTCTACCTCACCCCCACCCTCTTCCTCCTTGTTTCTTGGCTTCCTTCCCCCTCTCTCTCCTCCCTCTTGTCCCCGTCTTCTCTTTCCCCACTTCGTACCTTTCCCTCGCCCTTCTCCGCATCGTGCCATCCCCTCCCCACCTCCTCATCCCCATTCGTCACTGTCCCCTCCCCCTTCTCCCCCTCCTCTCCCCTCCTTCAACTCATCCTTGTACTCTTCATATGATCTTAAGTTGCACAATCCGATGATTTTCATTTTTTGGCTATTTCTGTTAAGCAACTATATTAGTTTAACCATTATATTCTACCTTACTATATATAATTCAGAATAATTTTCAGTACTACTTCAAGTGGCTAACTGTAGAAATATTTTGAGCGAAAACATGCAAATAAGTGTGGTATGCACACTGAAATACTGGACAATGATAGACGTTTAACAGTGACACATTTGTATTGACTTAATTCCTTCAATAACTATGCTAGGTATGTAGGATAAAATCTACTCATGGGTTTGGATAAAATATGTTATGTTTTCATCGGATAATGAGCTTCATGGCTTATCCTTTGAATATGTTGCCTGTATTATTAACAATTCACGCGCGATGGTGGTCGTGCCCGCAGCATATTAATCTCTGTGAAAGCACTACCATGTCTGATCGCAGCCACACAACGCCTAAGACGATGTTGTACCGAAGAATGCCTCGCATATACAATAATAAAGAAGTGTCACTGGTCTATGGCAGCGCCATAGTGAAATATGCGCATTATTGCAAACTAACCATATGAGCACTATTATGGAATAACCCTATGCTCATTATTGTAAGCTGAGTTCCATTGTGAAATGAGCCTATGCTCGTTATTGCAAACTAAGCCGATGAGAGTCAGTGTGAAATGAACCTATACTCATTATTGCAAACTGCAAATATGGACCCCCATTGTGGAATAAGCCTAAGCTAGTTTTTTTCTCCAAACTAAGCCCATGAGCGTCACTGTGGAATGATCATGTGCTTATTATTGCAAACTAGGCCTATAAGGTCCATTATCAAATATACTTAGGCTCACTATTAGAAACTAAGCCTATCAGCCCCATTATGAAATGAGCTTATACTCATTATTGCAAACTAAGCCTATCAGCCCCATCATGAAATGAGCCTATACTCATTATTGCAAACTAAGCCAGTGAGCACCATTATGAAATCAGCCTATACTCATTATTGCAAACTAAGCCTGTGCGCACCATTATGGGCGGGATAACCGGAAATATAAAAGCCAGATAACATATCCAACAACAATATACATCAAATCAAATTCAAACAAACATAACTCAACCTCCTATAACGTACAGGCCTATGGACATGTAAATAAAATAGGCTAGTATAGAATTAAGTAGAAAAAGCGGAAAACTCTTCCCAAGAAAACCCCCAAACACTAACATAGAACCCTAAGAAAACAACTAACATAGTAATAAGAATAGAACAAATATTCGATGCCAAGAGGGCCCAACAAATCTAACATAGGCTACTAATCGTACCAACAGATCTATCTGCTACTGAAATGCAGACAATCAAATAACTTATCAGCAGCTACTGCTTGGTAAGACAACACCAACACTACAGCTGGCCAGCATTGAAAACAAGCCTGGATACCCGGGCTTACATGCTATGGACAGTATAAATACAGCCTCAATAAAAAAAAAAAAAAAAAAAAAAATGAAATCAGCCTATACTCATTATTGTAAACTAAGCCTACCAGCCCCATTATGAAATGAGCCTATACTCATTTTTGCAAACTAAACCTGTGAGCACCATTATGAAATGAGTGTATACTCATTATTCCAAACTAAGCCTGTGCGCACCATTATGAAATGAGCCTATACTCATTATTGCAAACTAAGCCTATCAGCCCCATTATGAAATGAGCTTATACTCATTATTGCAAACTAAGCCTGTGAGCACCATTATGAAATGAGTGTATACTCATTATTGCAAACTAAGCCTGTGCGCACCATTATGAAATCAGCCTATTCTCATTATTGCAAACTAAGCCTATCAGCCCCATTATGAAATGAGCCTATACTCATTATTGCAAACTAAGCCTGTGAGCACCATTATGAAATGAGCTTATACTCATTATTGCAAATTAAGCCAGTGAGCACCATTATGAAATGAGCCTATACTCATTATTGCAAACTAAGCCAGTGAGCACAAATATGAAATGAGCCTATACTCATTATTGCAAACTAAGCCAGTGAGCACAAATATGAAATGAGCCTATACTCATTATTGCAAACTAAGCCAGTGAGCACAAATATGAAATGAGCCTATTCTCATTATTGCAAACTAAGCCTGTGAGCACCATTATGAAATGAGCCTATACTCATTATTGCAAACTAAGCCAGTAAGCACAAATATGAAATGAGCCTATTCTCATTATTGCAAACTAAGCATGTGAGCACCATTATGAAATGAGCCTATACTCATTATTTCAAACCAAGCCTGTGAGCACCATTATGAAATGAGCCTATACTCATTCTTGCAAACTAAGCCTGCGAGAGTCAGTGTGAAATGAGTCTATGCATTTGAGAGGGGGGGAGGGGGGGGGGGAATGGAGCTGGTGGAAGGGGATAGTACGACGAGAGAGGATGTGACTGAGGAAGGGAGGAGGTGGCCGAAGGAGCTAGGAGGACGAGGGGAAGTGGAGGAAAGGGGTTAGGGGGAGACGGGGATTGAAGAGGTGGGAGAAAGGGGTATGGGCAGGAGGGCCGAGGGAAGGAGGGAGCTTGATGTAGTCAGGGATGGTTGATGATGACAGTAAAAGTGAACTTACTCGTAGTCACGTAAGGCAAAATATTCAACTTCCAGAATGTCCTGTTAATACATGTGTTATTTGTTTTGTACTGGTAACAAAGCCGCTTATTGTACCGTTCATTTCGCTGTGTTAGCAATGTCATAGTTCACGTGGTGCGGACCGTGGCTGGTGCGGTAGCGTGCCACTTTGTATGCATGCAGGAACATATGCAAAGTCTTTGGTTGTACTATAACAATGCAAAGAGCAGAGTTGTCTGTGGTGCGTTCAATTAACAAATCCCTACTCTTTCTCGCCGAGTACAGTGGTGTTAGTAACACTGGTCAAAACATATACATCCAGACAGAACTGCATTTTACCAAACGGAATGGATAGAAGTTAATTGTGCGATCTCAACAATGTTTTTGTTGCAAAAAAATGCAGTTTCACAACTTATGGATCTCAATTTCTTAGAATAATACCATAACGGTTTAATTTAGATTAGAATATCGATGTAAACTGTGAACACATGCTATAGCTACCAGCCATCTACTGGCAATACCACTGCGTAGAGCAGTGACTTTCTGAGAGTTTATGCAGACATGTGGCGCACAGTCATGTTCTGATAGTGCGCCTCCTCTGGCTGTTGCACAACTGAAACAATAACTGATAATTGTGCTGCGATGCATGCTTATATTTACCGTAATCACTGCATCGTCTTTAAAAAAAGAATCTATAGCTAATTGCTCATATCACACACATCTACAGTAGTGACTCTATTCAGCGCTCCCTGCTGTCAGCGAACCCCTGCCATGCGCGAATAACTTTGCACAGTGTGAAGTGTAATGTGCCTTATTTGTATGTCTCTCTCTGATGACAGGACAACATAGGTGTGGATGCATAGTTATCTTTTGAATACATGTCCTACTGCAGATCGATACATTGATGGCGCGGTCAAGCATCCATCAATTCATATTAGATGTATATACTTTGTTGTCGACTGTGTAACGAGATGAATCAATAGTAACTGTTTGATTTCCATTAAGCACTTGTTCTTTCATACTAGTGAAGTGGGCGAGACTACTCGACTGGTGGAAATGCGGGCTGGGCTGATTAGCTCGCATCCTGAAATGCGGTCTACTCACCAGGCTCGCATTTGCCACCATTTGCAGGGCCTGATTCCCTGCTGTAAAGCGTTGCTAGGATACATCAATTGTGACTTTCCTAGCAACGATGGGGGGTCAAGCGCTCGGGCTCCAACCCATCAGACGTATTTCTGCACGCTCTGATGTTTTAGACGAGAGTTAGGCTTTTATTGTCGAAATTCCAAACGGATTTAACTTAACAAATACGGGAGGGGATATACTTATTGTACTTACTCGTTATTCAGTGAAATTTATCTTTGAAAGAACTCTTACATTGTTAGTTAGGGTAAGAATAAAGCCGTGAGCTCTTAAGAAGTAATTGGAACGTTCCTTGCATTCTTTACTATTCTCCAGTTTTATATTATTAACCGCTATGGTCAACCTGATATTGGTATTCAATTGTTCTATAAACATATTTAATTAAGGGCCTTCCGCCCCACGGAATGTATGGAGTCGAACTTCACACCTCCGAGGATATAGTAGCCACCTTTCTAGCCCGGGTCAAGTTAGCGTGAAGGCGGTCAACTGGTGGCGGGACGAGAGGCGACAGCGGCCCGGTGGCAGGCCTGGAAATTCACATGGAAACAATTATATATTAACGCGTAGGCTCGCCTTAAGTGGGGGTGGAATAGCCGAACAGTTAAACTAGTGTCCTAGGATAGCACTTAATTTCCCGGACCATATCTCAATCAAACAAATCTATCGCAAGTGTAAATCTATTAATTATTGAGTATCTTCCACCAAAGGTTAGCATTGTGTAATAAAAGCCCCCACTTAAATAAATCTGAAGTACGATTATGTCATGTATAATCCATTATATGAATGTAAATAATAAAGAAGATCCTCCCCTTATTTTGGTATACATTGCTATAGCCCAGCAGGTGCTGTACCTGCAGAGTCTAAGAATTAATGCTATTTGGGAATACCATGACCATTTGGCCATCTAATGCTGCCAGTCACTGAACATTAATTTTCTTCATAATACATCACCTCCGAGATACCAACGTTGGTGTCCATCCACGATGCCATGTGCGGCTAGCAGTGAGGGTGAAGCACACTGCCGCACTGCACTCTGCTACACATATGTAGAGAACGTGGCATTTTATCTGCTGTAATCTACACCAAATAAATGAAAGGCAAGAACTCTACCGAGTTTGGTCATCATGAAACATGTGAGTATGGTTTTAAAGTGAGCTTCGAAGGGTTGTCACATGACCAAAACAACTGTATTTTCCCCCGGTTAGTATGATCAACTCTAACTCGTCAACAGCCTATTCTCTAGGAGTATTTAAGGCCGACCCGTGGTCTGAGCGTGTATGTGGGCAAACTATGAGTAATACTAGAGTATTTCACTGTCCTCAGCTACATTGAGTGGGGCGTATTGGACTTGGACAATAGTGCAAATCCTACTGTCAGTTAATTGATTGATTGCTGATGGTTTAACACATTATCTTCAGCAAGGACCATATTTACAGTGACAAGTTAGTGCTATCTGTTCTACCAGTCTTATTCGTCACATTCACATGCCTACATTGGAATTGACACACAATTCTGAAATGCAGAGTAAAATTAGAGGATGTGATACGGCTCAGTTGTTCTTATGGACTCGGGTCTACAACCTGGTGCTATAGGCTTCTTTCCACAGAGCATGTCACACAGTGAACCACTACCAGAAACATTGGTCCTTCCACTGCGGTCAGAGGGCGGGTTGCTGGTGGAAATGTTATATTCAGAAGAGACAGATTAATCTCAGATCTCGGGCCCTCTCACACAGTCGACACAGGGGTGAGATTAGCTGTCATGAGCATTCTCACCACATTGTGCACTTTGTATTCATGTTACCCAAACCCGTATTGCCACCTTGCAAATTATACTCACTCAAAGTGGTTTTATTGTTACTGCATTGTCTTAGTAAATACCGATAGCTAGGAATTATTGTCTTGTTAGTGCAAATACATTCTTGAAACAGACGAGTACTGATGGCGTGAAGCACTGGGGGGGGGGGGGGGGGGTCTGGGGCATGCCCCGGGGAGATTTTGAAATCTAGAGCGGATAGATACATATTTTGGTGGTGGTGGGGGGGGGGCTTGACTTTCCCCCGCCTTCCCCCGCTAGCTACGGCCATGTAGTATTGCAATGGATTGTGTCAGTGTAGTCTCCGCCACCATTTGGTAGTGGGGCTCATTGCCGGCTACTACAGCAATGTTACAAATTAGGAAATTGTGACAAACTTGTATGGTCCAAAGATCAGTGTCTGAGCATTGCAAACTAATATTCCAGAAATTAAAAGATTTACTTTTTCTTAAAGAGAACACAAATGGCTTAAACGAGGTGTAGTGATTGCGTGGTAATGAATGTGTGTCTTAACCCAATGAAATCATAAACAATATCTACGTAGATTTGATCCTACTTATCCAACTGAAATAGTAGTGTATTCATTCTTAATTTCTCTAGGGTTTCCCCCGTTAAGACAGTTAAAACTCCTTGGCTTCGGTATGACCTACTTAGCTTCCACTGGTGTGCTCATAGAACTTATTTTGTATGATTGCACTTCAAATATCAGCATAGTGTGCCAAATTATCATACAGTTTACTCCGAACTAAGCTAGATAAGGGTATGATTGTCAACCTGGGCCCATATGTATGAGCCAATTTTTAACCGGACCAGGGTTAAAGGAGGGTGCCGGGTTAGCTAACCGCAGAGTTCCAAATGTGTCATGGGGGATGTATGTGACCAAAACGCGCCCGAGTTAGCTAACGTTTCAGTTATTTATAGATTTGGGAAATCCCTCTGCGTTTGTAGCCATATATTAGGCTCAAATATATTAAATGCTATCATATTTAACAGAATTACATATGCAATAAGTGAAATTTGATCAATTTAACCATAAATTCGAACCCTCCTTAAGGCTACCGCCGCATTGGCGGCGATATTAATAGTTATGTTTTCGAATCGACGAACGTAAAGTAAACAAATCGCCGCTGCCGCCGCCGCCGCCACCGCATCGACGTCGCTTTACATACTGGCGACGGCGGCGGTTTGTTTACTGTACGTTCGTCGATTCGAAAATATAACTATTAATATCACCGCCAATACAGCGGTAGCCTTAATAACGCTTCGAATTTAGGGTTAATTTGAATAAATTTCACTTATTGCGTATCTAATTCTGTTAAATATGGTCGCATTGAATAGATTTGGCCCGAGTCGGTCCCTAACCCCACCTTTAACCCTCGTTTCGCTTGGGGTTAGTGCAGGCGACTTTAAACTCCCCGAGTTAGTTTAACCCCGACACATACATATGCAGTTTTCGCCGCTAACCCGGGAAATCCGCACGACGCTGGGTTACGACCTCTAACCCGGGCTCATACATATGGGCCCTGATGCATAACTTAACAACAAAATTAATAGAACATGAAACCAACAGATTATGCAACTTAAAATTTGTATTGAAAAATTGCACCGACGCTCATACCGTAATGACAGTCGGACAATCATCAAATCACAATTGTTATAAAATCGTAAACTCATCAACCACAATCTTCACTATTACCTCTTATCTAATAAACCAGCAATTAATCTCGGTAGTCATATGTGGTTAAGTCTTAATGAAGAGAGTGCTCTGTTATTTTCGGTTATCCGGCCTGATTTAGTGAGCAACATCCGGGTATCCAGAGCTTCTCTTCTCAATATTACCATGAGAACAATTGAATTATATTCAAAAATAATATAACGACAATCACTATTCGCAATGCTCCTACCAATTAAACAGGTGAAGGAGCATTTTGAAATGTCAATGGCGATGGGTCTGTTCTGACTCATTCTGAAAGGTTACTCCACGAAGAGGTCACTGAAGATTAAACAGTTATTGCCAGTGTTGCGGTTTCCCAGGGACACCAGTTTGCCAGGGACACATTGCTTCTGCGCATGGGTCAAAATCGAACAGCATCGTCACTAACCTTATAAATTTAATATAATGTTTTTGGTAAAGATGTTTTCTATATGTGTACCAAACGATTTGTTTCTAGGTGGTGTCGTTTTAGAGATATTTAACGTTTCCTGTATTTTCTGTATGAAGATTGCTCACGGCCATTGACAATGCCTTGAGTTGGACGGTACGCGCAGTGAAAAACATTAGTTTTATTCAAAATTAATAGAAATCAAGAACCCTAACTTTATCAATTTAATATAATCTTAATGGTAAAGATGTTTTCTATATGTGTACGAAGCGATTTGTTTCTAGGTGGTGTAATTTTAGAGATATTTGATTTTTTCTGTATGAAGATTTGCTCACAACCGTTGACAATGCATTTGAATGGAAGTGTCCCTGGCAAACTGGTGTCCCTCGGAATCCGCAACACCGGGTATGGAGACTGAGCCATAAGGGATTCTGGAATGAAAATTGATCAGATATTAATATATATTAATTGATTCAATAGAAAATTGCACAACTCCGACGGGCTCAAACCCGATATATTAGTGATAGGGCGTTTATAAATTTGCTTAGCTTTCAAAGGTTAACCATTATGATCAGTAAAGCCTGAGATTTCAATATATTTTAATATATAACTAGTTATAGTAAAATACCAAGGGAAATCTTGGACCAACCAGTCATATATCAGTTTGATCATACTTCGCAAGACAAGAGGCAACCAGCCGCCAGTATAGGGAATGCGTTATTAGCCGAATTTACCTGTCTACTGCAAATTAGCTCTTCACAACCACTTCTGGAAAATATACTTTAAACATTTTATTTTCGAGGACATGAACAAAATAACACTTTACTTTAACTATTTCAAGTATTCTGTATGGGTCTGGTCAACCTGTGTATGTTTTAACTTGAGAACCAGATTAGAGTTCTTGACTCTAACCATGCCATATGTGTATCCAAACATAATCTGCATGATGTGTCATATTTAAAGTGTTTGGGGTCAAAGGTGTTGGTGTCAAATGTGTTGGTTTCAATGCTGTTATATTTATACTGTTATATTGATGAGTCTTATACACTAATATAGTTAAATGTCATGTGGAATGGGAGAGGGGCGCTCATTCGGTGTGATTGCTAGGGACTCAGAGATAGGAAACGACACACCAACAACACCTGCCGCGCCTACCTCCCTGCCACTCATCGCCCCTCCCCATCAACTGACGGACTAGCCCTGCCAGCCAACCACCTCCAGTGAATCACGGCAAACACCTCACCACCCACTTACCCTGGCGACACAAACCACTCAGTCTCACAAACCACGTCGGTTTCTAATCAATCCACCCGCACCTCTGCACCACGCCCCAGATCAACCAATCATGACAACATTATACAGTAACCTCTCTAACCAACCACCTTCACGTATCGACCACTCCCCTATTTCGATCGCTTTATTTGGGTCCCAAATAATCAACCATACAATACCATTTTAACGATTAAGAAAACTCCCATACCTGACCACCTCCCTAAATGGTCGGTCGATTTAGAGAGGTTTTAATGTACATTTAAAGACACATACATACTATTACTTTTTGATATTTTTGATTCATGATTTATATGATGATGGTTTAATTTTATTTAAATTGATGTTTCACAGTTACCTGTTATTATTTAACTATATTCACATATAACCCATATAATAATTGATCACTGTATGTTGGTACATGACGCTGTTCCTAGCTTAGACTTGCCCTGTTCATGACAAAAGACCCTGAGAGGCTGTATGTCAAACTTGAAATGCTGATATATATAAATAAAGCCATGTTATTCACACTCATCCTCATCAACCTCTGTCTTGCCAGCAATTATATTAACATGTTTTAAAGTAAAACCTCTCTAACCGACCACCTCCACAAATTGACAACTCCCCTATATCGATCGCTTTATTTGGGCCCCCAAACGATGACCAATACAATACCATTGTAATGATAAAAAAAACTCCCTCAATCGACCACCTCCCTAAATGGAACATTTAATGTCGGTCCCATGGTCGGTCGATTTAGAGGTTTTACTGTACATTGTAGTTTCTTATTTATTTTCATTATATAATTGAACCGTACAAATTGTACCCTACGTAAAATGTGCTAATTGCTAATTCGTGTATATTTCACTGTTCGCAGGATGTCGATTCAGCAAAGCAGTGTGCCAGAGGAGCGAGGAATGTATGGACGGTCAGTAACCCTCGTTCTTATTGCTTAATTCCGTGGTCAGGTGACTCATACACCAATCGGTGAATAACGTGGATTCATCAATATGCGTTTTAGGTTTATAGTCTGGTAAGAGCTGAGGTGAACCGGAAAGGTTGGATGAGTTGAACACTCTCTTCTTGTGTAACAAGTGATGGGATTCGAAGCCTGGGTTCGAATCAGGCATAGTCAAACCAATATGTTAGAAATTGTGACTTATACTAATTATAGGTACACAGCCTGGGACGTGGCATTACTTGGATCAGGCACATAGCAGTGCAATGATGAATACCGATTGTCTGCATTTTACATTCCTCACATTTAATCAGTACATTAAAAAAAATCACAACACAAATCAAACAATAAACATCTAGATGAATATAAACTTAACGAATTCAAATTTATGGCTGCTTTATAGAACTGCCACACTGAGATACCATAGAACCACCATGATACAATATCCGACTCAGTCATTGTTGTGATACTGAACCAACCAATGCGCTGCTTTATATATACAGCAGAGAAGTACCAATTTGTTGAAGCTTTAGGTTTTTCTCGGCTTTTCCTCGGTCGGAGATCGAACCCACACTAGAGGACGCTCTACTTGTTCAGTTAAAAAATATAGAAGTGTCCTTACTGGTGTTAACTTTATGGGGTATTTATTTATAAGTGGTTTAGTCGTGGTAATAATTGCTTTGTCAGCATGCATAGCGGCAGGCACTGCTCAAGTATGCCTTCATAACGAGTCTATGACGATCGTGGATGTTTATAAATAGACCAGTGCATCACCCAATGATTCCCGGCGAGCGGTTAGTCATATACTGAACAACGTCAAGGCATATTGCGCATATATGTGAGTGGGGTGGGGTGGGGGGAGGGGGGTAGCTGTCTAGAATAAAGCATACAGAAAATACACAGACGCCATACCCAATAGGCCACCCTGTCTAGCGCTAGTAGGTTACGTGATCACATAGGCGGCTAATGAGGTTAGACGGACTTCTAACTGGACAGTAGTCCCACGACCTCCAGCTTAAACCCGATGCATATTTCATGAGGTGGTTTATATAAAGCCTGACCGGAAGTGGAGGCCGAATCAGCAGAGCACAGGCTTCCCATGTCGAACGTCAAGCTACCAGAGTGCGCACTGTTACAAGTCAGTACCCATCCTACTATGATCATAGATGTTGCTAGGATGAAAAACCATAACAACAAACAATACCAAGCCACACCCCGACACGGGGTTCCACCACATGACAATAGCGGCTCCCGGTACACACGGGCGGGGCCCCGTCTCGGGGGGGCGGTGTCGGGGCGCACAGTGTGTGAATGAGGTTCTGCGCACTGCAGGGAACTTCGCCAAAGTCAATCTGAACACTTGCTCACCTGGTTTTAGTATGTACTCAATTATATGAGTAATCGCTACAGCTTAACAAAGTATTCATATTCTATTGCTAGAAACACTATGGGCATTTCACTTGCAGTCCAATGAGTTTCTGTCATTTTCTGAGATACATATATAAGATTGATCGCTAGAATCTATTGTACCTTAGTACACCCCTTTAAAATGACTAACTTAGCATATATTTGATGTGCAGACATGCCAAATTAATAGTGGCATGTTTGTCCCACCTCTGACTGCGTAGCCTTCAGCAATAACAGTAGGGTTCAGCAATAATAGGTTTGGTTAAATTGACATAGTATGGTCCTTCTATGTACCAACACATATTTAATAAGTACATCAATATCTAAGTTGGATAAGTAGGTTCACATCAAGATAATTATTTTGATTTTGAAATATTCATGCTTGTATCGGACTATGCAGCTTTAACCCTACTGAGAATATTCATGGGGGTACTGACTTGTGACAGTACGCACTCATTGCAACTTTATCGGACTACAACACTGGGACATGGTGCCACTAGCACCATGCCTCGATATCTCACTCAGTCGTATTGAACCACCCAGTGATATTAATGCCGATGCACAAGGGAATGCAGCGACAAATATTGATTTAGTAAATGCTCGGTTTGTTTGAATCAGTCGATAATTGAACCGACGAGCTTCCCTCTACCCACTCGGCCATGCCGTCCGGTAGGCCACATAGTCTGATGGAACTGTGTAAGTGACACTACCTAGATCACCCGCCTTCGGAGAGAGAGAGAGAGAGAGCTCTAATTACACTGCGTCGAACCTTAATGCAATAGTCCCTAGAGCTGAACACATCACGTGACATCGTACAACCAGCCACCTAGTTACTCCGCCCCAACCTCCAGCCGCCGCTATCACCCTCCAACCCGCCCACCGACACTCGAACCAAACCCCGCGCCGCCCACCAACACTCGAACCAAACCCCGCCCCGCCCACCGACACTCGAACCAACCCCCGCCCACCGTGACACGCTGGTGCTGACGTGATCTATTTGCTTAAAGGGCACCTGACGACGAGGGACGGAGGGTGGTGTTGGCTAGGTGGTTCGGGGCACCCACTTCCTGTGCCGGAAGTCATGGGTTCGACCCCGGGTCATGTCACATCAATGACCTTCAATACTTGTCGGATTCTTACCTGACGTTTAGTATTACGCCCTAGAACTAATCGGTGTTCATCTTCCCAATAGCGAAGTTATTATCAGGGAGAGGACAAGTTCATGCGGACGCGAAATATCGCTATTTACAATAGGTAGGTAGGAACTACTAGTTGGCGCACTACAGGGGTCACATTGTACGTGCGAGTCGTGGTGCCAATGGTACGGTATGGTATCCCCTATAGGAGGACATCGCTATACAATCGCCATGAGTGAGCACTGTCACAAGTCGGTGCCTCTCCTGATATGACGTCAGAGATTTCTAAGGCATAAAACCACAAACCAATAAGTTTCTAGGCATTAATTCCCCAATCAATCTCCAAGGATATTTAAGAAAATATATTCAAAAGGTTAAATAGTTGACAGCTATCAGCTACTGTGATGAATTTTAATTAAACATAACCGTTGATCTCGTCTGCTAAGCGGGGAATGGAAACAGATGAGCCAGTTCCAAGCGGTTAATGTGGCTTTGATTAATATACAGAAATTGCTTGCTGATTTGAAAAAACTAAAATACTATTAATGAATGGAAGAGTGATGAGTGAAGAGTGATATATCCATATGTAACGTATAGCGAATTATACAAACATAAACCATATGCAGGTGGCGCCGCCATGGCAAAAGAGGGGAACTAGACCCCTGAGTATAATATGTGTAGTTAGATAGTATCACGTAGGGTAGAGATCAGAGGGGTCAGGTGGACTCGTTCTTGTTTAGACTCTCATTATGTATTATATAAAGCATATTAAGTACACCAATATATATAGATAGTATCACGTAGGGTAGAGATCAGAGGGGTCAGGTGGACTCGTTCTTGTTTAGACTCTCATTATGTATTATATAAAGCATATTAAGTACACCAATATATATATAATGCGTACATTTTGGTTTGTTTGTTGGGGGGGGGGGGGTGAGTGGCTGCATGATCATATTTATTCAGTGAATAAATACATATATTGCTGTATAATTCATTATGCGAATATATATATCATATATATTACAATTAATTATGTCATTCGTGTATGCATGGTGTCAACCAATTATTCACTGTGCTCTACTGACCTACAACAGAATCCGAGGCTGGCGCCGATTACAGATGCTTTTGAGACTTCACTCATGTATGCCTGACTCACTCGCCACAACTTATATATTATATATATATGCGCATGCATAAGACGCTTTAGATAATTTGCATGGACAAGTAAAACTGAATCCTGGAGACCTTGCTCTATATGACGACAACTGTGAACGAGGTGTGTGGAGGTGGGAGGTGGGAGGTGGGGAGGTGGGTTGCATGTAGATGGGGGCAGGGGGTCGTAGTGAATGAGGTCAGTGGAAATGAACACCCAATTACTGCAGCATCCTCACTGAATGACGGCTTCTGATACTGTCATGAAGAGTGACTGATACGCAGGTATCATTGTGCTATTACCGAGTCGGACCTGTATGTATACATATATATATATATAGTCATACACATATAGACACATATATATATATATTTAAATACACGTATACATATACGTATAGGTTGCTCTGCTGCTGGACATGTTCTGTACCATGCTGTCACAAGCGATATGGCTACTTTGCAGGACCTGTTTCGCTATTATCTGGATGAACTAGTGTAGATCAGGTCCCCTGCATTACCATAATAGGAAATGATAACCGAACCTTATTATATAACTCAGAAATGATTCACCCTGCCCTATATCCAATGCCTTCACGGACGACCAGCCTACAACGAGAAGCCTCCACAATGGTATAATTAGCACTAATATGATGCTCGTCTGACGGGTATTGTCACCGTGTTGTACACACTGTTTGGACACTGCCAAACGTGCTTTTGGATATATTCAAGTATTCTGTGATCCTAGAAGTGTTATAATACTGTGTCACTTGCTATCTAATCTATTTTACTCGTCTATAATGCAACTTAATATATATCTTAAGCGTAAATAATTGATAAACCTGATAAGTTAAATGACTGGAAGACCTCCTAGTACCCTGGCGGTGAGAAGATAACGATTTAGATGAATCAATTATGTACAAACATGGACATATTTTTAATGATAAATCAAGCACTGACTTCAGAGTTGATGCTATTTACATTACATATCACCATGTTTAATTTCTTTAGAAGTACACTCTCTAGTTAAATCGTATATATCCTTTCACCATGTATACTTCCTTTAGAATTCAACTCTCTAGTTTATCTACTACACTCCTGGATGAGCCAGACTACGTAAACATATTTATTAATTATAAGCAATGCTTTGACTCCACAGTATTGACCATTTATGTAGAAATAACACATTTCTTTGAGAATTTCTTGAAGATTTATACTGCCTATCATGGATAAGCCTGAATAGACTTGTTTTCACCATTATACAGTTTGTTGATAGAAAGCCCAAGCCTACACTTTTACCGACCCAAGGGATTCTTAACCTCCCACACCACATAGATATGGTATGAGAGCAACCACTCTTTGATGACATTGTAAGTTATACACAGAGGTGGAAATCCAAATTGGCAGAGGTGGAGGAGGGGGAATTAAACTATATAATTTATCTACACACCGGGATGAGGTAGTGTAGATGGTCCCTATTTATTTGTGATAAATCGAGAAGTCACTCCTCAGGGAAACATATTTATATAACCATTCCCGTATAGAATGTCTTTAGAATGTAACTTCCTAATTAATCTGGGCTCCTGCCCCACCAGATTGTATGACTAGGTAGGTATCTATGGCTTATCGGTCTGGTGCCAGGGGTGGAGGGGGCTGTAATATATGTTGCAATATACACAACATGTGTGTGTCAGCGAAGATGGACCAGATTGCGTATCGACTGCTGGACTGCTAAATACTGCAGCCGGGTGTGTGGGGGCACTAAGAATGTTGAATGAATCGATCAGTTACAAAAAAAGGATTCAATTGATTTGTTTTCTTCCGGAGTGATTAAGATGTTACCAGGCACGCATATCACATAAACCTCTTTTATATATATATGATAACAGCGAGAAGTAAACGGGGTGGGGCCAGTCTTAAATTAGGCAGTGATGAGGACGCGAGCAGGTGGTTGTTTGCGGGGGGTTGGAGGGGTGGACGTGGGGGTGGGGGTGTACCAAATGTCCTGTGGAGGAGGGAATGATGGTGGTGTGTTTATCCATTCACCGCGCCCCTCACCATTTCACCCCCGGGTTAAAACCATCACTTATTTCCGCATGGTCTTGTAGAATACGCGACTCTGGCAATAAATGATTGCGATTTACCTAATATATTTATCTAAAAAAGATGACAGAAATTCAAAACTATTGGATTTTGCAACTTCAATATTTCAGCTTCCTCTCCTTAATCAACTAATTTACCCCCAAAAGAAAATAAACGGAGAAGTGGGTATATGTTTCTCGGAATGTGAGTAAAGTGCTTATTTTTACGTCCGACCATAGACACGCTGGTTCCGCTAGGATCTCTGAAGTTAAGCAACACTGAGCCTTGTCAATACGTTATTCCGAGTTTCGCTGGTCCTTCAGTAAAACCTAAAGCTGGCACCCGGTCCGTCGCGTCCTAGATACAGTTTACACAGCGGAATGTGGGTGGGGAGTGTGTGTGTGCAGGGGGGGGGGGGGTAATATCCATGCACCATCATACACAAAGTGCTATTTTCTCTCATGTAAATATGTGTCAGGACAATTTCACTGAAATTGTCCTGACACATATTTTCACCGCAATTTACATTAGGAACTAATATATGGCGATAATCATGACAGGTTTGGTGATCAGTGGGCGTGTGGTTATCAGTGAAAAGTGGCATAACATGTTGGGCCTATAATGAAGGATGGGGCTGGGAGGTGCACCAACCCTAACTTCCGGTGTAGCTGCGACCTGGCGTGCTAGATCTCAGCTTGAATCCTCCCCGAGGGCAAGCGGAAGTCGGGGTACCTGAGTTGGAGGCCACTTGGAATACGAGATGACATAGACTCCCTGCTGCAGGTTTAGAGCAGTAGTGGATAAGTGGGGCGAGGGCGCTATTAGGGATCGCCATAGAAAGTCAGCCAGTGGCAGTTAGCCGACCACAAAAATAAAATAAAATAAAGAGTGACATACTTTATGCAGTTCTTTAACAAAAAAAAACACATCACATATATAATAGGTTAGTGCAGCTGTACCCGCCGCACACCTAGTCACACCGCAGTATTAGTCATATGCTCTATAATCTATTATGGGAATATAAACAAGGACACTATCTATCTTCAGTTCCCTATGTACTAGTATATTCACTGTATCCTATCTAACTGACTCTGTGTAGTACAGCGTGGGCCACACTAGCACCACCTGTGAGGGGCTCTAAGCACTGTATGCCACATTTTAACTTTCGTAAAGGGCCAGTAACATGGGCAACACAATTTTACTTCATCACAATTATCAAATATGACTATTCATAGTTTGTATGTACCGATACGATCAAGGTTCGTGGAGGGGGGGGGGCTATGTCGGTAAGTTGCGAATATTACATATATTCATCCCTAATGGCCCTCCTTAAGCTGTTAAGTGATGTAGATCAAGGAATAGAAATAGAACTGAAACAGGTTCAGACTCATGCATCACTAATTAGAGAAGGGTTATAAAGAAGCGTTTCACTGCAATTGAGTTCCCCAAATGTAAATACAGCAAAGCCTACTTGGGCTGATAGTAAATTTGAAACCCTTTGGCAATGCCTTCCAGTCTGTGATATCACCTATCTCTACCGGACGAGGTAACTGAATTGCTGGCTGCCTTCCGTGGGGAAGGTCGTGGGTTCAAACTCCACTTCCTGGCATGGCACTCGCCATTAAAGCGACAGGGCAAGACTGGTTTGTTCAGTGTCAGGATAATGTGGCGGAGTGGGATATCAGGGCATGATGCCATTGGTCCGGTCTACCAGTGAGACATCACTATGTAGTATCATGGTATGACTTTAGATGTAGCTAGGACGTAAAACCCCAACACGCAACTGCACAAAGCACCAATACCTTCCCTGTCTGACGTCACCAAATGGGCTATATGAGATATACCTCAGTAGGTAGAGATTGATCTGTCCAGAAATATCTGACTAAATAAATCACGCCTATTCTTATTAGGTCTAATTGTAATGCAGTTGATCTTTGTAGAACATGAATGAGTCAATTAAGACATCGTGAATATTCATGAACGGAGAATACCTGTTGAAATCATGTCACCAGGGCTTCAATATTCCCATGTGGGCTTTGGTTGTTTATTGTTGTTTTACGTCCTAGCAACATATATGGTCATATCAGGAAGCGTACCGACTTGTGACAGTACGCACTCATGGAGACTTTATAGTGCTGCCCCACTGGGAGACCAGGCTGCCAGCACCATGACCTGATATCCCACTCAGTCACATTATTCTGACACTGAGCCAACCAGTCCTTGACCTATCCTAATAATGCCGAGCGCCTGGCTATAGGAAGCGACAAGTATCAATTTTTAAGTATTCGGTTTGGCTCGACCAGGGTTCGAACCCACGATCCCATGGTCTACCAACACGGGAAATGGACGCTCTAACTCATTCAGCCATCCGGTCTGGTCTCCCATGTGGGAGATCGGGAGTTAGATTCAGGGCCGAGTCAAACCAATGACTTACACAATTGATACTTGTCTTTTCCTAGCTTGGCACTCTGCATTAATAGGATATGGCAAGGACTGGTTAGCTCAGTGTCAGGATAATGTAGCTGAATGGGATATTAGGTCATGGTGCTGGCGGTCTGATTTCCCAGTGGGGCAGTACTATAAAGTGACCATGAGTGTGTACTGTCACAAGTCGGTACCTGTCCTGATATGACTGTAGATGTTGCTAGGACATAAAGCTCCAACAACCAACCAACTGCATCCGGTGACATTCCCGGCGTGCTGATAACTACTTCACGACACACCACACCTCGGATTGGTTGGGACCCGCCTGCTGCAGTGCAAGTTGAAGAAGCCATATGTGCAGAACGTGAAGGGTTAATGTTGTGTTCGGGTGCGTTCCCCCCTCCCCCCCCCAAGCCCCACTCGTGCTGGCCATGTTCTATTTATAGACCGGCGTGACGTCAGAGCGCGCTGGTAACGGGCGGGGGTGGAGCTGGTCGTTAATGTGCGGCGGGGGCGAGTGTGTGGGTGGGTGTGTGGGTGTTGTGGGGGTGTGGTAACTGGGGCGGGAGAATCCCTGACACACACAAGTCTGGTTATCAGCCATAGGCAGGTCAGGGTGACAGCTACACTCTCACACTGATGTTTAAAGGGTTTTTAATTGATTAATTGTTCTAAGGGGAGTCATATACCCTAATTCTGGTAGCAACTGGTGTCATTTTGAGGATATTGATTGAGTGGGTAAATTGTTTTGTTTGTTGGGGTTTACTACCCTAGACATATCTAAGCAGATTTCAGGACGGGTTCTTACTTGAGACAGCACCATACAGTCATCACAACTTTATATTGCTGCCCCATTAGGAGCCCATACAACAATGAGTCGATATCCTACTCAGTCACATTATCCTGAGACTGAAGTAAGAAATCCTTTCAATATCCTTTTAATGCAGAGTGCCAGGCTGGGTAGCGACACGTATACATTTTGTAAGGCATTGGTTTGAGTTGACTGGGGTTCGAACCTACGATCTTCTGCAGAGGAAGTCCTGGCTGTTGCTGGACTGAAAACGAATCACCCTATTCTAGCAACGGTCATTTATAAAATGAACCAACTGACAACAGATGGGTATGATATCCACCTGTGCTGGGTGCCTGGCCATGCTGGCATACAAGGAAACGAACGAGCTGATCGGGCTGCGAAGAAGGCCCTGAACTGTGATCTTGAACCGTGTCTGATCCCTCACTCTGATCTGAAACCACTAATAGCCACCCACATAAAATCCAAATGGCAACATGAGTGGGATGAAAACATCAATAAACTTAAAGAAATTGAACCATCTGTGGGAAAGCCACCACAGACTCATGCGGGAGGTCGGCGGGACCAAGTGGTCCTTAGTCGCTGCCGTGTTGGCCACTCGTGGCTTACACATGCTTTTCTGCTCAAGGGGGAACCTCCCCCTGAATGTATTGGGTGTCAGTCCCCACTGACACTCAAACACATTTTACTAAGTTGCGTTGATTTTTTGGCCCTGCGCCAACGGTTCTACACTGCAGGCAGTATGCATGACCTTTTTACTAAGGTAAAACAGGAAAACATTTTAGCCTTTTTGAGGGCAGCTGGACTGTACCATCTTATATAGTTTACTAAATGGATTCTATTAATTATTAATGAAACTTTTCTTTTTCTATGGGAATTTGTTTCCCTTGACCACAGATATATGATTGTGAGCTTTCTAATTTAATTAGTGTCTATTGGCACATAATTGATTGTCTGCTTTTACATGTAAAAGCGACGGTTTGAACAAAAAACAAACATTTCTCGCCGTGAATATGGCCTATGCTGCCGACACTGCGTAAAGCAACCAGCAATCAATCAATCAATCAATCAATCAAGCAGAGGAAACCAGTCAGCGCTCTCAGTGATTCGGTCTTTCCGGCCGGTTGAACAAGTTTCTAGAATCGTGTACTAGTGGTGATCTATACAGCATGTAGCAGAGCTAATCAATAAACTATACAAACTAATATGTAGGCCTATTTCACACTATCCTACGTACGTGCTAACATCTATAGCTCATATTAAAAACAAGTGGCACCAGAACTGATTGAATGATTCATCTTTTAAATTGCTCCCAATATACTGGTTCGTAACATTAAAGGCCCTGTCACACTATGACGTTTCTCACGAACGCGCTTCGAAACATGGCGACGTGTTGCATTTTTGGGCGAAACATTGGTACACGTTCGGTACGTTACCGGTGCGTTACCGGCGCATTACCGGCGCGTTACTGGCGCGTCGGTACACGTTGAGGGATAGCAACACGTGAATCGACAGGTCGGCGGCAATCGGCACGCTTCGGGCCGCGTCAAGGTTTTGTGCTTGCACAAAACTTTCGACGGGCCGCAACGCATGTCAGCGCGTTGGCGGGCGTGTTACAGACGCGTTAGCAACACGTCGACACCCATTGGCGGCGCGCCGGCAGAACGATGGCAGGACGTTGATCAATGTCGGTTAACATTGGCTTTTTTTCCCCCAAAATGCGACCGTTCCGTTGGCGCGTCCATCACGTCCGTCACGTCCGTCACGTCCGATCGACGGGTAGTTGGTGCAATATTGGCGTTGTTCCAGCATTTCTTGGCACGTTGGACGTGTTGCCGGCGCGCCTGGACGCATTGGCTGCGCTGTGTGGACGCGCTGCGGGCTCATCCTAACATGTTGCTGGCGGCTATGTATGCGTTGACACGGTACTAACACGACACCAACACACCATCAATGCGCCGACAGCGCGCCGACAACACGCCGATGGCATGCTGGGAACCCGCTGGCGGGACGTTGACATGTTGTTTCGCCGCGCGTCGAAACGCATTGGCCGCGCACCAAAAACATGCCACTAACACGCTACAACCCGTCAAACTTTCTCCCAAACCGCCGAAGAGTTGGACATTTGTCGACGGGTTGCAAATATTTTGCACGTTGCCGGTGCGCCGGTGAGAAACGTCATAGTGTGACAGGGCCTTTAGCAGTCCAGTGCTCACTATTTCATCTGTTTCAACTCCTGCGATATGTGTTATAATTACCTTATTATGATTTTGACCTATTCATCAGTATGATTATATATGATATTACATCTCCATCTACACACGGCTTAGTTGGTGAGTGAACAGACTGATTTCAAATGGGTTAAAGTCAATCCACCCACCCAAGTTGCCTACAAGCGGAAAAAGTGTAAGCATTATTGTCCGAAGCAGACGAATGAAATAAAGACACTGGCTGACATCCTATGTGCGGGATCGTAGTTTTAAACCCGACCACCTGAGAGCAATGCCTTACACAGTTGATATTGTCACTACCTAGCCTGGAACTCTGCATTACTAGGATAGGGCAAGGACTGGTTTACTCACGATAATGTAAATTAGTGGAATATCAGGTCCTGGTACCAACAGCCTGGTATCCCAATGGAGTAGCACTATAAAGTGACGATAAGTGGACCCTGTAACAAGTCATTACCCGCCATTGCATGACCCTAGATGTTGCTATGATGTTGGTTGGTTGTCGGAGTTTTACGTCCTGCAACATCTAAGACCATATCAGGAGATAGTGCTATGATGTAAACTCCAACAAGCAAAGCACGCACGGTTTTTCTCAACCTCAATTTGGACGCGTGCAATATGAGCTACTGGTCGTACAGTAAATAGTCTCATTTACCTTACATATACCTGGATGGTGATGTGGAGTATTATTGATTCTGCAATTTGAGATGATTGCTGCCTGTGTTGTGTGTGAGTAGCCGGAGAGATTATTCATTATAGCGTGGACCATGTGAATAATTGAAAGCTGTTTGGTGTATATCCTGAGGAATGAAGGAACAACACACCACAGTTACTTCAGACCTTGGTGGCATCCCCAAATTTATTTTGCTAAGGCGAGAATAGAAATGTCCTGTTGCTACCCACTTGGGTCACACATAGCATTTCATCAGGGGTGACTGCTAGCCATGGGTGGAATGATCCATTATAGGGACTGCCGCTGCTGGCATGTTGCCATCTGTTGATCCGTCTGACCAGCAAGGGTCAGCATAGTTGAAACTGCCACCGTATGGTAGTGGGGCTCATCATGGACTACTACATTGCTAAAGGATTAATTACTACTAAGGAAAGCATGAATTTGCTTGATCGATGACACGCCTTTCACACAATACCCAGTTTTAAGGACATTCTGACATTGGAAAATACACAAATTAACCTCCTTAAAAATGATTTACTGGCAGCTTTGAGATTATCAGGGGAGATAATTATCCCTCTGCCTGCCCCTCTCTTTCTTGCCACAGGACAGGAGATGGCCATGGCTCATCGTTTTGTGAAGGGGGCTATTGATGAAAGAAGCACAGTAGAGCCGGTATTACTTCTCTCATGAGGTCAGCTAACTATATTTCACTTTCCTCTTTCTGAATGGCGACTGCAGTTGTAGGGAGGGTAGTCTAGGCTCAAACTCTTGCACATTCGAGCTCATTGTGAGCAAAGCTCTGACGTCCACCTTCCTCCACCTCCTCCACCCCCATCCTACTTGGAGCGGATATCACTCAGGTTACACAGATCCAGGGAACAGGTAATGGTCACTAATCAGCTCTGCCAGTCTGTAGGGTCTGGCGATTATCCCAGCTGTTTGAGATTAATCTGGAGTAGTTTGTTTTTTTGTCCAATGCAGTGTTATGTTTGTTGCATGGGTAATCCAAGTGTAATAGGGGAGTTGGGGAGACATTAATGTGTATCATTTGATTTAATAGCGAAATAGCGAATGGTAGACAGGAAGTGTGAACACTTATTTGTCTCTCATTTTTGCTTGAGTGCAAGTAAATAAGCAACACAAGGAATAATTAGTAGCATGTGGTGAATAAGGGGCCAAATTTCCATGGATCATCAGCCCCTGCCTTTTCTAATCTGTTCTTGAATGAATTCATTGACTCGGCATCAATAACATTTTGTGGGAGACTGTCCCATATATTTATGATCCTGTTTGAGAAACTGTGTTGCCTTAACTTTGTAATGGCTCTCGGTTTTACTAGTTTGAGAGTATGGTCCCGACTGCCTTCTCTTTTATTCAAGGTGAAAAATTGGTTCATATCTATTTTACCAAAACCTTTCATAAATTTAAATACTTCAATTATGTCACTTCTTTTCCTTCTATAGGAAAGGGTAGGAAGTTTCAATTCCCTAAGCCTTTGTTCATAGGGTAAGTCCTTTATAACTGCAACTAATTTCGTTGCATGTCTCTGAACCGTTTCGAACTCCAGAATATCTTTCCGAAAAATTGGGCTCCAAATTTGTGGACAATATTCCAAAATTGGCCTAACAAGAGACTTAAATAGAATGAGAAAATTGTTCTTGTTGAGGCGATGAAAAGTTCTTTTAATTATTCCTACTCTCTGCTTAGCATTTGAGATGATAGTCCTCACATGTTTCTGAAAGGAGAGTTGGGAGTCGAAGGTTACGCCCAGGTCCTTTTCATAGCTGTCTTGTTGCAGGACAGTGTTCTTCATATTATAGGCATAATGAGGATTATTTTACCCGCAATGAATAATTTTGTACTTCTTTTCATTGAAGGGCATTGCCATTTCTCGGACCATTGTGCGAGTTTCAGATATCCTCTTGCAAGAGATTTTTATCTCTTACATCTTTTATGGCTCAAAAGACTTTTGTGTCATCCGCAAATATTTTTAGGTTTGATGAGACACTGTCTGGCAGGTCATTTATAAATATTTTAAATAATATTGGTCCCAGCACACTTCCCTGAGGATTCCTGAGGTGACATTCTTAAAGGAAGATTTTTTTATTACCTACGACTACCCTTCGCTTTCTCTCAGACACAAAGTCCTGTATCCATTCAGAAATTGATCCGGATATTCCCAGAGCTTTGATTTTGTTTAATAGTCTTTTGTGAGGCACACTATCAAAGGCCTTGGAGAAGTCCAGATAGATGGTGTCCCATGCCAGGCCATGATCCAGCCAGTCAGTCCAAATTTCCATCACTTCTAGTAGTTGTGTCAGGAAGTGAATCCGTGTTGGTCTGGACATATCAATTCTAGTTTTTCCAAGTGTTCTATGACATAATCTCGGATTATGCTTTCTAGCATTTTACAGCATAGGGAGATTAAACTCACAGGTCTATAATTTGATGCCAGGCGTTTTGGTCCCTTTTTATTCAGGGGTTTGACATCAGCATCTTTCCATTGTTTGGGTATTTTCCTTTCAAATAGGCTTTTACGGAATAGAGTTGTCAAAATAGGTCCAATTTGCTCCGAACACTCTTTGGTGATTTTTGCATGGATCCCATCTGGCCCAGGTGCCTTGGAGACATTCATTTTTTCAATTAATTTTTCTACTTTACCTTCTGTTATATCAACGTCACTGATGAATTCTGTGACTCCTGAATCTGGAGAGGGTGGGATATTATCCGTATTTTCATTGGTAAACACACTAATAAAGAACTCATTGAGTAGTTCAGTTTGCCTTCATTGTCTACGATTAGTTCGTCATCACTATTGGCTAGAGCTGGTATGCCATTGCCATTTTTTGATTTATGTGAAGCATAACTCCAGAAATTTTTCGGGTTATTTTTAATGTCTTGGACAATTTTGTCCTCAAAAGTCTTTTTTTGTCCAGTGACATTATCATTTGCAGCATTCCTAGATATAGTGTATTTTCCCCAATTTTCCAATGTCTTATTATTGAAGTAGACATTCCATGCTTTGTTTTTCAATTTTCTGGCAGTGGTAATATCCCTGGACTACCAAGGAGGTTGTTTCCTGGTTGTGAATTTTCTTAGTGGTACATGCCTTTTGATAGCAACTGATAACACATTTTGAAACAGGTCCCAGCACTCTTGCACATTTTGTCCTTAAATTTATTTAGCAAGTCTTGGGACATGATATCATTACTCATGGCAATGTAATCCCCTCTATAATAAGAGTATCTTAGTGGGATGGTCTCATTTTCTTTTTCAACATCAATTTTGAAGGATATGACAGCATGGTCACTCTTTCCAATCGGGGCACCTATCCTGATGTCATCTATAAGATTATCCTTATTGGAAATGACCCAGTCCAAGGGATTTGGGGTCTCATTTCCTCGGAACCTGGTTGGCTGCAGGAAACAGTCATTTAGGTGGTCGAAAATAATCCACGCATAATGGTCATCACGGCAATGTAAGATGCCAGTGGCCCAGTCAATTTCTTTTAAGTTAAAATCCCCAACGATAACCAGGTTATCATGTTTCAATTCTTTTACCTCATTGACTAATTCTAGAAGAGCATTATTGTTTTGCTCACTGCTAAATGGGCTATGGTAAATACATCCTAATATGGTTCTGACTCCATCAGTAAGAATTTCACACCAAATTGATTCGTCAAAAACGTTTTTTGGTGTGAAATGAGTTGCTATCAAATGATTCTGCATACATTATCGTACCTCTTTTCTCTAATGAGTTGGTAAGTAGATAATATCCATTTATTTCCAAGCTTAATTTACTGATCTCGTATAATCTATTTTTTGGACATACTTCATTGACGCATATAATGTCAGGTCTCAAAGAACTGATTTCAACTTCCAGTAATGACTTTTTAGTGCTAGTTAAGACATCTATGTTGGTGTACATAACTTCTAAGGTTTTAATTTTGTTTACTTTATAGTCTATTCTATGGTCTATTTTTTCTGACCTTGCTTTCTTATTTTTAACTCTTTTATGTTCCAGCGAGGACCCCTGACCTTGTATATCCAGTTTTTTGACCGATCAGTTTTTTCCTAAGCAGCTTGTCCATGTTCGCTAAGAGCTTTATGATCTTCTTTGTCGAGATCGTAACATACTCCTATGTTCTTTACTTTATCGGGAGCGTCCTTGAGTTTGTTCAAGTTGCTCATAACAGACTCCTGTGTTTTAACTGAGTCAAATATAACTTTGAGAGGTCTGTTTAATTTCTGACCCTCCTTATATTGGCCGAGTCGGAATGCGTTTTTCAGTCACGCTTCTATGCCAATGGCTTGTAGCAAATCGTCTACCAACCCTAGATCATGGGTATTCCTGGTTGTTGATTCACTACTGATTTTTTCAGGTGCCCTGTGAATGATTACATTCATGGCCCTCTCTTGCCAATTTTTTTTCAGTCGCTTTCTCCACGACTTTTTGAGCCACAATGGTTTTTTTTCACAACTGCCTCTATGGGGCTGGATTTGGTGATGGAACGTGTCTCTTTTTGTTCCCCGGTCGTGTTGCTTCGAACTACATCAGACCAGAGTTTTGTTATATTTTTCTCGACAGACATGTTTACGTCCGTCTTCAGTTCGCCGAAGCACTGCTTTATTAGAGTCGGCAGCGCCTCTTCCATTGACTTAGATACTTGGGCTTGGATGGATGATTCCAAGTCCTCTATTGTCTTTGCCATTGTGTTTAGGTCAGGTTGGGGTTGTTTCTGGCCAACTAGACTTTCTTTAGCTTTTAGCAGCAGTGTTTTTGCTGATTGCTCACAATAGCTGCATGCCTAGAAAATGCTGGGTTTTTAAGGAACACTGCCTCTTCTTCGCTAAGTTTCATGCAAGTGTTGCACATCCATTTAGAGCAGAAATTGCATTCTACCCACATTCCCTTTGATTTTGTTGTGCTGCACTCTCCACAGCAGGAAGACTTTGTAGAGTCGCATTTGTTTTGTATGTCATTGTTTGTGATGGCATTTTGTTTGTCACTGTCAGTGATGCCGATTTCAATGGCTTCCCTAGCAATGTTGTCATCTGGCGGTTTTTCAATTTTTGGGCTGTCTTTTTTGTCCTTTCGTGCTGCCAGTCTCTCCATTCTTTCTACTCCCTTGATCGGTCTACCAATTCCGATCACCCTGTACTAGATTAGATTGATATCCCCCAGTTTGAGTGAAAAAAAAAATATATATATATCAATTTTAATTTTTTTTTGTAGAGCTCCGAGTAAACCTTTTTGGTTAAATTCCTCCTTTGTTATCCTAACAATGCATATTTTGCACCTATCCTCGTGATCCTTATGCTTAGGACAAGTACTTCCGCACTCAGTACAGAGTCAGTGAGTCCCATAGATATACTGTGTGTAGAGTAAACAACCCAACATGCTTTCTACTGGTGTGCTGGTGAGTGATAATAGGGGATTATATCAGTTCACTCAACTCAACAGCGGTTTTAGAGTGATTTACACATTAGATTAATGATCTACCTTGTTCGATTTATCGATGTGTAATTCCCCAAATGCAGTGGGATTCCTGCAGTGTATCAGCACACTCATACATAAATGTGTGCATTGAATGGATGATTGTAGTATTTTACCAGCATGCAGCAATCATTGCCATTACAATTAAACGCAGCTATTCCCATTGGATAAGTATAGCATGCCATGGCCCTGCTCACCCTCCCGAACTAACCTAGATAGTCAAATCACTCCATTGTTCCAGAGTCATGTCGCCATTTCTGAGGACTATGGCTGGTATGGGTGAATGTGTTAGGCGTCCCACCTGAGGACATAATCACGTGACTTTGTTGGCATACACCAGACGTGGTGGCCGAATGGATAGAGCGCAGGCCTCCCGTGTGGAAAGTCCGGAGTCCAATTCCTGGTCGAGTCAAGCCAGTGACTCACAGAATTGATACTTAGGATAGGGCAAGGACTGGTTGGCTCAGTGTAAGGATAATGTGGCTGAGTGGGATATCAGGTCATGGTGGTGGTGGCCTGGTCTCCCAGGGGGGCATCATTACATAGTCGTCATGAGTGTGCACTGTCACAAGTCGGTGCCCATCCTGATATGACCTTAGATATTGCCAGGATGTAAAACTCCAATAACCGACTAACTTGTTGGCGTAGACTAATAGGGATTCTCATTCTGACTATACTTTCCCCAACAATCAGTGAGAATGTTGGCTCTGTTCTGAATGCATTGTTCCACTAACGAATGATGAGAAGTGACAATTCCCAATCAGATTAGCTTTCATACAAATAGTTCTCTGATTGCACCCTGCTAGTGGGCTTTAATCCACTTAACCTAATTCCTATTGAAACTCATGTTGCCATGAAAGACCCGGCTGATAATGCCTCGACAGGAGTGCTTACAGCTACTCACCAACAAACCTGTATGGACATATGTAAACTAATAAACTGACCGAGCAACCCATTGAACAAAAAGAAGTAAAGCTTGTTTTAGTTAATGACGCCTCCAGAGCACATTGATTTTCATATTGTTGGCTATTGGACATCAAACATATGGTCATTCTGACATATTTCTTTGGAGGAAACCCACTGTCACCACGTAGGTTACACTTTCTGATAAGCAGCAAAGGGTCTTTTATATGCACTTTCCCACAAACAGGACAGCACATACCACAGTCTTTGATGAACCAGTTGTCAACTATTGATTGGAACGGAAAATAGCCCAAACTGCAAATGTTTCCACTGAGCAGGATGGATCGGATGATCAACACCTTCACAGGTAGCCACTCTACCGCCTGAGCTGCTACCGCTCAGGGGAAACACATTGATACCCAAAGGGGGTCAGAACCAGCACAACATTACTTATTAAGAATTCTCCTCATCCAAGAGGACTATCCATAATTTGGATATTTTGAAACATTTGCTTTTCTGTGAGTTATTTAGGGTCCCATTAAGTTTGAGGGCGTGACGTGTAGTTAGGCCCTCACTATTAAAATGATTCAGCAGCAATTACCCTTGATTACATGTTAGAATTATGTAGGCCAGTGCAAACTTACAAGGTATTATTATATAGGACATTATCAAATAACATTACATATAGCCATGTGTGGTGTCAAAGCGTTGAAAGCATGTAATGAAAGCTCTTTACAAGGGTAGATCCATCAAATTCCCTGTGATTGGACATATATATATATGATATATATAGTGATAATGATCATCGTATATGTTGGTGCCTGCAGAGGTGGGGACGGAAAGCATTTCCAAGTAAATTACCCTTATCCATATTTGGTCATCCATAGTCACGTGACGGTTTGTTCAATAAACAATTCCATGTAAGGCCGTCTGCCTCTTATGTCATCATCTGCAAAACACAAGTGCCGTGACAGAGTGACCTGAGGCGTGACTTGGCAGGACATCAAGTGTTCGTCCCCTGTCCCACCGTCCACACAAACACCCAGCACTTATAATAGGTTTGCCAGGTTGGTTGACCACGATGAGGGATGTCAGTCTGAAACATTCGCAACTGACTCTCACATGATTCTAAGTACATCTCAGGTTATCAAAGTTCACCGCAGTTAATTCTCCATATGGTAAGCCATGCTTACCTACATTAAAACAGGTCACGTGTTATTACCACGCCACCTATCACTGAAAACATTGCTTTTGCTAAACGATGCCTGGTAGAGCATATTTAACATTGGCCTTGCTAAACGATGACTCGTAATCGTATATATATATTTAACATTATCCTTGCTAAATGATAACTGGTAGGCGATATTTACCATTTTCTTTGCTAAGCGATGATTGGTAGGGACAATTGAACATTGTTTCTGATAAACGATGATTGGTAGGGATATTGAACATTTTCTTTGCTAAACAATGATTGGTAAGGGTTATTTAACATTGTCTTTGCGAAATGATGATTGGTAGGGGATATTGAGCATTGTCTTTGCTAAACAATGATTGGTAGGAGTTATGTAACATTGTGTTAAACTATTATTGGTAGGGAATATTGAACATTTTCTTTACTAAATGATGATCCGTAAGGGGATATTTAACATTGTTTTTGATAATCAATGATTGTTAGGGAATATTTAACACTCTCTGTTAAATGATGATTGGTAGGGATGTTGAACTTTGTCTTAGCTAAGCGATAATTTGTTGGGTTATATTTAACATTATCTTTACTAAACTATGATTGGTAGGGGATATTTAAAATTGTATTAGCTAATAAATGATTGGTAGGATACATTGAACATTGTGTTTGCTGTCTTTACTAAACGATTATTGGTATGGGATATTTAACATTCCTTTGCTAAACGGTGATTGGTAGGGGATATTTACTCTGACCAAACTGCTATAAGCACTACATCCTATACATGGCAGCCACTCCCAACCACTGCCCACCGCCTGGTGCCGGCAGGTAAATGACCACACAGTGTGTAAAGACTGCCATGCCTGGGAATGGGCCCCCTAGTGGGGCGGGTGGGGGGTGCTATTGTTGACCCCCCCCCCCCCACTACACCCGCCGCACCTTCCATTCTAGGTCCTTTCCCTCCCTGTGGGTGACACACAGCATTGGATCCTTTATCCAGAAGGGGTCTGCATGCAAATGCCACATGTGAGGATTCGAGATATTCACGTGGGTTAATTACTACTACATAATGCAGTAGGGATTACATATCACTATTTGGTTGAAGAGGGGTGTAGGTTTGTTTTCTCTGTGTATTTCTAATGGGGTGTATGTCAAGGTATCACCATTATATATGGTTGAATTGGGGTACATATGGTCATGTCTATGCTTTTAAAGAGATTTGGTCACATGATTTTACAATGTATTCCTTACATAGATATTCAACTCAATGGGTTATATGGGCGTGAGCACAAAGGTATGAACATCCCTTGTATAATATGGCCTCATTTAAAAAGTTACTGGCTATACCAGCAAACTGTGGAAATGTATATAATTCTGTTGGATGATGTGAATATTCTCACTATATTTCTGTAACAGCCTGATAGGTAGCACCACACTCAGTTTGAGACATTCTATGAACACCCGAGAGGGGCATGATGTAAGAGAAAAATAGTAGATTTGAACGTAAATAAAAAGGTGTTGCTCATTGATGATTTGACCCCTATTAACATTTACTGACCATGGCTAGGTCTAACTTACCCAGCGCTGGGCTGTCGGTCGTACTGGCGGTAGTGCTAGTTGAGTACAAAATGGGTCGAGATGTCATGAGCCGTGTTTACACGGCGAGTTAAGTCACTTCATATAAATCGCCTTGCCTAGTTCGCCTCACATTCGCCATGTAAACGCGACTCTGAGGCGGATTAGGGTTTATTCGCTTCATATGATTCACTTTATGTAAACCACCTTGCGAGGTGGTTTATATGAAGCGATTCAGCTGGTTCCCGGGTGGCGATAGTGTAAAATAGCGGTGCTCGCCGGCTACAAGCTCAGCTGTAACTATCGCTGGTGCCCGGCAGTGTTAGGGACCGATTAGGCCGAAATCTATTGAATGCGATCATATTTAACGGAATTACATACTCAAATAATGAAATTTAATTAAATTAACCCTAAATTCCAAGCGATATTAACGTAGCCGCTACATTGGCATCGTTATTCATATTGTGAATCGACGAATCTAAACTAAACAAATAGCACTACTCGCCGGCTACAGGCTCACCACTAAGGCTGCTGGTTCCCGGCGCCGACACACTTTCAAACTTGGTCCGTGTAAACGCGCCACTACATCGCTTCATATGAATCGATTTGCCTAATTCACTTCACAATTGCCCGTGTAAACACGGCTAATGTCTCATTCAGTTCACTTGTATTTATGAGGAGTCTGGGAAGTCCGGGAAGACGAAGCCGAGAGCTGAGCACATACGGGACGCACCACCAGATCACGTTACCTCGTTTCGGCTATGGGGGTTATTGGATGTCCGGTTGAATTATGAAGTTCGAATTTTATATAAGATTAATGTGGAGGTTCACATTTCTAGTTGTCACAGTATTATCCTATAATCGTTGGTTTCGGGGTTGCTTTTAGGGAAATCAGTTTACCAAAGGTTATGCAGGCACGTTGCTTTTGGGTAGTAGTGTAAGAGCAGTGTGGGTATTGCACGAGGGGCGGGACATATATTTGAGAAATATATATTGGGTTCGCAAAATCAATGTTAGTGTGTACTGCGAAATGCTGAAATTTGGCGACCTGTTTGTGAATGCTGTCACTGTTTAGCGAGTGCACCAGTATCTAAGTTGGATATCCAGGGTCAAATCTAGGGAAGTGTTCTTGTTGTTTCCTACATGTGATGCCTTCATTGCAGCCTTTAATGTTGAGCCTATTCCATCAATGGGGGAGCCCACCTAAACTCACATACACAAAGGGGGAGAGCCGCACAACACGCTCGCCGTCATTTTAAAGGATCAACATTTTAAAAACAGCAAAACTGGTGGAAATGCGCCAAGTGCAAGCTGACCAGGGTGGGTACTGAAGGCGGAAACGGACTATGCCTGTTTGGCACAGACCAAAGACTGTCCAGGCCGCTGTAACCACCCCACCACGGACTCGAGCTCCATAGCTATCACGTACTGATTGTCATCTAGTATTTCCATGATAAACGTGTACCGTTGTTTGTTATAGTTTTCCGTCCTTGAAAATATTTGGCTTTATTTTTGTGCTGTATATAATGTTAGATTGAGATGTATTCGCTGATCCACATGGTTTAGATCCCATTGTACCGTGCCCCCTTCCACCGTAAATAATTCCCTGGGTTTTGCATCTTCGCTTCAAGTTTCCAGGAAAGGAGATTGAGTGAAAGAAATCCCCATACTTTGGTTACAATCCTTATAACCAAAGTCTGGGGGTTATAGAGCAGTCAACAGGTCCCAGGTTTACTGCAGTTCTACAATTACACCTTGTAAATCAGGAAAATAGATCAACTTTATTTAGCAATGAAAGATTAGTGACATATTGTTATTGACAAATAAAACAATTGTTACCACCCCCCACCAAGAAAAGAATATATCACCAAGGTAGGTGGCGTTAGGAGACATGCATTACATGCTTAGTAATATGCGCATAATGTTTAATACATTACATTAGCAATACTTTATTCATCATCATCATGCTGTTGGTCGTGATGCGACAAAGACTGCTTTCATTACTTGACTGCCGCTCTCCATTTAGCTCTCTGCTGTGAGAGTGATGTCCATGAGTCAGTCTTAATGTCTCTCAGCTTCAGGTTTTTCTTGATGCTATCCTTGAACCAGAGACGAGGGCACCCTCTCTGTATGTAACCAGAAGACAGTTGAGAATAGAGGATCTGCTTTGATAGCCCGTCTAACTACATCCTCATGAGGTCTCCAGTCCACCCCAGATTCTTTTTGATCAGAAGATCTTCCATAGAGGGCTTCTCCGTCCGTTCGAGTATTTCCTTATTTGTCACTTTGTCCTTCCAGGTTAGCCTCATGATTGAATGCAGATGTTGCATCATGAAGGCATGCAACTTTTTCACCTGTCGTCTGTACACTGTCCAGGCCTCGGCTCTGTATAGTAGGGTGGATAGCACGATAGCATGGTAGATCTTGCCTTTGACCCGCATGGACACATTGTGGTTGTTCCAGAGTCTCTGGCATAGTCGGCCGAAAGATGCGCTAGCCTTGGCCATCCTCCTCTGTATTTCAGCATCAATGCATCCATCACTTGATATATTGCTTCCGAGGTAGGTGAATTCTGGAACAGAATTCAGCTTGTTTCCATCAACCATGATATCCTCCTCTCGGGTTCATGTAGAATTGGGTTGGTACAGCACCTCTGTCTTCTTGATGTTAATCTTCAGGCGGAACTTCTTTGATGCAACGGAGAAAACGTCCACTATTTTCTGGATCTCTTCAGCAGAGTGGGCAACCAGTGCACTGTCATCTGTGAATAGCAGCTCTCTCACCAGGGTCCGAGTAGTCTTGGTCTTCGATCTGAAGTGTACGACATTGAATAGGTCAGCACTCTGTCTGGACTGTATATAGATGCCATCCCCCATGTCTCGGAAAGCCTCGTCGAGCATTGCTGATAGGAAGATAGAGAATACTTTATTACAATGCCTACAGATAGCATTGCTAAATGTAACTGCACTGATAAATCACCAGGTGGCGTGTCAATACAAGCCTTGGCTACCAGGCCCGTACCCTCCTCCCACATACACGTCCCGTGGTGCCACGTCGGTGCACTATAACTCATTGGCAGAAATTCAGGAGGTACTGGAGGAGGAAAACAGCCAGAATGTCACGTGGTGTGATACACTGAGAATTGCCTACACTGCACTATCTCAGTCAGTAACATTATTATTATCCTAGCACTGAGCCAACTAGTCAACTACTTCTGGCCCTCTCATAGTAATAAATGTGAAGCATTAGGTGAGAAGTAGCTGCAGCTGGTCCATTGTGTATCTGTTTGGTTTGACTCGGCCCAGTACTGTATCCACCAGGACTGCTTCCGTTATTTGTCCTGCATTGGCCCTGTTGTGTATTCGGTGACCGATTCAGAGCACAGTAAATAGGAATCCAGCAATGCTGCCGGCAGGCTGGTGAGGGGGAGGAGGGCGAGCAGCAGTTGGTGGCAGATGGATTTTTAATGTGCAATGCCCTCCCAAACCAACAGGTGGCAGCACTATGATGTGAACGGCTTCGCGGCCAGTGGCACGTGCATAGGTGTGTGTGTGTGACTGTGAGTGTGTGTGAGTGTGTGTGAGTGAGTATGTGTGTGGGTGTGGGTGTTAGCTGTTCTGTGTTTGCTGGGGTTTAAGGTTTTAGCAACGTATAAGGACATATCAGAATGGGTACCACATTATGACAGTGCGCACTCATGTCGATTTTATAGGGCTGCTCCAGTTGGAGTCATGCCAATCATGTCTGGCGACGTTAACAATGGTTGTCAATGCGTGAATACATAAAGTAAATAATTAAGTTATGAGACGGGTGCATCAGGGTGTGCGCAGAATGTAGTCTGTAACCCCCATGTACTACTGCCCAGTTCCCTGGCCCCCAGCTTGTCGCTAGTCATCACTCTGCCAGCTAGCGATGTGCGCCTTTCTCTCCACCCACAATTGTTCCTACTGTACCTACCTACCTTAGGGCTTGGGCTGGACACAACCATTTTGTTGCTTCTTTCTGACCAACCTCTTTACCATCACTCCTTCTCTGTCTTTCCTTGGCAGAATCACCCGTGTGGGGCAACACTATAAATCCACTACGAACGTTGACTGTCATAAGAAGCTACTGGTCTTTTTATGACCTCATTTGATCCTAGGGCATAAATGACCGATAAACCGACTGGATAAATTAATTCAGACCCTTCTACGTTTGAGAGGTATTATTGACATGTTGAGTGTCCCCCCCCCTCCGTCCACACCCTTATGAGAACATCAGCCTGTGAACATAAAGCTACATAATCTGATGCGAGCATCACATCTTTTAAATTACGCCACCCCCCTGATATGGATCTTCTGCACATGCGACTTAAGTACAGATGCACTCATTTAACATTTAATTTTGTTGCAGCTTAATATTTCTGTTATTTTCTGCAAACCTTGAAATCGATAAATGAAGGCCAATGTCCACCATTTCCAAGGGCACCTCAAAATTACTTGAAGTATCTCCAAATTGTACCCTTTAATATAAATTGTATTAAAAAAAGTAACTATAATACTAATTTAATTGAAATACTTAATAAGAGTAATGAATTAAATTGACGGAGAGTAGATGATATCGAGAAACCTAATATATTTACCCAATAAGCATTACAGAAGCTCAAACCTATGTGACTGTGCAACTTTAATGTACATGTCGTTCACAACAGTCATCTTTCTAGTCGTGTAGAGACTGCTAGTCTTCACACACATATCCACTTCCATTGTCACTGCTTATTCTTGATTATTTGCCACCAATCAATCAACATTCTTTAGACACATTTCACTGAGTTGCTGAAACCCCAGTCCACTCGAGCTTGCGACCACTTTAGACCGAATAACACACATTCACCAGTGACAGCCATATGTCGGCAACCATTGTTTTGGTCGCAAGGACGTCCCTGGTGGGTTCTTTGGTCTAAGGTGGTCGCAAAGTGGTCACAAGCTGTAGTGTGACTGGGGTATAAAGTGGTCACAAGCTGTAGTGTGACTGGGGTTTTAGTTCCCTCTTCCAACTTTGTGTATGATGTTTAGTACCAAGTAATAGCGACATATTGACCATTGTGACTGACGCTTAAAGGGGCATAGTCCAGTTATCTTGATGTTATTGTTAGACTGTCAAATTGGTTAGATAATTTGCACATTGCTTATTGTTTGTTTGTAAATATTCATTTGGGTGTAGAGGCATGAAGTAGGATACCAACCAAAACACCCCATCATATTTTATAGTAAAATTGAATTGACTTCAAGTCCATCAACATCACGACAGGTATACAAAGCGTACACGTTTTATTACACCCCACTCTATCCTCCAGTATTTCCTAACATTGGTAACAAAGGTACAGCCTCAAAATATTAATGTTGATCTCTTACCAAAGATGTGTTCGCTTTATGAATGAATAATATGCCCTAATATATAATGTAACCGTCCCGATAGGACCTTATATGTTGCCAGGACGTAAGACTCTAACAACCAACTAACCTATATAATTCAATTGTTTAATAACAGTAGCTGTTAAACACTGCACAACGTACACACAACATATGTAACGTATGCAGAACATATCTCTGATGTATTGCTAGTGTAGGAGAGCGTTCATGTGCCTCACAAAACGTTTGCAAAACGCTTGTATACATTCACGGAATGCTGACCAACATTACATACGTTACTCCATCGCTAGAAGTATGGTGTATATGTTAAATATGCTGGAGATACGACAGGCATACATTCGTACATAAGTACGCCAGGAGTATGTAATTTATGGAGGCGGAGGCGGAATGGTTAAATCGGTCTTTATTGAGCATAGAACACTGGTATTAAACTATTATTCACAGGTCATTTCAAGTCAATCAGTCACTTATTTTTCGGTCAATTGGTCACTTCCGGATCACTCCCATCCCCGCCCTTTTGCCTTATTTTAGGTGTGGTGGGTGGGTGAAGAAAGTGTGGAGGCAGTCCGTGTAGATCGGGAGCAGTGGTGGAAGTGCGGAGTGGAGGGTTTCGGTTTGAATCTTGGGCACGTGAGCGGGTTTTGGCGGGAAGGAAGCAGCCGGGTCTCTCGGGCTTGTGTGTTAGTTCGGGTTTTTTCCACAAGGTGGCTCCACCATAGCGTGCGTGGCGGCAGCTTTAGTCCGCGGGTTGTATATAGATGGCGCCAATGATGTGCAGCAACGTATGGCTAATGTGCAGCAACGTATACCAATGTATCCCTAGCATACTCCCAACATATGCTGACGTATCCCAAACGTACATGCACTATACGTTCAACGTACAAGCCACCCGTCGACACATGTTGGACATTTTGAGCATGCACAACATTTCTTCAGAGCCTTGATGCACGGCGACATACGCCGACGTATAACAACGTATCCGGAATGTACCCGACATATTCCCAACATATACGTAACATATGACGATGTACGCCAACATGTTGGTCGAAAATCACATATGTCCGCATACGCTAAGGCTATGCATTGTAGTGTAACAGTCCCTTTAAGCAGGCATTCCTTACACGCGGTATGCGGTATGTGGCATGTGGCATGCGGTATGTGAATGGCATGATTCCTTACACGCGGTATGCGGCATGCGGCGTGCGGCATGCGGCACACAACTGGCTATATCATTGCCAATTTATAGATAAGTATTCATAATTCTGTGAATCTGGTAGCTTTCCCTCGGCTTTGTCCCCTCCTCTCTCTTCCCCTCACTGCTTTCTCACCTCCCTGCCATCCTCCCCTCGGCTTTCTCCCCTCCTCTCTCTTCCCCTCACCGCGTTCTCACCTTCCTGCCTCCTTCCCCCTTATAAGCACACACTAATCACTATGTACACGGCACCCCTCTAGGCCGTTCCGTAATGCTCAGTCGCCTCTCCTAGTGTTAAACTAATGGACACATCAGACTCAGGTTTCTATTCGCACCCCGCTTGCCGCATGCCGCATGCCACACCGATCGCTACATGGACCGATCGGAAAAACGCATTCGCATTCGCATTCGCATACCGCGTGTAAGGAATGTAGCTCATAGGTTTCAAGGCGTTTCGATTTTTTGTCGCATTCGCATTCGCAGACCGCGTGTAAGGAATGCGCCCTTTAGTCTATGCATGACTCATTAACGCATACCTGTTTATGATCGTTCGCTAGTAGTACAAGGAAACTGGTACTTGCTTCTGGCAGTGTGGTAAGTAGTATATGCATTTGCACCCATTGGACGGCTGGTTTGCAATGAACTCAATATCGGTAAAGCCTTATCACTTGTTGTGTGAGTTATTACTGCATGACGTAAAGCTGAACAGTCCGATGAAACCCTAACTTTCTAAGCCAAAGCACTTAGCTATATTTGAAGAGTTCAGGCGTAAATCCACGTAAGCGCCAATCCAAAAATATAGTTGAAATAAAAGATGGTTACCTGAATAATTTTAATTCTCACTAATTCCACTTTTCTTATGATCACATGATTATGGAGCAACGAACAAAAAAGTAGGAATTAAAGCAAACTTGTTCTTGAAGGTTTGATTCCAATGTTTGGTTCAATTTTTGGATTGGCGCTTATGGGGTTTTACACCTGAACTCTCAACATCGCCAACTTAGACACTGATGTAGTGGAGTTCCCTACCGGAATCCTAACCTACTTACCCTGTTTTCCACCGGACGGCGCCACTATCGCCTACTGGTTCATATTCTCCCCGCAGATGTGTAGGCCACTTGTTGCCCACTCATAGGCCACTCGTTGCATCGGTAAGATTCGTGTATATTCACCACGTGTACTGCGACAAACTACAATATAAATATTCCCTGTAACCCCCCCCCCCTCCCACACACACACTCCCTCAGCCAAAGACCTGGGCATCTTCCCCTTAACCCTACCTCAGAGACTGCCGGCGCCTTGTGAAACATGACTACTAATTACTGAGTCGTGTTTACGCTAGTTCCGCCGCGATACGCCAGATGGCGCCATGTGTCGAGCATCGCTACATCAAATGGCGACAGACTCCGAGTATTGACTTCATGAAACTGGGACAACTTTATATCACACACTTTTCTTTTTAATTCATTTTCAATCGCGGTCTGTGAATTGGGACGTTCAGTTAACAAAACGCTTTGCACCTCTTCAATCCTCAATTGCTACATTGTCACACTGTATGAATATGCACTGTTTTATTACCATATCAGGTAGCCTATCATAACCAGGGGTGTTGGTACACTGTCACACTGTACGAATATGCACTGTGTTATTACGATATCAGGTAGCCTATCATAACCAGGGGCATAGCTCCACTGTCACACTGTACAAATATGCACTGTTTTATTACCATATCAGGTAGCCTATCATAACCAGGGGCATAGCTCCACTGTCACACTGTACAAATATGCACTGTGTTATATTACCATATCAGGTAGCCTATCATAACCAGGGGCATAGCTCCACTGTCACACTGTACAAATATGCACTGTGTTATATTACCATATCAGGTAGCCTATCATAACCAGGGCTGTTGCTACACTGTCACACTGCACAAATATGCACTGTGTTATATTACCATATCAGGTAGCCTATCATAACCAGGGGCATAGCTCCAGTGTCACACTGTACAAATATGCACTGTGTTATATAACCATATCAGGTAGCCTATCATAACCAGGGGCATAGCTCCACTGTCACACTGTACAAATATGCACTGTGTTATATTACCATATCAGGTAGCCTATCATAACCAGGGGCGTAGCTCCACTGTCACACTGTACGAATATGCACTGTGTTATATTACCATATCAGGTAGCCTATCATAACCAGGGGCATAGCTCCACTGTCACACTGTACGAATACGCACTGTGTTATATTACCATATCAGGTAGCCTATCATAACCAGGGATGTAGCTCCACTGTCACACTGTACAAATATGCACTGCGTTATATTACCATATCAGGTAGCCTATCATAACCAGGGGCATAGCTCCACTGTCACACTGTACGAATACGCACTGTGTTATATTACCATATCAGGTAGCCTATCATAACCAGGCCGTGCTACACTGTCACACTGTACTAATATGCACTGTGTTATTACCATATCAGGTAGCCTATCATAACCAGGGGCGTAGCTCCACTGTCACACTGTACGAATATGCACTGTGTTATATTACCATATCAGGTAGCCTATCATAACCAGGGGCATAGCTCCACTGTCACACTGTACGAATACGCACTGTGTTATATTACCATATCAGGTAGCCTATCATAACCAGGGATGTAGCTCCACTGTCACACTGTACAAATATGCACTGCGTTATATTACCATATCAGGTAGCCTATCATAACCAGGGGCATAGCTCCACTGTCACACTGTACGAATACGCACTGTGTTATATTACCATATCAGGTAGCCTATCATAACCAGGGCCGTTGCTACACTGTCACACTGTACTAATATGCACTGTGTTATATTACCATATCAGGTAGCCTATCATAACCAGGGGCGTAGCTCCACTGTCACACTGTATGAATATGCACTGTGTTATATTACCATATCAGGTAGCCTATCATAACCAGGGCCGTTGCTACACTGTCACACTGTACAAATATGCACTGTGTTATTACCATATCAGGTAGCCTATCATAACCAGGGGCGTAGCTCCACTGTCACACTGTAATCATGTGCAAATAGTTATGTAGATGTCATATTTTCCCCATATTTAATCTTTTATAATATGCACCTTTGTTGGTATCAAATCATGTATGCACCGTAAGCATATGCGAACAATTTACCCCCCCCCCCCCACACACAATGTTGGTAATTTCTGGCTACGACCCTGCTAACGCCTAGCTATATGCTACCTGGCGGGACACGGCGACGGAGGCATACTTGTAGACGGAATGTTCCATTTGCGAATGCCAGCCTGGATGACGTCATCCAGTCTGCATGTGTCAGGTTTCAACATAAACAATGCCGGTGATTTAAACATAGTTCTCACCTGTTGTTGCAATGTACCATTTTTGCCATACCACAATTATGCTACTGTCCATCGTTGTGAATACGGTTTTTGTTGCCAACTCACAACAATAGTTCTTGCCACTGCCAGCAGAGGGCGGGTTGGTGGTGACAATCCTTGATACAACCTTTTCCCACATATAGGTTGGTTGGTTGTTGGAGTTTACGTCCTGGAAATATGTAAGGTCTACCATTACATATAATCTTGCACAGTGAATCACCACCCACAATATTAGTTCTTGCCACTACCACCAGAGGACGGGATGGTCGTGGAAATCCTTTTCGCAAAACGTGCTACACGGTGAGCCGCTCCCAACAACAGTAGTTTTTGCCACTTCCGTCAGAGGGCAGGGCGGTTGCAGAAATCCTCTATAAGAACTTTAAAAAATCGAATCGATATTTTCCAGTGGCCACCATATTCTTTTCTTTGCATTATCTTAACATTGCATGCTGCAACCAGCGACTCCACAATTTGCTTATGGTGATTCATCCCAATACAGTGTTTGCTCATATTTAGACTAGATCGTCATTCATTCCTACCCTATAACAGTGAGAGGTTCTATAGACATATTGAATGTTTATATTTTCCCACTGGATTTCCCGCACATGCGCACTGGCTGGTTGGCAAAAGTAGCTGGTGGATCGTACCAGTAGCTACAGTTTGTGGCATTTATTAATTTATTCATTCAGTTATTTATTTACTTATTCAGTTATTTATGTATTTATTATTTCTTCAGTTATTAATTAATTAATTAATGTATTCATCCTGGGCTGTGAAAGCAAGGAATATTTACACACAGTGACAACATGACTGCAATCTTCACTCGCTAACTTTGTCTGTTGTCAAAACCACGTTTGTCCTGGTCTGATATTTTCCAAGGTATCTCAGTAGTGACATGAGCTGTGTGAATATATAAATAATGGCAATTTGAAAGTGACCAGCACGCTTACTTAACACCGGTCGCATGTCTTTCCCATGTACTCTCTCTGATATATCAGATCGGTTGGAGCTGGGTTATAACATTATTTATCTATTTATTCCACATGTTTGCAAAGCATTATGCAGACCCACACAGTTAGAAGACCCGAGTCAGCTGAGAGCCGGCACTAAGCATTATGAACATGATGAATTCAACTGACGTACTGCTATATTGGTTTCTCTGTAAAACAACACGTATCTGCTTTGTTCTACCAATTTGGACCATTCACAGGATAAATAATATGAGAGCTACGTCACTGTTCAGTATGTCGAGTGATTGCCTTAATATTTATTCGAAGCAGCAATACATGCTTAATAAATGCACCAGTATTTAAGATAGATAGAATCCAATCTAGGCAAGAGCTTTGGTTTTCGAAAATGTTATGGTTTCACCGAATTATTCAATTTTATATTAGGCCTCACTTGAGCATCCTCATTGCGCAGTAGGTCACGGGGCAAAGGCAGAAGGTTGGAATAATTGATAGGCACTGCCGACAATAAATGATTCTAATCGAACGACGTTACATTACATTAATAGCTAACCTGAGGTAATTACAATTTTAGGTAAATGTGGTTATTTAATAATCAAGTAATTTGCTAATAAAGCAAATGAATGGAGGTAAATCAATCAGATAGTATTGCTCATGTGTTACTCTGGTGCATGAGTGGTTTCTGCTGGGTGGAATGGCACTAGTGCCGTAGGAAACCACCAGAAAAAAGTTCCATAGTGAATACCAAATTTCCCTGTACGCGTGTCATACAAAATGACAACATATGATCGTTCATCATTAGAGGTTAATTATTTGGCTTCGCCATCCATCTGAAAGCACTAGCCTTACACATTTGTAAATTCATGTTTGTCGATGTTAATGTGAAGACTAGAGTGTGCACCAGTTTGAACAATCAATCCGTGTCGGTAAGAGGTAATGAAAGCTGGTCAAATCAGCGGCGAAAACAAGTGCATGCACTTAACCCTCATGAGCCGAATAAATAAACACTCACTAACAAAATACATATATATGTGCTCTATAATCGATTATGGGAATATAATTATAAACAAGGACACTATCTATCTTCAGTTCCCTATGTAATAGTATACTCACTATATCCTATCTAACTGACCCTGTGTAGTACAGTATTGGCCACACCTCCGCCACCTGTGAGGGGCTCTAAGCACTGAATGCCAGCTGTGTCTGGTCATTATTCCTCATCACTCCTCAGGCAATACCACAGAATAAACAGATATATAATATACTCTGTTCCTTGGGACACCAGTGCCATTCTATTCCTGCCACTAACGTAAGAGGTCAAGTAAAAGATAATACTAAATATGCAAGTATATTAATACTGTAGTACTAATAGTATCCACTGACCTCAGGCAAGTAGCCATATACATAGGGAGGCGTGGATAGAGTGATAGCATCAGGCAGCTTAGATAGTGTAATGGTTAACATGCTAGCCCTGGAATGCCAAGAGGCGTGGGTTTGAATCCTTCTCTAGGTGCAATATTTCCCATTTTCATCACCCCGACGCCTGTACTAACATAAACAGAATAGAAGGAACATTACACTACCATATAGTGGCGCCATCTAGGAGGGTGTGAGGGGGAGGGAAATAAATAAGTGGCATCACTAATGGATTGGCAAAGAAACAGGTGGAATGACGACTGCCTTAAATATGACCAGACCCGCAACATCAAAGTGAGTGGAATAAAGGGGAGGTCACGTGGTCGTCTGAGACCACGTGACCTTGCGTGAACTGCACATCTCTGTCAGCATCAACACGCTTATATCAATTCGGCCTTCTCCAGTGAAGACCTCTAGGGTGAACTCTGTGTCTCATTTCACTCACACATCACCACCTCCACCTCGACCTACCACCCTCCACTTACCACCCTCCACCTCTACCTCCACCTCCACCTACCACCCTCCAACTCCACGAATCACCCAACCACCTCCATCTGCTACCCTCCACCTACCACCCTCCACCTCCTCCGACCACCCCACGACCTCCATCTGCTACCTCCGTCCTCCACCTACCACCATCCAATTCCACCCACCACTCCACCACCTCCATCTGCTACCCTCCACCTCCACCTACCACTCTCCAACTCCACCAATCACCCAACCACCTCCATCTGCTACCCTCCACCTCCACCTGCACCTATCACTCTCCAACTCCACCTACCACCCTCCACCTCCACCTAACACCCTGCACCTCCAACTAGGACCCCACCACCTCCTCTGCTACCCTCCAGGTACACCTCCACCTACCACCCTCCACCTCCACCTAACTCCCTGCACCACAACTTACCACCCCTCCACCTCCAGCTATAACCACTCCATCTACACCCATCTCCCACCGTCTACCACAATCTACCACATCTACCACAATCTACCACCATCTACCACCATCTACCACCGTCTACCACAATCTACCACCATCTACCACCATCTACCACCGTCTACCACTGTCTACCCATGTCTACCACCATCTACCACCATCGACTACCATCTACCACCATCTACCACCATCTACCACATCTACCACCATTTACCACCATCTACCACCATCTACCCCTGTCTACCACTATCTCCCACCACCTACCATCATCTACCACCATCTACCCTTGTGTACCGTCATGTAGCACCATCTCCCACCATCTCCCACCATTTGCAACCATCAATCCACCATCTCCCGCAGTATCCCACATTCTTCCACCATTTACCAACATCTGCCCCTGTCTACCATCATCTACCACCATCTACCCCTGTCTACCCCTGTCTACCACCATCTACCCCTGTAAAGCCGACGGCTGGCAGCTGTGGTTGTGTAGGCAGGCTAAATAGGAAATCACTACAGGCAAGTACAGAGAAGGAAGGCAAGATACATAGTGTGCAGAAGGAACCAGAAGGAGCTCGCTTAGTTTATTATATATATAGGTTTTAGAATCCAAGATGGTTGTACACACCTGATCAATCCCTCCAATCACCAACAGGCATTCTTATTCAACCAATGAACATTCAATATCCTTGTAACCAAGATATGGTTATGTCTGGCTACAGTGCCCTGTTGTGTCTGGTGTGCAGTGATCCGTAAATAACACTTGGGGGGGAGGGGGTATGTGAGGAGAGTTCCAAACACTCCGTCACATGTCAAGAAGTGACCCTCTCTCATGTCAAGAAGTGACCCTCTTTTACTATCTATTATAATACAATTTCTATCTTAAATCAGTAATGGATCACAAACACCACATATACCTTATATGCCTTTGGTTTTACATACCATTTACCATTATATAGACCATTTGCAATTTATTATAGAATAGTTCTCCATAGCCCATATCTCAAATATCGGAAAATTTTACTCCTGTCTACCACTATCTCCCACCATCTACCATCATCTACCACCATCTACCCCTGTGTACCGTCATGTACCACCATCTCCCACCATCTCCCACCATTTGCAACCATCAATCCACCATCTCCCGCAATATCCCATATTTTACCACCATTTACCAACATCTGCCCCTGTCTACCATCATCTACCACCATCTACCCCTGTCTACCCCTGTCTACCACCATCTACCACCATCTACCACCATCTGCCCCTGTCCCCCCATCATTTACCCCTGTCTATCACCATCTCCCACCATCTACCAACATCTCCCACCATCTACTATCATCTACCACTATCTATCGCCATCTACCACCATATATCACCATCTACCATCTTTTACCCCTGTCTACCACCGTGTCCCACAATTTACCACCATATACAACCATATACAACCATCTACCACCAGCTACCACCATCTACCACCATCTACCACCATCTACCACCATCTACCACTATCTACTACCATCTACCACCATCTCTCACAATCTACCCCTGTCTACCACCATTTACCACGATCTACCACGATCTACCACCATCTACCACCGTCTACCACCATCTACCACCATCTCCCACCATCTACCACCATCTACCACCATCTCCCACAATCTCCCACCATTTCCCACCATCTACCACCATTTACCACCATTTACCACGATCTACCACGATCTACCACCATCGACCACCGTCTACCACCATCTACCACCATCGACCACCGTCTACCACTATCTACCACCATCTCCCACCATCTACCATCACCTACCACCATCTCCCACAATCTCCCACCATATCCCACCATCTACCACCATTTACCACCATTTACCACGATCTACCACGATCTACCACCATCGACCACCGTCTACCACCATCTACCACCATCTACCACCGTCTACCACCATCTACCACCGTCTACCACCGTCTACCACCATCTACCACCATATAAACCATCTACCACCATGCCCCACCATCTCCCACCATATCCCACCATGTACAACCATCTACCACCATCGACCACCGTCTACCACCATTTACCACCATCGACCACCGTCTACCACCATCTACCACCATCTACCACCATTTACCACCATATAAACCATCTACCACCATGTCCCACCATCTCCCACCATATCCCACCATGTACAACCATCTACCACCATCGACCACCGTCTACCACCATCTACCACCGTCTACCACCATCTACCCCCATCGACCACCCTCTACCACCATCTACCACGATCTACCACCATCTACCACCATCTACCACCATTTACCACCATCTCCCACCATCTACCACCATTTACCACCATTTACCACGATCTACCACCATCGACCACCGTCTACCAGCATCGACCACCGTCTACCACCATCTACCACCATCTACCACCGTCTACCACCATCTACCACCATCTACCACCATCTACCACAATCTCCCACCATCTACCACCATCAACCACCATCTACCACCATCTACCACCATCCTGCACCTTCCCTCCACATTACCTTCACCCTCCCTCCATTCTCCATCCAATCTCCCTCCACCCTCCCTGCAACATCCCTCCACCGTCCCTCCCCCTTCCCTCTACTGCCCCTATTGCTGCTTCCTCTGAGTCTACCCACACGCTATAAAGCTTCACTCCCTCCCCCCCCCCCCCCCCCCCCCCCCCCCCATGCACGTGGTTGGTTCACTGAGGGCCCTACATCAGTCTGATAGCTGTGCACTAAAGACCTGACCTTCTCACCAACTGCCGGCTTTCTGGGTAATTGAGAAACAACCTTCCTGGTAATTGAGAAACAGCCTTCCTCATAATTGAGCAACATACGGTTGGGTAGAGTTGACTGGCTGTGCTGGGCATAGCCAAGTCGATCTTGTGGGTTTATACTTTTTTTCCAACTTCTTTTTTCTTTTGGTTCATTTCCAATAAACATGCCATAGTGATATAGCTGGCTCAATTGTGCCCTCGTGTACATACGTCTTCATGAGTAAGATATATTGACATGAAAAGCTGGTTCTCCATAAATATTCATACGTGCAACACGAAGTTAATCATTATATATATATGTACAGTAGGTTCAGATATTTAAGCTAATTTTCTATAGCAATTTAACAGTACGAAGAATAGGTTTTGGAATTCCTCACCTGTTATTCCATAACATGGTGAGAATTATCATCATCATCATGCTGTCGGTTGCGATGCGACAAAGTCTGCTTTTCATGAAAGCTGCCTGCAAAAGTGTTGAAGTGCTGCTGGTTTTTTGCAAATTACCAGCGGCACTCTCTTGGGGAGCAAATAGAGGTTTCACGCCGGCAAGAACATGTCCAGACAAGCACACAACTATTTGTCCCTGCAGTGGCTGGTTGGGAGGTGTTGGGAGTTCCATACATCAACCGCCCTTAATACTGCCACAGTGACATGGTTTTCTGTTTAGGGTTTGCTCCCTTAACCTTCGGTTCTGTCAAGAACCTGTACCACAAGGCAGTGGTTTTACAACTCTGCAGGGCAGGGGTGTCGAACTCCCTGAGGTATTGCAATACCTGCAATACCTGCATACCACATTGTAATAATTAAATAAATATTTGCATATAATATCCAGCATACACTGTTTATATTGACTATGCACCTGATGGACATTACCTTATGTACTAATCATTGAGGAGAGAATTATAAAGAGATATTTCATTGCAATCGTAGAGTACAGTAAAACCTCTCTAACCGACCACATCGAGAGATCGACCACACCCCTATACCGATCGTTTTATTTGGCTCCCAAAAATACCATTCTAACCATATTCTAACTCCCTAAACCGACCACCTCCGTAAATGGATAACTTAAGGTCGGTCCTAAGGTCGGTCGATTTAGAGAGGTTTTAATGTACTACGAAACCCCAAGAGAAAGTTTTCAAAAGACCCCCAAGAACTATAACCTGCCCCCTGATGGCAGTAACAATAACTAATATTGTGGGGAAGAGCTCAGACATAGTACGATATACTCTGTGGGAACGGTCTATTAGAAGATTTCCACAACCAACCTATCTTCAGGTGGCAGTGACAAGAACTAATGTGGGTAGTAGCTCATTGTGCATGCTTTGTGGAAAAGGTATATGTTAGGCACTTAAGCTGTGGCACGTGATATACGTGGTTATTCCTATATCTTCCCCCTATGACGTCACAGAATACAAATATTTATTTAATTATTTCAACGAGTATCCATTTGATGTGTTCACATGTCTAAGATAAAGACAAGTTTGTTTCAAACAATCTTAAGGTCTCAATATTTTGTTAAAAGGTAAGTAATAGTGGAGCAAGAAATGCAGGTTCAAATCACGTGACCAACACTTGAAATGAAGGTGGCGAAACTTGCTGCTGCACGCTACCTGCTGTCCTTGCACGGGACGCACTAATCAGTAACTCGTGGATGCTGCCTTTTGTTTCTCTTTTACATCGATCGATTTACTTGCAGCTTCAGCTCAACTATTTCCATCTCAACGACTCGCTTGTGTTCTTAAAGACATAGTCACCTTAACAACGGCATTTGCTATACAGTACCAACTTATTCATGTTTTAGAAATATCAACTGTGTTACAATTAGACGCAATGGTCGAATAAGTTGACCACTCGCTTCCTGTGTGGCAAGTTGTGGGATTCGAACCTGTAGTGTTGAAATGCTGCCAAATCAAACCGCTGACTTAAATATAGATACGGGTTACTCCCTAGCTAACCAGGCGCTTAGCACCACTAGGCTTTGGAAAGGAACAATGGGGCTCTGGAGACCCATTGTTCGCGATCGAAATTCCCTCTGCTTAATCAACAAATGTAATAATATACATAATCTAATTAATTAGAATATCCATGTGATACCGACTCAAGTCCCTAGTTATTGGGTTCCATCTCAAATAGCCCATCTGTGACGTCATGAAGGAATGGATAAGTGGAATTAATAGGGTGCAGTACTACTAAAGCCACCGTTAGTGGGAAACATGACCGTAGAGGGCGCCACCGTACACACTTTTCGGTGTATATATATCTAAGGCTAGCCTGAAGCACATACATGCTATACACTTCCAGTAAATACCTATGTAAGCAGAGTTCGAACCCTGGTTGAGTCAACCATCAGGTCATGGTGTCACTGTCACAAGTCAGTACTTATCCTGATATGACCTTAGATGTTCCCTGGTCGTGAAGCGCCAACAACCAGCCAACATAATGTATTCAAGTACAGCGAGGTACATTCACCTCCCCGTCGAAATGCAACATACACAGGTAGGCATGGGGAGTGTGCATCGCTGCTAACCACTAGCACCCTCGCCCAGGAATGGCACAATCGTGGGTTTGAGTCCCGCACTAGGCACAATACTTCCCGTCATTTGTAGAAACACTCTTGTCTCCCCACGACGGTGTCACCGTGGCCAGGAATCTGTATAGTGCTGAACCTTGCCTTTGTATCAGCTGCAAGGCCAGTACCTGGATATGTGCAACTATAAGTATACGACTTACAATTCCATGCGGATGAGTGTTGTGAGGTGTACTGATCTCTCCTCGTGATCTTCCACATAGAGAGGTTGGGTAGCGTGAATGTATCAGGGGGATCCTAGATAGGCTAATCGTTATGATTCTCGCCCTGCAATAGAAAAAGCGTCCGTTCAAGTCCCGCTCTAGGCATATATATGTGTATATATGCAGGCACATGTACATTTGGCGATTATCTGAGTGCCCCATGCCCCGATGCTGATCTCCCCTCCCCCGGCTGAGCTGCTGCCTTGCTACCGGCCGCCATTACATAAAGATATATGGGAAGTGCTTTTCCTCAACATTGACACGGGAGACAAACCGCGCGATCTCTCTCTAGACACTTCTACAATCAGGACATATGAGATTGCACTACTCTTTAGTAACCCTCTCCTGTTTGTGAAACTCCTCGACTGTCAGTGAGTAAGACACAATTTTGGGGACGACAGTAGGGTGTGTAGGTGGGCGGGAACCATGGCGACGCAGACGACATTTAGCGGAAGCAGACGACACGATGGCGTTACTATACTAGTGGTCGTGTTAAGACTTACTGTGCAACTACTCATTAAAGTGCTTGGTCGCCGTTCGGGCCGCTCTTGCACACTAACATATAATTAATGAGGTCCCCATCGAACGGCAATATTGTCTTGACCCACTTACCGATCGCGTTGCTTCATGACTAAACATAAATACAAACGTTTATATTTATTGCAGATTACTTCGTTGCTAAAATAGCTCATTTGGATTGTAACAGGTCTGCAGTTTGTGTAGTATTAGTATTCTTATCATGAGTATGTTTTGTTATCAGTTGAGATCATACACTTTAATATTCGCGCTGTGTCAGAATCCTGTCGGTGCAACCTAGTGTAGAGCGGCCGACTTAGTGGGTCTGCGAAGTGCTCCCTTTCCAAGCACAGTTTCTGGGCGCGGCTTGAGAGTTACGCCAAATCAGGGATTCGGCCCACGCATTACCAAGCGTTAACCGGCAATTGTGCTATAAATAAAATATTCTAGTCACATCTTACATTTTATCATTTGTCTCACGCCCGCCTTTCCATTTTCTCTCTTTGGTGTGTATTCTCTATATTCCTCTCTTTCGTGTACATTCTCTCTCTTCCTCTCTTCCATGTTCATTCTCTCTCTTCCTCTCTTTCATGTTCATTCTCTCTCTTCCTCTCTTTTATGTTCATTCTCTATTCCACTCTTTCATGTTCATTATCTCTCTTCCTCTCTTTTGTGTTAATTCTCTCTCTTCCACTCTTTCATGTTCATTCTCTCTCTTCCTCTCTTTCGTGTTCATTCTCTCTCTTCATCTCTCTTCCTCTCTTTCCTGTTCATTCTCTCTTCCTCTCTTTCGTGTTCATTCTCTCTCTTCCTCTCTTTCATGTTCATTCTCTCTCTTCCTCTCTTTCGTGTTCATTCTCTCTCTTCCACTCTTGTGTGTTCATTCTCTCTCTTCCTCTCTTTGGTGTATATTCTCTATAAAGTCACTGGGCAAGAAGGTAAACACAGAGTTGGGCTGAGACTATTTATTAGTTCTCTGGCAGGACTTATAATATGCCCACCTGAAAAAAAAAAAAAAAGAAAAAGAAAAGCGTAGGAGAAGTGAATACAATTCCGGCGCTGTACAGGTGGCGCCCCATTCGCGCGCACCGGGTAGGGTTGGTGCGCGACTCACATAAGCAGTAAATACAATCGTAATAATAAATACACGGAGAAACCTTATGCTTCGTTATTTTATATTATTATAATTAATTATAATGCACATAAAGTCACTGGGCAAGAAGGTAAACACAGAGTTGGGCTGAGACTATTTATTAGTTCTCTGGCAGGACTTATAATATGCCAAAGACCCATAGGGTCCCTCCCAACCCAACTCAGGTATCATCATTAGCTATTCTAGCAGCCACCCTCATATCATTCATTATCCGCATAGATAACGGTGTTTTTAAATATTCAAACACCGCATTACTTGTCCAATCACCTCTGGTCCGTATCTCCTCCAGTGAGGCACCACACATCGACAAATATGTGCATCCCCCTCTCCTAAGGGAATGCGAAGATAACAAATCAATATCAAGCCCCACTCGGGCACCAAACAATTTTAATGTTGATTGATAAATATCCTACGTTAAAGGAGAACTGCCTCCTTCATCATTTGGTAGAAGGAAGGCTACCTCATTCCTCGAAGCCGGTCTTTCAGCAAAATGTCTTTCTGTCCAATGCACTGCACACAGCTGTAATTCAGGACAGCGTGCTATAGGAATATCTACAGACCTTTCACAAAATTGTATAGTCTTCGACTTACGAATTTTTAACAACATACCCCAGGGATAAAACTTAAAATCCCTGCGAAGAAGCATAGCATCAGACAGTGTCACATTCGACTTCCTCAACAAGCCCCTAAAACTACACAAGATGGCCGCTCGCCAGGCAATGTGACCTGGACTGTCTGACAAGAGTGAAAAAAAGGCAACGCAACATATTCGGTAACAAAGGCATAGCTTGTTTAGGTGTGTCGCCCAGTTCTCTTCTAATACCCCGAAGAGTAGAACCAATTACATAGTCGGAATAATCAATCTGCACAGCTCCATTCTGTTTTAGAAAATAATTAAGGCCACTGATATAATTAATTATAGAGGAATATTTTAGGGTTCTCGCTAACCACGTAGCATACAGAGCTACCTGCATAGCGTCACATGGAATTGGAGCATGAGTCTCCGAAAACTCCTCTATGAAGGCCAGATACTTATTCACCTGGACCGCTCTTGCTATCAAAGAATTCGGTGCGTAGCACTTCTGTTGAAACTCTCTCTGTTCTGCCTTTAGCTTATCGACTTCTGTAACGAGAAAGGATGTTGGAATAAATCGACACAACACAAATATTTCCCTTTATCTGCCATATATATGACTTCCTGCATACGCGTATCATTTAACCTACTCAAAGCATCAGTTATCAAATTTGAATCACTTTTAATGTGCACAGCCGTGAACACAAAATTATATCTGACAGCTAACCAGAACAATTTTCTCAAATAGTACATAATTAACTTGCATTTTGATCTACCTGTGCTCAAAGCTGTTTCAACTGTGACATTGTCAGTAACCATTACTATCGACGCCCCTTGCCAGTCCGGGCCCCATCTTTCCGCGGCCGCATACACCGCCCACATTTCCTGACCATTAATGTGCGCAGTCACTACCTTACTGTCTGGCTGATCATAATGATGGCCCACCATCGCCTGCAGCTGCTGTCTGTCTTGCACTTCGTAACAACCTACCAACCAATCGTTGTTATGCAGCGCCCCATATCCCCATTTGCTCGAATCACTATATGTAGACTTTGTTGCTGCAAATTTGCCTAACATTAGCGCCTTACCATTAAATTCCTTTGCAAATTGCCTCCACCAGTGGATATCTTGTCTAAAGTCAGTATTTAATCTAACCTTATAGTAGGGCCGAGCTACTGTGCTTATCAAGTCATACACTCTTCTAGAAAAAGTTCGCCCACCACGCACTACTTTGGCGCAGTGGGCTAGCAATCCGCCTAATTTCTCTAGATCTTTCCTAGTGGCCTTTTTCCTCCCCTCGAAAGTGTCCAGCACAGTACATAATTTTTGTAATTTGTCTTCGGGTAGCGTTAATTCCAAATTAACAGAGTCAACCAGAATCCCAAGAAAACGTATCTTCGTACTAGGGCTTATCAGTTTCTTAAAGCTAACATAGAACCCAAGTCGACGTAATAGCCCGATTAACTTATTTTGGCCTGCTACTGCATCGTCCCATGTCGAACCAATTATACAAAAATCATCCAGATAATTTATCACTCTTCCAACCCCTTCTCTGACCGCACACCTGACAAGAAAATCTGATACTTTTGAAAAAACAAAAGGACTCGAAGACAACCCCATGCATAGCCTATTATCTAACAAGTAAACAGGACCATTCCCGCCTTCTTCCTCAAAATCCCAAATTAAACCTTGCCTAGATCTATCTACTGGGTGGATAGGAATAGCCCGATATGCATCCTTTAAATCTACTGTTGACAAATAATCGCCCTGCTTCATCTGCTCTACCACATCATCCACACTTTTATAGCTAAATTTCAAAGCTACCTTTTCAGTGAAGTTATTTATTGAACTACCTTTTGGCCTGCTGCAGTCTACTATACCTCTCCCTCCGACATCCTTAGGAATACAAAAAATATTATGCACGCACTGCGGCGTGCTATCAGAACGGCTAATCATATCCTGACTCAATTCTAATAGTAATTTCTCGGTTATAATGTCTTTATACAACTGATTCCGAATCTTTTTGAATTTCGGATTGTATTCAACAGTGCAGTCAATATTAGTCACGTGGTAACCGAAAACTACTCCCCACAAGACATATACCCAATCTGGGTCAGTATCTCCCCTTAGGAACAACTCACTTATAAACCGACATGGCTTCAATTGCATCAAATTGCCTGCTATGTAATGTTCACACCCACAAGTACCGTTCACACAGTTAACAGTGACCCTAACTACTACAGGCTCTGCCCGAGGGAATTCTCGAATATAAAAATCCCAACAATTGTACTCCTCTCTAACTGTTTCGACGTACAACATGTCGTCTCTACTACAGTTATCATTATTAATCCAAGACTGCCATATTCTGCTAACTTGACTATGCATCACCGACTCACTTGCCTCAACAATTGTACTTTTACCTACTTGCTGAACTTTCTTGCCCTGTTGAGCCTCTTTGTGTGTATGTATACCACTTGCAGCACTTTCAATTACCTTCTTGTCATTACCCGACCGCATTTTGTTAACTTGGCTTACACACTTAGGCCTACATTGAGCCTTGCCCATTAATTGCCTCTCAATTAGCGCTGTCGCACCTCGCTCTGCCGTGCCCGCACATGTAACATTCCTAACACTCGCGGACCGTGACGGTTCCGACGCAATACTATACTGTAATACTTCACACTTGTTATGCTGGCCCAAGTGTTCCCCCTTCTTACCGAGAACACTACCATTACCATAGCTGCAACTCGGAATTACATTAGGCAGTATTTTCCTAACCTGTGTATTACCTTGTCAGTCTTTTGAACAGTTATTTTTCTTATGACTCTTACTACCGCACTTTAAACACCAATGGCCGAAATTACAACTTTCTTCATTTCTACCACAGCCACCCTCTCTATTCCACTTGAAACAGCCTGACTTTCCCTCCTTCGTGTACGTAGTATTTTTACGAACAGTACTTGCCTGCTTCTTCGGCCGCATATTGTGCATGCCGTAATGAAACATACACAAGCCTGTGTTGCTGCTTCCAAACGCTGCAAAACCCTCAACCTCTGCCAGCTTTCGTATGTCTTTGTCGTACTCGACATGAGTCGAGTCCACAAAGTCATTTTGTCTAGCCCTCGAAGTCATGAAACATATATGCTCTAAGAAAGCCCGCAAGTCTGCTACGGTTAAACCTTGTATGTCTAGACACCACCTAATGGAAGCAGTTACTAACTCATAACAGTTCAGTTTTTTAACTTCTTTTCCCAGGGTAGCAAATCTTCTCAGCCTCCACTTACTGCGAAGACGCCTTGTGCTGCTGCTGCTCCGACTCCTTGAGTCAGACGGCGTTCGTCGCCGCCTGCGTGTTCGCGACCTATGCCTCGGCCTTGCGAGTCCGTAGGTTGAATGTTCGTCACCGACCACCCGCACCGGCGCCGCGCCTGCACCGGCGGCCCCCATTGTCCGCCATTCGTCCTCTCCGTTCGCCGCTTCTCCTTCCCGCTCCTCCTTTCCTTGCTGCCGGTCATCTCGCTTCCTTCTCATTTGTGTTCGTCGCTCCTTCAGTCCCATTACACGCTCTTCCAACTCCATATCATTTATCTCTTTTAATATGGATGTTTCTTGTTCTTCCAACGTGAGAGACGACATTCTGTCTAACACCTCAACCGAGCTATCTCTTGACTCGTGCTGCAGGTTTTCTTCTGTTTGCCGAACAGTAGCTCTTGTTACTCTCGTTGACAAACTTTTCTTTCCCTTTTTACCTTTTTTCTTTTTACACCTATCTGTCCTGTGTGAAGCACCACACAAATCACAATACATGATTGTTCACTCTGCCAACACACGTCCGACTCAAAAGAAAAGCGTAGGAGAAGTGAATACAATTCCGGCGCTGTACAGGTGGCGCCCCATTCGCGCGCACCGGGTAGGGTTGGTGCGCGACTCACATAAGCAGTAAATACAATCGTAATAATAAATACACGGAGAAACCTTATGCTTCGTTATTTTATATTATTATAATTAATTATAATGCACATATTCCTCTCTTTCGTGTTCATTCCCTCTCTTCCTCTCTTTCGTGTTCATTCTCTCTCTTCCTCTCTTTCAGGTTCATTCTCTATTTCTCTCTTTCATGTTATTTTCTCTCTTTCTCTCTGTTGTGTTCATTCTCTCTCTTCTGCTCTTTCATGTTCATTCTCTCTCTTCCACTCTTTCGTCTTCATTCTCGATCTTCCTCTCTTTTGTGTTCAATCTCTCACTTCCTCTCTTTCATGTTCATTCTCTCTTCCTCTCTTTCATGTTCATTCTCTCTCTTCCTCTCTTTCATGTTCATTCTCTCGTACTCTCTATCATGTTCATTCACTCTCTTCCTCTATTTCATGTTCATTCTCTCTTCCTCCTCTCTTTTGTGTTCATTCTGTCTCTTCCTCTCTTTCATGTTCATTCTCTCTCTCCCTCACTTTCATGTTCATTCTCTCTCTTCCTCACTTTTGTGTTCATTCTCTCTCTTCCTCTCTTTCGTGTTTATTCTCTCTCGCCACGCTATAGCTTCCTTTCTACCTTTTCTGTCTGTCTTCTGGTCTATGTGAGCCGGAAAACCACGGTTGAAGTCCTATTCACATCGGGATTGCACAAAATATAATACTTGCTCACCAAATAAAATCATGGGACAAAACAGAAGAATCATGAAGCCAAAATAACGCCAAAGACACGTGCGAGCAATTTGATCGTGTTCAGCGGGATTTATGCATCTCTTTATTTAATTCATGTAGCTCCTGGCAATTCTATTTCCAGTTTGGCTAGGTTACTGTGCATTTACCAGCATTACCCCTTAGCCCCAACCCTGCACCCGTCCTCCCTCCCACCCACCCACCCACCCACCGAAACTGACCGGGTACATTGACTGGATGATAATTTGGGGGCTTCAGAACCGGTATTCTGGGCCTTGTCTAAATCTGTGTTTATTTATGAAAACGCGCTTGCGCAGTGCAGTTGCGAGCGCAGCCCACAGCGACCGCTCAAGAAGGCCGCCTAATACCCGGATCAACAGCAGGTCGCCATGGCAACCACAGTCATTATTTCTAGTGAGTTCGACGGACGGCGGGAGGACTCCGGGTGGCACACATCCCGTTGTCATGGCGACTGACTCCTGATCTCGGCCGTCGCCAAAACGGTCGTCAAGGACCGACCCTCTTTTTCTCCTTTCTCTCCTGTTTGCTTGGGCGTGGTTTGCTTCTTTCCTTTTTCTCTCCTTTTACTATTTAAGAAATACAAATTTGGGCGTGGGTGTGGGTGTGGGTGTGGGGGAAGGATGGGGGGGTAGCGGACATGATTTCTCCAGAAGAGAGCTGTCTTCATTCAGACATTGACCGAGGAGAAATCACTTGTTGAAAAGTTGCGGCATGACATGTGCAAATAAACGTCATAGCCCTGACGTAACCTACGTCAGTGACATGATAATTATGCGAGTATCTGTCAAAGTATATAGCGCCTCGCCTGTTGGAACATGAGCGTCGGAGATGGGGAGGTGTGTTTTATTGTTGGGGGCCGGTGGGTGTATTTTTGTGTTGCTGTTATTGACGTGACAGTCGGAAACTGTTCATTGTACAGATAACATATATGACATTGTGTGTGAGATCGCTATCAATTAAGCAATGAATGCTGACAATTACGGCAGCTCTTAGGGCGCTCGTTGCCCTCCACCTGAGGGTGACGTCATCATCATGTACTTCCGGTGTGCTCCTAACGTGTATTTGAGCGACTGACTGTTCCCTTTGTATTTATCTCCTTCCCCTGTCCTTCAACACGTTTAATTGATAGCAAGTCGCACATTACTGCAGACTGAGCTGCTCCTAATCCAGGCTGTCCCGGTACGCACGCACCCCCAGTGATGTCCCCAATGGCGGACTTACTTAAAGTTGCATAGTCCGATGGGTTTTGAGTTTCTGTCAATTCCTGAGCTAAACATAGTATTAGTAGGGTGATCATTATAATCTACCCTACTTTCACTTGAAGTAACTTTTATTTTAAATAGCCAACTTTTGAGATATTTGAAGTGCAAACAAGCAAAATTAGTTTTGGCAAGCTTGCCAAAACTCTGACACCATAGGTTTCTGCAGTAATATGTTCTATTAAATTGCCTTGGTATTCCTTTCTATGTGGTCACAAATGTTGAAAGAGTGCACCAGTATTTAAGTTAGATATGTAGAATCAAATTGAAATATTTGTTTTGGTTTTGAAATGTTGATGCTTCATCGGACTATGCAGCTTTAACTAAGTTGGAGACTTCCAGCTTGGCCGGGCTTAGGTGCTATGCTGTGCCTAAGTAGATATTGCCATATGGCGGTGTGGAGGAACTGTCTAGGAGATCAAGCGGGCTGTCATCTGCCGCCAGCTTTTTAGCAATCAACCGATGCACGGTGTCCGCCGAGGGAATAGACAAGACAGGCCGGCCGTCACCTATCTTATTGACATCGTTCTCGCCAACAAATGGAAACAAGGCTCCCATGGAAAAGTGAACACAAAAAAAGGCAAAAGAGAGGCCCGCCAAACAAAACCACCGGTGGCCGAACCATAGCGGCGGTTTGCATAATGTTGGCGCTGCATAATCTGATGACCGGGTCACATTTTCGAAGCCAAAATATTTAACTTGATTTGATCCTACATATCCAACTGGTTCGTCAAACGATGTGGTATGTGCTGTCCTGAATGGTGGAAAGGTGGATATAAAAGACCCCTTGTTGCTTATTGGAAAGACTAGAGGGTTTCCTCCAAAGAAATATGTCAGAATGACCATATGATTGACGTCCAATTGCCAAGGATAATAATCAGTGTGGTCTAGAGGCATCGTTAAATAAAACAAACCTTTTTTTATCCTACATATCAAACTTAGAAAACTTAGACATATTGCACTTTGGTGCTCCTGTGTTACTCTCGAAATGTGGAAATGAAGTCATTGTCTATTATTTTGGTTGTGAAAGATAATTAATATTGCATGTTTTCGTTTTTAAATATCTTCAATGTCAAGCCTTTAATGTAAAACTGACTTCAAGCTACAGTAAAGTAGTTTATAATGAGCAACCTTATGTATTAGTAAATATATTACTGGGCTCAGTTTGGCAAACCCGTATCATTTAAGAAAGTGATGTAAAACTGGGTACTGTTTTGGTGGTCAGTGATTGCCTGTATATTGGGTCCCACTATGGAACGCATAACACCCCTTCAGCCACCGTTTGCGTCTTATATTAATCAAATCATGTATGCACATTTGATAGTTCCATTGTGTTTCTAAGCCAGCACAGAAGCACACAAATACACAAGCACACAATCATAACAAGCCCACAAGCACAGAAGGACGCAATCACATAGGCACACAAGCACACAAACATGCAAGCACATAAGCACAAACTCACACAAGCACACAATCACACATGCACACACGCACACACGTACAAATGCACACACGCACACCCCGTCCTGATATGACCGTAGATCTTTCCGGGACGTAAAACTCCAATAACTAATCACCCAACCAACAGAAGCAGACAATCACACAGATACACAAGCACACACACACACACTCATACAAACACGCATGCACACACGCACACACAAGCACACAATCACACAGATACACAAGCACACACGCACACACTCATACAAACACACACGCACACACACAAGCACACAAGCACACATGCACACATTCACACAAGCACACAAACACACAATCACACCCACAATCACACATACACAGAAACACACACACAAACACACAATCACACACTCACACACACACAAGCACACATGCACACAAGCACACCCACAATCACACATACACAGAAACACACACACACAACACACAATCACACACTCACACACACAAGCACACATGCACACAAGCACACACTCACACATGCACACAAGCACACAAGCACACCCACAATCACACATTCACAGAAACACACACACACAAACACACAATCACACACTCACACACACAAGCACACATGCACACAAGCACACACTCACACATGCACACAATCACACAAGCACACCCACAATCACACATACACAGAAACACACACACACAAACACACAATCACACACTCACACACACAAGCACACAAGCAAACATGCCCACATGCACACATGCACACATGCACACAAGCACACAAGCACACCCACAATCACACATACACATAAACACACACACAGAAACACACAATCACACACTCACACACACACAAGCACACAAGCACACATGCACACATGCACACATGCACACACGCACACAATCACACCCACAATCACACATACACAGAAACACACACACACAAACACACAATCACACACTCACACACACAAGCACACAAGCACACACTCACACATGCACACAATCACACAAGCACACAAGCACACCCACAATCACACATACACATGAACACACACACACAAACACACAAGCACACACTCACACACACAAGCACACACGCACACATGCACACATGCACACAAGCACACACGCACACCCACAATCACACATACACAGAAACACACACACAAACACACAATCACACACTCACACACACAAGCACACATGCCCACAAGCACACACTCACACATGCACACAATCACACAAGCACACAAGCACACCCACAATCACACATACACAGAAACACACACACACAAACACACAAGCACACACTCACACACACAAGCATACATGCACACAAGAACACACACACACAAGCACACAAACACATATGCACACAGGCACACATGCAAACAATCACACAATCACACAAGCACACATGCACACGCACACACAAGCACACACACAAGCACACACACGCACCCACAGACACACACACACTGACACACACGCATACACGCACACCAGCACACACTCACTCAAGCACATAAACACACATGCATACACAATCACCCAAGCACACACGCACACAAGCACACACACAAGCACACCTGCACACAAGCACGCAATCACACACACATAATCACACCCACACACAATCACACACATCACAAGTATACACACACAAGCACACACACACAAGCACACACATTCACACAATCACACAATTCACAATTCACACATTCACACAATCACACAAGCATACACATGCAAGCACACAAGTACACACTCACACAAGCACCCACACACACAAGCACACACGCACACACTCAAGCACACATGCACACAAGCACACACAACACAAACACACATGCGCATAATCACACAAACACATAAGCACACACACATACAATCACACAAGCACACAAGCACACATGCACACAAGCACACACAAGCACACAATCACACACGCACACAATCACACAAGCACACAAGCACACAAGCACACAAGCACACAAGCACACAAGCACACAAGCACATAAGCACACAGGCACACATACTGCGATTGAGGATAGGTATCGGAGCCCGGCAGCACGAGGTGCACGCCGCCCTCAGGCTCCCTTCAGGCCGCCCTCAGGCTCCCGTCACGTTATTGATTGATCGGCCCGACGTCAGCATACAGCGTGGCACTGGTGACGTCACCAACAGCACATACCGGGCGCGGTGACCGAATCGGTAGAGCGTGGGCCTCGAGTGCGGAAGGTCGCGATTTCGGTTCCCAGTCGAGTCAAACCAATGACTTATAAAATTGATAACCGTCAATTCCTATCCAGCCAATCGGCATTAGTAGGATAGGGCAGGGACTGATTAGCTCAGTGTCAGGATAATGTGACTGAGTGGGATATCGGGTCATGGTGCCGGTGGCCTGATTTTCCAGTGGGCTGCACTAAAGAGTCAGCATGAGTACGCACTGTCACAAGTCGGTACCCATCCTGATATGACCTTTGATGTTGCCAGGATGTAAACCTGCAATAATCAATCAACCAACTAACAGGACATACTGCATGCTGTCTGCGAGGGACATTATTCACTATGTCAGATTTGCCAGAAATATACAGAAATTTCACATTTATCTCGAAAAACATTGTATATATATATATATATATATATATATATATATATATATATATATTTATTTATCTCATATATACTTCATGTATCAAATCTAAGTAACTCATCGGTCTACCTGAATGTACGGTAATTAAATCCATCCCACCTGTTGGCTTAATAGGATATGTGAGAAGAAGGTTTGAACCATAGAGACAGTGGTCTCCATATATTTATATATATGTATATATATGTATATAATGAGTCAGCCTCACGAAAATGGGCCAATTAGTGGTTTATTTAAGATGTCGGCATCACATTTCTTAAAGTGGGGTGCATTTCTTTGTTTTGTATTAAATTATCCTAGAAACAAATACGGTTGTTGTATTTTCTCTACCTTTACATTCAGAATAAATTTAAGGACTTTGCAACACCTCTCTCTGTCAATGCTAAACTATAATTATGCCGATCGACGCCGATATCCAATGCTCCACGCAGACAACTTTAACAGATGTCGGCATCGCAATTCTTAAAGTGGGGTGCATTTCTTTGTTTTATATTATATTATCCTAGAAACAAATAAGGTTGTTGCGTTTTCTGTTCCATTACATTCAGGATAAATTTAAGGACTTTCCAATACCTCTGTCAATGCTAAACTATAATTATACTGTTTGATGCCGACATCCAATGATCGACGCCGACAACTTCCCCCAATTGGCCTCTTTTCGTGATCCTTACTCATATATATATATGAGTCAGCCTCATGAAAATGGGCTAATCGGTGGTCAATTGAAGATGTCGGCGTCGCAATTCTTAAAAGTGTAGTGCATTTGTTTGTTTCATATTAAATTATCCTAGAAACAAATAAGGCTGTTGTATTTTCTCAGCCTTTACATTCAGGATAAATTTAAGGACTTTCCAACACCTCTGTCAATGTTAAACTATAATTATACCGATCGACACCGACATTCAATGATCGACGCCGACAACTTTAACAGATGTTGGCATCGCAGTTCTGAAAGTGTAGTGCATTTCTTTGTTTTAAAATAAATTATCCTAGAAACAAATAAGGTTGTTGTATTTTCTCGACCTTTACATCCAGGATAAATTCAAGGACTTCCCAAAACCTCTGTCAATGCTAAATTATAATTATACCGATCGATGCCGACATCCATGCTCGATGCCGACAACTTTCCCCAATTGGCCTCTTTTCGTGATCCTGACTCATATATATATATATATATATATATATATATATATATATATATATATATATATATGAGAGAGAGAGCGAGAACAAAAAGCAAATACTGGCTGAAAAGAAGTTAATATCATCTGGTAGAACATCCAATATAGTTTAAAATACGGCCTTCAATGGTGGGATAGGCGATATTACCTACAGGCGCCACCAACGGGGAAATAGGAATTAGGTCCATATAATATACATATATATGTAGAAGCAATACCAGAATACATTATAACTTATTCATCTCAGAATTCATGCTAGATGAGATATAGATCTATATATGCATGCATGAGTGTTATATAAGTTAGGTGCATTTAATAACAAAGGCGCGCACATATGTAATTATATGGCTCTGTTTCTAAGAGATAGCTGTTCCTATCAGTATCACACCTATCCTCCTCCTGCAATTTGTCTCCGTGAAAACAATGACCAATTGAGGATTTCCGGTTGCAGCTGGTTGGAGGTGGTTTATGGTGGCCTGAGCTGGACTATGATGGTTTATGATGGTTTGAGCTGGTGTATGGTTGTTTGAGCTGGTTTATGATGGTGTGAGCTGGTTTATGATGGTTTGAGCTGGTTTATGATGGTTTGAGCTGGTGTATGATGGTTTGAGCTGGTGTATGATGGTTTGAGCCAGTGTATGATGGTTTGAACTGGTTTATGATGATTTGAGCTAGTGGTTTGAGCTGGTGTATGACGGCTTGAACTGGTGTATGATGGTGTGAGCTGGTTTATTATGATTTGAGCTGGTTTATGATGGCTTGAACTAGTTAGTGTATGATGGTTTGATCTGGTTTATGATGATTTGAGCTGGTTTATGATGGTTTGAGCTGGTGTATGATGGTTTGAGCTGGTGTATGATGGTTCAAGCTGGTTTATGATGATTTGAGCTGGGTTACGATGGTTTGAGCTGGTCTATGATGGTTTGAGCTGGTTTATGATGGTTTCAGCCAGTCTATGATGGTTTGAGCTGGTTTATGATGGTTTGAGCTGGTGTATGATGGTTTGAGCTGGTTTATGATGATTTGAGCTGGGTTACGATGGTTTGAGCTGGTTTATGATGGTTTGAGCTGGTTTATGATGATTTGAGCAAGTGTATGATGGTTTTAGCTGGTTTATGATGATTTGAGCTGGGTAACGGTGGCTTGAGCTGGGTTATGATGGTTTTACCTGGATTTTGATGGTTTGAGCTGGTCCATGGTGGTTTATGGTGGTTTGAGCTGGTGGAGGCTTCAGAGTTTATTTCGACTGATATCACAATGCCAGGTAATATGACCAGGCGTATGCCTCATGCATTTACAGCTTGTGTACCGATGCGTCCTGCCCGCTGTGCCTCTGGATGGTCTCAGATACCCTCTCAATCACCAAACCATACCTTATTGGCGGGTGATTGAGAACAGGGCTTGCGGCAGCAGCCTTTGTTTGCTTACAAACACAGTGGCACTGCAGGCGGTGTGAGCTGGTGAGCCAGGTGGAGTAAACTGGTTTGATATAAGTCCACGACATCTCCGCTGGTGCCACGCGTGGCCTGAGCTGGTTGTAGGTAGTTTCACAGGGTGCCACATCGTGTGACTTGAGGAGAGAGCTAACTGAAGCTGGTTTCAGGGCGGGCGAGATCTTTTCAGCTAGTGACAGCTGGTTTGAGCTGTGTTGAGAGCATATCATGCTGCCTGCGCTGGTTACAGAGGTGGCTTGACGTGGGGAGGGGGGAGATCATATCAGCTAGTGAGAGAGGTGGGTTGTGCTGGTTTGCAAGAATGGCAGATCAAATTAGCTGGTTTGAGGTGCCTTGAACAGGTTTGAGAGAGTGCCACACCATGTGTGCTGGTGACAGGTGGCTTGGGCTGGCTTGAGATAGAGCCACCAGCACTTGTGTTGTAGTGATAGTGGTGGTTTGACCTGGTCTTAGCAGGTTTCAGACTGTCACCTCGTGCGAGCTGGTGAATGAGGTGGCTTGGGCTTGCTTCAACCTGTTTGATCTGGTTTGAGCTGGTTTGAACTGGTTTTAGCTGGTTTGATCTGGTTTGAGCTAGTTTGAACTGGTTTGAGCTGGTTTGAGCTAGTTTGAACTGGTTTGAACTGATGTCAGACACTGCCACCTCATGTGAGCTGGCGCACGGCTTGTTCTTGTACAGCTGGTGCGTTCAACCGTCCTGCCAGTGGCGCCCTTAGCGGACCCGCGGGGAGGTAGTGTTTGTCGTGACGCGAGCACCATCTAGTAATTACCACGGAGCGACTCGTACGCCACCTGCCGGCGGCTAGACACATCGGTCACATGACGCCTGGGCAGCATTCTCATTGGTTGAGATTAGTGCAGAAAGCGGGTTCGGATGCCTCACGATTTAATAACCAAAGTATTAAACCGGCAAGTGCATAAAAATACATGCGCACATAAACTGTCATTTAAAACCTTCCCTATGTATCATTACAAAACACAAATATAGCGGATTAATGTGTTTAGAAAGTTATGTTGTGTCCATCATTATTCTTCGAGAGGAAAAATAACACGTCAATCTTCTCTCACTTGATTGAAGTAAAATAAATTCGTAGCAATGAAAACCCTGAGCAAACCCCCACACAAGCAGGAAAGAAAGCTTTGCTTATAAATCCAAGTAAACACCCGGCGATGGCCCAGTTCATACACCATAATTGCCAAGAGAAGAAGTGTCATGAGTGTGGTCGGCGCCGCAATTATCGCCCACTGGGCGCGTTCCGTAATATTGGTGCGGCCGTCTGCCGCGGGTGGCGCCCATTGTGTGGGGTGGGGAGTGGGAGGGGGAGGGGGAGGAGGGGAGAAGGGGGGAGGGAGGGGGAAACCTGACTCAGTGTTGCTTTCTTACCTACCGCCAGAAGCAGCAAACCGAGAAGACATGCCCATGTGATTACGTCTTCTTTTCAGTGTCCACACCTGTTTGTGCCGGATTGGCTGGCTGAAGCGGTTCAGCTCCTATTGCGCGCGAGGCAGGTCGGGGGTTCGATTTTCGGCCGATTCGAACCAAAGAATTGCAAAATTGCTACGTGATGCTACCTACATATCGACTAATTTGTACTAATGTGACTGAGTAGGATATTGGTTGACAGTGCCGGCGGCATGGTACCCCAATGAGCAACCACTATAAAGTCGTCATGAGTGATTACATCCCAAGTCGGCACCCATCCGGCTAGGACTCGGATATGACTCTAGATGTTGATCGGACATACAAAGAACCCCCCAAGTCACATGTCTGTGCTGCCACCGTGCTGTAATGTTACACGCTTATATCACGCCCCAACCTACAACACAGTCTTTTACCCAAATACTATTTCTTGGTTTGACTAAGTATACTATAATCCTACCATTAGGTCCAATATATCATTTTTGAGAAACTATTCGTAACATACAAAGTCTCAGTAAGTTCCCTGGTGATAGTAGAGCTGGGGTTAAGCACACCAGTGCATTACACAATGCTACACATACATACATACATCCATACATCCATATATACATGTGGTTTTTACATCCTGTAGATTAATTGCTAGCACAATTCCAATGCAGTTCACACCAGAGGCAACTACAGGACAAGTCAGTAAGGACCCAGTCTGTGGCAACCAGGTTTGTATGAGTTCAAAGTGAGCTTAAAGTTGCATAGTCTGATGGTTTTGAATTTCTGTATTTTTTCTGAGATAAATATATTAGATCAATCACTACTATCTACTTTACATTAGTTCAAAGTTACTTTTATTTTAAATGGTAAACTTCTGAGATATTTTGAGTGCAAACATGGACAATTAGTTTTGGCAAGCTTGCCAAAACTCTGACACCATAGACTTCTGCAGTAACAGCTTCTGTTAAATTGACTCAGTATTGCCTTCTATGCAGAAACAAATGCTTAATAAGTGCATCAGTATGTAAGTTAGATATGTAAAATCAAATCTAGATAATTGGTTTGGTTTAGAAAATTTGACATTTCATCGGACTATGCAGCTTTAAAGTTGAGCTGTGAGAGACAACCCCACCTCCCTCCCTTACTACCAACATTTAAGCAGAGCAGGCGACAGTTCCAGGCCTTCCTCGGACACAAGCGGAGACAAATTCAGAAGAGATATTGGGGCTAATTTATATCTGAGTAACTAATGATTTACGACATTTTCTGTCATTTAGTGTAGAGATTTCAATTTGAAGCTTTCAAATCAGGAGAACAAGTGAATACTTGGGTGTCAAACCGCTGAGGGGTGGTTGGCGCTACGATCGCGGGCAGCTCCGCGCACCGAGACCAAAGATTGGACAATAATCAATAATAGTACATCCGATTCAACCGACACAGCGGTGGTCTATATAGAAAACCAGTCCATAATAATAAATAATAAATAATAAATAATGGATACTCCGCCGTTTTATATATAAATAACGTGGTATCTTCTCTATATACGTAGATATACGTGGATATACATATATGCTGTATAAGAATGATGCGAGTATAATAACGTGGAATATCCCTCATTTCCCACATCACTCACTCAGCTCCATGGACTGATGGAGTCTGTCCTAGTCCTCTACTGCTCCAGCCTCCCCAACCCCAGCTCCGATGGTGGCACCACCACCCCTGCACACTGTAACCGCCACTCACTGTACCGCTGAAATGCATATGTTATCTCCCTATTATTTGTCAAATACCTATATATATACACATGCACGTGTATATATAAATATCCATATATACATTTATCTAATTTATTTACCCCATGTAACCTATACATACACATACACACATATGTATGTATATATATATATACATATGCGCTGAACTCTTCATATATATATATATATATATATATATATATATATATATATATATATATGAATAGTTCAGGCGCAAAACCATGTAAACGCCAAACCAAAAATGGAGAAAATCATTGGAATCAAACCATCAAAAAGTATATTTTTTATATTCCTCCTTTTTTGTTCAAATGTCCATAACCATGTGAGCATATGAAAAGTGGAATTATTGAAAATTAAAATTGTTTCCATGTAAAGATCTTTTATTAAACCTACATTTTTGGATTAGCGATTAAGTGGTTTTGCGCCCGAACTCTTCATATCTGCGTATATATTTAGATCATATATTCTTCATGTATCTAAGCACATGCATACACATACACATATGTATATACATACATATTTATCTCATATGTGTATTATATAGATATTTCATATAGCAACGCATACCGATCATACAACGATCAGTTGACGGTGGCAATAATATTTTCGCTTTAATATGCCAACGACAATATGCGTTACACATAGGTTACATGCAATATAAGAAAGGTCTCATAGCAAGGGTATCAGCAGCAAAAACAAATAAAACATGCCCCAAAACAACACCCAAATAGTCAGTAAAAAAACAGCAGCCGTACTGTCACGCAATTGGGAAGGTTATTAGGGTTTCCAACGCGGGACGTCACCGTTTTTAATTGTCATTAATTGAATGTCACACAATGCTGAATTCTTGGTGAGCAATTATCGAGGGTATTTAGGGTTATTTTTTGTTGTTGCGTGCGTGACGTTAAAATGCGACGATGTTAAAATTGTGTCCGCAGCATCTCTTGGTCGTCATCCGAATTGCTGTACTCTGGGAGCCTGGTTTCCATGGTGATGCTTGCCAGCTCAGAGGTATATGTGTATATGATTATGTATGAATGGACATGTGTGTAATTGAATAGACACGGACACCTACGGCACAGGTAAGCCCGTTCCTAGGTTGTGAAAATAACTCATATGCATAAATATATATATGCTACACTGTAAGTATATAAATGTATATATATATATATATATATATATATATATATGAATACATATATCTAGATATATGTATACATATATATGGTCAGTTGTACAGTGTAGCCGGCGGAGGTGGTGACGCCAGTGTCGGTATAAACTACAAGTGAATGGGTGTTATGCTGCTAGCTGTGGAAATAGATGATGGTGGTAGGTGAAATTCGCTATTTGTCTTCGCATAATGAACTATGCAGCACATATGCATCTATATATAATAATCACCAATTCAGGAACCACCGTTTTACCAATTTGGGATATATATTAAACAATTATTTCCCGATCTGAAATTGGATGCATGAGTGCCTATTACTCGGATGGTGTTAAGGTAAGCTGCAAGGGCCTGCACTTCGCTCTCTCTCCCTATTTCCGCCTCAGCTTCTCTCTCCCCCTTCCTAGTTCTCTCTATCCCTCTCTCCCCCTCCCTTTCTGTCTCTGCCTGTCTCTGCCTCGCTCTGTCTCCCCTCTCTCCCCCCTCTATATATCCCTCTCCCCCTCTCCCCCTCTCATTATCTCTATGTCTCCCCCCGTCTCTCCCTCTGTCTCCCTGTATTTCTGTAACCCTCGATGTTCCCTTCTCCCTCTCTCTCCCCATCTCACCCCACCTCTCTGTCTCTCCATCTCTCCCTCTCTCCCTCTCTCCCTATCTCCCTCTCTCCCTCTCTCCCTCTCTCCCTCTCTCCCTCTCTCCCTCTCTCATTCTCTCCCCCTCTCCCTCTCTCCCTCTCTCCCTCTCTCCCTCTCTCCCTCTCTCCCTCTCTCCCTCTCACTCCCTCTCCCTCTGTCCCTCTGTCCCTCTGTCCCTCTGTCCCTCTCTCCCTGCCTCCCTCTCTCCCCCTCTCCCTCTCTCCCCCTCTCCCTCTCTCCCCCTTTCCCTCTGTCCCTCTGTCCCTCTGTCCCTCTCTCCCTCTCTCCCTGCCTCCCTCTCTCCCCCTCTCCCTCTATCCCCCTCTCCCTCTCTCTCTCCCTCTCTCCCCCTCTCCCTCTCTCCCTCTCGTCATATGTCTGTGTGTCAATCCGTCGTCCTCTGTTTCCCGTTGTCTCCCTTTCTCTCCTACTCTCCCTCTCTCTCTCTCCCTCTCTTCCTCTCTCCGTCTCTCCGTCTCTCCCTCTCTCCCCCTCTCCCTATATCCCTCTCTCCCTCTCTCCGTCTTCACCTCTCTCCCTGTGTCCCTCTCTCCCTCTCCCCATATCTCCCTCTGTCCCTGTTTCCCTCTCCCCATCTCCCCCTATCTCCCTGTCTCCCTGTCTCCTCCCGTACTGTGTCTGTGTCTCTATCCGTCTTCCTCTGTGTCCCGTTGTCTCCCCTTCTCTCCTACTCTCTTACTCTCCCTCTCTTTATGTCTTTGTCCCTCTCTCTGAACAGATCTACATTTTTGAAAAGGCCAATATATAAAATACAAAAGAAAACCCACACAAAAGAATGTGTTAACGCTGCGTTCATTCAACCGCACACAAGTCTAGATAACAGTATTCATGGCGATAACTAATTAACTTCACCGTTAGTTGGGTCTTTCCCGGGTTGACTTGTTAGTCCTCACCAATATGTTTATTGGTAGTTTATTATTTTGCACATCAAATAAGAAAATCACCTCCAAAATGTCTCATTTTCCTCGGAGAATAATTCGTGTCTATAATATCTTGTGCACATACAGTCATATGGTGGTGACAGCCCTAACACCCACACACCAACCACACACACACTCCCTCTCACATTCACACTCACACACACTCACACTCTCCCCCACACTCACACACGCTCACATACACACCAACACACCCTCACACACACTCATACACACACACTCACACATGCTCACACACGCTCACACACACTCTCACACACTCTCACACTTACATTCACACTCACACACACTCACACTCTCCCACACACTCACACACGCTCACACACACACTCACACACACACTCACACACACTCACACTCACACTCACACCCGTCGCAAAACCCCGACGCCTCACCACACACACACATCTGTAGATCTCCTTCTTGGAAAGCACTAAGTTGAGTGGAGGAAAGACTAAAGGCTACTTTTAGCCACCCACCCACCCACCAACACCCCGCCCACCGCTGCCGCCACTCGCCACCAGGCGCAGGCAATCTACCACGGGCAGGTAGCGTCTCAGCACAGCGCTTGACAGGTAAAAGATACGGCCCATTAACTAATGACCATACCTGTTACAGCGCCACCACCGGCGTGTCCCCGAGTCGCTCACCGCCTTCCCATGAGACCTCACTCTGCGATTAGTCGCCTCCCACCGTGCGGCGCGTCGGGGTAGCACACCTGTTGCTGGGTTTCTTGGCTTCTTTTTATTTAGTTAGCTTTATTAGCTGTATTTAAGACATAAAGCCAGAGTTTGCAATAGTAAAACACAGATTTGAGTTTTTTGTGTGATTTTCTATGTGTGCTGTATTCATTGATTAGACATAGCAACTTCCAATGGGTGACATTTGGTCTTGTTCATTCTACGGTTCCTTGCCCTATCCTAGTAATGCAGAACACCAAGCTCGCCGGTGATAAGTATCCATGTATATGTCACTGGTTTAATGTAACCGGGCTTCGAACCTGGGGCTAGAATTCCAAGGCCTGGAAAGCAGATGCTCAACTCATTCAATCATTCTGTTTGGTAAGGTTTGCTTCCAGGAATCAGTTCGACAATTTTCTAGCCATTTATGTATTTTCGATGCTGCTATTTCCCTAAGTATTATCTGCAAGTACAATGCAAGTGACGTACACTGTAATCACTACAGCTTACTCACCTTTTATTGTGTGTATGCAGCCGTGTGTGTATCATGGTTAGAACACTAGTGTCTCGATGCCGAAAAGCGAAATCCTTAGAAGAATACACTTATTTACCTCAAATTTACAAAAAGAAAAGTCACCCACTTACTGTTGTGGAAGATAATAATGCTAGTAGTAATAATATATATATAGATAATAAAAGTATAATAGGGCAACCTCGGTAGCAGAATGTACCCTAAACTCATGTGCAATAAAACCATAGACTGGTGCACTTAGCACCAGGTTAACGTTTTGAAATATGCATTTATTTCAGTTGCCAAGTCACAGTGGCTTTTATGTGGAAGTGGTATTAGAATATACATTGTCAGAAAGATCTACGGTAAACGCTCTCACACTTATGTGCTCTAGGAGATGCGAATATAATCACTTATTTCCATCACTACCTATATATGTATATACATATATATATATATATATAGGGTCATATATATATAGGATCATATATACATATATATGACCCCGCAATATATGTTTACCAGGGCTTAGTTCCCTCTTTCTCCCATGACGTCAGATACGCGTGTGCAATCACACCTTCTACCACCGCCGTTGGCCGGCTTTTCAACTAGTGGCATATAAGTACAAAGTTGTTATATGAGGAGCTCTTAGTGAGTTCGGCACATCGTAGTCGCGCCACCAGTCTGGTTGGCAACAGTCAATGAACAAGGCGCACAGATGCAGAACTTCCGATACTAAAGCCATGTTCACACACACAACTTTAGGCCGAACTAGATAAGGCGAACTAGATGAAGCGAACTAGTGTCGTGTCCACACACGGAGCGGTTTAAGGCGGAAATCGATATCTGCGCATGAGCAAGTCCATACTAACCAGCGCCTGTTTCGGTTAGTCGACGTCGCCATGAGAGAGTGTGGGTTCGACCTAGATATGTATGGACTGAATCGTATTGGTTTGGAACGGTCAAAACTTCTGCTGGGCAGTGAAAACCTTAAAATAAATCATGAACAAAATATCTGTGCACCTCTAGCAGGTTCATACATCAAATTTACCGGAAAGTCAACAAACTCAGGTCTCGACTGTGACGTCCTTAATCCGGCTCATCTAAGCCGCTACCATTCACACTGGTAACTTGGGCCGACTTAAGCTAGTTCGGTTCATCTGGACTACCTCGCGACGTGGTTTACTTGAAGCAAACTAGATGAGGCGAACTAGCCCTAATTCGCTTCAGCGTAGCGTCCACACGGCGAATGTGAGCCAAACTAGACAAGGCAAACTAGTTGAGGCGACTTAACGCACGTGTGTGAACACGGCTTTATACTCGTATAAGTCGTATACACATGTAAGCGTGTATAATATACATATATGGATTGTGATAAGACCATTATCACGGGGGACAATTACCGAGTTAAAGATGGCTCTTACCTTCCCCGTCTAACCGGGGAAAGGGAGGGGGTGTATCGCTCTTCCATCTAGGGGTCAGCCTCCCCCCTACCTCCCTTTGAAGCCTTTATACACGACTACAGTAAAACCTCTCTAACCGACCACCTCCACAGATCGACCACGCCCTATATCGATCGCTTTATTTGGGTCCCAACAATACCATTGTAACCAGATCCTAACTTCCTAAGCTGACCACCTCCCTAAATGGAACACTCAAAGTCGGTCCCAAGGTCGGTCGATTTAGAGAGGTTTTACTGTACTTTTCCCCCGGCGGCGAGTGGTAACGCTGCATAGACGGTTGTAGTGCCTGAACTGGCCGGTGGTGGCGCCAGTGTCGGTACAGGCGACAGTAGCACGATATTGGGTATTGGGATGTAACCCAATGGGATACACAGCAGAGGGGGTAACAAAATTGTCTTCCTTATATTCGAATAATAAATAAATTACATACACACCTAGATATGTGATGCATAACTAGAAGCCTCATGTAAATATAAATAAGGGCTGCTTCATAAAATCTATTCTTCTTCGTGAGTATTCACCAAACCGAACCGGTGGCGCCATCGTGTGTCCACCCCGCTAACTGCTACCATTGAACTTTCCTAGTGCGATGGTTTTGAGTTTCTGCCATTTATTTTAGATACATCGATTATATTTATTGATATACTCTACCTTCCTTAGATTGAAGTAACTTTAATTCTGAATTGATAATTCTGGAAATATTTGCAATGAAAGCATGCCAGATAACTTTCGGCGTTCACATAAAAATGCTAACAGATATAGGCTTCAGCACTAACAGGTTCTATCAAATTGACTCGTGTTCCCTTCTGTGCTGGAAGCAATATTAATGCTCATTAGTACCTATGCTGGATATGTAGAATCAAATCGAGATAAGTCTCTGTCTTCATTTCGAAAATTTGATGATTTGATTGAAATGTGGAGTCTATCTGTGGGCGCGGATTATATGTAGCTGGTAGTAGGTGGGTGAGGAGCAGTGGTACATTGACGGATTAATGCTATATAAGTGCGGTGAGCTAGGTGGCTGAATGAGCCAGGCTTCACCGCAATGTAAACCGACCATCTTCATGTTCTGTACGCACTCGTTAGTTACCGTCAACAGCGAATCACCTGTTGTCACACAACACACAAACTAATTGTTCTCTCCGTTTCAATTATCAAATTGAGGCTGATTACTGTGGATGGGTGTCCATGATGGCAATCTGGTGCAGGGTGTGATGGAAGGAGTCTAAACACGGGGCTCATCGCGGGAGTCTACCACAAAGTACCTGTCATCATGACTGTGTCAATGAGAGCAGACCTTACGGACAGATGTACAAACTGGTGTGTAATACATATAATATATGTCGTCCGTGCTGAGACACCTGCATGTAGAAGCTAGCAGTGTGAAATCTGCGCATGCCCGTTTGCGTGATTACCACGTGGGTCACTCGCTGAAACTGGGCGCTAGGTATTTGATGTCCATGTTACGATGGTGATAATCAATTCTTTCTCTCTTTGGTAGCAAGTGAAATAATTATTGTTACCTCTGTGTACTAAGTATGTTAGCAAAATTACATGTATATACTATAAGGTATCATTTGTATGATTTTGCATGAAAGTGAAAATGTAAAAATTTACACATCGAGACCCTGCAAATTATTCAAACCTATTTAACACTTTTTTCAGCCTTTTTTTTCTTGTAAGACAATAATTTGTGCTTAACTGTAATCAATGAATTCCTGTCTGAATTTGTTTAAAGAATGTTCTGGACATGTGTTTGATTTCCACGCTGCACACGTGATTTGAACTTATCAGCGCTTATAGTTTAATCGGTATAACATCAACATAACAAAATTAAGTGTTTTTTTCAACTCTAAGCCTTCATATGAAGATGGATTCTGCTATTATATGGAATGGTTTCCCTTTTGGTCTCCATGTCGCACTTTGGTGCCCAACATCAGTTAATGCGCTACATACCTGTTACTTTGCCAAGAGGCACGGTTTCCGCCCAGCCGAATGAACCAGATAACGTACAAAATCAGGGGAATATAGCGCCAGAGCAAATGACAAAGTATCTCTGTACATATGGCAGACTAGCAATACACATAGAGCACATGTGATATAGATGCTCGTAGGTATGTGCACAGTTCTCACCGGTCGGTGGCTACATTTTAAATGGCCTTTCAGGGTAGACTTTGCCCCATTTGAAATCGCTTTATTTTTATTTACGGAGTATGTTACTATGCAAGAGTATGTACAAGGCTATGCAGAGTATGTTACTATGACACGGTTTTGTGCAACGGGATTATATATGTGTGTCTGTAATCTAGATGTCTTTGATTCAATTGACTTGCTCTATGCCATTAAATTGAACGCCCTGGCAGAGTACACCTTTTTGGCAAGGGTTGGGGATCAGTAGCTCAGTCCGGAAAGAATGGTCATATGTGGATAACTGAACAGTGACAGTGTGGAAGAGTACACATGTGAAGACTGTCCATGTGGAACGGTGTACCCATTAAGACTGTCAATATGGGTGAGTGTACATGTGGAAACTGCCAATGTGTGAGAATGTGCACATAACACTGTCAATGTAATGGTGCAGTCACACTACGACGCTTCTCGCCGGCGACCCGTCAACGTGTGGTGATTTTGGGCAATAATTAGGGAAACGGCGACACACACTGGGAGCGCGTTATGCGCGCATCGGTACATGTCGGTACACTATCTTTGACGTTGATGGTCGGCGCAGAACGCCGGCGCGCGTTGCCGGTCGCCCAAGGTTTTAAGCATGTCAAAAAAAAAACAACGACCGGCAGCACGCGCAAATATATGGGTAAGGAGATTAGGAGGACGTTAGGTGGTCGTCGAGCTCCATTGGATGCGCCGGAATAACGTTATGGGAACGCTAGGCAGACGGCGCGCGCGGGAGGGTCGTTGCTAACACATTGCTGTGTGTGTTTCTCTGTGTGTGTCTCTGTGTGTGTCTCTGTGTCTGTCTCTGTCTGTGTTTTGGTGTCTGTCTCTGTCTGTGTCTCTGTGTCTGTGTCTCTGTCTGTGTCTCTGTGTCTGTCTCTCTCTGTGTCTCTGTGTCTGTGTCTGTGTCTCTGTGTCTGTGTCTCTGTCTGTGTCTGTATCTGTCTGTGTCTCTGTATGTGTCTCTGTCTGTGTCTCTGTCTGTGTCTCTGTCTGTGTCTATGTCTGTGTCTCTGTATGTGTCTATGTCTGTGTCTCTGTGTCTGTCTCTGTATGTGTCTCTGTATGTGGTTCTGTGTCTGTCTCTGTCTGTGTCTCTGTCTTTGTCTCTGTCTGTGTCTCTGTCTGTGTCTCTGTCTGTGTCTCTGTATGTGTCTCTGTCTGTGTCTGTGTCTGTGTATCTGTCTGTCTGTGTCTGTGTCTCTGTGTTTGTTTCTGTGTCTCTGTGTCTGTCTCTGTATGTGTCTCTGTATGTGTCTCTGTGTATGTGTCTCTGTCTGTGTCTCTGGATGTGTCTCTGTCTGTGTCTCTGTCTGTGTCTCTGTCTGTGTCTCTGTCTGTGTCTCTGTCTGTGTCTCTCTCTGTGTCTCTGTCTGTATCTCTGTCTGTGTCTCTGTCTGTGTCTCTGTCTGTGTCTCTGTCTGTGTCTCTGTGTTTGTTTCTGTGTCTCTGTGCCTGTGTGTGTATCTGTGTCTCTGTGTGTGTATCTGTGTATGTGTGTGTATTTGTGTCTCTGTGTGTGTCTCTGTGTATATGTGTGTGTGTCTATGTGTCTATGTGTGTGTGTCTGTGTGTGTATCTCTGTGTCTCAGAGAGAGAGACAGGCACATACAGAGACACATACAGAGACACATACAGAGACACAGACAGAGACACAGACAGAGACACACACAGAGACACATACGAGACACAGACACAGACACAGAGACACAGACAGAGACACATACACATAGACACAGACAGAGACAGACACAGATACACAGACAGAGACACAGACAGAGACACAGACAGAGACACATACAGAGACACAGACAGAGACACAGACAGAGACACATACAGAGACCCAGACAGAGACACAGACACAGAGACACAGACAGAGACACATACACAGAGACACAGACAGAGACAGACACATAGACACAGACAGAGACACAGACAGAGACACATACACAGAGACACATACAGAGACAGACACAGATACACAGAAACAAACACAAAGACACAGACAGAGACAGACACAGAGACACAGACAGAGACACAGACAGAGACACATACAGAGACACATACAGAGACGCATACAGAGACACAGACAGAGACACAGGCAGAGACACATACAGAGACACAGACAGAGACACAGACAGAGACACAGACAGAGACACACACACACAGACACAGAGACACACACACAGAGACACAGACAGAGACACAGACACAGACAGAATGCGCCGATATACGTTACCACAACGTTGGCTGCGCGCTACCAACACGCTACTGACATGCTATGGGAACGTCAGAATTTCACCATATTTCCACTATCTTTAACGTTTCTCGACGCGCAAGATTTTATTTTCAACGCTGACGGATCGCCGGTACAAGCATCGTAGTGTGACTGCACCATTAGCGAGTGTAGACATGAAACTGTCAATGTGGGAGAGTGTACATGTGAACAGTACATCTAGGAGTGTACAGGAGACAATATCAATACAAGAGAGTGTGCACATCAACAGCGTCAAGGTGGGTGTCCATTCACCATCTACTAACTAGTTATTCCACATGGATCCCCATCACATCAAGTGTGGGTAGGGATGGACAGTATGAAGGTGGCTGTCCATTGGCCATTTAGAAACGAGTTACTACAGGTGGATCACCATTATGTAAAGCATGTGTACATATGAAGAGGATTAAGGTGGATGTCCATTCAACATCAAATAACGAGTTAGTACAGGTGGATCGTCAGCATATCAAGTGTGTGTACAGATGGACTGTGTTAAGGCGGGTGTTCATTCACCATTTAGTAATCAGTCAGTACGTATTCATTCACCATTTAATAAAGAGTTACTACAGGATGATCGCCAACATGACAAGGGTGTGTACTTATGGATAGTGTTAAGGTGGGTATCCAGTCATCATTTAGTAACAAGGCAGTCCATATGGATCACCATCATAGCAGGTGCGGGTACAGAAGAAGAGTGTTACGGCGGGTATCCATTCACCATTACTAACAAGGCAGTACATATGGATCACCATCGTATCAGGTGTGGGTACAAATGAAGAGTGTTAAGGTGGGTATCCATTCACCATTTAGTAACAAGGCAGTACATATGGATCACCATCGTATCAGGTGTGGGTACAAATGAACAGTGTTAATGTGGGTATCCATTCACCATTTAGTAACAAGTCAGTACATATGGATCATCATCATATCAGGTGTGGGTACAAATGAACAGTGTTAAGGTGGGTATCCATTCACCATTTAGTAACAAGTCAGTACATATGGATCGTCATCGTATCAGGTGTGGGTACAAATGAACAGTGTTAAGGTGGGTATCCATTCACCATTTAGTAACAAGTCAGTACATATGGATCATCATCGTATCAGGTGTGGGTACAAATGACAATTTTCAACGCTGGGCAGCACTGGTACAATTTGATTCAATCTTTTGAATTTAGTTTTATAATAATTTTAAGTTGCAAGGTGCATACTACTGGGGCTGCTGATGCGTTTGTGTGGGAACAGTGTGGGAACACGGTGGGACATTTGCGTGAGTGTGTGTCACTGGACGGGGGGGGGGGGGGTGAAGGGATAACAGATCCGTTACCATGGCGACCCAGGTAATGGAACATTGGCTCGGATTTCCTTCCGATGTCAGCAGCTCTCGGTCCCAATCATGGTCGGACGCCGAGGACGAAGCCACTGCGTAACATGGCGCATGTGCTCTTTTTTACATTTATTATTATTATGAACCCGCCAAGTGATTTACCAAAGATTCACCACCCAAAACACTAACAAATCACCGAGTCCAACTCCCATGAAATAACTCCAGACCCAAACGATATCAAGAGATCATAAGTCAGTTTTGGGACAGTTATTTTTAAATCAACCATCAGAATAATATTATTGTTATCTATCGATATTGTTTAGATATTAATCCTATTCGGGGTGATTTACATTTGAGAGAATTGTCGGTAAATGTTTAGGAAGGCGCATTTCATTCCCCCTGCCAACGTGGGTGGACTGGGTGGAGGAGGGTCGGTGGGTGAATGCTGGATCCCATGCCCTCAGCACGTCACGGATGTCAATTGTACATCAACTGGTTATACTGGCACATTCCAGCCTCTGACATATTGACATTTTTTCTGAAGAAAGAGAGAGTTACAGTGAGAGAGACATACAAAGAGAGAGAGAGGAGGGACAGAGACAGAAACAACAAAGAATTGATGCAATAAGATTTTGCTCGGCTCTTACTAATTGAAATCAGCTTGCAAAGAACTATGTTATATATATAAAAGGGAATTGTTTGTTCAAGTTAAAATAAAGTAAATAGAAAATATGATGCTTTCAGTGAAGCACAATTGCAGTCTATTTTGTAGTTACATGTTTGTATTCACCTAAATACTTCTTCTTTGAGCTCCAAACCACCGGTTTTCTGACCGTATATTTATATATACGCAACAATGTAGTTTAGAGAACATGATAGAATAAGATACTCTTGTATCAAGAGTTACATGTTTTATCACCACACAGCAATTACAACAAAACAATCATAATAGTAAAATGAGTTGCTATTTGTGGTAGCAGGGCAGTATGGGTCTGTGGCACTAAGATCACATAATGAATGGCTTGAGCACCATGTATCTATTACAGACGATCCCCTAATTGATAAATGACTGTGGAGTTAAAGTGGATGCAGTGGTTCAGGTAGTAGATAATGCTACTGAGTGAGATATTGGGTTATGGTGCGGGTGGTCCAGTCTCCCAGTACTATGGTGTCGTGGACAAGGGAGGAGGTGGGAGGACAACAGCAAGAACTGGACAGGCCTGGAGTACAGCAAGTCCCCGTGGGCAGTGGAGAACAGGTGGACATGGAGAGAACTGGTTGCAAAGACATACGTGGTGCCCCAACGACCTGCACGGATAAGGAATAGATTATGATGATGACATGTTTGTGCACTATTGTATGGTAGGACCGGTCCTCATATGACATTACAGATTGCAAAGATATAACATCCCAAAAGACAAACAGTACATTATTACACAATATGGGCATTAGGCACTCAGGGTTATAGCAGTTGTCGATACCAAAACTGGTAAGCTTGTTTTCATATTGACATGGTTATACTCCCCGGCATGTCTAAATCAGATATCATGCAATAAATCGTAATATATGTATACTTTGTATAAAATATTATATCATTGCCGCCATGGCACACAGGACGAGGAGGCATGAGTTGGGATAACATGGCTTTATTCCAGGCAGCCCCCGCGGGTATTACATGTGTGGCTTTATAGTGATGTTGCCATCCGAGAGCTGCAAGGAACAGTGTCATGTGGTGATCACAGTCAGGGAGATGGGAGTGGCATGAGTGAAGTGCAACATATGAGCTAGGCGAGGTGAGATGAGGAGTTGGCAACTAGCGGGTAGCAGTAGTTGCATAATCATCTAATATATTATGAAATAAATGAATTTATGGTGAATTAATTAATAAATCGTTAATTAGTCTAATGCAAGTAGTTGATGATTATTGTTAATGGTTTAAATTTTCTTGATGGTGTGGGTGGGTGGGTAAAAGCGAGGAGTGGTCAGTCCGATGGTGATGCGGAGTGACCATAGTAGTGGTGGAGCTGGTGCTTGTGAGCTGTGAGGGCTGTGATTGGCTGATGAGCCATGAGTGGTGGAGGGAGAGAGTGGTGAGGGAGGGGCCATTCAGAGTGAGTGGCAGGTTGTGTGTGTCCCCCCCCCCCCACCCACCCACCGGCTGGTGAGAGGGGGGTGGGAAGGAAAGGGCCTCGCAGCCCCGTGTGCCCCGCAATGAGACCGAATGAGCACTCGCCCATTCATCACAATGTATATCGGCTGTAGCCTCCTGGCTACTCACAACTCAAGGAGATAAAGCACTTCCGTCTCGAATCAATTAGCATAATCAACTCAGCTGCACACGCTGAGCAGTTTCGAAGTTAGGTTATATCGTTGTGCGGATGCCTAAGCTAGTTTTAGCACCCAACACATACATGTTAATGTAGAACATGTAGCTTCCTTTCGGGAAACAGTTATATCGCCATTTCAAATTGTGTATGCATTGTGCGAGTCTCTCTCCGTGCATCCACACACAGGGCTTATTCTCCTGTATTCTGCTCTCATGATATGTGTGGGAGCTGGACATCTGTTTTTGTACGGTGGTTCGGAGCCCGTATGTATATATGCATGTATATATATATATATATAAATATATATATATATATATGCTGTTACCTCATCCTGCGATACCCACTTCTCACCCACATTCCGATAGGGACAATCCCAGCAACAGGCCCCAACGACACGCATAGCTTTCAGCACGAGATGGCTTACCAGTACAGGCTCCGCTATCCTGGGTTCGATCCCAGCCGAGTCAAAACAAAAACCTAAAGTTGCATAATCTGATGAAAGTATCAACTTTTGGAACCCAAAGGACTTAAGTAGATTTGATCCTAGATAGCTAATATAAGTAAGAATGTACTATTAATTAAGTATTGGGGTTTGCTGTTACTGTAAGATCCCATAGAAAGTCAAGACGTTGACGGCTGCAGTTCATGATACCAAGTGAGGTTTATTTGGTCTACTGTTTACCTTGTTAACTCTGCCACGTGACCCCCTCGCTGGGTCCCGGCGTACCTCTATACATACGTATACACAGTGTGTTACATACATTACATCTTCCTTTTTATAATGAAAGCACATTGTCTAACGACATCGGAACATTTTATAACATAATCTGATAACTCACACCTTTTGTTTTACATACTCCCTTCTTTAGCAGTTAGGCTAGTCATCTGTGCAATTTACATTTTACAGGTCATCATAAACACTTGAAACACAATCAATATAAATATCTCTACGGTTTGGCATTTTCTTGGTGGTTCTCATATGACCAGCCCTTTATGGAACATCCTGTAAGGTAATACATTGCTTTATGACATGGTAACTTCTTTTGTTGAGATTGCCCTTATTGGCTATTACCTTTTTAGTAAACAAACCTTTTATCAACTAAATCTTTGTTTCACGAATGTTTCAACTTAATACTAACATACTACGTACCTTTGCTTACATATGCGATCGGTGACTTCATACCTCTCATTCACCTTCTGAGTCACACTAATTGCGCACCCATATGTCGTTAATAGCTTAGCCTGCAGCTTGGCTTGACTACTCTGCCATGTCGCGTTGTGTACGGTGCCTTAATTGCCTTTTGTGCTGACTGGTCATTGTCCTGTGGCATGTGTGTTGTTCGTGTGTTTGTTTGTTTATGCTTGCATTGGTGGTCAGCTGTGCATTTTGACCGACTTTGTACATGTGTGTCCTCTTTTAGACTGTGCTCTTTTATCATAAGAGTTCTATTTCTTCGTAATATTTTATTTTCACTGTTTTTTATTTGATAATCTCGTCTGTTCTTGTGATTTATACCTATCACCGTGCCTTTTTCCCATTGCCTTTATGGTTTATATATCGTATTTTGTCATTTTGTTGTAGTTCCTTATGGGATCTTCGCGCGTTGCGGTCATGGTAGTATTTCTGGCTGTTTTGTACCTGTTTGAATTGTAATTGTTGTGTCTTTGGTACTGCTGGTTTTAATAACTTTGGTATCGTGGGTATATTTGACCTTAGTGTTCTGCTCATTAAGAGCTGGGCTGGGGATGCTTTTAGTAGACCAAGGGTGGTATTCCGGTATGCTAATAAAGCTAGATGAACATCTGTATCATTTACTCTGGCCTTTTTTAGCAACGCTTTTACGGTTTGAATCGTCCTTTCAGCTTGCCCATTACTCCGTGGGTATAATGGGCTAGAACGATTTGACTGAAACCCATATTCTGCTGCAAATTTTTTGTATTCTTCACTTACGAATTGAGGTCCGTTATCAGAAACAATTTCATTCGGTATCCCATGGCGGCCGAAACACTCTTTCATCCCTTCGATTACTGATTTTGTTGTGGTATTTACTAACTTAATTACTTCCGGATACTTTGAAAAGTAGTCAACAAGCAATAAATAGTTTTCATGTTCATAGTAAAATAAGTCTGCTCCTATCTTATAAAAAGGGATCTGTGGGATTTCATGGCTAATCAATGGCTCTTTTTGTGGCCGATTTCTCTCAGCTAGACATATAGTGCATCTCGATACCGTATCCTGTATTTGTTTATCTAGCCCCGGCCAGAAAACATAATCGCGCGCCAGCTGCTTACATTTAACTAAACCCAGATGCGATCCGTGTATCTTCTCAAGCATATGCTTTTGCAACTTTTGTGGAATTACTATTCGCGTGTTTTTCATTACTAAATTTTTATGTATTGTTAGATCGTCTTTGTATGTTTGATATGGCTTCATTTCAAGAGGAGTGTCCTTCTCTGCGGGCCAACCCTGTTGGATGTATTCTGTCAGCTTGTTTAGGGTTGGATCTTTGTTGGTTTCATACGCTATCTTTTCCAATTCTTCCTCAACGTAGCTTACAGCTGCAATAGACATGGATGCATCATATAAATTATGCGGTTTCACATTTTCTGTATGCGCTCTGGACAGCGTATCCGCGAAGTACATACTTGTCCCCTTAATGTATGTTACCTTTAAATCATAATTCTGCATTCTCATTCTCATTCGCTGTAACCTGGCAGTTAGCTGATGTATTGGTTTATTCATGATATTGACGAGAGGCTTGTGATCCGTCTCGACTGTGACTTCCTGCCCGAAAATATATTCATGAAATTTGGCACAGCCGAAACAGATCGCAAGCATCTCCTTTTCAATAACAGCATAGTTACTCTGACATTTATCTACTTGCATCGTCAGTTTTTTTCCCACTTCATAATACTTTAAAACAGGAGCTGTGACTAATAACATTTTTAATTTCTTGAACGCCTCCTCTTGTGGTGTGTCCCAATGCCAGGCTACACTTTTTGATAACAGGATTCTCAAAGGCTTGGCTGTTTCCGATAACTTAGGGATAAACTTATGGACATATCCTATCATCCCCAAGAATCTTTGTACCCCTGCCCTGTCAGACGGGGTTGTCATTTCATTAATTGCCTGAACTCGTTCTGGGTTTGGCTTAAGGCCCTCGTATTCTACTTGTGTTCTACAGATACGCGATTTATCAGGGTTCAGCTTTAAACCAACTTCTCTAGCTTTTACCAGTACGGCTTCCAACCTTTCCTTATGTTGTTCTACAGTGGAGCCGTAAATTAGAATGTCGTCAGCTATTACTGTTACCCCTTGGAGACCTCTAAGTATTTGATCCATTTCTTGGATGAAAATATCCCCAGCCGTCTTTATTCCGAAAGGCAGCCGGGTATATCTATAGCGACCCCAAGGCGTATTAAAAGTACACAGGCGTGAACTAGGCTCATCAAGGACAACCTGCCAATACCCGCTCTGAGCATCTAATACTGTAAAATATTGGGCACCCGCGGTTTTCGCTACGACCTGCTCGACAGTTCTTATTGGATATGGTCCCCGAAGAATAGCCTTATTTAATCTAGTGGGATCCAGGCACACCCTAATTTTATTCGGTTTCTTTACAATGGTAATAGAATTAACCCACTCCGTTGGTTCGTTTTGCTCTACTATCACTCCCATTTTTAACATGCGATCTAATTCGTCTCGCACTGCACCACTAATCGCATGTGGTATGCGCCTGGGTGGGTCTATTACTGGGGGAATTTTACTGTCGACATGGATCGTAGCATTAACCTTAATACAACCCAACCCTGAAAATACATCATCATATTTCTTTACCATGTTTCTTGCTGCTTGGTTTGCTGCCCTAGGCTGCACTTCCACGTCTACAGTATGCACCCTCTGGATGAGTTTTAGGCTAACACACGCTTCCTTGCCTAAGATGGGGCAGCCACTGTCAATTATTTGGAATGTCAGGGGTATTCCTCGCACCTTGATTGTTACTTCTCCTCGTGGATGTATTCTCTCTCCGGAATATGTGATGAGTCGACACCGTGGTTTATTCAGTTTCAGATTCGGTAATGTCATGAAGATATTCTCAGGCAAAATATTTGCCTGCGAACCGCTGTCTAACTTGAAGCTCACACTCACATCACATATGTTGATATCTTCAAACCACAATCTCGGGTGTCCACTTCCGTTGGTCCTGCCCGCCCCGACTTGCCTCTCTGTGCTGCACGACACCGCTCCGACGAACATGTCGTCCAAATCTTCTTCCTCTTGCCTCGCTGTTGCCCCTTCTTGTCCGTCCTCATACGAGTCTTGGTCGTCCATATTTATGGCATTTACTGGTGTTCGTAACCGCTGTTCACTCCTACACACTTTAGCGAAATGTCCGATGCGCCCGCACGTAATGCACTGCTTTCCTTGTGCAGGGCATGTATCGCTTGTGTGTATGTACCCGCACCGTGTGCACTCGTTGCGGCGGGGGGCGTTTCCCCTCGGTGCCCACCGCCTGTTGCGCACCGGCGGAACGGCTGGCGGGGGGGCGTGTAGTCACCTGTGGTCGTGCTGTCACAAGGGGGCGTGTCCTTCTGCTATCCCACCGGCTCACCTCATGCACTTCAGCGTCTGTCTGTCTGTCACTATTACCGGCTAACCGAGTTGAATCATGCTCACTGAGCCTGCATACTTCTAAGCAATGTTGTAATGTCAAGTCTGGAGTTTGTAGCAGCTTATCCCTTAATTTGTCACTCTTGACACCACATACCATCCTATCACACAAAATCGAATCTTCCGTGTCACCAAAATCACATAGGGTGACACGGTGCTGTAGCTCTCTTATGTATGAGTCGATTCCTTCGGATCCCTGGTTGTACGTATTAAATTGGTATCTTACAATTGTTCGGTTCGACTTTCCCGTGCAGTACTTCCTGAAAGCCTCCGCTAATGGGTTCATTTTGTCCTGTTCGCTTGGGTCGAATTGCATCGTTTCATAGACTTTCTGGGCCTCCGTCCCCACTACGTACAGAAACGAATTGCACTGCATTTTTTCACTCTTGGAGCTTATGCCTGTTGCTCCGGCATATAATGTGTACATACGGTACCAAGTGCGCCAATTTAGCGCCACATTTCCCTCCAAATTTAGGGGAGCCGGTGGTCTCAATCCTGTCGACGTCATTTTAGCAATTGTTCGTGTACATCTGACACCATGTAAGATCCCATAGAAAGTCAAGACGTTGACGGCTGCAGTTCATGATACCAAGTGAGGTTTATTTGGTCTACTGTTTACCTTGTTAACTCCGCCACGTGACCCCCTCGCTGGGTCCCGGCATACCTCTGTACATACGTATACACAGTGTGTTACATACATTACAGTTACTATGCTATGCTCCTATTCTATATATAGCTAAACAAAATCTATGTTTAGCATTTCGGTGTGCACATTGAAATTAGTTTTGTATATTTTCACTTCAGTTCTTTAGCAATTTAAAATAAAAGTTACTTCAAATTGAAGTAAAGTATATTATTATAGTCGACATATGTTTATCTTAAAATGTGGTAGAATCGCAAAGACACCAGATTATACAACTATATCCCTCATTGTTATTGCTGGCTCTCTTGTTGTTCGGCCTCATTGGAAAACGTAGCAATTGGTTGCCTTAATGTGAGGATATTGTGACAGAGTGGGGAGATATCGCATAGTGGTGTCAACAGCATGCTATCTCAGTGGGACAACACTATACATCTTTCAGGATTACGCTCTGTCATAAGTCATTGATAAAACTGGTGTTATTTCTTGTAAAATAAAGCATTATTATAACCTGCAAATATTTCTAGCAGATAAAATCGCCGCCATGACCTGAGGCGTTGTCATGAGGTAAATCTCCAAAAGATCTTCAATCTGAACGCAAATTATATGCAGCATGGGGAGAACATTGAAGAAAGGCTCACTGATTACAATCTGGAACATCAAGTTTGCAAGAGTGCATCTGATAAGCACTAATTGCAGCTACCGTCTGTTTCACCGCATGTTGCTGTTTGTGTCTTTCAGATAACTTGTTCGGCAGTTGCCAGGACGTGCGTACGAAGGAGGATGGGTACAGATACGCCCTGGACAGGGATACACTACACCTCCTGGAGTCCGAGATAACACGGCTTGTTCAGATAGGGTATCTACTCAGCTAGTCTTCACCTGATTTGGGACTCAAATTATATCCGTGTTTGAAATTATTTCTCACATATTATTTTCACAGTTGCTATATTCCTAAATAATCAAATACTCTAAAGCAAAATGTTGCATAGTTGTCAAAGTCGTATGCTTATTTGTAGCTACTAAATAATGTATGGTGGGCGCATTGACAACAAACCTGAGTAGCTTGAACCTTTAGAATTAAGGTTGCCTAACTCGCTTATTTTAGTTTCTGCCATAATATTTCGAATAAGGATACATTTTATAATGGACACTTTTAGAACATAAAGATGAGGATAAACAGAGATGCATTCATATTGTAATTATATGACATACTATCTTATAATCTAATACCAGTATGATAAACATTAAACTATGTATTAAACGTTCCATTTAATGTAAGACAATAAACATTAACTGACAAGCCTAATATAGTTATCTAATAAATATGGGAGAAACTCAAGCCCATCGAATTATGCAACTTTGCTGTAATAATACAAACTTGTAGGTCTATTTTCTACCCTGAATTGATTTAAAATAGCATTATTTCTCACTTAATATTTTCACACTTGCTATATTCCCAAATAAGCATATGTTTTAAAACAAACCGTTCACTACCTTTCAAAGATGTATGTTTAATTTTACCTACTAAATCATGAATTGTGGGCACATTTGACAATAAACCTGTGTAGCCCGACATTTTAGAATTAAAGTTGCATAATTCGATTGTTTTGAGTGTCTTCCATATTTACACGAATACATATATTACATCGATCGTTATAATCTACCCTATAACATAATGGTTAACTTTGGAGATACTTGAGATGAAACCATGCAACATTAATGTCGACATGTATGTGTAAATGTTGGATATTACCGTAAATGGTTAACTTTGGAGATACTTGAGATGAAACCATGCAACATTAATGTCGACATGTATGTGTAAATGTTGGACATTACCGTAAATGGTTAACTTTGGAGATACTTGAGATGAAACCATGCAACATTAATGTCGACATGTATGTGTAAATGTTGGACATTACCGTAAATGGTTAACTTTGGAGATACTTGAGATGAAACCATGCAACATTAATGTCGACATGTATGTGTAAATGTTGGATATTACCGTAAATGGTTAACTTTGGAGATACTTGAGATGAAACCATGCAACATTAATGTCGACATGTATGTGTAAATGTTGGACATTACCGTAAATGGTTAACTTTGGAGATACTTGAGATGAAACCATGCAACATTAATGTCGACATGTATGTGTAAATGTTGGATATTACCGTAAATGGTTAACTTTGGAGATACTTGAGATGAAACCATGCAACATTAATGTCGACATGTATGTGTAAATGTTGGATATTACCGTAAATGGTTAACTTTGGAGATACTTGAGATGAAACCATGCAACATTAATGTCGACATGTATGTGTAAATGTTGGATATTACCGTAAATGGTTAACTTTGGAGATACTTGAGATGAAACCATGCAACATTAATGTCGACATGTATGTGTAAATGTTGGATATTACCGTAAATGGTTAACTTTGGAGATACTTGAGATGAAACCATGCAACATTAATGTCGACATGTATGTGTAAATGTTGGATATTACCGTAAATGGTTAACTTTGGAGATACTTGAGATGAAACCATGCAACATTAATGTCGACATGTATGTGTAAATGTTGGATATTATCGGCTTTAGCTTTGACAGGTGTATTGAATCACTTATTCATTGTATGTAGTAATACATGTTTACTAAGTGCGCCGGTATCTATGTTGGATAGGGATAATCAAATCTAACTAAGGCTTTTGGTTGAACAATGTCGATGCTTTCATTGGACTCTGAAGCTGGGAGTCTGCAGCTCGGACTCTGCAGGTCAGACTCTGCAGGTCGGACTCTGCAGGTCGGACTCTGCAGCTGTAACTCTACAACTGCGCCATATCGCGTCCTTGTGCCATGAACTGTACACTTTGGTTCCCCGTGTTGCTACAGATACACGTGGAGCAGTCTCTACACGCAATGCACTGTGGGGAATATTCTGCTCGCCTTCCGACTGGGAGTACAGCCGGACAGGTACGTGTTATCACCGCTAGGTGGCCAATTGTTAATTAGCCATTTCCATTACATGTCGACAGACTAATATATAATCTTGCACAATTATTAATAAACCTTAACAAATGCTGATAAATTAACAATATAAGGCTCCCTGATGAAATAGCAATGGACCATTGATATTCCTGTTGGCACAGGAAATTAAAAACATTAATCACAATAATCCCTCATTGTCACTGTGCTTACATGCCACTTAACCTGAATGATAACTAAGACCTTCTAGTTTTCATTCTCTTAGTCACAAAGTACATGTAGAAATGATCAAATTATGTTGACAACATCGTCATCCCCTGACCTTGCAGACTGTTTTGACCTTGCATAATTGTGTGCATAACTGCTGCCAATACCTCTCTGTTATGTCCAGCTTCTAGACCCACTTCTATAAGGTAGTGGGTTATGTCTAACCATATATGGTTAAACTAAGGCTTCAGCATATGAGAAACCATTAAGCTTATATATTCATGTTATTTTGTGTGTTGTACTAACCCACTTTTAACATAAAGGAAAAGGTAGCTAATTGCTCTAACTATGGCCCGATGGCCATTGGTTTCGCGCTGACAAAACCCCCAAAACTATAAATATTAGAAATTGTTGCAAGCTAGGGCCTAATCAGATGTTGACAAGCCACGATCCAGTAGTAATAGCGGGTAGCAAGCTAACATTGGCAGACATAGAGCGAAACTGAGTACTCTACTCGTCGGTCATCCCACTAGGAATGTCCCAATATTAAATACATGAACACTGTAGACATGAGAAAGATTACTGATTTACTTTTTCTTAAACAGATGTATTTCTTGTTTTAGGACATTGGTGTCTTGGTTGTCATGAGAGTAAGACGTCTTTGTAACACGGGAGGTGGTTTATGACAGGCATGTATCTTTGTATGTTACTTTTGTTAGGCTTTTAAGTCCTAACAAACATTAATGTCATATGAGGTCGGGTACCTCCTTGTGACATCCCGCACTAATGACGTCATTATAGTGCGGTCGGGGTTATGATGAGTACTTCGGGAGTTTGTAGTGGTATTTGTTGTGTTGCAATGTGTGTTTATTTGGCTGGAGTGACACCAACCACAAACCCCGATTGTCACATTCCACCCTGATTGTCACATTGCAGGCAGTGGTGCGACCAAGGCGGCGCACCACCCTCACGGTACCAGGAGGCACTAACCGATGACTCCAAGAACATTGTCGCTGACTACATCAACGACTACTACAGCGACCAACCTGACACCGAAACCGGACCCGGGCCCGACACCATGGGCGATGACTTCATCGACGTCGACCCTTATGTCACGCCCGATAAGAAGGACGAGTACGTCACCATCCACAAGTACTTCAAGGACAAGCGCGAGCGGATCGACAAGAACGACGCCACTGGCGCCACCTATGGGGAAGCAGTGGCGTTCGACGAGCTACCTCCGCTGAACGACTACGAAACTGACGGCGCTGAGATGGGCTACAAAACTAACGACCCGCAGATGGGCTATGAAACCAACGACCCACAGATGGGATACGAAACTAACGCCGGCCCGAGGCCGCATTCTGACGGTGTGGCCCGCTGGGTCTCCGCCTACGGCCCGGGCGGCATGGAGAGGGAGGAGCAGCAGAAAGAGGAGGAAGCGGAAACGAGGCTGGGCGACAACATGAACTCCCTGCTGAACGATCTGCGCCCTGCCGACCTGATGCTCCTCAAGTCCTACCTGAAGGGAATGGACGAATCACAGGGTGCGCAGGAGGACGCGGGTACAGACGACTCGGCTGAGCAGCCGGCAGACGACCGTGACGTCATCATGCCTGCAGCACCGCAACGCCACCTAGGTGAGAGCGAGGAGGCCGAGGACACGGACCAAGGTTACACCTGGGACGGCGATGACGTCACACCTGACGAAATGCCTGGTGAGTGAGCTTTCTACTTGGTGTTAATACTGTTATTGTTTTAACATTCCTGAGTGTTTTCTTCTCTCCATCATATATATATATATATATATATATATATAAATACATATATATATATATATATATATATATATAAATACATATATATATATATATATATATATATATATATATATATATATCGTGCAGCTTTAAGTCATGCCTAATAAGCAAGGCACAACGATTATTACCTATACCGGATTATGACATCAGTGTTTTTCATAAACATATATGGAGTGAAAAATATAGAACTAAAGAACCCTGACAGAGCCATGCTGTTTTCTTAATATTAATATTAACACTTTTCTGAGATGATCAGGGGTGTAGATTAACGCTACCTACGTGGAGCGTACGCCACTGAACTCACTGTAGCCATTACTGCTTATATATTATATATCTTGCATCTACCATAGTCTGCTTACATTTTAAAGAGGGCAGCAACTAATCCCGATTTCTAGGTCCAATACTCTGGTAAAGAGAATTAAAAAGAGACAGAGAAAGACAGATGGGGGAAGAGAAAGAAGAAAGGAGACACCACTGGTGGTCAGCCCGGTCATACCACTCTCGTAGATACGGACAACAATAGTGCATCATCCAGCAAGATTCGTTTAGTGGAGGGTGAGACGGTCAGCCCGGTCATACTACTCTCGTAGAGACGGACAACAATAGTGGATCATCCAGCAAGATTCGTTTAGTGGAGGGTGAGACGGTCAGCCCGGTCATACTACTCTCGTAGAGACGGACAACAATAGTGGATCATCCAGCAAGATTCGTTTAGTGGAGGGTGAGACGGTCAGCCCGGTCATACTACTCTCGTAGAGATGGACAACAATAGGCGATCATCCAGCAAGATTCGTTTAGCGGAGGGTGAGACGGTCAGCCCGTTCATACTACTCTCGTAGAGACGGCCAACATAATGGTTCATCCAGCAAGATTGGTTTACTGGAGGGTGAGACAGAGGCACACATATGGAGAAAATACATGTGTGCTCTATCTGAACACATTGGGTCTAGTAGAGAAGTCTAGACAGAGAGACACACATAGAGAGAAAAGTAACCTGGGGGATCAGTCTAGCCACACTAGTCTAGTCTAGTTATAAAGGTAGACACACAGATATAGAAAAGGAACACAGGTGATCAGTCTAGCCACACTAGTCTAGGAGAGTTATAAAGGTAGACACACATACAGAGAAAATGAACATGGGGGATCAGCCTAGACACACTAGTCTAGTCTAGTTATAAAGCTAGACACACAGATAGAGAAAATGGACATGGGTTATCACCCTAGTCACACTAGTCTAGTCTAGGTATAAATGTAGACACACATACAGAGAACAGGCCCACGGGTGATCCGCCTAATCACACTAGTCTAATCTAGTTATAAAGGTAGATACACATATATAGAAAATGAACACAGCTGATCAGTCTAGCTACACTAGTCTAGTTATAAAGGTAGACACACCTACAGAGAAAATGACAATGGGTGATCAGCCTACGCACACTAGTCTAGTCTAGTCTAGTTATAAAGGTAGGCACACATACAGAGAAAAGGAACAGGGGGGATCAGCCTAGTCACACTAGTCTAGTCTATTTATAAGGGTAAACACATGTATACAGAGAAAATAATCACGGGTGATCAGCCTAGCCACACTAGTCTATTCTAGTTATAACGGTAGACACACATACAGAGAACAGGAACACGGGTGATCAGCCTAGCCACACTAGTCTATTCTAGTTATAAAGGTAGACACACATACAGAGAACAGGAACACGGGTGATCAGCCTAGCCACACTAGTCTATTCTAGTTATAAAGGTAGACACACATACAGAGAACAGGAACACGGGTGATCAGCCTAGCCACACTAGTCTATTCCAGTTATAAAGGTAGACACACAGATAGAGAAAATGAACACAGGTGATCAGTCTAGATACACTAATCTAGTTATAAAGGTAGACACACATACAGAGAAAAGGAACATGGGGGATCAGCCTAGACACAATAGTCTATTCTAGTTATAAAGGTAGAGACACATCCAGAGAACAGGAACACGGGTGATCAGCCTAGCCACACTAGTCTATTCTAGTTATAAAGGTAGACACACATACAGAGAAAAGGAACATGGGGGATCAGCCTAGACACACTAGTCTATTCTAGTTATAAAGGTAGACACACATACAGAGAACAGGAACACGGGTGATCAGCCTAGCCACACTAGTCTATTCTAGTTATAAAGGTAGACACACATACAGAGAACAGGAACACAGGTGATCAGCCTAGCCACACTAGTCTATTCTAGTTATAAAGGTAGACACACAGATAGAGAAAATGAACACAGGTGATCAGTCTAGCTACACTAATCTAGTTATAAAGGTAGACACACATACAGAGAAACGGAACATGGGGGATCAGCCTAGACACAATAGTCTAGTCTACTTATAAAGGTAGACACACAGATAGAAAAAAGACCATGAGTGGTTACCCTAACACACATACAGAGAAAATACTGGTCAGTCACGAGAGTATCCCCCCTCCCTGCACCCCAACACACTGGACCCACCGATCATCATCTCCCTGACTCACTCTCTCTTCCTTGCTCACTCAGCGCCTCGCTGGCCACTTAAGCCAACATGGCGGCCCCCAGTGACCCACTTCCGGTTCCGTCCATTAGCGGGCGCAACCTGAGGGGAATCCCGACAGACGCTCGGGCACTCTCCAGAAGCACGCCTCCTAATTCCGTAAAGCATCTGTTGGGTGGGAAGAAGCACGTCGGCTGGAGAGTGAGAACTGGCGCGCATTTTACGGCCCGCTGCCGGCCCGCTCGTTTGCCAGCCCGCCAGCCTCGCTTTGAGATCGTGTAAGAGTGCAGAAATTAAATCAGAATCAAACAGAATAAGCCAACGCCTAATTGCACTGTTCTACCACATCACATATAGAGCATGGGCAATAATTGTACTACAATTACACACACCGCTTTGTATTATGTAAGTATGCATTGTCTAGGTACATACATGGTCGCGGTTGGGGCTGATTCATTATTGTTGTGTTCTTGTTGGATGTTCACGTGTGGGAATTCAGGGGTAGGATGGACATATATACCACATATATCATTTTTGATATGTCAATTCTTAACAAGTGAATAATTCTCAAAAAGTGAACATCCAGGAAGAAAACACATATATATATACGCACATATATACATATATACACACATATATTATATATAACCACAAGTGATTTGGTGGGCTATAATGCGCGCCTTTACCAGAATGTCTACAACACCTCGATGTTCTCCCTGATAGGTAGTTCTCCGAGACCCATTGAATTACTAACGTAGTTCAATGTTGCTAAACCTAGGTGATGTATTCCCAGGTGGTAGCCTAACCAAGTACTGAGGCCCAATTTTGCCCAACTTCAGTGAGGACAGTTGTGAGGCAGTGTTTTCAACCTCATAATGACGTAAACCTGTCGTTACAGTGTACCCATAGCACTTGATGCAGCCGAACCAAATATTTCGCTTTTGATCGCAGCATTATAACTATGATAATGCAATGAGAACTCACTTAACGCAATACAATCTAAATAATGTGCCCCATCTTTATATATAGAAACACATGACGTTTTCGAGCTCAGATTTTCTCAGAAAATCCTCTTCCCCGGAGCTGAAAGTAAAATACACAACAACAATGCCAGAGGTGGAAAAAAGTAAACAGTGATAACGCTTCTTAAGTCCATTAGCCTACCCTGAAAGCGCTACCTAAATGGCTAACAGCTGGGCAACACTAAGGAGGTGGTATGGACCAAGAGCAATTAAGCAGCGAAGCTGCTCTTTTTGCAGCTATTGTTTCTCTCTCAGAATAGCTGTTAAGCATCCGGAACCCAATTTCCTTAGTGCCTGTTGAAAGGTATTATTATGATGCTTCACGACATGGGAGTGAATGACTTGAATGGCGCCATGTTCCCTTGCCTAGCCGGATATAATGTTAATGGGATGGGTGGGGAGGAGGTATTAAATCGGGTGTTCTTAAGGGGCAGAATTTCTGAATGAGAACATGACATTGTCTAGTGTCATGCAACCAACAATCTAAGTTTATAAGTCCCATATTTTATTTATGATATTCTCAGGTGTTTTCCTTCCATTCTCGATTATTCAAGTGTACCTGTATTCACTTGGATACAACTTAGTGTGGAACCAGCTGGAATCACCGAACGAGTTGAACGCTTGCTCCCCGTGTGGTATGGTGTCGGTAGGAGCCCTGACCAACTCAAGCAAGTGACTTACAGAATTGATACGCATCACTGCCTAGCTGGGCACTTGGATTTAGTAGGTTAGGGCAAGGACTGGTTTGCTCAGTATCAGGACGATCTGACTGAATATGGTTGGTCTTGACTAAATTAAGCAGTGTCGCAGTGTGGTTCACCCTCACTACAGCATATAGTGGTTGGGCGGACACCAATGTTGGTATCTTGGGAGTGACGTACTCGGGCCATCGATATAGGATTGCAACGCAATAAATGTATTCATTCATTCTTCCAAGAATACATCTTGGATAAAGTAAGAATCGACTGTAAAGGCTGGAACGAGGAGTCATGTTCATGTACAGACCCGGATGGGGTCAAGGTGCGCGTGAGGGCTTTGTTGGAGGTGAGCTTGTTTAAAACAGAAAGGCGAGAGGCTCATGAGCAGGACAGGACCGGTGGCCATGGCAACGAGCAGGTGTCATGGGATGCCAGGGGCTCCCCTGACGTCCAAGTCGGGCCCGGGTTGCCATGACACCGCGGTGTGCAGCACAAGGAGAGGTGTCTTCTGTACACTCAACATGATCACGGGCAGCAACCGGCAAGCAAGGCAGTGTGGGTGTGAGTGTGGTGGGTAGGTGGGTGGGTGAGCGTGGGTGTGGTGTGTGGGTGGCTGTATGGGAGCGTGAACGTGGGTGTTGGTGTGGTGCATGGGAGTGGTGGGTGCATGTATGGTGTGTGGTGTGGGTGTGGTGGGTGTGAATGGGGTGTGAGTGTGGTGTGTGTGGAGGTGGAGGTGTGTGGAGGTGGAGGTGTGTGGAGGTGGAGGTGTGAGTGTGGTGTGTGTGGAGGTGGAGGTGTGTGGAGGTGGAGGTGTGAATGTGGTGTATGTGGAGGGCTGGGGTCAGTGTGTGTGAGGGTGGGTGTTGGTGTGGTGGATAGGTGTGGTAGGTGGATGTGTGGTGTGTGTGGTGTGGGTTTGGTGGGTTTGGGTGTGATTGCGGTGTGTGTGTGGCGGTGTTCGAGCAGTGAGTGTGGGTGTGGTGTTTGAGTGTGGTGAATGTGTGGGTGGAGTTGAAGGCCGTTTGGGTGTGAGGGTATGGGATGTGTGTGTGAGTCTGTGTGAATGTGGTGTGTGTGGGTGTGAGAATGGCGTGTGGGTTTAGATTAGGAGTAGGAGTCGGTTTGAATGTGAGTGTGGGAGTCGATGTGGGAGGGTGTGTGGATCTGGGAATAAGTGGGAGTGTGGGGTAGGTGGGTCGATGTGGGGTGTGTCCGAGTGGGTGTGGGATTTAGTTTGTGTGTGTGTCACTGTGTAAAATGCTGTAGGATTGGGAGCTGTGTGGGTGTAGGGGTATCTGTGAGAGTGTGAGAGTGAGTGTGTGTGTGGGAGTAAGGTGTGAATTGTGTGCAGGCATGGGTGTGAGTGTCGATGAAGGTAGGGAGTGCGAATGAGATTGTGAGTGGGTGTGGGTGCGAGTGAGGGAGTGAGTGGGTATAGGAGATTGGTTAGCTGTATCCAGATAGTATTACTGGTAAGCTTAGATTAGACAGTTGGGTGTTGTATCAGAGGGGCAACCAGCGATATATATATATATATATATATATATATATATATATATATACATGCGTTTGAGTAATATAACTGGGAGGGGTCGGAGATATATGGTATGTGGACATGTGATATATGCGACAGGTGTTGGTGATATCTGAGGGACAGGGGTGTGTCCTCTATTCTGGGAGGAGGAAGCAAAGGGAGGAGAGCGGGGAAACGGGGGAAGGAGGGCTGTGGAGGAAGGGAAGGAGAGCGGGAGAAGAAGGGAAAGAGGGTGGGGATGGAGGGGAGAGGAGGGAGGGCCAGGAGGAATGGGAGGATGGGGTGTATTGGGAGAGATGTAGAGGTGTAGTGGGAGGGGCCTATTGGAAGAGCAGGGGATAGAGGGAAAGGGGTCGTGGAAGAGGAGAGAGGGAGGTGAGGAGGGGGCACGGATGGTGAAGCAGGGGTAGTTGGCGGGGGTGGTGGAAGAAGCGGGAGGGATGGTGAGGAGGGGGCAGGGAGGGTGAAGCGGGGGGTGAGGAGGGGGTAGTGGACGAAGCGGGAGGGAGGGTGAAGCGGGGGATAGTGGGAGTGGGTAGTTGTATATGAGGGAGGTAGGTGAGGAGAGAGCAGGGAGGGTGAAGTGAGGGGTACTGGGAGTGGGTAGTGGTATAGGAGGGAGGGGGTGAGGAGGGGACAGGGAGGGTGAAGTGGGGGGGGGGGACTGGGAAGGGGTAGTGGAAGAGGCAGGAGGGAGGTGAATAGGGGGGTGGGGGTGAGGGGGTACTGGGTGGTGGTAGAGGTGGGAGGAGTAGGAGGGCACAGGGGGCTGTAGTTGAGGGAGCACTGGGAGTGGGTAGTGGTATAGGAGGGAGGTCAGGAGGGGACGGGAGGGTGAAGTGGGGGGGGGGGGGGGGGTACTGGGAGGGGGTAGTGGTAGAGGTGGGAGGAGGTGAGGAGGGGGCAGGGAGGGTGAAGTGTGGGGAGGTACTGGGAGGGGGTAGTGGTATTGGAGGGAGGTGAGGAGGGGACAGGGTGGGTGTAGTGGAGGGAGCACTGGGAGTGGGTAGTGGTATAGGAGGGAGGTGAGGAGGGGGCAGGGAGGGTTAAGTGGTGGGGGGTACTGGGAGGGGGGTAGTGGTAGAGGTGGGAGGAGGTGAGGAGGGGGCAGGGAGGGTGAAGTGTGGGGGGGGGGGGTACTGGGAGGGGGTAGTGGTATAGGAGGGAGGTCAGGAGGGGACAAGGAGGGTGAAGTGGTGGGGGGTACTGGGAGGGGGTAGTGGTACGGGAGGGAGGTGAGTAGGGGGCAGGGAGGGTAAAGTGGGGCGGGGGGGGGGGGGGTACTGCGAGGGGGTAGTGCGAAAGGAGGGAGATGAGGAGGGGGCAGGGAGGAGGTTAACCTGGGGATTGATATGGATTGAGACCGATGGAAACCCAGGAAGAAGCACAGGAGGTCAGCACCGGAGCCTGCAGTACTAACACTCCGCCGTCCCATCCCACAGAGGGGGGAGACAACAATGCGCCATCTCGAAGCATCAAGATTTTACTACAAATTCTATCCCTTTCATACATAACTTCATACATAACCTGGCGGGAACAGATGCAATCACTCTGGCCTGCAATACTACACTTCGCGCATCTTGCCGGGCGTGTCGGTGGTTTGTTAGTGGACCAAACACCTGTGTCCCATGAGTAATTGATGACGTACTTAGACCCCAGCCACGCCATCCCCATATGCTAATTACCTTTTGATTGGTTTTCAGGTGGAAAAAACACGGTGCAAGCCACCTAAAATTACCATCTCAAGGTTGATATCTCGTGTTTGTTTGCTTTTCTTCGTCTTTATTATTTACTTTTCGGTGCCTTTTTAAAGATAACAATAACTCCCCGTGGTGATTAGCTTAACCCATATTTGTATGATTTATTTTTAAATTACCTTTCTTATTGTTCTGCACGGAAAAACAGGATATCGACATTACAAGTCTTTAAATAAGCATCGCTGTTCAATTCCTACTAACTCTCATCATTTCTTAAACGTTACAATTTGTCAATAATGAGACTGAATTGAGCCTTTGATTACTATTACCAATTTGCACATCATCAGATTATTACTAGCATATTCGGCCTGGTTAGTAGTGAACTCACTGTGAAACCATGCAGACCTTGGTACGAATGTCGGCCAAGGAACTGTTACGCTGAACTGTTATTCAACTAACTGTGAATGCAACAGGTAAACAGGTGTGTTTTCTATGTGAACATGACAATATTAATCTGAAATATACATCGTGCCACTCATTTCACAATGAATAGTTATTGACATTCATTCTATGTATCAGCTTTATGAGCTATATGTCGGTGCCATGTTTATTGAGCATGTGACATGTGTACCTGTTAAACACAAATACTAGTACACCAATACCCTCCTACCTTGGGTATTACTGGCGATGTGGTTCCGTCCTTATATGACCTTAGATGTTGCCAGGACGTAAAACTCCCGCCACCAACCAACTGGTGATGGATGGTTATCCATGTTATACCCCTCTAAGGACCATCCATGTTTTAGCTGTTCCTAAGATGCACACTGATTCAAATTGTGACATACCTATTCATACATCCAGCACTACAAAGTTATACATTCTTGTACAAGATAAATATGTGCTCCTTGCTCCCACCCTCCGTAGAATATTATAAAATAGGCACGCACTAATAACAGGTGTGTCTGTTCCTCTGATCTAATGAATGAAGGAAAAACACAATTAACTCATTTCCATCAGAACAAAAACCATCTCACTTTGATGGGTAGCTTATGGAATCTGCATAGGTTGTTCCCTTTATCTGATATTAATTTAGTATTGTGCCTATGGGATCGCCGTGACTCCGACCTATGCTGCAGGCACAGCTTAAGCAATCAATCAGCATACGCGGAAATAACATATGTTAGAATTACCGGAGCATCATTAATAGACATTGTATTGGTAATATTACCAAAGATATTCGATTTAATATTAACGAAATCTCTATTACAAAAGCTTATAATTATGTATTTGATACATTTAAACATATCAGGAAATATCCCCTTGAGAATCAAACAATAATGACCATAACATATCGCCCTGAATAAGGTATTTCATTTAAGTAATACATTAGATTGAAAATCAAATGGGAACCATTCAGAAACCTTTTAGTTCAATTAATTATCTAATTTAGGTACGATTTCCCTCTTAGAGCTACAATTTGACAACTAATATCACATAAAGCGTCCCAATTCCACAACTTCTGAAATGCCCTGAATCAGTCCAATAGTACATACAAAGGAAGCCTGGTTCATGAATACATAATAATGTGCCGTAGCTCCCAATGCGTGTCCAAGCAGACAGTATGTGGGGCTGGTATCTAGCCACATTGCAGTGTGCCCTACTCAATCCTCAATTCCTATCTTTTTAATGTCGCTTCTTGTTCAACTGCCACCCAGTTGGCTAGGACACTTCCAAATTCCGCTTAAATAACTAACACTACATTGCGTCCTAGTATTTCACTACGGTGAATCTATCTGTAAATACGAGCTATTTTAATAGTCGGACAAGACCGCAAACATAAAGCAAACTGCGCCGGCATGCAAGCAGGACATGGTGACACAGTCCGTGACCTATATACAACCACAATCAACCTTATAACATAATTTGATGAAAGCATCAACTTTTCTAAATAAAATAACATAACTGCATTTGATCTTACATATCCAACTTAGATCCGTTTACACTAACTAAGCATTTGTTGCTGCATAGGCAGAAATTCCGAGGCAATTTAATAGAACCTTTTAGTATCTTTGAAACCTACCGTAGGCATCATTTCGATCTGCATGGCAGAAGTAATTTTGCATGATTTCCCTTCAAATATATCCCAAAATAGCAATTTATAATAACAAGAATATGTAAAACTAAAGTAATGATATATTTGGCTAAAAGATCTGACAGGAAATCAGAACCGTTTGACAGTGCACCTTTAAGCCCTGGTCACATACACGTTAGTGAACGTAGGTGAACGTAGTTGAATGTAGGATAGATTAACATGGGTGAAATGTGCTGTCACTATGTTAAACTACGTTAAACTACGTTAAGGTACGGTAGGTTTTGGTTGATCACCCACCTCATAGTATGGATAAATAAATTACGGTAAGGATCCCGGTGCGTTACGATATGGATCCCAGTACGTCCAACAACATCCAACTGCGTCCAACTATGTTGAACTATGTTGAACTACGTTACCCTCCACTATGTTCAACTACATTCAACTTTGTCTACTAACGGCTATGTGACCATGGTAGAACGGCCTAGGTTTTGTGTGGGTCAAAGTATGCTAGGGTGCCCTAGAGTACGCTAGAATATGCTAGAGTACTCTAGAGTACATTAAGAAGAATGCTAGAGTACACTAGAGCATGCTAGAGTATGCTAAAGTATGCTAGAGTATGTTATCATCATGGAGGCTACCTCTGCCTCAAACGTACCTCTCTTTTGAACATGTCCAAATCTTAAATCGGAACTCACATTCTTATCATGTTCTCATCATGAAGAAGTATGGATGCCGGTACATTGTACTATGTTCAACTACGTTCAATTATGTTAGCCTCCACTACGTTCAACTACGTCCACTAACGTGTATGTGACCGGGCCTTTAAGGTTCTTCTCAGGAAGGGGAGAAATGTGGTCCTTTCGTTCTGAATTTCAATGCGCATGTGCGTGGTTGAATTATGACTGTCTCTGATTGAGGGCTAGACAATGGATTCCAGAAACCGTGTATACAAGACTTGCCCTGTATAATCCTTTCAAAATTAGCCTTTTACCTCGTTACGTCAGTTTGACCAGAAATGTTGTCTACTGTCAATCGTTTTCACTGAATCTATCATTATAATGTTCATTTGACCAAATGTCGTCTGCTGTCACAAATGGCACAAACTACATACATTACATATGGTTTTCTCACCAACTTCCATTCTATTTCGATCATATAAGATGTTTATCCTCCACACTAACTCAATTTGTGTGTGCATGCTTTATTGCAGCATGCGTATTCAGAACGAGTCTACGATAGCATCATATCGTTACCATAACATCATAGAACAGACATGTCTACAGATTACTTATTTCCTCATGGAAGAATCTCCCCAAACCCTTCTTACCAAATATAGTACTCAGCTTCAAAACAATGACGTCATGTTTATAATCTGTGAATACCTGAAGTAACTCACTGTAACAGCAGACGACATTCTGTGGTGGTTCACTTTGGTATGGTACAGCTTCGGTAAACCGGGAACATATGTCTATATAAATAATATATATTACCTTCTTGCTTTCAGGTGTTTTTAATTATGGTTTGGTTTGGGGGTCGGTTGCCATGGTGCATTGCCATACTATCTAACCTTAATTAACCCAGTTGAGTTATCTTTGTTGTTATTTTGGAATAACATAACCAGCATAATAACTAATACAACAATAAAAAGTCAAATATTGATACCAGAGAGGTCATGTGGTATCGCTTCTGTTGACAGTTTTTTTTAAATACTTCACTTAATGTAGGATAATCCGAAGAAAGTATAATATGTTTTATACAAAAGTAATTGCCTAAATTTGATTAAACTCAGTTACTGGTTTACGAATGGAACATTACTAGCAGCATGAAATGAATCTTTAGTCAATGTAATAGAAACAGTCGCTGCTACAAACTATGGTTTCCAACATTTCGGTGTGCACATCAAATATATTCTACACTCATTAAGCATTTATTGAAGTTTGGTGCTCCTGGTGCTCCTACTCAAACACGGTTAAGCAAAACTATGTCCAGCATGTTGATGGAGGACACCAACATTGATTATAGTTACATGTTCTCAACTAAGTATCTCCAAAGTTGCTCCAAAGTAAAGTCAAACAGATTATACCGTCTGGATTGAGAAATGGGAGAAATGAACCAAACACAGATGCAGTGTTAGTATTTATAATGTATGAATGTATGGTATGATCCAATGATGATAACTTTAACCACTGACACTGATGAGGCAAACTGGCCTTGATATATGCAGAGTCCATGCGTGGTGGCTTGATGTCGGATGTCGGGATGGAGAAGTCCAAGGACGATGACTACATGCCGAGGTCCGAGGAGGAAGTCCCCACTGGTAAGTTGTGGAGCATTATCATTGTCATATCTCAAACCCAGGTAGTGGCCTACCACATAATTAACATACATCTAGTGTTCACGCGTAATGCTGGATAGATTTGGGGTTCTATCTCCAAGGAATATTCACCTTATCGGTAGAGTACAAGCCTCCCATCTGGAAGGTCGGGAGTTCAATTCCCAGTCCCGTCAAGCCAATGACTTACAAAATTGATACTTGTCGCTTCCTAGCCAGGTGGTCAGCATTATTAGGATATCGCAAGGACTGCTTAGGTCAGTGTCAGGATAATGTACCTGAGTGGGATATTATATCATGGTGCTGGTGGCCTGGTCTCCCAATAGGGCAGCACTATTAAGTCACCATGGGTGCACACCACCACAAGCCGGTACCCATCCTGACATGACCTTAGATGTTGCCAGGATGTAAGACTTTAACAACCAACCATCCCGAGCAACATTCAAGTCATATCTGGACCGGTGCCAATTTGTGCGAATGCACACATAGGACATCCTTTTAGTGCTGCTCAGCTTGGATTCAATCATAGCGGTACCATAACCCTGATACATCACCGAGTCACAATATTCTCATCCTGAACATTGTCTTTGTCCTGGGCTAGCCAGTCCCTTTTTCTGTTCCTTGTATGTTCATTAAAAGAAGTATGTTGTCACCGCTGTGACACTGGTCTTCTGGCCATATGGCAATACAGTTATTTACAATATATGTATTTGTGTAGTTTCATATTGCCATCAGCAACTAGTACAAGTCAGCAGACATGCCAACATTACCCATTTCAAGACTTGCATAAGTCATTGTCGGAAAATTACATAGTAATTATAAGTTGTGCGCAAAATGAACAATAAGGTAGAGTTGGTTATGATTAATGTGTACACATAACATACATTGTATGGGCATAAGTACAAGTGTAGTATTTTTAACATACTTCATTGGGTTATGGAAGATGGTATGGTTGGGTTAAACACGTGTGTCTGTGTACTAGATCATTACCCTAGCAATGTCAAGTGCGAGGTAAAAGATAGCCCATCGCATCCCGGAGCCCATAGAATTGAATAATTAGCGTGCTCCCACCGGAGTGGCAGGGATGTGGGTTTGAGTGCCACTGTAGGCTTGATGTTTCCATTCGTTGCCACACCTCCCATGACACTGGTTCCTTCATCAGGACGGTGTACATGCTGCGTGCTGTATGGTGTAGAACCTACCTTGTGGATACAACTGAGTGCACTACTTTGATATCTGTAATCATAATTATGAGACTTATAATTCCAGTGAAATGAGTGTAGTGAGATGCAGTGACCTCCCCAGGTAAAAGTCACCTACATAGGTAGGCAGATGCAGATTGATTGCACTCGGGAGCCTAGGTAGTCTAATGCTTAGGATGCTCATCCCCAGAATATCAGAAATGTTGGTTCAAGTCCCATTCGAGACTGACGATATTCCCCTGTGTTGAAACCCTTCCCATAACAAGAATTTAAAGCCGCATATTCCGATGAAAATATCAAATGTTCTAATCAAATTCACTCACCTTGATTTCTCATACGTATACACCCTGAAGTCTATTGCATTTGTTAAAGATGCATTGCCGCACAGACTTCAATTTAATTGAAGCTATCACTGCTGAAGCCTATTTTTTTCCAGCAGTTTGATTTGCTTGTGCAAAATAATTCTCCCTCTTTCCACATAAAATATTAAGCTAACCATTTAAAATAAAATATCATCAAACTGAAAGTAAAGTCGATTATAATCATCAACCTACTATATTTATCTAAAAAGAATTGTGTATAAATTCAACAGCATCGGACTATGCAACTTTAATGTTAGGAAGAAGAAACCTCATGACAAAGATTTCTACAATAGAAGACTAGCACCTTCTCACCCACCACGCCACCAAGGCTGCACAATTCAGTCGTCCCACGCTCATGGTTACACATACCCACCTAATGAGGCCGTGTGGACGCCGAGTCACTGCCACCACACCGGCGTCATTTCATCATTTTTTCCAGACAACAGGCTACATGACAGTCACACCGTGGTAACCATAGTAACGAGTCCCATACCTGTTGCTTTTCAGCTAAGGCGACGTCCGCCCTGTCTCCCCCTGATGCCAACCTACTGGGAGACCTGCTTCGGGGTGAGCCCAGTTTCATATTAAATAACAACTAACAGGCTGCGTAGTATTCCTACAATTTCCTGAAAAATGTCAAAGCTCCATAATCAGATGAAACTGCAACATTTTCCAGTCAAAATATTAGCCGAGATGAGTGCTTACACACATTACTTATATACGAGCCAATTTATTAAACAGATATTGCTACCTAGATGCATGTGAAGTCAATATGATTATGAAAGTAGCTCTCCCTGCTACACAGCATACAAACCGATGCTCTCCAGCATTTCACTGCGCTCACTAATAATATTGTTGTCACCTGAAATATTTCCAAAATTAGTCATCTTTAATCAAAGTTGCGATAGTCTAAACTGAAATACATTATAATGAGGAATGTGGCAGATCCTCAAAATATTGAAGCCATCAAACAGGATGTATCGGTTTTGAAAATATTCTAGTTTCATCAGAATATCCAACATAACCAGTATTTAAATGACCGACTCGCAAAAGACATATTATGAATATATTGGATTTCAATACTGACTTGTTCAACTTAATAGCCAGCTCAAAAGGAATGAAAAGTGCCACACACTTCGGTAATAATAAACTGTGTCCGGATATTAACTTCGGTTGCTTCCACGAACTTTAATAATAGATATTCATGCACCTACATTAATCTGAATAGTCCAATGGAATCATCATATTTTCTACAGACGAGCACTTACCTAGATTTGATCCTATATATCCAAGTTAGATACCGGTGCACGTATTAGTCATTTGTTGCTGCATAGAAGGGAATAAATACAAAGTATTGTGAATGGAATCCATTACTGCTACAGTTTGTGGTGCCCAGCATTTCACTGTGTATTCAAAAAGTGATTTTTCATGTTTTTCCTTCATATTTCTCCAAAGTTATCCTTTCATCATAAAGGTTACTAGAAACTAAATAATTGTAGATTACGGCGATCAGTCTAATGTACTTATCTAATAAAAATGACAAAAGCTCAAACCTATCGGACCAAGCAAATTTAACTAACTCACCATGCAGCTCAGCCCCACGTTGTCACCTACACCAGAGAATATGTACAAGAAGAAATCAAACATGGTAGTCTGAAACAACTTAAACAACAAGCACACAAAGCAATCTCTCCACCACTCCCCCATTTCCATACACTGTCCTTATTATCAACACCAACGAGAATTGTGTAACTACACTGACACCAGGTAAGGCCAGGTGGTTGGTTGTTGGAGTCTTACGTTCTGGTCATATCAGGACGGTGTATGACTAGAAGAACAGTAGTACATCGGTGTTAGCGAATGAGGTTTTCTGTCGAATAACAAAAGCATTAAATAAAATGTTAAAAATATCAACATTATATTCCCCCAACAGAGAAGGCAATGACCTTGGACCCTGATGTACATTTCAGACAAGGTGGACATGGACTCTTTATCAGACAGCCAGATCCAGAGACTCCTCAGCCATGTGGACTCGATGCTCTACAACCTGGAAGACATTAAGACACAAGGTAAAGGTCTACCAGATGACCTTGACCTATATCCCGATTATGACCTTGGCCTCCCGCGACAGGGACTCGCTTCTAATCAAGCGGGACGTCGTGAGCGTAAGAGGAAGTTTGAATTTGACATTGGCCGACCTTCAGTTGATGAGGCTTATAATGGTTACGCTGATGATTACCCCACATACAACCTTGACCCTCGCTACGATCGTGACCCTGCGTTCCGTGGTCGTTACGTTGTTTCATCCAGCTCTGAACCCGCACCCTTTGGTTATAACCCAACAGCCTCTGACGCTGACTATTCAGAATATATTCGAAACGAAGGTAATGACGATTCCCAATTTATTTTCACCTGTCTTGATTGTTGTCTGAGTGTCTACAGAAGTGCACTGTGCTTTCTGGGTGTTTGGTTGACTGCATTTAACTCTCGGCACGCTATATCATGCCAGTTTGTTCTCTGTGATATTGACCCACTTTCCTGTTGTTAATCCCTTCGGAAATGATTATGTCTGTGTGTGAAGGTGATCATTGCATGATCAGTCTAGTCTTAAACATCCCCATAATGGCTCATCGTGAGCGCAGTCTCCATGTCTCAAAGAAACAAGGGATGGCGCAATCGCCATGCCCTCCCCTTCCTCCACACCCTCTCTCACGCGGCTGTTTGAGACTAAAACTGGTGGTTTGACTGTGGGCAGCCGGACATCTTACAATAATCTGCTTTGAACAATTTTAATCGGAAATTCTGTTTCCAAGTTGGAGTTACATAAATAATTGATTAATGGAATTTATTTTGTGGGATAAATATCTTATTCATCTGAACAATGACAATGATATCGAGAAATGGATAGTAAATCCTGTCCAATATAGCCCTGACCTGATACTATCGCCAGTAATGCAGACGTACAGGGTGGGAGGGGGCTTACTCTGATAAGTATTCCAGTTCCCTGATTTACAGCAAATACCATTAGTATGGGTTGGTTTGTATATTTTTGGAATATATACACCTGAGAAGTTGTATATTTGATAATGTAGGATTACAGCCTCTGAACTCAATCTGTTACTGTCAGGGATTATAGTTTAATATTATATATATTATTTTCTAAAGTTGCATAATCCGCTGGGTTTGAATTCCTTTTCACTTTTATTGAATAACGATATTAGTGTGACTTACTCTACCGAAGTTCGGACATAATTGGCTAACTTTGGAGAGAGTTGAAGTGAAAGCATGCACACTAATTGCTGTGCACACACCGGTTGAACCTAAGTGCCAGGCCGTTATAACCATTGTATCGAAGTCACACTGCCATCTCTCAAAGGCAGTGACTTTTTGCATTTCTAAGGAGCAAACCCCAAAGGAAATGATTAACGAGTGCACCAACATCTAGGTTGAGCAAACAGGGTGAATACTATATATGTGTTTAGTTTAGGGAATATTCTGCTTTCATCGTAGTATGCAACTTTAAGTTTAAGACCTGCTTTATCGCCCTATATACTAATATGGGTTTTGAGATCATCGCGTTCTGCAATGGACATCCATCACGTCGCTATCCAGGAGACTTTCGAGCCTCACATCCAATATAAGAGTATCAAGACAATAATATACAATATACATATATATATATATATATATATATATATATATATATAGAAAAATCCTCCGGTGCGAGTGACACTGGTCTACATCCGCTTGAGCTGAGGAGGCAGCAGGTGGCACCACTGGTACAATGTTGGCTCTTACGGAGTCTAATAATGATAATAATTCCCTTACGCATCTTTATACTTCCATACTTCATTACACCTCATATATATATATTAAGATATATGAGGGGTTCAGGTGCAAAATCCTGTAAACATCGATCTAAAATTGAGATAAACATTAAAGTCAAGCTTCAGGTGCAAAATCCTGTAAACATCAATCTACAATTGAGATAAACATTAAAGTCAAGCCATCAAGAGGTTCACTTTTTACACACATATCTTTTTGTTCATTTCTCCATAACCATTTCATCACAAGAAAAGTGGAATTAGTGAGAATAAAAATTACCCTCAGGTAAAAGCTTGTATTTCAACTTAACTTTGGGATTGGCATTTATGGGGTTTTGCGCCTGAACTCTTCATATATATAAAGAGAGATTTATAGAGAGAGAGAGAACAATGAGCCACATACCCAGGTATGCGTTGTTTAAATCATTTAACCTATAGGTTAAGAGGCTACCCCCGATGTGGCATGCTGTGTTTGTTAGAATCCTAGTCTTGACGAAACATTTTCCATTTAAATCACTCTACCGCCATATATATATATATATATATATATATATATATATATATATATATATATATATATATAATGACATAGTCATCACCTCTGCAGCATTCTGTTTACAGTACCAAAGTAATGGGGACGATTTTGCAAAGAAATGGAAACATCTCGTCTAGACCAGGCCTGAACCCCACAATTGTGCCATTTTAGGGCTAGCACCCTAACCATTACGCGCACAGGCTCCCTAGTGCAATCAGCCAACTTGCGCATAACCGTGTTTGTGAAATTTCCAAATGAGGACCATGGTAACACCGGCCTTCATACCAATCCAGATCGAGGTTAATCTATGAAACTCCTCCACTAAATAAACTTGAAAACCCTGTCAATTAAAACACGGTAAAACAACACGACGTCACAGGCGCAAACACCAGCGCAAAACGAAGGCAATTAATTTGAATGGCTACTAACAATTAAAATAGCCTGGAACCCTGCTTAGACTTCAGCCTCTAGCTGTGTAAATTAGTAAATGTGTCTAACAGAAAAATGACTAAGATAAAGTAGGTAGTACTGAGAACATGTCTATTAAGGCCATTACACTCGGCAATTGCAGCTCTACTCTGGCGGCCGTTCGCAGTTATAGTGCAGCTGGCTATGATGATTATGTGGTTGGTTTTGCCTGCGCAGGCGGGTGGTAATTTCTAGGTTAGTTTCGCGTTGTGACACCAGGGGGGCGTGCTGCGGCATGTCCTGTCAGACAACCCGCCGGCACAGAGTCGTGTTGCCATGGCGACGTAATGGGCATGGCGTTAGTAATGAGAGCGTGAGAGCGCTCCCGCCGAGGGAAGACAGCGGGGGGATAGGGGCGTTCTATAGGTGGCCAAGGGCGCAGTCGGCGCAAGGTGTGTTGGCGGGTATGGGAGGGGTGTAGGCGGGGGAGGGCTGGCGGAGGGAGGAAGGAGGGAGGCCGGGCTCTACCCCACCTTGCTGACTCCCTCCTCCCGCACGCCCTTGCTTCTCTTCGAGCCCAATCAGGACACAGGACTCTGCCGCCCCCACCTCCGATCCTCGCCCAGTCAGGACACAGGACTCTGCCGCCCCCACCCTCCCATCCCCACCCAGTCAGGACACAGGATTCTCCCGCCCCCACCCTCCCATCGCCGCCCAGTCAGGACACAGGAATCTCCCGCCCCCACCCTCCCATCCTCGCCCAGTCAGGACACAGGAATCTCCCTCCCCCGCCCTCCCATCCCCGCCCAGTCAGGACATAAGGACTCTCCCTCCCCCACCCTCCCTCCATCTACACAGACACATAAACATGTATACAGACACATAAACATATTTATATACATTTAAATCCACATATATATCAATATATATATATATATATGTAAACTAATACCCTGGTACATATAACATCACCTCCTGAGGGGAACCATATATGCAGTTGTATTATCAGGTTGGCAAGGGCCTAACCCTGATTACTCATCGTTAAGGCCCAGCCACCGACACACGTTAGTGGACGTAGTTAAACGTAGTGGAGGCTAACATAGTTGAACGTAGTTGAACGTAGTTGAACGTACCAGCATCCATACTTCTCCATCATGTTAAGTTGGTAATAACATGGGTGGGCCGTGAGTTTCGATTTAATTTTTGGACATGTTCAAAAGAACGCTATGTTAGGGGCTGAATTTTAATCTGTGATGCTAATGTAATCTAGTGTACTGTACTGTACTCTAGTGTATTCTAGCATACTCTAGCATGCTCTAGCATAATCTAGCGTACTTGGATGAAGCCCTGGTCACATAGCCATTATTGGGCGTAGGTGAACGTAGTGGAGGCTAACATAGTTGAACGTAGTTGAACGTAGTTGAATGTACCGACATCCATACATAACCTATTTATTCGTACCATAACGTATATCTGTACCAAAGCCTGCCATACCTTAACATATTTCAACATAGTTTAATGCACTTACACCACGTTTGTTCCACATTAGCCTCCACCACGTTCACCTACGTTCAACTACGTTCAGTAACGTGTATGTGACCGGGGCATTGATCAAAGCATGAAATTGTGACTGAGGAAGTCGGTGCAGACTTGAATGGAAGAGGGAGCGGATGGGGGCAGACTCATAGCACGAAGAATGGGCCGCCTGTACCTGCCCGCATCGGAGCGGGGCATGCGGGAAGAGCCACTAGCTGCTCTCTGTTTATTACCCATCATAAGGCACTTATCACCGTCTATGTATATAGATGGGATGCGTTTGTATCTACATACACATAACTACTTAAATACATAGATACATATATATATAGATACATATATAGATACATATATATATATATATACATATATATATACATATATAGATACATATATATGTACATATACGTATATATATATATATATATACATATATCCACATATATATATATATATGCATATATACACACATATACACAAATATATACACATATATGCAAATACATATAGATATTAAAATATATATTTACATATACATGTATATGTGACATATAAGGACTTATATCTAGACATAGTCATTCAATTCTATGTTGCAATTATACTGATCCATTGTGTTTTCCCTTCAAGCTATTTGTTAACAAATGGATTATGAGTTCAGGTTAACTTACATTTTCCCCATCTCTCACCAAACTAAGTAATCTATGAAAAATACATAATACATAGTATATCACTTCAGAGCCAGCAGAGAACTGAAACTGAATGATCATGCACAAAGCAGATGCAGACCAGTGTTATTGCGTTTCTTTTGCAATGCGAATGGATGCCACTTTGACATAGGCCATAAGGAAGGCTTGGTGTCAAGTACTATGTTATGTGTGTGCATGTTTCCTCTCTCTCTGTGTCTCATTCTCCCTTCTCTCCCTATCTCTCTCCTTCTCTCATTCTCTCCGCTTCCCCCTTCCCCCTCTCTCCTTCCCCCCCTTACCCCCTCTCTGCTCCTACCGCTCGCTCTCCTGTTGTCTCTCTGCCCTCCCCTATTATCACTTCCTTTCTCTCACCGCTGCTCTCCTTCTCCTATTCTCCTCTTCTGTTCTTCGTTCCCTCTCACCTTGCATGCCCCTCTCTCCTCGGCTCCTCGGCGCCCGTTCTCCCAAGCCCTCACCCCTCACCTCCTCCTCTCCCATTCCCCCCACCCCTTTCTCTTCAGCTCCTCTCCTCCCGCTTTCCCCATCCCTCTCTCCTCCGCCCCTCACCTCCGGCTCTCTTCTACACCCAGCCCTCCCCACCTCTCGCACGATCTCCTCTCCTCTCCCACGCCCCTCCCCACCCTTCCCTGGTTCCCACCGCTCCCCCGCTCATCCCCTCCCGTACCCTTCCCAGCCTCCCGCATCCACATCTCCCCTTCAGCATACAGCCTATAATTCTCCCTTCTCCGATACTACCTCCGATTCTACGTTTATGCTATCATAGTATCAGGACGCCTTGTCCATCCCTAATCCTCCTCACATCCTCCCCCTCCCACGACACCCCTACCTCCCTCCCTCTCTCGGATAATTCCCATCGTTGCCATCCACACCGCAACTCAGCTATGCGCCCGAGTACCTCACGATCATGTCCATCCAAGCCCACTCCCACCCATCCGCCCTCACTCCCCCCCCCCTACCCCAGTCCACCCAACGCATCAAGCTGATCCAGGTCACTGCCTTCACACACAATCTCCTCATCCTCCAGCAGCCGAGACTCACAATGCCCACTCTCCACCCCACCTCCCCTTCCTTTCCACCCTCGAACCTCATCCCATCTCCACCCCCCCCCCCATCTTCCCCCTCCCCCTGCGTTGCGTTGGTTAACCCTTTCAACACTCTGTTGCCATGTATGGACAACTCCTTTATCTCTTACCCACCACGTCTAATAGCACTGCATTCTGCGGACTAGACTGTCGTCTGCTGTCATCTGCTGTCATCTGCTGTCATCTATTTGCGCTCATAGGATATTGTGTTAGTCTACACCCGCTCAGAACAATAAGTTTAATTTAATTGTATAAAATTGACCTTTTCAGGAGGCGGGGCGAGGGGAGGGATTTGTTTCTCGCGGGAAAGATAATATCAATTTTAGTCAGAGCAGACGACAATGTGAGCTGCCTGTTGAATGGTGATGATAATCCCTGACCGTAACTATGGTGACACTGCGATGGCTTTTGGCGGCATTGTCTCGGGATCAGGATGCAGGACGGGGCAGGCTCCTTTCTGAGGGGTTCCTCCACTGACACGGGGGGGGGGGGGTGATGACGGGGCTACTGTGTGGCTACGTGAGATCTACACTGAGGTATCACAATTTGTAAGTCGAGGACTCAAGTCAGATATTAAAAATCAAATGAAAGCACAACATGTTCGATACCGAAGCACTGCCATAGATTCGATCCTACATGTTCAACCTAGATACTGGCACAGTTATTACAAAGTATATACTGCACAGAAGGGAATCCTAAGTGATCTCACTAGATGACTGGTTGGTTGTTGGAAGTTTACATACTGGCAACATTTAAGGTCATTTCACGACGGGTACCGACTTGTGACAGTGCACACTCATGGTGATTTTATAGTGCTGCTCCACTGGGAGACCAAGCCGCAAGGACCAGGACCTGATATCCCACTCAGTCACATTACCCTGACACTTAGCCAACCAGTCCTTGCCCTATCCTACTAGCTAGCAAGCGACAAGTTTTACTTTTCCTAAGCAGAAACAAAAAGCAATAGCGTGTAGTTGGGATTGTGAACGGGATCGCACAACAAATCAAACAACCAGGACCAATACCTTGCTGCCAGGTTTCGGACACACAAGTTTAGTGAAAAAAGTTAGGAGATATGTTTTCCTTAACGTAACTCAAACGTTCAACCCGAGCAGGATGGTCGAATCGGTAAAACCGCTCGCTGGCTTCCAATGCTGGAGGTCGTATGTTCAAACCATGGCTGAGTCAAAGCAATGACTTATAGAGTTGATACTTGCCACTACCTACCCTGGCACATTAATATGGTAGGGCAAGGACTGGTTTGTTCAACTTCAGGATAATGTGACTGGGTCGGATATCAGGTCATGCTACTGGCGTACTGATCTCACAGTGGGGCAGAACTACCAAGTTTCATTGAGGCTTCAGAAGTGGGTGCAACAAACAAACAAAGAGGCATGTTGATCACTTCATGAGGCGAGACTTTGTCTCGGCTGATTTCGACCACATCCACATGCGTGCCAATGGCAGGGCTGTCTTACCATTACGTATATAGCTACCCCTGGGTTGAAAAGAAAAACACCAAAAAAACCACCAAATCCTTATCACACTCACACATCAAATTCGATTTTTCCAAGAAACATTTGGTTTCGGGTCAACTTTAAAAGGGGTGATCTTCCAGCCAAGATACCAATGTTACATTAAATTAAAGTTCATACTTATACAAGATACATTTTTACTTGGCCACTATTATGTGATAGTATTTCCTCATGGCATGGCACACAAACTATGAGTATCGTCTTTTATTATCTCTCCGCACCATCACCACTGATCACCGTTGTTGTCTTTCTCTGGAAATAATTTGGGGTTCACTCAATTTTAGTTACGTTGTCCCTAAATATATAGGCCCCATGTGGGGCCACAAAGAAAGACCATTGTGACAACGTGGATAAATTTGCTTTAAAGTGATGTAAAGCTAAAGCACTCGTGGCTGAGATCCACCAGTTTATTTCAACCTTGTTAAATTTTTTGTTAAAGAATTGGTGAGTGTTTTTAATTATTCCCGATTTCTCCTGCTTCTCGTTGTAAACAGGATGTTTATTTTATTACGGGAAGTCGGGAAGGCATTTTGGGCTCGCAATTGATGACCATTCATTATCTGTGGCAGCGATACTGTTGCTAAGCAAACACTATGCAGTTGTCTGATTACATTCACCGGAAACACTACACAACCTGACTAAAGGTGGACGTCCATATTTTACCTATTTCTATTTCGTTGTCCTTTTTTCATTTCTTTTTCAATTTTTAATTCACGGCACTATCGTTGTTAGTCCTTATGTGGTATCTTTTGTTGAGAATGCCATTTAAGATAAATGCGTAACTTTGAAGATTTAGGGCAAATGTAACTGTTGTTGTCCAGACAACGTTAACTCATCATAAATCAATCAATCAATTTTGGAGATAATTGGAGGGCCAACAAACAAAATACGGGGAGTAAGTTTGCTTAAAGTGAGGGAGAGCTAAAGCATACGTAGCTCCGATAAACAATTTCATTTAAAGGTTATTGTATTAGTAATTTTGTATTTTATTAGAATTCTTTTAAATTATTGCAGATTCTTGCTTATTCTCCCTGGGTTATGCCGAAGCCAGTGAGCTTTACCCTTCATACAAAGCAACAACCATTGAAGTGTATGTGGGTTCAATGTCTGGGCCTCGGTCCGTGTTTTGGTGGTGAATATGTGATTATTCCTTTGAGGAATGGTACAATTTCAATGTTCGGGACTTGGAATGGCAACGTTAACTTCCTGGGGGCACGAGTATCAGTTGTACAAACAAACCAGTGCAAAGGAAGTCGACTACGCTGGTGGTCCTACCTACTTCCTGTATGGTCCTGACTATTTCCGGGTTGGTGCTCTTTTACTTCCGGCCTCTTCCTCTTGTTCTTTATTCAAGTCCCTGAAATTCATCTAATATTAGTGCATCACTTAAGTTTTTAATTTAATCAAAGAGTCTGTCATCACGTCCACCCTTCCTGTACCGCTGCAGGGATTCCGGGTCGTGTTTCCTCCATTATCCACCGGGCGGGTTAGACGAGTCGATATAGCGTTCGGTTTCCGCGCGGGATGTCATTGGTTCGATCCCGAGTGCCTCAAACCAATGACTTACAAAAACTGATGCCACCATGGTTAACGCTCCTGGATGGAAGATAGGAATAGGGTGGGAGATGAAGCACACTGCACCAATTCAGATGACTGGTGCAGTGTGTCTGTCAGGCATAGGACACGTGCGCGTTGGTTCCGATTGATTCTGATTGTTTTTAGTTGTTGGTTTGTTTGTTGGAGTTTTACGTCCTGGCAAATTCTAAGGTCAAATCAGGACAGGGATTTTTAATTATTTTCCTTTAGTACACTAGTTGATCAAGCAGGGGAATTTTCAATCATGGAGAATTGGTCTTCCTCATTCTACTGCTCCTTGCCCTATCATAGTAATACTGAGTGCCAGGGTAGATAGCAATGGTATCAAATCCAAGTCACTGGTTTCAGTCGGCCCGGCTTAAAAAACCTGACATTCAAATCCCATCACCTACCAACATGAGAGACAGAAGCTCAACTCATGTCAGGTCCATTGGCATACGTGGCTAAGTTTCCATGAGAATTAATTAGTATTTAAGTGTAAATAGAAAAAAGGAACATTACACAAAACAATATTACATAATCAATGCAAACGGAAAGAGACAAAAAAAAAACATAGTATTTTTCAATGACAATTATTTTCAACGATTAAAGAAATACTATTTAAAAGTAAACCATATTTTGGGGATTTGAAGAAATAGGACGATATTTAGTTATGGCATTGAACATGTGAATTCCTATTGCTTAAAAAGACATGTGGTGATCGTATTAAAAATTAGTTCATCCCAGCTATGTTGTTCCTGCCCATTGACCCCCTTGACCCCCCCCCCCCCCCCCCCCACCCCCACCTCCACCCGCTCGTTACCTGCCCACGAGCAGCGCCGGTTAAGACCGTTTAAGAAGCAACCAACCCTCAGAGAGCCGATATTACACAGCGAAACCGCACGCACATAAAAAACGCGCATAATTAGTGGCTAACCAATCAAACACAGTGCGTCCAATCGAACAACCGACACGTGTCGCCACTACAGCGCTCGTGTCGTTAGTGTTGGCTCGTGACGTCATAGCGCCGCCCGCGCTCCCCAGCCGTGCAACCTGGAGATGACTGGACGCGCTTCCTGTGTGTGGCGGGCCCCGTTTTACCAGCGGTTCGCCGAGCATTGACAAACTGTGAAGGAGGTCAAATATGCTAGTGATGTGAACACAATACAAATAGACCAACGTGATATATTAAGCGATATATGTATATATATATATATATATATATATATATATATATATATATATATCGAGGAGTAAGGTATTTGTTTATTGGAGATGTAATTACTATTTCACTGGATGTTGGCAGGTGGAGCTGCATGCCGCTAAATGTGGGCCGAGTTTCCGCTGAGAGATGTGGGTGGGTGGGTGGGGGGGGGGTGCGGATGGTGGGGTGGACTCGGGTTTGTGAATGGCGTCGGGGTGAAGTAGGGTGCGGGGAGCGGTCATTGTGCGGGCTGTGACTGACAGGGAGCGGGCTTTATTACAAAGGCCCCGTGCTGAGTTGTAACTGTGCCACCGGGACTGGGGTGCCAGCAGGAGCTGGCGGCGCGCATGCGCACAGCTAATTAAGGCGGCACGCTGCACTCACTCAGTACTCGCTGCATATTGTCGTCTGCGCCGGCCAAATGTCGTCTGCTTTTTAATCCGATTCACTGAGAGCGCCCTACTTTAGTGCTGCAGGTCGGCTAGAATTGGACCCACAATAAACAGATAAACAGGAGCTGTCAACCGGAAGTGAGGGTTGCATCGAACGGGTGGGCTGGGGGGTGGGGGAGGGGGCGTCATCTTCTTTTGTTGTTTGCCTGCAGGTGGCGCCACTTGAAAGAGCGGGAATATAACGACTTGTTGCTGACTACATCTGTACGTATGTACATATGTACATATGAATCAGTGAGTGCATGATGGCTGTGGTTAGCGCCTGCGCAGGGAAAATACATTCACTGACATTGCTGCAATTTGCATCAATATATGTGATATTAGCGATGGAAAGGTGTGTGAATGTGTGTGTATGAGTTCGTGTGTTGGTAAGTGGTCGTGAGGAAGGTCTCCATCCTCCATTCCCAGAAATTACCCCGACCCTTATGGTGGTTTAATATTGTGTGTGAAGTGCATGGCTTCGTATTGTGCTCCACTGTCTTCTCACCAAAATGATCAATTAGCAATGAATTATTCACAGTGTCTGAAAGGACTCTTCACACCTCGATATGAAGTGGGTTCTAAGTATGTGCACATGTCTGCGTTACACGCACATAACTTGATACCACTTCGACGTTACAGATATCGGTCCATTTCTTGTTGCTAATGCAGTTAATTAATGAATATTCGTTGCAATATTATTATTAATTATAACATAATCTAATATCTCATTACGTAGATACACAGGTGCCTTCTGTTCCGCTGAATGGCACTAGTACCAGGTACAATTATTGGAATATAGTTTCATAGCAACATAGCTCCATACATGTGCAACAACACCCGGAAGAGCTAATTCTACATATTTCTAAGTATCCTGACAGAGGTTTTGTGTGGGAGGAGTAATTTGATAAGGATAGTTTCGCCGTTGTCTTTGCCCGACTTGAAATAACCATACGCGCCCACCTGAGCTGAATATTAAATACGTGTATGTCGAAGTAGGACGAAGTATGTAAAATGATGCCTTTCCATTATAATTATATACTAAAATATAATCTGGGGACAACATGGTACTATAGGTAGTACACATTGCGTTGCACCCACAGATGGAATCATTCATACCCCATCAATATAAATTAAATTAAAATCAAACATGAATGTTGTGACTTCAGTAATGAAGCTCTTGAAATACCCGTTTGTGTTACTACGAAGCAATTATTGAGTGCGACCATACTCGCGTTGGTGTACTGCTGTGAACCCTGTCTCCTTTATGTGGTACAGATGCAGACGTTCAGGCGGTCGAACCGGAAGTGGAAGTCGGGAAGGAAGGCGTTCCCCAAGAGGAACAGAAGCGTGTTGACGCACCCATCAGTGAGTACCCTCGTGGACTAATGCAGTTCTATTAATATAATTTACAAGTCTGGTGGTAGCCATAGGCATGTGTGAACTGAACCGATAACTGAACACAACAATAGATAATCTACTGACGAATACTCAGACCTGTCTACACGTACGATTTTTGCGTATTTTCTACCGCTTTAAGCGTCAGTACGCCAATAGGGAAAGCAAAGCAACATTATATGCCGAAAAAATTTGAAAAGTACACAACTTTTCTAGTTGTTTTCTTTGTTTTTGTTTTGGAAAGTGCGCAATGTTTTTTCACTGGAGTTCCCAAATAGGAAATTTGAGGTTTGCTTGATTGTTGTGGTTTTACGTCCTAGCAACATCTAAGATAATATAGGTCAAATTTGGGGTGCACAAAACCTGCTTATCCATACAAGTTTTGCATATTTTGTATAAAGTCGGAGGTTGATATTGTGTATGTACCAAACTATTTGGAAAGGACACTTAAACAAATAAAGTACATCAGGTTTTTTTCATTGGAGAACCATAATAGGACATTTGGGATAGGGATATGGAAGCTGGGTGCTATTATATCGATGTTTATGATAGATCAGTGCATTAGTTATACGGTTAGAGTCCTCGTGAGAAGAAAAAACAGCTATGCAGATTGGTTTTTTTATTGGGGTTTTACGTAGCATCAACACGTAAGGTCATATCCGGATGGGTACCGACTTGTGACAGTGCACATTTATAGCATATTTATAATGCTGCCCCACTGGGAGATCAGGCCACTGGCACCATGAACCGATTTCCCACTCAATCACCTTCTCCTGATACTGAACTAACCAGTCCATGCCCATCCTAGTAATACAGCGCGCCAGGGTAGATAGTGACACTTGTAACTATTGTAAGTCATTTGTTTGAGTCAGCCGTGTTTCAAACTCCCGACATTCCCCGCGGGAAGCCTGCGCTCTACCGATTCGGTTACTGTGTCCACTCTTCAAAGGAAGACACTCAAGTAAATGTAGCCAGTTTCCCAAGGTGATATTTGTTCTAATATCATGCCTAGTGTTTGTAAATGTTCTACAGTCATGCATTTAGAGATGCACGTGGACTGGAGTTGATGTGTCAGTGAAGATTATCCAAGGTTTCTATGAAGGAAACTGAGTACTAGAGTCGGGTCAACACTGTTGTAAGCACAACGCAGCTCAAGTAGGCGAAGGACAAATTAATATAGCAATTATCTGTCTTGCTGATGATGTCACCAAAATATAGCGATGCATATAGATACACATATACATATAGATACACAAATAGCCGGCAACCCAACCCGGCTCCACAAATCGCCCCGGGGGGTGGGGGGGGGGGGTTGCAGCACCATGCGATTTCTTACATCGGCATATACTTTAGTATATACTTTGCTGTGAGGTACACATTACGAGGAAGACCATAGTGGATGATACAATCTTTATTTGACATCATTGTATAGTAATATATATATATATATAGAAAGTATCTGGCTGGGCTAACAAATGCCAAGGCCATCGGACCCTCCCAGACAGAATTACACCAGATCCCCCAGGCTAGTGGCCAGGAGGATGTCACAGACAATCCGCTGAGACAATGGGCTGGCAATGTATTTATATACCGCATCTGATGACCAGTCCCCCCTTGCCCGGATTTCGTCTATCGAAGCACCCTGGAGGGCCAGATAAGTACACCCCCTCCTATTCCCACAACCCGGTGGAGGGCGTGACAAGAAAAATTCTCTTGAGTGAAACCGGCCACCGCCGCAAAATGTTTAATAGTAGCCTGGAGGGTTATGTAATCAAGAGGTTGATATCCTCTGAACCCAGAAGGAATTTGGAAAGTGGGAGATCCCGCATCTACCCTTACTTCAGCAAAATGCCTTTTAACCCAGAAAACATCAGAGGTCAGTGTTAGGCACACAGGTGACCGGTATCAGAAGGTCACTTTCCGAAAACTGTATAGTTTTTGATTGCTGAACCATGACAACCATGCCCCATGTGTGAAACGAGAAGTCTGAGCATAAGAGGACGGACTCGGAGTCCGTAATCTGGCATTTACCTAAATCCCAATAATAAAGCAGCACGTGTGGCAATGTGACCCTCACTCCCAGACATAAAGGAGAACATTTTTAGCAGTTCAGCAAGCAGCAGAGGCATAGCAGGCTTAACTAGGCAACCCAGGGGGTGCTTAGGTCCCCACAAAATAGTCTTAACTTGATGCAAAGAAAAATCGATTGGCTCACTACCTTCTGATTTCAGGAAAAAGTTCAGGGCATTGACATAATTTTAAATTGAGGAGTATTTCAGTGTATGTGAGACCCAAGCCACATATATTGCTACCTGGGATGGGGGGCAAGGCAACGACGATATGATGCCCCAAAATTCATATATAAAGGTGAAGTATTTTCTAATCTGCATTGAGCGGGTTGCATGTGAGTTTGTTGCATAGTACTGGTCACTATATCAAGTGATGGACGCATTGATGCTGAAATACAGAGGAGGATGGCCAAGGCTAGCGCATCTTTCGGCCGACTACGCCAGAGACTCTGGAACAACCACCATGTGTCCATTCGGGTCAAAGGTAAGATCTACCATGCAATCGTGCTATCCACCCTACTATACGGAGCCGAGGCCTGGACAGTGCACAGACGACAGGTGAAAAAGCTGCATGCCTTCATGATGCGACATCTGCGTTCAATCATGAGGCTAACCTGGAAGGACAAAGTGACAAATAAGGAAATACTCGAACGAACAGGGCTGCCCTCTATGGAAGATCTTCTGATCAAAAAGAATCTCCGGTGGACTGGACACCTCATGAGGATGTCATCAGACAGGCTACCAAAGCAGATCCTCTATTCTCAACTGTCTTCTGGCTACAGAAAGAGAGCGCGCCCTCGTCTCCGGTTCAAGGATACCATCAAGAGAAATCTGAAGCTGAGAGACATTAAGACCGACTCATGGACGCAACTCTCACAGCAGAGAGCTAAATGGAGAGGCGCAGTCAAGTAATGAAAGCAGTCTTTGTCGCATCGTGACCGACAGCATGATGATGACTGGTCACTCATTGCCCTTGCTGCCCTCCTCAGGAGCTCTAAATCTGCAAAGATAAGGAGAATATCAGATCACATGAACAAGTCAGGACAACACATGCGTGCAAGGTGATCTACGGATCTAATACGGGCCGTACTCGAGGGGTCTCGCCGCCTACCGAGGGCGTCACATATTATATTATTTTTACTTCTGACATATGCTGACTTAACATGGACGTTAAAGGTTACAGAGAGCCAGAAAAGATCCTTTAGATATCGCATTATGAGTATATTAATGCAGTGGCCTGTGCAGCTCGGACCGTGGTGTTATCAGTCACGAAGACAATGCAGTGGTCCCTCCACAGGTGGCACCACCGGCGGGTGTCAGCGATGACTGCCCACATCTCCTTCACATTAATACGGGCCTCCTCACAGGCATAATCACCTGCCACAAAATGGTGGCCTACCTCAATAGCCAAGGTTGAATTGCATATGAAACTTGGTGGAGAAAGAACACCCACCTCGGACAACTGTTGAGCAGTGGGCCAAGTGGCCTCCGATCTGCTCCAATTCCTTGCGTGTTGCTTTTCTGCAGCTCAAAAACAGAGAAAGGATAATTTTTTAGTTTCACAATTTTATCATGGGGGTCTCTGAGTTGGAGATTGACTGTATCTATCTCTATTCCAAAGAACCTTGAGCATTGTGAGGGTGTGGCAAGCTTAGAATGGCTCAGGAAGAAACCACGGTGGCGGAAGATCGCCATAGCGGTACGTTGGTTTGACAGGCAACCAGCAAAATCCACCCCCAGGAAAGCAAAATTGTCGAGATACTTTATAACCCTCCCGACACCCTCCCTGTTGGCACAACGGATGACAAGGTCTGATATTCTATTAAAAATGTAAGGGGCTTGAAGAGAGCCCCATAGATAGGCGATTGTCGAAGAACAACTCGAGGCCGCAGCCCAAGTCCCAGCGTATAGCTTGGTGGGGTCGGTCACTGGGGTGAATGCAGAAATTCTCGGCATTGCAGGGCCAATTTGGACGTCGGTGCAACGTAGTGGACGTAGGCGAAACATTGGTCCAACATAGTTGTAAAGTGTGTCAACGAGTTAGAATGCCCCCCCACCCCCAAAAAGGCCCAACATAAGCTAACGAGCCTCTAGCGTGGCCAGCTTCAGGCTAGCAAAACCTTAGCATTGGCTTAGCATAGGACTCGCGTAATTACATTAGGTGAAGAGGCAAGGGCAAGGGCAGGAAGAGGATGACAGGGGATACTCCATCTTCACCACCACCATCTCCACCATCTCCACCATCTCCACCATCTGCTATGATCTCCTCTCCATCTCGCCCGACTGAGGAGACTGAGGAGACGATGGAAACTCAGTCCATGTCTCCATCTCCTTGTTCCCGTGCCTCGTCTGCAGCCTCCACCTCCTCCAGCTCACACCGTCTCACCACAAACAAGCAGAGGGTGTGGAAGTATGACTGCACTCTGCCCGCAGCAGAGTCAGAGGTTTTGCTTGACTTCCTGCATGACACACCCATCCTCTCGAATGTCAAGTTGACGGACTACTGGCAGACAGACAAAAAGAGCAAGCGATGGGAGGACCAGGCAAAGAGAATGGGGAGAACTGCCACAGATCACCAGGGCTGGTTCAAAGCCATGCAGGACAGCAACACGAGGCTGCATAAAAAGAGAGCAGTGATGGGGCTCCCAAATGAACCAAGAGGGAGCAGTGGATACTGGACAAGTTTGGCATCCTCAGCTCAGTGGTGCAACACTGGCCTGAGCCCTGCAGAAGTGTAAGTACTATTTAATTTGCAACCATGTGGATAATATTTATCAGTGACCTCATTGTGGATAAATCAATGTATATATTTTAATGGCATTATAGTTTGCAATGATGTGGAATTATTTATGGTTGTCCTCATTATGTAAAATCATGTTGTGTTAGTTTTACTTATGTTGCTTTAATATTTTGTCTTGCAGGTGTTGGCCACCATAGATGCAGTGCATGGCAATCTGGGCACTGCAGAGACAGCCTGCGCTGAGCTACAGGTAAGGTTGGAGGAGCAGCCCCGTAACAACACCCCAAGCCGAGGCCCAAGGAAAGGGGTGTCTGGCCCTCCTCTATCACTCAGCCTGTGCCTCTGTGACGTCCTGCTACTCCTCGTCATCACAGGTTTCCTCTTGCCCATCGCTGAGTGAGGGGTACCAGCCACACCCCCACCACCTGGAACACCATGGCAATCACAGAACCAGGAGTACATGCAGCAGTACATGATGCAGATGCTGCACCCTGCAAAGTTGCACCCTGCACTGCTGCACCCTGTGTAGCTGCAGCATGCGCCACTGAAGCAGCCGCCAACACAGCAGGCAGTGAGGATGCATCCTAAGTTTGCCCCACAGACAATGTGTCCGCCTGCACCAGTGAGACCAAGACAGCCGCCTGCAGCACAAGAGACTGGGAGCTCCATCTGGGAGCACCATGGGTCGCCGCCCAAGCCGTCCTCAACCAGAACGCCAGTACGTGAGCGGAAACCACTCCGACAGCCGCGGAGAGTTTACTGAATTTGTCCAGGCTGTCAGGGATATCAAACGTCTCCAACCTGAACATTGATGAGCAGGAGCTCTTTGTGCCTGGGAACCTGGACACCCCCCAAAAGGCACCTGGACACTCTCCCAAAGGCCAGCAAAAAGTGAACTGACACTAGTGACAGTATTTAGTTTGTGTGCCTGTACATATGTATATATTTGTTATTATTGTTCCTGTATTTATTTGTATGTCTTGTTTTTATTGTGTAACTGTAATGTTTTTTTTATTGTGCCTTTTGTAAATTTGTTAATTGTTCTTGTTTGTAAATAAAACGGTGTGTATTTTAATCTGGTTGTTTGGTCTCTGAGTCTTTCTGTATTAAACATTATTATATCTTTATTATAATATGTAATAAGTCCCCCAAATTAAAATGAAATAATTAAGGCATTTGCCCATTTGGCATACTTAAAAAAATTATTCTGACATGTAACTTTATCCCTAAAAAGACATTCTTCCAACCCCCTCCCCCTTAAAATAACTGACATGTAAATTTCTCAGTGTAAAGTGTGCCCCTTAAACCATAGATTAATCTTCCCCATAAAGTAATCTTCCCGAGAAAGTAATCTTCCCCAGATAGTAATGTTCCCAATAAAGTAATCTTCCCCACCCAAATTTATAACTGACATGTAAATTTGTCAGTGTAAAATGTGGCCTAAACTAATGGTCCCCACCCAAATTTATAATTGACATATCAATTTGTCAGGATTAAATGTCCTCCATAAAAAATAAAGTGCTACTCCCCACCCAAATTACTAACTGACATGTAAATTTGTCAGTGTAAATTGTCCCGCTTAAAAACAGTAATATTTTGCCTAAAGTAATCTTCCCCACCCAAAATTATAAGTGACATATAAATTTGGGTTCAATATCAACAACAGATTGAGACATTTTATTTAAACCAAAGGAGCTGTCACATTTTTGCATATCACATCTTTACATATCACACATTACATTTCACAAATGGTTAGACCACATACAGAAATATCACAGTGCACACACATCATTACATCATATTCTCCTGCCATTCAACTGAACCAGTTGGGGAGTTGACCCAGACCTTGAGGAGATTCCACTGCTCCTTTCCTGCCCTGGAGCCAGTGTTCTGGCCAGGTAGTTGTGTGGCTATGTCTGGCAGGTTTCCACCCTCTCTCCATGCTCCGGGGATGAAATTGTGGTTGACATTCTCTGAACGGTCTAGCTGCTGATTCTGGAGGGTGGGATATCGCATCCTCATCATGTTGTGTATGACCATGCATGCTGTGATGATGAGCTTGACAGTGGAGGGGTGGTGCTGAGTAGAACCTGGAATCGGTTTGCCAGGATGCCAAATGCATTCGCTATGACTCTCCTAGCTCTGGAAATCCTGTAGTTGAAGATATGTTCCTCATGCGTCATACCCCTCCCGCTATATGGCTTCATCATTGTCGGGCATAGGGCAAAGGCATCGTCACTGATCAGGAAGTATGGTACCTTCCTCTGGCCGTTCACAATAGGCTCGGGTTCTGGGAAACATATGGAACCATCTTCAGTGCTCACCTTCAGCTCAGAGGCATTGAAAACCTGCACATCTGATGCGGACTCTTTACCACCGACATCGGCTCAGATGAACTTGTAGTCAGTATCTATGAGTGCCATGAGAACTATGGATAGAATCCCTTATAGTTGTAGTACAGGGATCCACTCTTTGGGGGACACCGGCAGGCAACATGCTTCCCATCAAGTGCGCCGCAGGTATGGGGGAAGTTCCACCTCTCCAAAAAGTTGCCGGTGATGGCACGCCATCCCTCCAGAGTAGTGGGGCAGGTCATCACCTTGCCGATGTATTCTGTGATGATGTCCTTACACACCTCTCTCATGGTGATGTGTGGCACCCTTCATCCAAAACTTCATGGAAGCATACATGTTCCCCGAAGCTAGGTGATGCAGAGTGAGGGCAAGCTTCAGCACAGGCTCGAGCGGCTCCCTGTAGGTAGTGTATTTTTGTGTTATCCGCAGACCCAGTCTGGCTAGCATTTCATCGAACATCTGCGGAGGCATCTGCATGAAGTTGATGAAAGAAGCTGTGTCCTCATTACGGAGTTCCACCATAAGCTGGTCGTACAAGCCAAACTGTTGCCACCTTGCGATCCACTGTCTCACCCACACTCGCTTTGTGCAACATCTTTTCCTTCTTCTAATAAGCTGAGATGGTGAAGTAGCAACAGGTTTGTATCAAGGCGAAGTTAGAGAATGGCTAGTTGGTATCCCTGCAGGAGCCTCTCAGCGACATCCATCCTCTGCGAAGAGCTGCGCTGCTCTGCTCAAAAGAGGACATTGGGTGCCTTTATATACTCAAAGGCAAGATATCCATAACCACATTCATAGCATGTTCGCGTACATTTGAAGAACGTTGGCAGATGTTACATATGTTACGTGTGTGCCAGCCATTCATCGTTGAATACCTCAAGACATGTTGGACTTGCGTTAGACTAATGTTAGACACACGTCAGAGACACGTTAGACCTACATCAAGATACGTTGGCAGAGCGCAGGCTGCACATTCCTCCCAGTTCTCTGTCAGTCTACCGTAAGTCAATGTAGACCGACATAGCTCTAATAAATGTCTAACATATATCGATGTAAGCCTAATGTGAGTGCAACATAAGCCCAACATAACCCAATGTAATGGCCTGTACGTTGAGCTACGTCAAAAGTTTTTGGTATGTCCAAAGCCTTGACCTATGTCACCGTGTGTCGAAGTAACTTGCCATATCTCAAAGTACCTCGACGTAGGCTTAACAAACGTGTAACATATCTCAATGTTCCTCGACGTATCTCGATGTAATGGCCAAATTTCACCTATGTCAGCTTATATTACTGCATTACGTCATAGTATGACAGCCCCATTAATGTACACGAGAGGGTGTGGTGAGGTGATGGGAACTACAGCTGTGAGTGTAGGGCATTACTTTATGGTATAATTACTACCCGTTGACATTATCCAACACTTATTAATGTCCTCATAGATCCACATTACACGGTCACCTGGTGGACAGAGATTGGTTCGGACAGGAAGTCCTCCAAATTTGTTGACTCTGTTAGTGTGGTTATACAATGCAACTAAAACCAATTTCCGGTGCATTTAATGACTTGAAATTGTCTCCCATTTATAGTTCTATAACCCTGAAACACTTACTTACTGTTATTATCTTAAAGTATGCATTGAATGTGCGTAATCCGATTGGTTTGAGTTTCTGGCGTATTTGAGCAATATATAATAAGTTGATCATTATAATCCACTTCACTTTAGTTTTAAATAACATTTTTGTCCATGTTTTTTTGAGTCAATGATAGAACCCAGAGTGAAGGATAGCGCTGAGAGTGAAATCACCCCAACTCTGGTTTTGTAATCCCGCCAGGTCCCAGTGCTAGTCTCGTATCAGGCACATTGATTGCGAACTCAGAAGACATCTACTGTTCTGCGAAGATACTGTTGGGTGCTGCGTTCTCAGTTTTCTAGTGGGGCAGCATTATTAGTATGAAGTCGCTATGTCTGCACAGTCACAAGTTGATACACATGCTGATGTAACTCTAGCTGTTGCTAGGACGTAAAACCCAAACACACAGGCAAACGCCTTGCATTATCTAGGGTAGGACAATGAATGCTTGACTTCAGTGTTAGAATAGTATGACTGAGTGGGATATCAGGTCATGGTGGGGGCGGTGATGTATCCCAGTAGTCTACAAATCCTGCATGACTGTTCGACGTCACAAGTCAGTACCCGTCTCGTTGTTAGGATGTAAAACCCCAATCACTCATTGGCTTTCCGGGGTAGAGCTTCTCCACTGGTTTTCATGGCAACCGTGCGGTACTAACAGCTGGAGACGCCATCTCACTTATATGCTTATATTTTAGTTGGCACATCATTTATATAACCTTCTTTGGAGTTCCTGACTCACATACATGTAGCCAAACTTTTTTCAACTTATTTTTCAACTTTTTTCTTGTAAGTAATAACCTTGTCTGCTTAACAGTAATCAAGAAAATCTTGTTTGACTATGTTGTATATGTTAAAATGGGATTCTGGGTGTGTCTTTGATTTTCATGTTACATGAGCGATATTAATGTATTGCTCAATTTGTATAAGATCTAATTCAAAAATTGAAATTCATTTTTTTCAACTCTGACACAACTGGATAGGCGACGTTCAACACATAGTATAATGAAAACATCACTTCAATGGCGAGAATGGGTGACTTGATCTCTGACACAGCCACACACTTGTCTACGGTGACTGCAAACTCTTTTGCCATAAGCAATCCACCAGCTCCTGGAAAAAAATGCAAGTGTGTTAATTTTTAAAGTATTTTGTCTAGGCAAACATGAAATGCTTGGTTTTTTTTGGGGGGGGGGGGGCGGGGGGAGGGGGGGCTTTTGCATTCTTTTCATTATTGTTTCATATATCTCAGGGAGTGGGTGGGGTACTTTTTAAAATGTTGTTCCTATTTCGGGAGGGGATAATTTTAGTATTTTTTTTTGCATGTGAGAGTCGGGGGGGGGGGAATTCTTTTTACATCGCTGAAGGGGGGGGGGGGTTCTTTTATTTATCTATTCATAGCTTGGTTTTATGGGGGGCGGCGGTTATTTCCTACCTCTATTCACTGACACTATAGTGACAGTGTGAGTGCAGCGATTTGCGGCGATCGGTGACGGCTTGAATCTGGCTCGATTTTGACGCATGCGCAGAAGGTCACGATGCTGTTCGATTTTGACCAACGGAGACCCCACACCACAACACCGGCCGTTGTATCAGCGGCGTTATTGCGAATGAAAATGAAACAAAAAGCACAAATCTATTCACTGCTACGGTCTAATTCTGTTATTTAGAACCACGATTATTCACTCAGGAGTTGAAATAATATTATTTAGGGGCATGACTTGGTCAATAAGTGAAATTTTGTCAAATTAAACCCAAAGCCAGAGCGATATGAATGAACGCTGCCACCGCATCGGCGGCGTTATTGTGAATGTAAATGAAACAAAAAGCACAAATCTATTCACTGCTACGATCTAATTCTGTTATTTAGAACCATTGATATTCACTCAGGGGTTGAAATCAGAAGTGAAATTTGGTCAAATTAACCCTAAAATCGAAGCGATATTAATGCTGCCACCGCATCGGCGGCGATATTGTCGACTGTAAACAAAACAAAAGGCCCAAATCTATTCACTGCAAGCAAACGTTTCCTATCTAAATTCGGCATAACAACAAATATACATCAATCAATCAATCAATCAATGGGTGCCGTCTTCTCGAAGAAGGTTGGCTGCAATGGACCTCTATCTCTTCCTGTCATTCGTTCCTCTCACGCATTCCGCATAGCTCATTGCTGTCCACTCAGTGATGTTGTCCATCCATGTTGTTCTCCTTCTCCCTCTTGGTCTTTTCCCTTCTATCTTCCCTTCCAGTATTCTTCTCTGTGATTCCTGGTGTCGTATCATGTGGCCAAAGTATTTAATTTTTTTCTGTTTTTGATCGTTTGTACTATCTGTCTCTTTATTTTCATTCTTGTTAGGACCTCCATGTTGCTTATCATTGCTGTCCATGGAATTTTTAACATTCTTCTGTATTGCCACATTTCAAATGCCTCAAGCTTTGTTGTTATTGCTTTCTTCAAAGTCCATGTCTCGCAGCAATATAAAAGTGTAGACCACACATAGCATTTTAGCAGTCGGAGTCTTGTTTTTATATTTATGTCTCTAGATGTTAGTACTTTCTGCATCTTTAGAAATGTTGTTTTGGCAATGTTTATTCTCCGTTTAATCTCTCTCTCACATCCGCCATCACTAGTTATTAAATGGCCCAGATACAGAAATGACTCTACCTGCTCCAAGATTACACCATTAACTTTTATCTCTGCTCTTGGTTTGTATTCCTTTCTGCTGACAACCATGGATTTTGTCTTCTTTACATTCATTTTGAGGCTACATCTCTCACTTTTTTCTTTTACTTCATCCACTATATCTTGTAGTCAATTTGCCGTTAAGGCTAGCAGTGCTGTATCGTCTGCATATCTTGTGTTATTGATATTTCCACCTCCAACATTTAATCCTATGATGTCATCTATTTCTCTGAAAATCATTTCCGTATAAATGTTGAAAAGACTAGGTGATAGAACACATCCTTGTCACACTCCACATTTGATCTTCACTTCTGGTGTCAATGAGTCTCCAATTCTTACAGCAGCATACTGTTCCCAGTAGAGGTTGGCCACAAGCCGAACGTCCTTACCGTCCAGACCGATTTTTTGTAGAGCTTCTATGAGCTTCTTGTGATGTACTTTGTCAAATGCTTTAGCATAGTCTATATAACATATGTATATATCCTTATCTACTTCTAGGTGTCTCTCAATTATTGTTCTCATGTTAAAAATGGCTTCCCTTGTTCCACTGTTTGGTCTGAATCCAAATTGCTCTTCTGATACCTCTCCATTAATTTTTGTTTTAATCCTTTCTAGTAGTATTTTGAGTAAAGCTTTAATAACATGGCTCATGAGGCTTATTGTTCTGAAATCCGAGCATTCCACCGCTTTTGGTTTCTTAGGAAGGGCAATAAATATAGATTTTCTTAAGTCTGATGGAATATATCCGGTGTTATATATGTCATTAAAAAGAGCAGTTATCCTTGTGATGCTAGCTCCCTCCAAAGCTTTTAACATTTCAGAAGAGATATCATCTGTTCCTACTGCTTTCCCATTCCGAAGTTGCCCAATGGCTCTTATTACTTCGCTCTCCAGAATAGGAAGCCCATCAGTATTCCTCATCTCAGGTATTTCCTCTCTCTGCCCATCAAAAAGTTCTTCGATATATTCAGACCATCTATGAGAGACTTCCTCTTCATCAAAAAGTAGTTGTCCTTTCTTATTCTTGATACATCCTCTTTGTTTTGAAGACTGCTTATTATTTGTCATTTCTCTGACCCTTTCGTACATATCCCTTGTCTGATGATTGTTTTCGAGGGTTTCTATTTCCTCACATTTCGATCTCAGCCATCTTTCTTTTTCTTGAGAGCACTTGTTCTTTACTTTCCTGTCCATTCCATGGTATTTCATTGTATTCTTATGTATCTTCCTCTCTTTCATTAGTTGTAGGATTTCATCTGTCATCCATGCCTTCTGTGTTACCCTTTTTTTCAGTGGGAGCAATAGTTCATTTGTTTGTTTTAGGCTTTCCTTGAAACACTTCCAGTTATTCTCCATTTTTGATTCTTTATTTTCATTTTGTTCGCTTAATTCCATGAGTAAAGATTTGTATTTGTTGTTCACCTCCACTGCATAGGTTTTCCTCAGTTCTGGTTGTTTAAGTGCTGTGATGTCATAGTATGACCTCTTTATCTGTGAGGATTTCGACTTCCTCAGTTTGACTTCTATGGTGGCAATGAGTGGGTTATGATACGAACCTATATCTGCACCTGGGTATGTTTTGATTCTATTTATACTGTTTTTAAATCTATCTTTAATCATGATGTAATCGATCTGGTTCCTGCAGACATCTCCTGGGCTCTTCCATGTATACATATATTTCATGAATGTAATATACTGTCTACACATTGATAATCAATGTTCACTTTCATTACTAACATTTTTGCAATGCAAATGGTAGATAACTGAGAAATATGGATCCAAACTTACAGTGCTTGATGCCAATCTGAGATTTTGAATTAGTAGGGGTTTACATGTGACAAGTCAGAGAGTTGGGCACACTGGATTATTCTACATCAGACATCAAATAGTACAGCACTGTGGAACAAAAGCTGGGGTGATGCAGTCTGAATGTGCCGAGCTTCACACTAGGTGGCAGCAATACTTAATGCCTTGGCATCTCCGCTGCAGAGTAGCACGGATGAACATGTACACTGGTCCCAGATGGCCAACTAGGCAGATACAGATAATATGTTTAAATATGTGCCTGATTACAGATAAACTGTGTACGGCATGTTTACAGAGAATATATATACATTTTTACGTATAATATATGTACATGTACAGAATGTGCTAACAGTGCAGTCCAACTTGGAATCCTAGTAGAACAGAACTTGACACCAACGATGCCGGTTAGCTCCTCCAGAGGGTGGTTCCGTCTGGTGGGCATAGGTGGCCTCACTGCATCAGGGACCCTGGATGGTCAAGTGGTTAGAAGGCTCACCCTGGAGTGGGGAACATGTGGGGTTCGAACCCCATTCCAAGCATCATGTCTCACCCATAAGACCGGAAAGGATCGTCGAATGAGTAGAGCGTCCGCTTCATTGTAGGAAGTCAGGGGAACAATCCCCGCCCGAATCAAACCTGCGACTTACACTATGTATATTTGTAGCCCTACCTTGACTGACGTTTCGGCACTAGTAGTATGGGATAGTGGGTATTTGACGAACAACTGAACTTTGTCCACATTGTGACAAATACATATTTATCTTTATAAAATTGCCCGAAGCAGGCCGAAATGTGGATGAATGCGAGTTCTGTTCTAAATATGATGTTGGCAATACCCACTCCATGATAATAGTCGGCGTGTATGTGTTTTGGTGAAACGTGACCTGCTTTGATTTGGTGCGCTCTGATGGTTATGCTGAAGCAGGTATCACCGGGAAAGCAGACATCACATGCGTGCAGGGGAGGGAAGGCAGGGGGTGGGGAGGGGGAGGGGAAGCGGCGGGTAGGTTGCGGGAAAGAAACATGGAAGCACCCATGTAGGCAACCGGACAGACAAGGTGGCATGGAGAACGGGCAGGTAGGTTGGCTGGCGGGTAGGCAGGAAGGTAGGTTGGCAGGTTGGCGGGCAGGCAAGCGAGATGGCAGGCGGGCGGGCGGGCGCGCAAGCAGGCAGGCAGGCTAGCAGGTGGGTGGGTGGGTTGGCAAGTAGGTGAGCAGGCATGCGGGCAGGCAGGCAGGTTGGCAGGCAGGAAGGCTAGCGGGCGGGCCGGCAGGCGGGTTGGCAAGTAGGTGGGCGACAGCCGGATGAGCAGGCAGGCGGGTGGGCAGGAGAGTTGGCAAATAGGCGGGTATCCGGGTGTGCATCCAGGCGAGCAGGCAAGTTGGCAGGCAGGCAGGTGGGTGGGCAGGCAGGCAGGTGGTTAGGCAGGCAGGCAGGTGGTTAGGCAGGCGGGTTGGCAGGCAGGTGGGTTGGCAGGCAGGTAGGTGGGTTGGCAGGTTGGTTGGCAGGCAGGCGGGTTGGCAAGTAGGTGGGCGGGCAGCCGGGTGGGCAGGCAGACGGGTGGGCAAGTAGGTGGGCAGACAGGCGGGTGGGCAGGCAGGTGGGTTGGCAAGTAGGTGGGCAGACAGGCGGGTGGGCAGGCAGGCGGGTGGGCAGGCGAGTTGGCAAATAGGTGGGTAGCCAGGTGTGCAGCCAGGCGAGCAGGCAGGCGAGTGGGCAGGCAAGTCGGCAGGCAGGCAGGTGGGTTGGCAGGTTGGTTGGCAGGCAGGCAGGTTGGCAAGTAGGTGGGTGGGCAGCCGGGTGGGCAGGCAGGCGGGTGGGCAGGTGAGTTCGCAAATAGGTGGGTAGCCAGGTGTGCAGCCAGGCGAGCAGGCAAGTTGGCAGGCAGGCAGGTGGGTTGGCAGGCAGGCCGGTGCTTAGGCAGGTGGGTTGGCACGCAGGCGGGTTGGCAAGTAGCCGGGTGGGCAGGCGGCTGGCAGGCAGGCAGGCAGGCAGGCCGTCGGGTAGGCAGGCGGGTTGGCAGGCAGGTGGGTTGGCAAGTAGGCGGGTGGGCAGGCGGGCGGGCAGGCCGGTTGGCAGGCTGGTTGGCAAGTAGGCGGGAAGGCGGTCGGGTTTGCAGGCAGAGAAGAGTGAGTCTAGAAGCCCCTGGTGTGCCTTGCACGGCTTCCTAATCTGCCCGCCTCCTGAAGCCTTACAAACTAAGCTGATATGAGTCCCAGCGCGGCGTCCTCAAGTTGGGCAACAGCTTTTTATTTAAACACCACACTGATAGTCACACGGAGAGAGACTAACTGGCAGTATGACAGTCTGACAGCCACACAGACTGATAAGCAGACTATCAGTCAGACAGTTTGACAGACAGACATGATAGTGTTACCCTCCCAACTAATAATAATAATATACATTTATTAGAATGCGCTCACTAGCAGGAGCCATTTTAAGGGACCGTACGATAAACAATGTAAATAGCTTACATCTTTCGAATTTGGTTAAAATAGAGAATTTTAATTTACCATTAACAGTTACCCTAAACAGGTGAGTCTTGATGACGGATCAACATTTTCCCAGCATTACTGCTTCTCTTACGTCCTCAAGCCAACTATTCAATAAACGTGCATCCGCCATATACAAGGCATTAACATCACAGGGTTCGAGTCTACAGACAGACACATGTAATGATATCTGACTGGCCGAGGTCAGAGTCTGAGATGACTATTTGAAGAACAGTAGATTGCACAGGTGTTTTGGTTCTCTTCCATCGGTAGCTTTTAGCCAGTTCGTAACACTATGAATTAAATTACCCTTTGATGGACAGGGAATGTAACTTCTGAAGAACTGGTGTGACACCATCATAGATGAATGTATCTGTTACTATGCAAGCAACACGGTTTTGAATTATGTTTAATACGATTACTGTTATATTCAGATGTGTCAGACTACAGGGAGTTTCCAAAGTCAATGTATAATGTGGTGAAGGGGTGGACTCCTGTAACAAGTCCTTCTTTTGACAGGTTACGACAACCAGTTGCAGAGACAAATCACCCTAAAGTCATTGGTCACATTGACCAATCCCTGACACAACTTAGATGTCCACAGACCGGGACTGATTACAATTGGAGGTTACAACGGCCAGATCCATAAACTGCTGGCAGTGTCCAATTAGAGTAAATGGTTACAGTGACCAGTTGCAAATTTTAAATAGAGTAACTCCTTCGATACAATGCAATATGTCTAACAGTCCAGGCCCCCACACACCCATTCGCATGCACCATCTTATTTACTGTCAGCACAAAACATTTATGTATAAATAAGTGACACAACTTATTGCTGAAATACCAGACGGGATGGCCGAATGAGTTGAATGTCCGTCTACCGTTTTGGTGGATCGTAGGAACTAGTGGGTTAGAACCCTTATCGAAAATTGATACTTGTCACGTCCTAGTCAGGTGCTCGTCATTATTAGGATAGGCCAAGGACTGGTTGGCTCACTGTCAGGATAATGTGAGTATTTGGGATATCAGGTGGCCTGGTATCCCAGTGGGGCAGGACTATAAAGTCGCCATGAGTGCGCATTGTCCCAAGTTGGTACCCGTCTTGATATGACCTTAAATGTTGCCAGGACGTAAAGCTCCAACCACGAACCAGCTATTGCTGAAAGAGCCTGGAATACCTGTATTGTCCATCTAGACTCGCAATGAAAGAACTTCACATCTAATTTGACAACCACATTTGACCCTCTGCCCCCAGTATTCCCAATAGGTGTGACGTCACCCCCCCCTTACAAAGGGCAGGTGTGAATTAATCCTCTCTCGCCTAAGTAGCCGTCATTGATGGACTCCGCTGAGTTACATCCCACTAGGCACATGCGCACGCATGTGTCTGTGCGTCCCACGGCTGTGTCGGCGGAATAACTAATTAACACCTAGGATCCAGCCACTGTGACTTTCCCAGGACTGCCACGACCTACCGCCACTTAGGGCCAGCTAGTACGGAGATGGGGATACGGGGTGGGGGGGGGGAGGGGTGAGGGGTTGGGAGGGGGAAGCACACACCTGTGCATTCCTAACTTGATTGGAATCCTCGCCGAAGTGCTTATGAAACCGCACTGGCAATAATGAGAGGCTGATCCCCCATAATGACGTTATTATCTGATATGGTGACGTCACCGTTCATGCCAATCACCGGGCAGTGCTCAACGCTCCTCAGCACTGCGCCTAGATCACGTGACTTCCGCCCAGTGATCACTTAGCCTCCATGCAGTAACTATGTAGTCTCCAAGTAGTAACCATGTAGTCCCCAAGCAGCCGTCTCCAAACACTAACCAAATAGCCTCCAAACGGTAACTATATAGCCTCCAAGCGGTACGTATATAAAAACCTAGCAGTGACTGAAGGCTCTGAGCAGTAAGTCTACAGCCTCCGAACTGTAACAAGGTGTTCTCCAAGCAGTATCCACGTAACCTCCAAGCAGTAATCACATAACCTCCAACCAGTAACCAAATAGCCGCCAAAGAGCAACTGTTGCGTCCAGTCAGTAATTTAACCTCAGAGTCTCTAACCAGAAAGATATAGCCTCCAACCAGTAACCCAATAATGTCCAAACAGTAATCACACAGCCTCCAATCAGTAACCATATATGCTCCAAGCAATGACCATGTAGCATCCAATTAATAACCACGTAGCCTTCAAGCACTATCCATGAATAATCCTAGCAGTACACTGTAACCTCCGACCAGTACACATGTGTGTCCAAACAGTAAATTTACAGCCACTATCCAGTGACCATGTCCAGCTTGTACCGCTTTAATCCGGAAACCTTGCATTCTGAATATTGCTAAATTACATAAAATACTGGACTACAGAAACATTAATGGTTCCACACTAGGTTTGTATTGTTTCATGAAATATAAAGCACAACACCAAAAATAAAACCCATAGTTTCTGTGCCAGCCCATGGGAGTTGCTGAAGTATGGGATGGCAGATTAAGCAGGTATAACGAGTAAACATGTCTTCTCTAGCTGGTCACTATGAAGTCCCCAGACTGTAACTGGGTAGCGTGTACCTGGTTACGATGGTAACCTCAGGATTTCAACATGGTGCAACCATATGGCTCGCGTCTCGTGATGGCCCAAGACGCGCATTCTAAGTTATGCTTGTTCCTCTGGAAGCACTGAAGCTGAGACCCAGCATGCCGGGTCACATCTACCCCTTACACACCGAAAGTTATGGCTGATGCCCTCCCACCTGATCCTTCCCTAAGGATCATATGCGTGAAACTCACTGTTCTTCTATAACTTACCACATGCCTGTTGATGACCAAACTGGTTGCAATACATTTATTTATAATTGAACAAACGCGAGACAGCTGTACATATAGTGGCATTTATTCTTACTAGTTTAGCTTGTTACATTAAGATTTAAAGATAGACATGTTGATAAGTTCGAGGATTACAGGCACTTAACCCTATGATTTATGTCATTAGTTGGGTGGGTGGGACGGCAAATCCACAGGGAGAAGCAGGTCCGATCGATTGAAAAGCTAAGGTCGAAGTGTCCAGACTTTGTAATTAGGTCACAGGTTTGCTCCGAATTTAAAGTAGATGGTGCGTCAGTAGCGGCCAAGTCGTAGTTCGCAAGAAATATATAGGTGGCGCCAATGGTCACTGATCAATGGAGTATATACACAGTCTCACGATATCAATTACCCATGTTGAGGACATCATGGACAATTGAACAAACGCGAGACAGCTGTACATATAGTGGCATTTATTCTTACTAGTTTAGCTTGTTACATTAAGATTTAAAGATAGACATGTTGATAAGTTCGAGGATTACAGGCACTTAACCAAAGTAGTTAGTAAGTGTTCTGGGAGCCGAAGAAACTGATTGTCTCGGGACATAGTCATGGACTGCATCGGAGGTCCAGTGACCCAGTTGTCTGATGTCGTGTAGTGATGAGCCTCGTAGTGCGCAGGCCTGTGCGCCACCGCGTCGCATGCTGTGTAGTGTGATGGCCGCAGGTGCTGGGTGACCCGCTGCCGAGAGGGCGAGTCGTACGGCTGCAATGAATGCTGAGGCACGTATCGTTGAGCCATCGGCTGTGATGAAGGCTGGTCCGTCCGGATATGGCGGTGTCCTGGACACGTAGTCCCTCCAGGCATGGAGTGGGCAGAAAGGCGAGCCGGGTATTGCCGGTATGAGGATGTCTCTGGGAGACGATGATGTGAGTTGCGTCTTGGACGACCTGACACGGACATTGATGCCCATTGGTGTTTGCTTCAAATCCTTGGCCCGAAGTGAGTGGCCTGGGTCGTACCTGCCGAATCTCGGGAACAGGTTTGACTGCCTGAGCAGCGTGAAGTATGCGATGAGGGTGGCGGCCACCAGCACGCGGCCGTTTGGGCCGACCGTCCAGAAGAAACGAACAACATTCCGAACATCCCGTGGAGTCATGGGTGGTGCTTGAACAGTGACGTGGCATGATGCACGACGAACGCCTCTTTTGAGGAGGCCCACGAGGTAAGTGTCAAAGGCGGAGGTTCTCCCATCGAATGTCAGTACCCAGGTGCGCGCGCCACTGATGTAGTTTAGAACGGCACCTGGGGACACGAGACGATCCTGGAGATGGATTATGTAAGACATGATGTGGTACTGAGATGGTTTGAGTGGATCCGCGTCATGGTCAGTCATGTATGTGTAGTACTCTCTCGCCTGGGCCGCCTTGTTTTTCCAGGTCCCAGCCGCCAGTCCCGCTGCTATAGCATCAAGGAGCTGCTGGTGATGGCGCTGTGAGTAACCTGGAGAGAGAGCCAAACATTTTTAGTCGAACCCAGGTTACAGATTGAGAGTTAGTGCATCGTCATGATTAGCAGTGAGTGGCTTCAGGCCACCTTCAGCGACGAGGTTCGCCGCCAGCTCCTTAGCACGGGGGTCGAAACACATGCGGCTCAGTGCATCTGCAAGGACAATGTCCTTGCCCAGTTTGTGGCGGACCAGAATGTCAGTACTCCTCCGTGCAGCGTAAAGCCAGAGCTCGCGGGCACAAGCACAGATCACGGGGTCGCGACCAGCACCAGTGCTGAGAACCTGCTGAGATGTGGCATTGTCGGTGTTGATGACTATTGTGTATTGATGAGCCCGGTGAGGCGAGAGGCTCTTGAGTGCAGCAACGAGGTTCAGAGCCTCGAGTTGTGCGATGTTGTAGTTCCTGTCTCGGATCTGCTGTGAGTATTCCTGAGCGAAGAAGTGAGTGGGAGAGTGCGCGCCACCAGCACGAAGCGATGAATCACACTCAATGACCCAAAGTTCACGTTCAGCGGGGGGAAGGAGGACCACACCGTTGGAGTGGGCAGCATATCGTGTGAACCAAGCAACGTCAAGTCCGAGCTCCGGGGGCACTAGGTGCTTGCCCCTGTATGGTGCGTTCCTGAGGGCGGCCAAGATTCTAGACATAAACCTCCTCGCCGGGGCAACACATTTTGCGACGTGCTGCAACCGCCCAACCAAGCGCTGTAGGTCCTTCCGTGATGCCAAGACTCTGGTCCTCCAGGCCTCACACTCTCTGACGACGTCCTGGAGCCTGTCAGGTGGTATTGTGACGGTCATATTGACAGTAGAGACCAGGAAACCGAGCCACTCGAGCTCAGTTCTGGGCATCAGACATTTTTGCAGGGCAAGGTCGAGACCAAGCTGGGCCGCCAGACCGACTATTTCGTGGTAGGCACGCTCTGCCTCTGGTAATGTTTTTGCTGCGCCCACAAAGTCGTCCAGATAACAGAGAACATGGTGACCACGGGTTCTCATGAGGTAGACCAGTGCGTTTGTGGTACGCGCGCAGGCCATTGAAGAAGTGCGACAGCCGAAAGGAGGGGCCAGGTCGAGGTAGATCTTATTATGTAGGGTTATGCCAAGGAGAGGGACTGAGAGGGGGCAAGTCCTAAGTTGTCGGTATGCCCTCGCCAAGTCGACACACCAGATGAAGGCCCCCTTTCCAAGGCGGGTGACCTCGTCTGCCAGGTCAGTTATGCCTGGAAGCTTGTAAGTCATGGGGTGTCCCTGGTACTGGAGCTTCCGAATACCTGAGTTGACACTGACACCTGGCGGGTAGCTGAGGTCAACAATGACCCTGCGTTTACTAGTCCCACGCTTCAGGCGGGTCATCATGGGACTGACCTGCGTCCAAGGCCGAAATGGGGGAACGTCAAAGGGGCCAATGATGGCACCATGGATAAGCTCTGTGTCGATATAGTCCTGCATGCAGGCCTGATTGTCAGGATCGGTGTAATGATTTGCGACTGAGGCGATTGGTGGGCGGTCAGCAGTGTAATCGACCGGCCAACCATATTCTAAGAAGTCAATAAGCTGCTTGTCGTGATAGTCAGCCAGGAGGTCTCTCCAGACTCCAATGTTCAAGCCTGAGGGGATGGGAATCCTGGGGCCGACATAGTTTGGGAGGGCGCCAGCCCTAACGTGCATGTAGATGTCGAGGTATTTGAGATGTCTAGCCCAGATGTTGTCAACTGGGTGAGGCCAGATCTCATCGAGGATATGTCTGTAGGTAACGGGTGTGTGTGGGGGGTTATAAGGAGGCAGTTGGTCGTCCTCGATGTTCATGAGGACGTATTCGACATCATCAGTATCAGTGTGTTCGACCACCAAAAGTCTATCAGGCAGTTCATCATCACAACGCACCCCCAACTGGTCAGCAACAACCGTGTTTGGGGGGTATCGGGTACTGATTAATGGAGTAGCGTGAGAGCGAGTGTGAGATGTCGTTTGTTGGTATCCAGCAGTCAACTGTCCCCGGAGGAGGAGCGTCCCATCACCCCCGCGACCACCACCCGTAAGAGAATCACGGGCGAGATGTCGTGACTCAGGGCCCCGTCGATCAGGCTCAGTGGGAGGGGAGGGTTCGCCCCAAGTCACACTCCCAGCAGCTAAATCAAGTCCAGTGTCAGCGGCTGATAGTACAGCATGCAGAACAGGTTGAGTACAATTTGAGCCGCCCAGGCGCAGAGGTTTCCGATGACCCAAAAAAGCCTTATCAGGGCCAGGGTGTCGGTCCCCAGAATGATGGAAGGCACCGCCCGCGATAACAGGAGCAGTGTGGACGAAGCAAGCGGGTTCAACTCGTCCACTTAATGAAAATCCTTATCGTGAGGCTTATCATTCAAACTAACCCGGTCCTGGAATCTCCTTTTATTTTGACAGACCTTCTCCTGATGGGGGTTAGCTTTCTTGTTCTTATTTGCACACCAAGCGCAAAGGTGGCAGCGCCTATCCGGCTGCAGGCCATGGGAGGTTGTGAAGCCACAGTCACCTCCGAGGTTCCAGGGGAGGCATGGCTTCCCGTCGACATCCTTGTTGTATTCCGGGCGCGTGTAGTCACCCGTCCTGCCAGCATATTGGGAGCTGGCCGAGCCTGCAGCTGATGCGGGCAGATCGGGTCGACGGGCTCCACGGGCCAGCCTCGACCTGTCCAGTCGGGTTCCTAGCGCACAGACGTCCCGCTGGACATCCTTGATAGCGTAGGCATCAGCCCAGCCCCGAGGAAGGCGGCCGTCAGCGATCATAGTAAAGACAGACTCTGACCACTGACGGCCAGTTCCCAGCCATGGTCAGGAGCTGGTGCATATGTTCAAACACAGAGCGGGACCAATCTGCAGGGAGTTTTTTATCTTTACACATTCGACACAGGGCCGCACAATACTCAGACCATGTGGCCTCCTCCATACCGATACGATCATTTTTACTACCGCGTATAACATAACGATGTGGGGCAAGAATTTTATTACCTCTCTTCTTGCCAAGCGCAGATCCCGCGGCCACTAGAAGCTCATTGACAGCGTCCTCCCTGTCATCGTCACGACCGTAGGCGGGGGACATTGCGTCGAAGCTATGACGTGTTCCAGGGTCAACACACGCGCGGCGCCCGTGACCGAGAAAGGAACAAGACTCAAACTCACGGTGTCGAGGAGAATGTCGACGAGGACGGCAGGCAGGATCGTGGGAGGTCTCAGAGCAGTGGGACGAGGCAGAACGACGCCTTGTCGGCTCAAAGGAAATAGGCCTTACCGAATCAGCGAGCAAGGTGTCATGGCCGCCGGCACGCGGCATGACGTCATCGCCCCTGCAGCGTGGAGTGAGGGATCTGGATTTTCGCCCCTCAGCAACCCTCTGTAGCTTGTCGATCCTCAAATTTATGCCAGCGTTAATGTCCGCCATTTGTTTTTGTATTGTAGCCAGAGCCACGGTCAATCCATCCTCATCAGAGCCGTCCTCGTCGGTGGAGAGTTTGTTGTCTCTGTCGAGCCACCGTGCCTCGCGCCGCTCCTTAGCTCGGCTTGAACGAGATTGAATCGTCGGCGTCGTATTGATGTTTTTAGCCACTGACTTCGATCCAGGCTTCGCTTTCTTCCTGCTGATGGAGGTAGTTTGTACGTCATGGTTAGATGTACCACGTCGCTTTGACTTGTTGTTCTTTGCCGCCGGCATTGTTGTCGTAAAGTCCAAATCCACAGGGAGAACCAGGTCCGATCGATTGAAAAGCTAAGGTCGAAGTGTCCAGACTTTGTAATTAGGTCACAGGTTTGCTCCGAATTTACAGTAGATGGCGCGTCAGTAGCGGCCAAGTCGTAGTTCGCAAGAAATATATAGGTGGCGCCAATGGTCACTGATCAATGGAGTATATACACAGTCTCACGATATCAATTACCCATGTTGAGGACATCATGGACAATGGAGATTGCTGTGAAACCGTCCTGGCCGATATGTCCCTGTACATAGAATACCACTCCCTGCATCGTTGCTTGTGTGTTCAGCACCTTCCACAGTGTGAACTGCAGTCCTTCCTGAGATACCGTGGAACTCTGAACACCCAGAATACCTGTGGATAGTATCAGACAGTTTAAGCACCTTCCCCTGAATACTGCGAGAAGTAGTGGCCATGCTGAGTTAAATCAAACAATGACACAATTGATATTTCTAACTATCATAACGGATATCAGCATACCTTTTATCACATGGGGATAGGGCCGGGACCGCTGAGTTTAGCGTCAGGATAATGTGACTGAGTGTGATATTGGGTCATGTTGCCCGTGACAATGTGTCAGCACGATAATTTCACCCTGAGGACTCATCGTCAAAAGTCGGTAGTCCTCTTAATCTATTGGGGATTTGTTTTGGTACATTAGTTGAGTAACCAGGGGATATTTCAACCACGGACAATTTATTCTTGCTCATTTCCTATCCTTGTGATACTAAATTCGAAGCTAGGTAGAGGCTAGATAAAAGATTCACCCGTTGTAGTACATGGGTGAAGACCAGCCTTATATAAATACGGGCGAAAATAGCGTTAGTATGAAAGTGAGGCTCCAGTATGGAAGTGAGGCTCCAGTACGTGGCTCCAGTATCAAATGGATACTTCTATAGGCACAGAGTTGGTGAAATGGGCGAGAATGCAAAAAGACAAGATGGCGGCCGCAGAACGCCGTCGATTTCACTTTTAAATCTGATTAAACTATATATTATATTATATTTTTCAACTCAAAGGTAGCGGGTAAATAATAAAACAGATGTAAAGAATAAATGTTGCTTCTTAGATTGTTAAATTAGGCCCTCAATTCTTTGACCCGCATTTTCGCCAGCTTTTACATAAGGCTGGTTTGCACCCCTACTGCAGCAGTACGGGGTGAATCTTGTACCTAGGTAGAGGCAGGTATATTTTGTTACTTTATTGGTTTGACTCGGGACTTTGAATTCCACAACCTACCAAAACTGAAAGCAGGGGCTCAACTCATTTGGTCATCCCTTTTGGTTCATATGGCCTCAGATGTTACTAGGACATAACATCTCAATGAACCAAATCAATATAGGTTTGAGCAAGATGAGTCCTGATATTTGGAGGATTGCAATTCCACTGTTAATGCTATATATGCACATTGACCTGTTACAGGCTTATTGAACAAGTCACCCACACCAACATCCCATTAAGCCAGAGATTACATTATGGAGGATGCTTCCTTGTATGGGAAGAAAACAAAATTAGCGGTAGTGAAGGAAGCAGAATGCAGCTAGTGCCTGGCTGTAACTGGCTCGATGGTCTGACTTCACTTAGTAGGAGGCTAATCTAGTCCAAACTCCCCTCCTTGAGAACACGGACATGTTGGATTCACCATACACACTGATATATTGCACAACAGGCTGGTGGGCAGATTGTATTCTAAAAAGGATGAGTATTGGGTGTTTATGTCCCACTATAATACAGTCCTACCAGGGTGGGGCACCAACACATAGCCGTTGACATTCTTAACGTAATATCTGGGTGTGGGGGGGGGGGGGGGGCAGTGGCCGAATCGATAGAGCCCATACATTCCGTTTGGAAGGTTGGGAGTTTGAATCCCAGTCAAGTCAAGCCAATGACTTACACAGTTGACACTTGTTGCTGCATATCCTGGCGCTTGACATTACTAGGATAGGGTAATTACTGGTTAGTGCAGTGTCAGGATAATATGATTATGCGGGATATCGGGTCATGGTGTCAGGGGCATGGTGTCCCAGTGGGACAGCACTATAAAGTTGCCATGATGTGCACTGTCACAAGTCGGTATCCGCCATGATATAACGCATATGTTGCCAGGACGTTAACCCAACACACAACTGTAATATCTCTAATTTATATACGTTTAGTGCTAAAAACACAAAACTGTAGGAATATGCAGATTGAAGTGGAAAACAATGCACTAAGCTGAACTGATCTAAACAGCTAATCGAGATGAAATACTCGTTTTAACTGGTTATTTCACAGAACAACATGCTTAGTGGGGATGTAACACTCTGAGTTTAGGGCTCGCTATTATCATTATATACTACTTTTGTTTGTTTGTTTAACGACCCCTCCCCCCCCAGCACAACAAGTGGACATCGTCTATTGGGGATTTACTTGTATATTGTATATGTATATTATATGTGATATATTATATATTATACTATGGACTATATGTTATATACTATATACTACATATTACATACTTACATTATTATATACTTGATATAGTTGATATAGTTGATATAGTTGATATATTTGATATACTTTATAGACTTTATAGAATTTATATACTTGATATACTTTATATACTTTACATACTTTATATACTTTATATACTTTATATACTAGATACACTTGATATACTTGATATACTTGATATACTTGATATAATTTATATACTGTATATAATTTAGATTCTTGATATACTTGATATACTTGATATGCTTGATATACTTGATAGACTTTATAGACTTTATAGACTTTATAGACTTTATATACTTTACATACTTTATATTCTTTATATACTATATAGACTTTATTTTCTGTATATACTTTATATTATTTATATACTTCATATTCTTTATAGACTTGATACACTTTAGATACTTTAGATACTTTAGATACTCTATATACTTTATATACTTTATATACTTTATATACTTTATATACTTTATATACTTTTTATACATGACATACATGACATACATGACATACATGACGTACATGACGTACATGACATACATGAATACATGACGTGTATGACGTACATGACGTACATGACGTACCTGACATACATGATGTACACGACATACATGATGTACACGGTACTTTGATGTTCCAGTCGTGGAAACGGTGGAGCCGACTGAGGCGCTCCCGGACCCTCACGACCACGCCTTCGACGAGCAGATGGTGAACCCGCACACGGAGGAGCCCAAACTGACCGTCCTCAACACCCTGCAGGGCTACATGCACGTCCAGCCCGCGTGAGTACAGAGTCCGGGACCGAGAGTCCGGGGTACGGCCCACCACTAGTCAGACTAGTACTAGTAGTAGTACTTTACTTCTGTGCAACCGGCGAGCGACGCACGAAGGAAAGGTTCCATTTCCTAAATGAGAAGAGAAACCAAGCACATGCATCGCACTCTAAGCCCTGGGTCATGCAATGGAGTTGTGTAGTGGGGTCACATGCTTTAGACGTATAGAAGGATACATTTGTTTAAAAACAAGCTACAAACAAACCCACGAGGGAGGACTTGCCCACTTGATGAGGCGGGGCGTTTACGGTACAATGCCGGGCGTCTTAACCTACATTTTAAAACCAATCAACTACATATATCATCCTCAGGGCTGATATTACATTAATTAAAAGGAATTAGCTACAGTGAGACAGGAAAGATGGGGTGGGGGTCTTTCCGGGTAAGTTACTTAGGTGTTATTTGCGATTCTCTAACGTAGACCTTCTTGTTGGTCTTGCAGCCTTTCCTCCACCCTGGAAGGACAGCAGTTCCTGGAGGAAGTGGAGAGAGTGATCGACCTACCGCCGGGGGTGCTCGCCGCCGTGCGCACGTGAGCATTCTTTTATTATTCTTACTTTTTTTTAAAGGGAAAAATATGCACCTGTCAAAAACTGATTGTTTTACTTCGCATTATTACCTAACTGTCAGAGAAATTCCGAGTTCCGCTTGTCCCCCCGGAAGAATTGAAGCTGTGACCCAGCACGCCGAGTTGCAGCTTTAGCTTACATGCCAGAAAGTGGGGGTGGCGGTGAATACACATACACAAAGTTGTATTTGATTTAATAATAGTAATATGAATATTTCATAAGCCAATTTCACTGCTCTCCACATTCAGAAAAAAAAAATCGTATGAAAGCTGCCAGTCTTCGTCATCAGGGTATAGTGTGGTATAGGTGCAAATTGAGTTTACAGTACAGGTTCTATCGTGAAGGTTATCACTGGGAGGGGAACCAACTCCAACTGCCAGGTTGTTTGCTGAAGTTCCGACCCGGTGTGCAGGGTTGAAGGTTCAGTCCTTCCTGAGGGACCAGCAAAACTCGGTATACAAACATTGGCAGTAATGCACCCATGTCTGATAGGTTACACTCGATATGGTCGTACTCGATCACAAAGAGGAGTTATAAATGAATGTGAGTAAGATATACCTGACAAAACTCAAACAGGGATGGCTATTATATTTGAAATAAGTAATGTTTTCTAAATGATATATTTTGTGTACTGCAGTTTTTTTTCTATTATGTACTTTCAATCCAATTATATACAACTCCCTAGACACATTTTAACAGGGAAAAAACCCGCCAAATATATAATATTATATTGAAAACACTGCTTCTTATCTTATCACGGAACGTAAGCAAACGTTAACCATGTTATCTTCTTGCTAAGTGGCCAGCTCCGAAAATAAGGTATAACATACCTTCTTATACAGACATAGCACTTTGTTTGTTTAACGACCCTCAGCACACACAAAAAAAGCATCGGATATTGGGGGTTTACAGACATAGCAAACAGTAGGTGACAAGTATTTCTTGCAACTGGCTAATACGGGTATTCCAAATTCAGCTGGTCCCATGGGTAGGCCGGAAGGTGCCACTCACCACGCCGAGTCGCAGCTTCGGACCTTCCTGAGGGACCAGGAGAACTGGAGATACCCTTCTTTAAATGACGCCTTCTTAGTCGCAAACACACGCTCAGAAGGAAACACACTGCTATTTGCGCTAAGGCCCTGCCTGTCTTTCTGGGTCAACACACTAGGTGGCACCACTTCGGATTCCATGCCAGGATTTAATGGTGAGGACCACTGGTCACGTGATGCCTAGATATAGCTCACGTGATCAGTCCAGTCCAATCAGCGGCGTCTCCGACTGCGAGAGCAGAATTACCAACACCCCACCAATCACTACTAACGTTTAGTTACTCACACAGGAAGATGTCGTTCTCACGGCTCTGTGGATACATAAACCATGTCCAATTAAATACCATATCGAGCTGTCTGGGGGGGGGGGGGGATTCTATATAAAGTATATAAAGTATGGTTTGTATGGGGTGGATTTCCTGACGTTGAAGCTACGAACTGTGGCTGCAGGGAATGTTAGTACCTCGAATCCTCACGCATGAGACAACGGTTCGGAACAGCAGTGACAGGCGGGATAGAGTACACGCAAGGTACCAGACAAACTGTATTTACATGACCTGAGCACCCTGACCTGGTCAATCGAAGTTCCGGTATGGCAGTGGTAACGGGAGACGTGTGCAACCGGCGAGCGACGCACGAAAGAGCGGTCCCATTTCCTAAATCAGAAGAGAAACCAAGCGCATGCATCGCATTCCGAAGCATTTAGGAATTGGCAGTTGTAGGATTGCCCGCAGAAAACTAACACTAAGAATGACAAGGCAAGCCATGTGAGTGTTTGATTGGGGTTTTATGTCCTAGCAACATCTCCAGTCTTATCAGGACTCGGCGACTTGCGACAGTGTCTATGGATGGGATGTTCAAAGTGTATGCCACCACACCATGACCTGTTATCCCACTCAGTCATATTATTCTGACACTGAGGCAAGCAGTGCTTGCACTACCCTTCCATTATTAAGGATGATCAGTTCAGGAAGGCTTTGGCTTTATTCAGATCGAACCTGCAAGTTTCCAGAAGGAAGTGAAAGCAGAAGCTATTATTAGTAGAGACACACCTACGTGAGTTTCTACAGGCCATTGGAAGGGGCGGGAAAACTACTAATTAAAGTAGGGTTTCCGCAATAAATGTTAAGCTGATTTTAGCATTGAAGTAATAATGACAAATACATTTCAGAAACAATCTTTATGTAAAGAGTTGATTCCAGTCTAAACTGCCAAGCCCACAGTAACCCTGGTGTGTTTGTGATGAACTGATTTCTGCTCCGCCTGGCTAATAACGGAACATTGCAGTTACTTCAACCTATTGGGCCTCCCCAGCTTTATTCTTCCATAGAAGTGACCTGCCACTGCCCAGCTGGTGGTGGCCGTTAGCCGTGGGTGGAATGGTCCACCATAGGGGACTGCTCCTGCTAACATGCTGCCAATCTTTCTAATTGGCAAGGGTCAGGCTAGTTGAGACTCACCAGGTTGTGGGGGCGGGGCGTAGCTCAGGCGGTAGAGTGTCTACCTGTAAATGTGTGGGTCATCCAATCGATCGTGCTCAGTGGACCAATTTGCAGTTTGGGCTATTTTCCATTCCAACCAGTGGTTCACAATTGGTTAATCAAAGGCTGTGGTATGTGCTCTCCTGTCTGTGGGAAAGTGCATATAAAAGACCCCTTCCTGCTCATTGAAAAGAGCAGCCTATGTGGAAATATGTCAGAATTACCATATGTTTGATGTCCAATAGCCGATGATAAAAGTCAATGCACTCTAGAGTCATCGTTAAATAAAACAAACTTTACTTTACTTTTGCATCAGGTTGTAGTAGGTCTCATTACTGACTACCACCTGTTTATTAACACTAACAATGCAACCTAGCGTTGCTATTTCCGGTATTCATGCTATCCAAGCGGCCAGAGGGCATCCATTTCCGCCATTAACTATCAAATCTAAATGCCAGAACTATTTCAACAAACTCTTCATTAGCCATGCTCAGAATTTGTGCCTTTTACCCCAGAGTTAACACATACCTTAAGACTTGGCCATGCCCGTACATTTAGGAATTTTCGATATAGTTGAAGTGACAACATTGCCAAATTAATATAGGTGTGCACAGCGATATGTTAGACTTCAGGGGCCGTATTCATGAGCTCGGGGTAGCGCTACCCTGGGGCTCTAATCGGGGGCTACGCTACCCCCCCGGCTAACGGTGGAAAATCCGTATTCATGAGCTTGGGGTAGAGCTACCCTGGGGCTTTAACCGGGGGGTACGCTACCCCTATTTCGAAGCAGGGGTAAGCCACTACCCCAAGGGGTAGTGAGCCTGTGTGGGTCTGAATCTATTCAATGCGATCATATTTGATAGATTTAAATACGTAATAAGTGAAATTTATTCAAATTAACCCTAAATCCAAAGTGAAATTAACGCTGACGCCGTAACGGCAGCGATATTAATATTTTCGAATCGCCGAATGTAAAGTACACAAATCGCCGCAAAAATGGCCGCCGCCGTCGCCGCCGAATCGGCGTGAATTCCTTACGCCCAAATCTATTCAATGCTGTCATATTTAACAGAATTACATACGCAATAAGTGAAATTTGCTCAAATTAACCCTAAATGCGAACCGATATTAACGCTGACGCCGTAACAGCGGCGATATTAATATTTTCGATTCGACAAGTGTAAAGTAAACAAATCGCCGCCTCCGCAGCGACGTCGAATCGGCGTGAATTTCTTACGCCCTAATCTATTAAATGCAGTCATATTTAACAGAATTACATACGTAATAAGTGAAATTTGCTCAAATTAACCCTAAATGCGAACCGATATTAACGCTGACGCCGTAACGGCGGCGATATTAATATTTTTGATTCGACGCGTGTAAACAAAGCGAACGGGTAACTATCCCGACCGGCTAGAACATTGGTGAATACCGATTGACCTACTTAAGCGCCGCCATTAAACCGCGGGATACCTACCCAACGGCTAAGGCCCATCTCTAAGTGTAGTCACGTGGTAGAACCAATCACCAATCTGCAATACACGTTTAATGAGTGAACCAGTATCTAAATTTGAGATGTAGGAAGAAATATAGGTAAATGTGATGCTTCCATCAGACTATATGCTTTTAATTCAGATTCTGGTTGATCCTGCACAAAACGAAACACCGCATACTTTCCTGGCGCAAATACTCAGTTTCACGGCGCATGCGTTACTTGGTCAAATTGACGGGCACCTTGCAGACAGGTGGTCCGCCACAAAGTGCACACGGTTCTGGAGTACCACGCACTAATTGGTCACCCCAGTGACAGGTTTGAGCATACCTGTCCGTTTGTTGAATTTGAAAAGGGTAACTTTATATATATATACATGTATATATATATATATATATATATATACACACACATATATACAATCCATAACGGAATGAGAGGACAAGAAAATTACTAGTTTAGGGTTGAGTTTTTTCTCTCTGGCAGGGAAAATATATTTCCTAAGGTTTGAAAGTGAGCGCAAAGTGACTGTTGTTCACAATTCGCAGGAGGCAGGGACAAGAGAGTGACCGGGTCATATCAGGTTACATCATAGCAGAGGTTATTGGTAGGTGAGAGGTGTCCAGAGACTGATACCGGTAAACAGAATTAGTGAGCATTCCTTATTTATGTCGACATAATACATTATATAGTTCATATATATATTGAATTCTCGCCGTGAATATGGCCTATGCTGCCGACACGGCGTAAAGAAAGCACCAATCAATCAATCAATCAAAATATATATATTTGATTACATTATGTTGGTTAAGCAGGGGGCTTTTCAATCACGGAGAATTGGTCTTCCTCATTCCACTACTATTTGCCCTAACATATTAATGCGAGCCACCAGGCTAGGCCGCGAGAACTCTCACTTTTGAAGTTGATAGTTTGAATCTGTGGGTGGACTGATTTCAATTCCAAAGGCTGTGGGATCCATTTGAAATGAAACCCAACTCTGCGCCTCCATAAGGACTATTATGATGCATATAAATATGCACGTTCCTGTTATTACATCCTCGCAACATCTGAGGTCATAGGAGGATAGGTGGTAACTTGTGACTGTGCACTCGTGGCGACTGTGAGTGCTGCCTCGCAGGGATACCAGGCTGTCCCCAATCATGAGCTGATAGCCGACTCAGTCACGTTATCCTCACACTGAACGAGCCGTTCGCGCTGACCAACCTCTAACTGTCACTAGTATCAGGTTAAGTCTTCGGTTTAACTCGGCTGGGGATTGATCCCATGAGATTTCACGGGGAAAGCAGGTAAACTACAGACTTGGCCTTTGGATCCTTTATAAGGGCAACATCATCACACTGCTTATGATCAATATATAAAGACTACCATTTCTGCTAGGCTAAGCAATCCTTTTCCTCAGGGCAAGAACAATGAGCTGCTCGCCACAACATTAGTTCCTACCAGTACCAGTGCTATCAGAGGTGGCTTTTGTGCTGGAAATCTTGTATAAGACCGTTTCCATAGAGCACGGGCAGCGAGTTGCTGTTGCGATACTAGTTCCTGCAATTTCCATCAGACGGTTGATTGGTGGTGGAAATCCTCTATATTTTATAGTATAAGACCGTTTCTAGGGAGCATGCTGCACAGTGAGCTCTACCTATATGATTACTGGCAGAGGCCGTATTGGCGGTAGAAATCTTCTATTATATTAAAATATTCCTGAATCCTCATTCTGAAGTCCATCATGGCGCCCAGTGGTATATCTTACAGTATTCACAGAACAAGCAATCTACCCCACACACATCGGTACACATACTCTTCCCCATGTGTCCTGAACTGCCACCACCTCACCCACATCCACACCCCCACCCCACCCCACTTCTATCTGCTCCCCCACCCGTGTCCCACCCTCATTACTAATTAGTCTCTTTTTAGTCAGCTGCCTTAAATAGAATCAAGCCGGTGGAGTAGATCTAATTAAAAAATAACAAAAACTCGAGAGGGTGCTTGGCCAGCGGCGGTTTCCATTGTCTGTTTAATGATGGTGTGGTACTGACTTATAGAGTGCCGAATCCGCCCCTATCGCGCTCGCTCTCCCCTCCCTCCTCTCCCCGTCCTCCCATATCCCCATCCACATCCGCCCTTCTCCTTGCCTCACTTCCTACTTCCTCTCCCACTCCCTTATCCTTCCAGGTCTTCATTCCCCATCCTCTGTCTTTTCCCCGCTCACCCCTCTCTCCATCGCCTTCCCTTTCTCCCATTTCACATCCTACCCAATCTTCCTCTTCCCTCCCTTCTTCCCCTTTCCCTTCCCATCAGACCCTATCTTCGTCCCATCCTTGCACATCCCCATTCCCCTCCCTCTGTCCTTCTCCCTCCCCTCCCTCTCCCCAGCCTCTTCCGCTCTTCCAGTTTCCCTCCTGCTTCCCTCACCCAAACTCTCTCCCCTCTCCCTTTCCCCCCTTCCACTAATCCCCCTTCCTGTCACTCCTTCCCCTTTCCCTGCCCTCTACCCTCGCTCCCGTCGCTCCAGTCCCCCGTCCCACCCCTCCCCCTCCTCCCTGTGCCTGCCTGTCCGTTCCCTCCCCTCATCTCTCCTCCTCCCGGCCCTTCTTTTCATCCGCGTGTCCTGCTGTTGACGGCTCACGTGTATTAGGTGGTGGGATTATCCTTGCACCGGTCTAGCTGGATGAGGGGATGCAGCGGGTGGTAGCAAGGTAGGGAGTGCGGGTGGTGTAGGGGACACACACTGTGAAACTGGCTTAGGCGGACAGTGGGGGGTGGGGGGTGTAGGGGGTGGCAGAATGTGGAGGGGAGCATAGGTAGGGAGAATGTGTGGTCAAGTTTTGTTTTCTTGGTTTGTTGATGTAAAATGTCCGGAGTGATATACAAGGATAAATAGGTAGGAGATCTGGGGAGTGGCAGTATACAAAGGAGTTAGAAGGTGGCATAGTTTACGAGAGGTCGTATACAGGGAGGGGTGTAGGGTGGTATAATTTAGGATAGGTAGTGTACTGGAGGACTGAAAGTTGGTATGGCTCAGGGTAGGTGCTATACCGGGAGAACTGAACGGTGGTATAATATAAGATGGATAACATACAGTGGTATATGGTGGGTGCTATCATTTAGAAGAGGTATTATACTGGCAGGGCTGAGGGGTGGCATAGTTTAGGAGAGGTAGTATACAGGGAGAACTGGAAGGTGGTATGCCTTAGGATAATTACTATACCGGGAGTACCGAACAGTATAGTAATTATCCTAAGCCATGGGGCTTGGCGGGTGTTATCATTTAGGAGAGGTAGTATCCTGGGAGTACTGGATACTTCTGCCTTTCACACCTTGTATAAAGTATCAAGTGGATATTTTGGCACCAGAACAAGTCTAAGAACATCTCTCCTGGTTGTTGAGGGAACCCTCCCTCATCATCTGATGAGCGGAACTGAGGAAGGCTGCCAAATCACCACAATACGTCGCTGTTCATAACCACTATCCAGACCACTTCTCCATTTGCACTGATGGTTCCAAGGACCAAGGCCTGGTAGCTACTGCTACAGTCACCCTATATTATGATGTAAGCTAGGCACATACAGTTCCATTCAAAGCTCAATTTTCATGGCAGAAAGCTATGCACTCTTTCTCACATTACAGTGCATTGGAAACTCTAACCAAACAAATATTGTTGTCTACAGCGACTGTTTTTCATGTCTCCTAGCAGTTGAAAATGTTCAACTAGTCCATCCAATTATACAAAAGCGGATTGTGAAAATCAAAGTATGATCTCCATTTCTGCTGGATGCCTAGCCATATCAGTATCCAAGGAAACAAGGAAGCGGATCGAGTTGTGAAAATGGGTCAAAGCAGTGTTGGTACACTATGGCGGAACCCTCATTCTGATATGAATCAATTAATGCTAAATTAAAGGAGCAACATGAATAGGACAATTATCTGAACAACAAGTTGCATAACATAATTAATTATATTCATTCAAGAACAGCGACAGCGTACGCTGTATGCTGGCTGTCCACAGGACCAAGTAGTCCTGACCTTCTGCCACGTTGGCAACTCTTGGCTGATTCAACATTATTACTCAAGAGATAACCACCCCACGAATGCATTGTGGGGTGAGTTGTCACTGACACGCAGACACATTCTACTCAATTGTGCAGATGTCATGGCCTTTTACCAGCAATATTGTAATGTAAATAACATGTGTACTTCTGTACCAATGTAAGGTATAGACACACATTAGAGTTCCTAAGAAGAACTGGGCAGTATGATCTCCTGGAATCTTAGCCATGTTTTGTGACTTAAATCTGTGAGTCATTTGAAACAAATTAAACCACTTGAAAATTACATCTGAGATCAGTTTTGCTGTTATTTCACATAAATCTGACCATTTCACATTTGTTATGTTGATTTCAACGTCTATGATTAACACATTATTGTTGTGAAACAAAGGCAACGGAATATATACCACTAGCTTATCGCAGTGAATATCGCCTTTATTGTCAAATCTGCATTAAATCACCACCAACAACAACGGCATAGTTAGTAATATTCACATAAGTAGGCATACATTATATTAATTAGTTGCATTTAATCTTCCTCTTCCCTCGACTATGTTCTCTAGCTGTTGTATTCAATCGGGTCTTGGTCCTCAATAATCCTCCCTCATGTTCACGCCTTCAGCTGTTCAATTCATAGCATAGCCGCAAAAATTGCCATCACCCTCACACACCACCCAACACTACCGAGGCCTCCTGCTCCGCCACATCCCACCTCGTGCTCCCATCCTCCCTCCTCCTGCTCCTCCTTCCCAATAATCCAACTCAGTTCCGAGTTCGGCTGGTCCACCAGGAAGCACTACAGATGGGACCCAACACGCAGGGTGTCAGTGAAAGCTTCACACTAGATGCCGGAGGTGGGAGTCCACGTACACCATCATACAGCAAGTGATGTGTTCTTCTATGTAAAATATTGGCTAGGGCAATTTCAGTGCAGTCTAAATTAGAAACACATGTCCCCCCGATTCACCCATCTACCTTCGCAGTTCTCCTGGTAACTGGTCCTTCCCTCTCCTTCCCTGTAACTACCGTTTCCAAAATGTAACAGCATAGAAGGGAATACTAAGTCAATTTAATAGAACCTATTACTTCTTAATCCTTAGTTGTCAAAATGTCGACATGTATGTTAATATCAATTTAGCATGTTTTCTCTTCAAATATATCCAAAGTTAGACATTTATATAAGCAATTACTCCAAACTAAAATAACATAGCGAATATTATTTCAAGCTAATATATTTAACTACAAGGAAAACAGATCACTCCTTGGGGAAGACATACAGTTACATTACTACATGTATGTGGTTAAATAAAACTCAATTCAACTCAAACTATCAAACTGTGCAGCTGTAGTCAATCAGCGGCCATAAGTAAGGCAACCTGTAGTGTCTGCATGAAGGTGACCCCACACTACCTCCCCCCCTCACCCCACACTACCTCCCCCCTCACCCCACACTACCTCCCCCCCCCCCCTCACCCCTCCCCCTCCGCTGCCATCCCTCTCCCCACCCATTCTCCCATGCCGCCCACGTGGCGCATTCAGAGGGTTGATCCGGATGATTTTGCAGGGCTGCTAAGCTCAGACCCTACAGAAATGTCAGCGTGGCACACTGCTCCACCTCTACACCAGTTTACCGTTACCTGCCTACCGCCACAGCACCGCTCCACGCCCGGGAGGTGGCGGGTTCCCTGGCGCCTCTTTACACTTCCCTTATATTGAAGCTGTTTCCACGCAGGCCCCAAGTCAGGCTCCTGGCGAAATTCAGATGGGGTGGAAAGACATTGTAGGAATCCAGAAAGCCAATGGAGTGTACATGCCATAAACAAGGGACGCACACAGTGGTAGCACACACCATGGTAACACACAACGTGGTAACACATACAGTGGTAGCACACACCATGGTAACACACCATGGTAACACACAGTGGTAATACACACATTGGTGACACACACATGGGACACACACAGTGGTAGCACACACAGTGGTAGCACATACTGTGGTCCACTTGTAGGACACATAATGTGGTAGCACACACAGTGATAGGACAGTGTGGTAGCCCACACAGTGGTAGCATACACAATGGTAACACACACATAGGTAACACACACATTGATAGCACACACCATGGTAGTACACACCATGGTAACACTCACATTGGTAACACACACAGTGGTAACACACACATTGGTAACACACATAGGTAGCACATACATTGGTAACACACAGTGGTAAGACGCACAATGGTATCACCCATCATGGTAGCACACACCATGGTAACACATACCATGGTAACACACACAGTGGTAACACAGTGGTAGCACAGTGGTAACACAGACATTGGTAACACAACCAGTGGTACCACACAGTGGTAACAAACACAGTGGTAACACACAGTGGTAGCACGCAGTGGTGATACATACAGTGGTAGCACAACCAGTGGGAACAAACACAGTGGTAACACCCAGTGGTAGCACCCAGTGGTAACACAGACAGTGGTAGAACAACCAGTGGTAACACACAGTGGTAACACAGCCATTGGTAGCACAGCCAGTGGTAACAGTGGTAGCAAACACAGTGGTAGCACACACCATGGTAGCACACCCTGTGGTCCACTGGTAGCACACATACAGACAGTGGTAGCACAACGAGTGGTAGAACCGATTGGTAGCCCACACAGTGGTAATGCACACATTGGTAGCACACACATTGGTAGCACACACATTGGTAACACACACAGTTATAGCACACTCAGTAGTAGCATACATAGAGATAGCACACAGTGGTCCCACACAAAGTGGTAGCACACACATTGTTAACACACAGTGGTGGCACACACAATGGTATCACTCACAGTGGTGGCACATACAATCATAGTGGTATCACACACAATGGTAACACACACAGTGGTACCACACACAGTGGTATCACACAACATGGTAGCACACACCATAGTCACACACGCAGTGGTGTCACACACAGTAGTAGCACACACCATGGTAGCACACCCAGTGATCACACATGCAGTTGTAACACCCACAGTGGTAGCACACACAGTGGTAGCACACACCATAGTAACACACACAGTGGTAAAACAGACAGTGGTAACACACACATTGGTAACACACACAGTGGTCACACACACAATGGTAGCACACACAATGGTTGCACATACATTTGTAACACCCACAGTAGTAGCACACACAGTGGTAACATGCACATTGATAGCACACTCAGGTGTAACACACACAGTGGTAACACATACATAAGTAGCACACCCATTCCTAGCATAGACAGTGGTAGCACAACCAGTGGTAACACATACATGGGTAACACACACAGTGGTAACACATACATTGGTAACACACACAGGGGTAACACAAAGTGGTATCACTCACAGTGGTGGCACAAACAGTGGTAGCACACCCAGTGGTAGCACATGCGGTGATGTCAGACACAATGATAACACACACAGTGGTACCACACACAGTGGTAAAACACACAGTGGTAAAACACACAGTGGTAACACACACAGTGGTAGCACACACAGTGATAACACACAGTGGTAAAACACACAGTGGTAAAACACACAGTGGTAACACATACAGTGGTAGCACAAAACGTGGTAGCAAACACAGTGGCCACACATACAGTGATAACACACAGAGTGGTAAAACACACATTGGTAACACAAAATGGTATCACTCGCAGTGGTGGCACAAACAGTGGTAGCACACACAATGGTAGCACACACAGTGGTGGCAGACACGATGATAACACACACAATGGTATCACTCACAGTGGTGTCACATACGGTGTTAGCACACACAGTGGTAGCACACACAGTCCTGGCACATGCAGTGATATCACACACAGCCATATCACTCACAGTGTTGGCACAAATAGTGGTAGCACACATGGTGGTAGCACACACAGTGATAACAGACACAGTGATGGCATACTCATTAGTGGCACATGCAGTGGTAGCACACTCAGTGCTCACACGCAGTGGTAGAATACAGAGTGATAACACTCAAAGTGATAGCACACACTGTGGTAGCACACACTGTGGTGACACACACAGTGGTAAGACACCCAGTAGTGACACACACAATGGTAGTACACACAATGGTAGCACACACAATGGTACATTGGTAGCACACACAGTGGTAGCACTCACAGTGGCAACACTCACAGTGGTAGTACTAACAGTGGTGGCACACACTGTGCTAGCACACATCGTGGTAACACACACAATGGTTGCACACACAGCGACCACTGTGTGTGTGGTGCACTGGCGGAGCAGAAATAGGCCCTGCTTCCTGCATACAGAGGCGGGTGGAAGGGGGTTCAAGGTGCGGGTGACCAGGACCACCATAAGGTAGTCTCTGGGTTGTCAGAGGGTCAGGAAAACTGATGAGCACACACGCTGGAAGGGATTTTGTAACATATTTGCTCGGATAGTTCCACTACAAGCCAAACTACATTATAAAGAAATGTATGACAAGAACCTTACCAAGTGTGGGTATTCATTAGGAACCATGTGGTCATAGGTTCAACGCTAGTATGAACTGTTGGGCCTATAGTGAAAGATAAGAATGGGAGGAGCATCAACTGCCAACTTCCTGTGTGTAAGCTGAAGCCGCGACCCGGTGTACTTTGATGCAGATTCAGTCCTCTCGGAAAGACCAGCCGAACTAGGAGCACACATATTGAAATAAACTTCTGGATGATTTCCTTAAAATAATATGCTTTAGAATCCCTTCGTTTGTGACTGCAGCGCCACCTGTGATTAATCCCAACACTAGACGTGTCCCAACTGTTCACCCCCAACCCATCGATTCTCCCCCTCCGCACCCCCCCTCTCCCTGTCTACACATCAAATTCCGACTTGTGTCATGTGAAATGCTGGGCTTTAACCAGACAGTACTTCTGAAAAGATGATGTTCAACAGTCTAACCAAATTCAGTTCGGCATTGTTCGTGATGCTCAGCAACACGGGTAATTTGGCATTCGGACACGGTCATAGCCTCATAGTGTTAAGATAAAGCTTTATCGAGTAACGGTAACATTACCATATGACTTGTGCTTTAGCTCCGCCTATATTCACATTTTAATACGAAACTTGATTAATGCTGACTAATAACTTTGCTGACCTGCCATCTGCAGTCGTTTACTATATAAGGACTGATTCTACGGCGGTGAGCTCACTTCGACACGGCCACCATAGGACACTGACTGGCTTTTTTAACTTCCATCCCACCCACCCCTATGTGACATGTTTCTGGGGTATGGGGTTACAAACTTCTTGACCTCACTGTGCTTAACTCGTTTGAAACTAAACATTGTGCTTACTAGAAATTTGTTATTGACAAAATAAATCCAACCTTAAACTTATATGCTGTGTCGGTGTCAAATTATAGCCTTATAGTGCTGTCCCCAGTAGGATACAATGCTGAGACCTGACCTATGACGTGACTTTTTCCCAGAAACGGAGCCAACCACCACCCCGCTCTCCTATCTTAGTCACGCCGAATATCCGACAAGGTAGTGAGAAATACCAATACAAGTCATTATGTTTGAACCACCCGGGAATTGTTCCTATGAACTCCTGCACAGGAAGCAAGCCCGGTACAAACCACCACCAACCCGCCCTCTGCTGGCAGTAGGAGAAGTTATGTTGGTTCACTGTGGGCATGCTTTGTGTAAAATGATGGATGTAAGATTCCACCAGCAACAACCTGCCCTCTGGTAGCAGGGATTTCTACTACCACCCTGCATTCTGATGACAGTGACAAGGATTCTCACTGAATCTCACTGAATCGCCTGCTTTGTGTTATGGTGGATTTACAGCCCAACACTTCCTCTAGCGGCACTGGCAAGAACCAATGTTGTAGATAAAACTTCACCTTGCGGAAATTTCTATAAATATTCTCAAAGTTATATTTGTTGCCAAGAAGTGAAATCCAAGAGGGCAGAGCAGAGAGGTGTCTTTAGCCGACTGATTCGCAGTTCCACATCGCAATAAATAATTGTACTCCAATGACAGACTCCCAGGTTTCATCAAATCTAGTCAGTGACACTCCACTGCAAGTCAGTTTAATGGATTAGATCTCATTGAGTGCTTACAGGAGTGCACTTTATCACAAGTACATTCTCATCATTCTGTGACATTCTTTTTTAGATGTCGCTAGGATGCCAAACCCCAATAAACAAAAGCAACACACCACAACAAGATGGATCTGATGCGGACTCGGCCTGTTTATGTGATATTTTAATTGTTGTTTGAAATGGTCGCCGAACTGCTATGAGGATGGGGCGTGGGGACTAGGTGTGAACAGGAGTGACACCCACGTGGGTGACCCAGTCGGCTAATTCACACTGATGGCTGGTCGCCATTACCCAGCTCACATTGCGTTCCCCGCTGAACCAACCCCTCCCCGAGCCGTCTACCTCATATATATATATATTTTACCTCGGTACTAAGCCTCTGGCTAGCCTCAGGCTAGGGAGAAGGAAGCACATCCGGGTCCATCAATTAGCATAAACAACTCGCGATGGGAGGACGTTCGTTGAGTTGCTCCGGTCATTTTTGATCTACGACTACATACTAACTGTAAGTATATTGTGAACAATTTTTTTGTAAATATAGTTTATTCATTGAATAAAGTCTTTTGTCAGCGCCGTGGCACTGGTCTTCCAGCCATGTGACAATACATGCAGCTAGCCCAAATCAGCTGAAATAACAATATCAAACAATATCAAACATTCAAAGACTTACATATGGTATAGTTTGACAATTCACATACAAAAATAGCAGTTATATGTTGTATTCCTACACACTTGATACATACATGTGTATTGATTAGACCTTTACATTACGGAGTGGTTAGGTGCATAGTTTTCCTTCATAGGTTTGTATGCCTACTATGTTGTCAATTGCAAAACTATCATGTTGTTGGAGTTAACATTTTGAGATGGAGTGAGTGTTAGTAGAATGGTTTGTTTATTCTGTTAGATAGAGTGTGGCTAGCTTATAGGGTTATGTTTAAAAGTTAATACCTCAGGTGTGTTTTTTGACTACATGAAGTAGTTTGAGTAAGTAGGCTGTTAGTAATGATGGGATAAACAATGCTTGGAGGATTGTATGTTTCAGTCATTTAGTAGTCTAGTACAGACTTTATTAGTGTCTATGTTTGTACAAAGACCCTATAATACCAAGACAGCTCACTCAGCCTGTACTGTGTAATCAAAATGATCAAACCCACCACTTGGTGTGCTGGCTGTTCCCCCGGCTAAACAGATGCCATACTATATGCACAAATGTATATAATATGAATGTGAAAGCTGTGTGGCGATGGCGACGAGGACGATGATGATGTGTCCCTGTTCATAGCAATCCGATATTGATGTCTATTCATGCTTACCCGCCTCATGCATGATATAACCGTATGTGTTTACATGTGAAACACCAACCAGCAGCTGGGTCGATCAAACCCACCACAAGGTGGCACCGCAAAATTTACATCACATGGGAGAGATAGGGAGTGAGCCGTCCCAGTACCATAGGGCCCCCGGTCTCTAGCAACACTACCAGACTGACACACCTTTCCGAATTTGCTGGGCAAATAATTTGTACGGTGGATAACTTGGTTTGTTGGCAGCAGGCAAAGGAGCGCATGGGGTGGTGGGAGGGGGTAGGGTGGCCATAGGTGCTTATAATAGATAGTTAATTAAATATGGCTACCTCATCACTAGGCCTGTAGAAGGGCCTGATTGGCTTGGTGAATTCTTACCAGGTTCTTGAATTCTAGTTGTGTTTGTGCATGTCTAATTCTGACTGGGAGTTCATTCCATAATTTGCTGCCTTTGTAGATAGGGGCTCTTATCAGTCTATTTGTGAGTGGTTTAGGAACTTTGAGGAGTGTAGCATCCCCCTTCCTGGTAACTCTTGTAGTATTGTCTATGTAGTTTTCATCCTTGGCTCTGATAAACATAAGAGATAGGAGATGTGCATCTCTCCATTGGCTCAGGTATGTGATATTAGATATAGTGTGCATCTCATTCACTGAGAGAACTTTGCCCCTATATACTGTTCTAAGAGCTTGGTTTTGAGTTCTCTGTAATTCATTTTCTTGTTGTTTTGTTAAAAGGCCATAGATTAGATCAATATAATGTATTATTGGCAGTATAGTTGCCTTATACAGTTTTAGCGCTGTGTTCTCACTCATGTAGCATCTTATTTTTCTAAAGGTTGTTATTCTCATACCTAGAATTTGGTTCAGCCTCGATAGTTGCTGGTTCGCATTCAGTTTAGAGTCAAGTGTGGTTCCTAAGTATTTGTACGAGTTCACTTCTCTTAGCACTGCATTGCCTATACATAGCTCTATATTTTGCGCGTGCGATTTTCTAGATTTTGTTCCAAATATCACATATTCTGATTTTTGTGTGTTTAAGGTAAGTCTGTTATCAGCACACCAAATATTGACCTTTTTTAACACATTGTTTACCATAGTAGCTGCCAGAATAATGTTTTTATTGTGCACTGTGAGGACAGCATCATCCACAAAAAGTGTGAAATTAGCACTGGTAGACAGCAATGGTAAGTCATTAATAAATATCAGAAAGAGGAGTGGTCCCAAAGTGGAACCTTGGGGCACTCCTGTTCTGACAGTTCTCGTGGAGGATTCTGTATTATTAATTTTTGTGACTTGTTGTCTATTGTTTAAGTAGTTGGATATGAACCTACATGATCTCTTTCCCAGTCCAGCTCTTTTGATCTTACATAGCAGGATTTTGTGGTCAATTGTATCAAAAGCTTTCTTGAAATCAAGAAAAACAGCTATTCTAAGCTCACCTCTGTCTGTGCTAATCAACAATTCATCCATTAATGAGGCAAGTACCTTAGTCGTCGACCTTTCTTTTCTGAAGCCATTTTGTTGGGTGGCTAAATAGTTAGTGTCCTCAAGAAATGTTTTTATTTGGTCGTGAATTATCTGTTCAATTATTCTGCCAGGAAGAGGTAGTATGGATATAGGTCGCAGTTCATTACAGGACTTTGGGTTACCTACCTTGGGTATAGGGGTAACTGTTGCTCTCTTCCATTTTCCTGGGAAAATTCCAGTAGTAATTATAAGGTTGTATAGATATGTAAATTCATCTATCAGAGCCTTGATGGTGCCCTTGATAAAGGTTGAACTGATGTCCTTCATGCCTGAAGGTTTGAATGGTGATAGATTTTGTACTTTGGTAAGGATCTTGTCTTTTGTTGTTTCTATGAGATCATATCTATGTTGGTTAACTACAACCTTATAGTTTTCCTGGACATCATCTTTTGGTTGAAATTTTTGGGCTAGGTTAGCTCCTATATCAACAAAGTATTTGTTGATCTCTTCTGCTAGTTGAATATCAGGTATTGTTTCACCAGTACTGTCATTATTAGATTACTGATTTTTGGCTTGGGATCAGGCTCTATTTGATCTAGTTCATACCAAAATTTCTTGGGGTTTTGGTTGTGAATGATGGCTTGGTCAAGATAGTACCTTGATTTTGCCTTTCGAACCTCAGTCCTGGCCTTTCTAGTTAAGCATTTTGCTATGAATGCATCCCCTGGGTCTTTGGTTAATTCAGCCTTTTGGCAAAAGTAGTCCCGATCTCGTTGTAGTTCTTGTAATTCATCATTTAAGTATTTAGCTGTGTTTTTTCTTATTCTCAGTTCAATCATTGGGCAAAGTTTGTCAGCAGCTCTATCAAGGATAGCTTCTAACATGTCCCAGCACTTATTCGGATCTTGCTCATAAAATATTTCATTGGTAGCAAATCCCCGTAATGTGGTTGAAAGGTCCTCATAGGTGCAGTTTCTATTTGATTTACATTGTTAGTTGATGCCATGTAGCATCTTTTCGCAAAAGTTTTAGAACTTTTGCCGGGTTTTTAAGACTTCTATGGGTGTTTTCCAATGAACACCGATAGAACAATTGGAATACCCATTTTTCCTTTGTTCTACAAGCCGCCCGTTGCCGAACGGAGAGCGATGATGGCTGGAGCCACATCACGTTTGGATTTTTCCTCGGTTTCTTTTATATGGATTCGCGTTGGAAATTATCCTGGGTTTCTTTTATGGACTCCCCAAGTTTTTTAAGGCATACCTCCGAGTTTCATAGCATTTTCTCCAATTTGCTGGTGCAGAAGCCGCAGGAGGGAGAAGTGTATGGAACAGAGAGTGTGGGAGGACCGATACACTGGTCATACCCCTCGTTTGGTTTTGGTTTCAATACCATATACCTGCGACAATACACTTTAGCTTATCACGCCTGTCTTGGAACAGTGTAAATACGTTACCCAATGCCACTAGATGCTCAATTTTGGTTTTTGCTAAAACCTGTTGTTGACATTTGGAATGAATTCAGGTTGATAGTAACTTTCTTCTGATTGTTACAGGCTTCCGATGGCCAAGAAGCGGAGTAAGACGGCTGCTCCAGCTGCTGCTGAAGAATGCCCGACGGACGGCTACGATTCGTCACCGGTGTTGGCGGCACCGCCATCACCTCAGCCCGGGGCCATGATTATGTCCGATCCGATCTGGATCGGGCTTGGATCCAGTCAGACGGGCTTGGTACCGTCTGACTGGAAGACCCGAATGAGTGAGAGGATGGAACTGAAGCTCCAACAATTTCAACCACAGCCTCAGGGTATGAAGAGGCTGACTCTCCCGTATCCCGATTCGGATTGGGAGGATGCCTCAGACAATGAGACAAACTCAGCCCCAGAAGCCACTGAAGTGGTGGCAAAGAAAAAGAAGAAGGCCAAGAACGCGATGAGCTCTTCTGGCACGATTTACACAGCAGACAGGAAATACCTAAGATTTCTTTGGAATGATAAGCTCTTTGAGTGCACATGTATGCCTAATCGTTTGGCTTGTGCCCCTCGTTTGTTCACCAAACTACTAAAACCACTTTTTTCACTTATGATGAGAAAAGGACATGTTATGTTTCCATACATTGTTGATTCATTTATTACGGCCCAGTCACATCAGGAATGCACAAATGCAGTTAACGACCTATGTGAACTATTCACGAAACTGGGGTTTTATATCTACCACGAGAAGTCTGATTTTCAACCGACTACAGAACTAAAATGTTTAGGTTTTTTACTGAATACCAAACAGATGACTGTGTCCTTGACGGAACAAAAACTTCAGAAGTGTTTAGACACAGTGACCCAGTTGGTAACGAGGCCAAAGATAAGGCAGGTCGCGGTGCTTATCGGCATCATCATAACATATGCCCCGGCTATTCTATACGGCAAAGCGCATATTAAGTCGCTAGAGATAGATAAGAATTTAACATTAGCCCGCACTAAAGGCAATTTTGAACGAAAAATGTTTATTTCCCAAGAAGGTTTATAGGATATTGCCTGGTGGTTTAAACATGTTAACACTTCCCCCAATCCCATACGTATGGGGGAACCGAACACCGTAGTGACCACCGATGCATTGTTAGAGGGTTGGGGTGCCCATCGTGATGACGTAGCTTCAGGAGGCAGATGTCTAGATGACAACATTTCTGACCATATTAATGTCTTAGAATTGAGAGCGATTTATTTGGGACGATGTAGTCTAATCCGCATACCCAATTTTCATGTAAGAGTTCTAACAGACAACACTACGGCAATGGCCTACATTCGTAACATGGGAGGGACAAAGTCCAAACCATGTAACAAAATAGCAAGACTAATTTGGGATTGGGTGCAAGATCATGAGGTGTGGCTAACAGTAGCACATATACCAGGTAGTCAGAATACTTTGGCAGATAGGAAAAGTCAACATTTCCATGACCACTTAGAATGGTCATTAAATAATGACATTTTTGAACCCATCTGTCAAAAATGGGGTCGACCAGAAGTAGACTTATTTGCATCCAGAAACAACTGTAAATTACCAAAATATGTTTCTTGGCATCCAGAGCCTAAAGCTTGGAGAAATGATGCGTTTTCCTTGATTTTGGGAAATAATTTATATTATATTTTCCCACCATTCAGCATTATCAGCCGAGTGGTCAGGAAGATCAGAATGGACGGAACACGAGCAATTCTGATAGTGCCCAACTGGGACACACAGCCAAGGCTGACAGCGATAACGTTGACAGCCAAAGACTGCCTACGATTCCCAAGATCTCCCGCAAATCTGGCACACCGTTCACGGAGATGTGTCAACAACACCTCTTCTAGTATTCCTTTTCTAAATAAACATTTACAACAGTTTGGCCTGGATAAAATTACCCAACAAAGACTGGTCTCTCATGCATGGAGAAAGGGAACAGTAAAGCTTTATGCTAGCTATTTAAGGAAATGGGGTTCATTGCTTAATAAAAAAGGTAAAACCTATGAATCCTACAATAGCCGAAGTAGCTAGATTCTTAAGAATGCTAGAAGATGAAGGATTAGGTTATGGGGCTAGTAATGCAGCTAGCTGTGCATTGTCAATTATCCTACCAAGAGTAGATGGCCAAACAGTTGGAAAGCACCAAGTGATACACTGGTTCTTAAGATCAGTATATGAAGGAAATCCTCCAAAACCCAAATATAGTCGTTTTGGGGATGTGTCAGTGGTATTTAAATTATTTAAATGATGGCCTAGTAACACTCATTTAGATGTTAAGCAGCTAGGTTTTAAGTTAGCAGTCCTATTGCTACTTGTTACAGGACACAGAGGACAAACTATTGTGGCGTTATCTCTGGATGGACTCGAGATAGATAGAAAACAGGCTACGTTTGATTTGACACAATTGTTAAAGTCAAACCGCACAGGGGATCCTTTGTCCACGGTGAACGCTACCAGTTTCTCAAAGGATCCGAAATTATGTGTAGTTTCAGCCATTAGGGCTTATATATCCAGGACAAAAGAATTAAAAAATTCAAACAGCTTTTGGTGAGCTTTAATAAGCCACACAAGGGCATTTCAGGAGACACTCTCGCATGATGGACTATTACGGTCCTTAAGGCAGCAGGAGTGGAAATGGGATGCTACGTTTCCCATTCGACACCAGGAGCCACGGTCTCCAAAGCATGACTGCTAGGGATCTCAGTGAAAAGAATCCTAGCACACGCAGGCTGGAAGACTGCTAGATCATTTGCAAAACATTACAACAAACGACTAGAAAAGTCGAGCGGCCTTGCCAAGCGCTTACTCACCAATTAAACAAGACAGGAGAGAAGCCTTCAATCAATCAATAGTTCCGTCCTCTAGTCGAGGGTTGGATGCAATGGTTCTCCACTTGTCCCGATGGTGTGCTGTTCTGATAGACTGTGAATAATTCAAGCCTGTCCACTGTGAAATATTTGTAAACCATGATGTTCTTGGTCTCCCTCTCCCTCTGCTGCCATTCACCTTCCCTTCCAACAATTTATGGTATATTGAACTCTGACGAATGATGTGGCCAAAATAATAAGCCTTAAATATATCGATAATGAATACTGTATGACATGTGTGTGAAGAATGTACCTGAAGAGCCTTTTTGGAAATATGATGAGAAAGGATAAAAATGAAATTACGTAAAAGTCTCCCTAGCCTGAGGCTAGCCAGAGGCTTAGTACCGAGGTAAAATAGTGTAGTTATACAAATCTTACCTGGGTATAGATGATGGATAACTGTTGTTTTCCCGAGGTATAAGCCTCGGATAGATGTGGTTAACGCCACATCCACCCTATCCACAAACACACCTGCCCACCACTCCCCACCACCTTTCTACATACACACCTGCACACCACTCCCCACCACCACCCTACACACACCTGCACACCACTCCCCACCACCACCCCACACACACCTGTACACCACTCCCCACCACCACCCTACACACACCTGCACACCATGCCCCACCACCACCCTACACACCTGTATACCACTCCCCACCACCACCCTACACACACCTGCACACCATGCCCCACCACCACCCTACACACCTGCACACCACTCCCCACCACCACCCTACACACCTGCACACCACTCCACACTACCACCCTACACACACCTGCACACCACTACCCACCACCACCCTACACACACCTGCACACCACTCCCCACCACCACCCTACACATACATGCACACCACTACCCACCACCACCCTACACACACCTGCACACCACTCCCCACCACCACCCTACTCACACCTGCACACCATGCCCCACCACCACCCTACACACCTGCACACCACTCCCCACCACCACCCTACACATACCTGCACACCACTACCCACCACCACCCTACACACACCTGCACACCACTCCCCACCACCACCCTACACATACCTACACACCACTACCCACCACCGCCCTACACATACCTGCACACCATGCCCCACCACCACCCTACACACACCTGCACAAACCATGCCCACACACCACACACCCACAGCCAGACACCTGCAGACCACTCCCCACAACCACCATACACACACACCTCACAGCCTCACACCCCACATCCGCACCCCCCGCCCACACACCAAACGCACCCAGACACGCACACACCCTTCTCCCCACTCGCCGGTCCACGTAAGGTGCCACCAGTAACACGGTATCAAAAACGTGTCCCAGGCCCATTCTGTTTGCAGCCTCATATGTACCTGGGCCTGCGGAACTAACACATCAACGACCCGCAGCGCAAACACCGAACTTACTAATCATTTAGTGATAACCTATCAAGATTAAATAATCCCGATATATATTTGATTTCTTTACTGGTGCAATGCCTGTAATACATACAGTGATGCAACACAAACAGTATGTACAGTATATGAAACATATAGAATGCATATCATATAATACATATTCGCCGTCTTTAATTTTCTCTTAAATTAAATAATGTATTTACGCACCATCACATATACTTTAAAAGAATGAACATGTGTGGATATAAATAAGCATTCAGAAAATCAATCGCCACTTCAGATATAGAACTTTTCACATGATCTAAATTCAAGCAACAATTATTATATTCCTTGATGACCAGGCGGAAGGCCGAATGAGTTGAGCGTCCGTCTCCCGTTTTGGGAGATCCTGGGATTCAAAAGCACGGGTTCGAATCCTGGTCGCGTCAAACGAATGACTTAAAAATGTATCGTTGTCGCTTCCTAGCCAAACCCTCGGCATTATTAGGATAGGGGAAGGACCGGTTGGCTCAGTGTCACAATAATGTGACTGAGTGGGATATCAGGTCATGGTGCTGGCAACCTGGTCTCCCAGTGGCGCACCACTATACAGTTACCATGAGTGCACACTGTCACAAGTCGGTACCCGCCCTTCTATGACCTTAGATGTTGCCAGAACGTAAAACTCCAACAACAAACCAACTATTTCCCGATTAAGCAGGTGAATTTTCTATTGTAGACCATTTTCAGTTTTCCTCACCCCTACCGCTACTTGCCATATCCTTGTAAAGCAGAGTGCCATGCTAGGTAGCGACAACTACAATTGCTTCGACTCAGCCAAGGTTTGAACCCATGAGTTGCCTGCCACATAGGAAGCGGGCGCTCAACTCATTTGACCATGGCGTCTGCACCGAAGCCTGGTATTTTGAGTGACAGTTTAAAACGGAAGTGGGCGTGTCCCTATTGCCTTGCACAACGCGCTAACTGAATGTTGCCGCTGGTGGCCGGCAGGGGTCTGACGTCAGCGGCATGTGTCACATGACCATGGCCGGCACCGCACAGGTGGGAGCGGACTGCTGCTATAAATACTGACGAAACCATGCTGCTATCGAGAGTTGTGGTTCTTCACCGCTGTTTCATATTTTAACCCACATCATGAGATCCGCATAATATATGCACATTCCATTTAACAAATATATGCACTTTCCACTTAAGAACGCACACTTAAAAAAGACTACTTGATGTTCACATACGTTGTGGACATCTGGACGGGCAGTTATCTAGTCTGATGGTTTTGTCTTTCTGCCATATTGTTTAGTTTAAGACATTACATTGACCATTTTAATCTACTTTACTTTATTTGGATTATTTTTATTTTGAAGGTTTTGCGTTGGATATTATTAGATATAAGTGAAAACATGCCAAATAGATTCAGTGTGCACACCGAAATGTTGCACATCATACACATGCATTGGTGTGTTCTCGTAAATTGAATTAACAGTCTGTCTCCGCAGAGAAAAAAACACATTTAATAAGTATTTAAGGGCCTAAGTTCAGTATGTATAATCAAGTCTATGCAAATTCTTTGAGTGTGAAAATGTATTATCATCGGATTATCTCAAGTTGCTTATCAGAACATGGATATATCTCTAAGATGTATAATATAGTATGTGAATATGAATTTGACTAAAGGTTCTCGTGAGTGGTATAATATTATATTTCACATATTCCCGTCCCGATTGTTGTTCCCATTGTGACTATCTCGAATCTTTTTTCGGTCAACTGCCACTCCCAATCCGCTCATCCCTGTTTAAATATATATATATATATACATATATAAATATAATGCATAATTTATTATGGGACTATAAATACAGAATAAGTTCCTACCGTTGCCATGTGCTGCTCAACTGCAGTGTATCTCCGCTGCAACCTATACCTACAGTGGCGCCACCACTGCCCAGCCACAGCACTAGACAATACACACGGGGCGCTAACACTCGCTCCCGAAACTAATATATGTATTTATATCTGCATATTTGTGTATGTGTATACCCTTATATATATTCATATATTCATATATATATGGCTAGAGTTCTATATATTGTTATGTGTATGGGTCATTCTCTAAAACTAGGCACCACATATTTGTGTATGTGTATACCCTTATATATATTCATATATTCATATATATATATGGCTAGAGTTCTATATATTGTTATGTGTATGGGTCATTCTCTAAAACTAGGCACCACATATTTGGTTTCCATGTTTCAGTGGTGATAATGAATTGTTTCTTTTATCGGTAACAAGTCAAATAATTATTGTTGGCTCTTTGTACCTCTATGTATGTTACCAATGCTACATGTATTTACTGTATCCAACAAAATATATTAAAAATATGCTTGTATGATTTTGTGCTAATGTGAAAATGTGAAAATTTACACGTAACACCATGCATTTACCTACACTTTTGTTCAACTTGTTCAACTTGTCTTCTTCTAAGACACAACATTGTTTGCTTAGCTGTAAATGTGTAATCAATACAAACTTGTTTGAATTTGTAGTGTATGTTTAACTGATGTTCTGGATATGTTTTTGATTTCAATGATACAAACAAGATATAAACATATTTCTCAATATGTATAAGATCAAAATCAAAAAGTAATTTTTTGTCTTTTCTTTTTCAACTCATGCATATGCACAACATAGAAACCTCCATATTGACATGGTTTTCGCTATTATTTGGAATGTTTTCTGTTCTTATTTGGAAAGTTTTCACTTTTGGTTTTCATCTCAGAATTGAGTGCCCAGTTCCAGAGTATGATCCATATAGCGTGTATAGATCAAGAACATAATTCAGGACGCATGCGTTGTGTCCTTATGTTTGTAAAACAACAGCGGCCCACCCTGCAGGTTCTCACAGTCATATTAATGGGGGACCTTTCATGAGCCATTTCCCTCGCTCTACACTTGGTGGCAGCACCGGTTCCCGGTCCAAGTCGGCCATCATGGTTGGATAGAAGGTGTATGTGTGTGTTGGTGGTGTAGGTGTGTGGTGGGGTGGGGGTGTGTGGTGGGGGTGTATGTGTGTGGTGGGGGTTTAGGGATGTGGTGGGGGTGTATGTGTGTGGTGGAGGTGGAGGTGTGTGGTGAGGGTTTAGGGGTGTGGTGGGGGTGTAAGAGTGTGGTGAGGGTCTAGGGGTGTGGTGGGGTGTAGGTGTGTGGTGGGGGTGTAGGTATGTGTGTGGTGGGGGGTGTAGGTGTGCGGTGAGGGTTTAGGGGTGTGGTGGTGGTGTAGGTGTGTGGTGAGGGTGTAGGTGTGTGGTGGGGGTATATGTGTGTCATGGGGGTTTAGGGATGTGGTGGGGGTGTGGGTGTGTGTGATTGAGGTGTAGGTGTGTGTGGTGAGGGCATAAGTGTGTGTGGTGAGGGTGTAGGTGTGCATGTGGTGGTGTTGGTGTGGTGTCTGCGTGGTGAGGGTGTAGATGTGTGGTGGAGTGTAGGTGTGTGGTGGGGGTGTAAGTGTGTGGTGGGGTGTAAGTGTGTGGTGGGGGTGTAAGTGTGTGGTGGGGGTGTAAGTGTGTGGTGGGAGTTTAGGTGTGTGGTTGGGGTGTAAGGGGTACTGGGGGTATAGTTGGGTGTCATGGGGTGTAGGGGTATAGGCGTGTGTTGTGGGGGGCTTAGGGCTGTGGTGGGTGTGTAGGTGTGTGGTGGGGGTTTAGGGATGCTAAAGATTGTGATGTGTTGCTCTGCAAGACACCCCTACACCTCCACCACAAACCATTTACACCCCACCACACATATCGTCAACACCCACCACACACACACACCCACCACATCCCTACAGCCCCACCACATCCCTAAGCCCCCACCATACCCACTCACCACACACCCCTACACCCCCACCACACCCCAGAAATTCCCATACACCCCCACCACACACACCAAAATACTCACCACACCCCTACACCTCCACAACACACCCACCACACAACCATACGCCCCCACCAAACACCAACCATACACACCTACACCCAAACCAAACCAAACCATATCCACTCACCCCGACACCCCCACCACACACCCCTGAATCCACACACACCAACATCCTCACCACACCCCTACACCTCCATCACACAAACATACACCCCGACCACCCACCCACCATACACACCTACACCCCAACCACAGTCACCCCACCATACACACCCCTACACCCCCACCACACACCCTCAAATCCCTCACCCCCAACCACACACACCAAAATCCTTACCATACCCTACACCTCCACAACACACACCCCTACACACCCACCACACAAACATATGCCCCACCATACACCCACCATACACACCTCAACCCAACTACACCCTCTCAACCCCCACTACACCCCCTCTTATTTACAGGCACTTGATAGTAGAAGGAACTGCTTCTAATAGTCTATCCAACCAAAGCATTACAGAGACCGGCATGGTGCACCATCTAACGAGAGACTCATGCAAGCTGAAAGGTCCCCATTCGAGGAAGGACGAGTTTAGTGAGGTTACCGCTAGGTTGACTGCATCATAAATAATGAAGCCTATATAGTCTAATGGCTATCATGACACCCCTGCAATGTCAGAGGTATGGGTTCGAATTCCACTCTAGGTGCAATGTTTCCATGTATCAAATGTAATTATATATATATATATATATATATATATAAACATAGCTCCAGTACAAATGAGGAAGAAACAAACATGTAGTGGGTTGAGTAGTAATCTCTGGCAAATCCTCCGGTGAGACTGGCACTGGTCTACATCCGGTGGAGGCGAGGAGGCTGAAGGTGGCACGACCGGTACAGTGTTGGGTCTCACAGAGTATAACAATAATGATAATAATCCCCTTATCTTTATTATCGCATAATTCGTTATACATCACATACATACATAGTGACCATTCCCCCGGTTGTGTCTTGCAGCGTGAAAGACGGGGATCTTATCTTCGAAGTGAACAAGGACCTGGGAATGGACGCCGAAATGGTTGCGAAGCAAGCCAGTAAGTGTGATCTTTATTATTACCAGATTATTAGAGCCGACTCGACCATCCTGTTAACACTTCAGTAGGGGCGGCGTTCTCTGCAATCGCGCAGACTGGGCCCTGGCACCTGCACGGGAAGACAACATTAGTTCCATTTCAGCACACCAACACCGACGGGACCAGTCGTTACACTATAACTCAGAGACTCCTCATTGGGAGACAAGCAGGGCTGCCGCAAAAAGCATTGGGACAATGTACATGTAATCATGGTTAACATGGCATTATTATATATTTATGGGGAGCAGATTTATATATCTGCCTTTGATACATTTTTTCGCGTACATGAGCTACATCTAAGGAATTCATATAATTTTATTTTGCATTACATATTTTTCACTTCCAATGTCTATAGTCATAAATGATCTATATCAGATATCTGAATATAGAGCATTATTCATATATTTTAGCATACATATATGCACATATCTATATTGTATATATGCATATTATTAATTCCTTCTATAATACAATAGAAGGAAAAACAGACTCTGGCTTGCCCTAAATAGCTACCGTTTCATTTTATTGAACAAAATCGGAGGTGGAATCGGCAGATAGTAGGGGAGTGAAGCACCACCTGGAGGGCAGGAGGGGAATTAGGGGAGCTGCTTGAAGGCAGACCTCCAGCTTTCCAGGCTGCGTCCCTGACCTCCAGTAACCCAACTACACAATAACATATCAAAAGGAGGTTACAGGAGTAGAAGCAGATAAGAGAACAATAATAACAAGGCACGAGAATTACATACATGATATTTCCTTGCGCGGCCGGGGGCTCAGTAATTGACCTCGCGTAACAGAAGAGACCTCCACTTTCGTTTCTGGTTCTAAAGTTTGCGTGTTGGGGTTTAACATCCTGGCAACATATATGGTCATGTCAGGATGGGTACCAAATTGGGACTCTGCACACGCAGGTTACTTTATAGTACTTCGTCACTGGGCAACTAGACCGCCAGCACCATCACCCAATTTCCCACTCAGGCACATTATCCTGATACTGAGATAATCAGTCCTTGCACTATCCTAGTAACGCTGAGAGTCAGGCTAGGAAGCAAGAAGTATCGATTTTGAAAGTCATTGGTTTGACTCGATCGGGTTTGAAATTGCTGACCTTCGACACGGTAAATCTACCGATTCAGCCACCGCATCCAGTGTCTGCTCTTGAAGTAATGGCTTGGTGCTGACAAGGGTGGCGTTAGATGCTTGTGTGTTTGATGCTGTCTGACTCAGGGGAGTCGGGTGGAGAGGGAGCGGAGGTATAGGAAGCGAGGTGGGGGGGGGGGATGAATCCAACAGGAGTCACGTGACAGGTCGGCATATATGCCTGCGTCGTGTAGTGGACCATGGGTTAAGAGGCAGCCAGGCCAGTTGTCTATGTTCAACCACTGAGCACTGGATCTGATAGTTCCCCCATCTGCTTTCTGCATCCCGGAGCGGGACGTAGCTCAGGCAGTAAAGTGTCCACCTTTGAAGGTGTGGGTCATCCGATCGATCCTGCTCAGTGAACCCATTCCAACCAGTGGTCCACAACTGGTTCATCAAAGGCTGTGGTATGTGTTGTCCTGTCTGTGGTAAAATGCATATAAAAGACGCCTTGAGGTTTATCGGAAAGAGTAGCCTATGTGGCTATTCTCCTGCACTCCCCTTCGCCGCCAGCCACCTCCGTCTGTCCCGCACCGACCTCCCGCCGCTTCATCCCACTGTCTGCGCCCGCCTGCCCCGCCTGCCCCGCCTGTCCCGCCTGCCTTCGCCTGCCCCTATCTGCTTTCAAACCTGCCCCTGTGTGCTCCAAAGCCTGTCCTACTCCGCTCCACCCCACCCCACCGTCACCACCTTCACTGGACCGCCTTGTCCCATTCTTCTCTGTCCCCCCCACCCACTCCCCCACAACCCCCCATGCCCGTCCCGCCCCACATCCACACCTTTGATACCGTACCCTGCCCCACATTCCCCCTCCCGCTGACTGTCATCCCAGTCTACTCTGCCCTACCCCCGCCTTCCCCTGTCCCACCCTGCCTTCGTCTCCCCCCACACCGCCCACCCCTCCCTCACACCCCTACTACCCCGCCCTATCCCCACCCTCCCCCATCCTCCACCGCCTCATTCCTCTGTCTCCCACCCAAACCTGCTGCACTCTATTCATCCCCTTCTCCCTCCAATCCCACCTCCCCAGCCTCTCTCAGCCCATTCCCGCCTCCCCTACCCTCCCTGCCCTCCCCACTCCGGCCTTCCCGGCCTGCCCTGTCCGGGTGTGGTGTAACCTGGTAGGGCGGCCACCTGTAACCCTAGCCGTCAGGTAGTTAAACCCACACCTTGTCAGACGATGTCACCTGGTTGTAATTACTTGCTGTGCATGCACGCCGCCTGGCGGGAAATGACCACACCACTTAGCGCCTTCACCACCCACCTGCAGTTTGTCGCCTGCTGTTACTAAATGACTCATTGACAGGAGAAATAGATTGATTAGATATTGCCACGCGATGACCAGGAATGGCCATTTTTTAACTAGAAGTGTGATGTGTTCATGGTTTTGAGCGAGGTCATTTATGTTAGAATGTGTGTTCCACTTCCTGAGTGTCGAGATAGGGGGAACGGGAGGGTGGCAAAGTCAACATACACTGGAAAGAATACCTTCCCGTATTTCTGGATATGAGCCAATCCGATTCTGCAAACCGACCAATATAAACAATATATACTAGGCTATGGATTTTAACTAGAGTAAAACCTCTCTAACCGACCACCTCCACAGATCGACCACTCCCCTATATCGATCGCTTTATTTGGGTCCCAACAATACCATTGCAAGGATATTCGACCTCCCTAAACCGACCACCTCCCTAAATGGACCACTTATAGTCGGTCCCGTGGTCGGTCGATTTAGAGAGGTTTTACTGTACTTCCAAAATCCACCACCACAGTTAGAATAGGATCATCTTTGAACATTTATGGCATTTACTTTGTTGGGGTTTACGTGTGACTACTATACGAGGTGAAGGTAAGTCCGACTTGTGACTTTGCATCAGGAAGCAGATCAACTCATGGTTAGAATAATAGACCCGGAATGGCGGAAAGCTGTCTTTGACGCGGGACTTAGGCGCAATATTTCCATTTGTTTACCAACATATCTCATCTCCCACGACAACAGCAATAACAGCATTGGCGTTCATAAATTCACGCTCTTTTCAGCAACATATTCTTCATCTAGTAACGGGGGTACTAGAAATACAACTAGTTGTCAAGATAGGCTTGTAGTCATCATCATCATCATGCTGTCGGTCGCGATGCGACAAAGACTGCTTTCATTACTTGACTGCCGGTCTCCACCCAGCTCCCCGCCGTGAGAGTTGCGTCCATGAGTCGGTCTTAATGTCTCTCAGCTTCAGGTTTCTCTAGATGGTATCTTTGAACCAGAGATGGGGGTGCCCTCTCTTTCTGTAGCCAGAAGACAGTTGAGAATAGAGGATCTGCTTTGGTAGCCTGTCTGATGACATCCTCATGAGGTGTCCAGTCCACCGGAGATTCTTTTTGATCAGCATTTCATGAAAGCTGCCTGCAAAAGTGTTGAAGTGCTGCTGGCTTTTGCAAGTTACCAGCGGCACTCTCTCGGGGAGCAAATAGAGGTTTCACACCGACAAGAACATGTCAAGACAGGTGCAAAACTATTTGTCCCTGCAGTGGCTGGTCGGGAGATGTTGGGAGTTCCATACATCAACCGCCCTTAATGCTGCCACAGTGACATGGTTTTCTGTTTAGGGTTTGCTCCCTTAGCCTTCGGTTCAGTCAAGGACATGTACCACAAGGCAGTGGTTTAGAACTCTGCAAGGCAGGGGCGTCAAACTCCCTGAGGTATTGCTATATGGCTTGTAGTAGAACTAGAAATAAGACTAGTTGTCAATATAGGAATGTAGTAGAACTAGAAATAAAACTAGTTGCCAATATAGGATTGTAGTAGAACTAGAAATAAAACTAGTTGTCAATATAGGATTGTAGTAGAACTAGAAATAAAACTAGTTGTCAATATAGGCTTGTAGTAGAACTAGAAATAAGACTAGTTGTCAATATAGGATTGTAGTAGAACTAGAAATAAAACTAGTTGTCAATATAGGCTTGTAGTAGAACTAGAAATAAGACTAGTTGTCAATATAGGATTGTAGTAGAACTAGAAATAAAACTAGTTGTCAATATAGGCTTGTAGTAGAACTAGAAATAAGACTAGTTGTCAATATAGGATTGTAGTAGAACTAGAAATAAAACTAGTTGTCAATATATGATTGTAGTAGAACTAGAAATATAACTAGTTGTCAATATAGGCTTGCAGTAGAACTAGAAATAAAACTAGTTGTCAATATAGGATTGTAGTAGAACTAGAAATAAAACTAGTTGTCAATATAATCACACCAGGTGGCAGTCACAGTCCGTCGGTCAGGTCCATGGGACTAGTAGAGTTACAGTCCAGGGTCGACATACCCGACTCGTTATCCAGAGTACCGGGAGACTGAACCATTTAGCTGCCCACTTCTAACTCCCAGTCGCCAGTCCCTCAACCACTTATCCGACTGTCAACTAGTAACTAGGCACGATTCGGCAGAACACGAGTACACATGCAAGACGGTACCAGTGCACATTTCTCACCCGACACCTAAACTATATACATATGATGCATAATAATTATTCAAGTATAAATGGGGGAAGTTGTCTGTATATCACTCACCATACAATCTATATTGCGTACATCTTGCTCAACATCACATCCACCTGTGACTGGAGGCCGTTCCATCGTGTAGACACCGCACTACCTGCTCCACACTGACTGTCAGTCTCAGAGCAAATGTGGTCTGTCATTCTTTCTAGCTGTAGCAAATCTATGTATAGATATATATATATACATGTAATTACAATCCTACCGTCTGAGCGGGTCTGGCAGCGGTAGTGACCAGACGCAGCTGGTATCAGGGCGGTCAGGAGCCACACACAGGTGGCAGACTAGTGGAGGATGAAGGAACTAGAACTAGGCAGCAGCACAGTAGGTAGTAACTAACTCAATGACACTAGTACAGTAGGTAGTAACTAAAGCACATGACAGTACAGGATGTAGTAACTAATAGAGAGAGAACCGCTAGGTGGTAGTGTCCTTGTTTATATTCCTATAATAGATTATAGAGCACATATATATATGAGACTGTCTCAAAAGGTGCTAAGCAATATGGGACAAAACGTTGTCCATTGTAATGATCAACACACTATCTGCTTATGCATTTGCTCAGGATAAACTGATTTGTTTTTTACCAGGTGTTTCATAATCCCAATAGAATACATATTGATTTGAAGCAAATGTCCTTGTGTTTTCAGTGTAACCGTTTCTATGCTGTTTTGTGTCAATCGTTACAATGGACAAAAAAAAGAAGAAGTTACCACCTTTTGAGACAGGCTCATATATATAGGCAAGCACAATAACAGGCATACCGGTAAAAGTTTGAAATCGCCTAGAGAAGTGACTGCCCAGCTGAGCGCACCGACGGAAACGCCCGTTGGTGTCGCTAGTGTAGGCAAACCGGGGCAAATTCGGGCAGGTCAGCGATTGGCTATAATATATTGCGAATAACGTAATGGCAAATAATAAATAATAAAGGAAACTCCACCTATTTATATCCGCATAATTAATTATACATCCCATATATATATATGTGTATATAAGGGGGGATTCTCATTATAATACATATATAGACATATAGATGTATATATATATATACACAGATGGTGATAAGCTCCCTCTTATCACCCGCAATAACGTAAGGAGTGCTAATGGCTCTTCCTACACACACACCCTGCAGGGAGGTTGTGTGCAGGATGAACACTCTTTCACCTTTCGGGCATCCCCCCTCACTCTCTCCCACGTGGCAACCTGACATGTCATTCACTCAGATTTATTTTTAATAAACGAAGATGCTCGGACTACGTATTTCTCCATGTTATACGTGCTACACCTATTACATATAATAGTATGTATATATTTGATGCATACTCTTTTATTTAAGTATAAATAATGAACATTTCTATTGGTCGTTATTTTCAGGTCCATACCTTTGGGTTGGATTTTCCATTAAATAATTAAGTAAGGGTTACAATTGAGTTACACCAGAATTGCTCTTCTTCATGCCGCTGCTCAATGTACGAGACCTGTAATATAGACTGCCAAGCTAGGTAGCTCAATCAATCAATAGTTCCGTCCTCTAGTCGAGGGTTGCATGCAATGGTTCTCCACTTATCCCGATGTTGTGCTGTTCTGATAGACTGTGAATAATTCAAGCCTGTCCACTGTGAAATATTTGTAAACCATGATGTTCTTGGTCTCCCTCTCCCTCTGCTGCCATTCACCTTCCCTTCCAACAATGTGTGGTATATTGAACTCTGACGAATGATGTGGCCAAAATAAATAAGTTTCTTTGTCTGTATAGTGGCAAACAAGCTTTTCTTATTTTTAATTTTTCTGAGAACTTCTTTGTTGGTGATCTTCTTTGTCCATGATATTTTCATCATCCTTCGATAAGTCCACATCTCAAATGCTGCTAAACGTTTGTACATTTTCTTAGAGATTGTCCATGTCTCTGCCCCATACATTAGAGTAGACCACACATAACACTGAAGAATACGCTTCCTTGTTTGTATTAATATCTTACTTGATGTTAACACTCTATACATTTTGGAGAATGTTGTTCGGGCTATTGTTATCCTTCTTTTAATTTCTTCCTCACATCTCCCATCATTTGTAATCTTTTGTCCGAGATATATGAATTCGGATACTTGTTCTATGTTTGTGCCATCTATGGTTATATTGACATTTGGTTTATCTGTCTTTTTACTTATAACCATTGTTTTGGTCTTCCTGGCATTCATCTTCATGTTGAATAGTATTCCAGCTTTATCGATTCTATTCACTATATCTTGTAGGTTTTTCTCACTGTCTGCTAGTATTACACTGTCATCGGCATATCTAAGATTGTTGACGTTCATGCCACCTATTGTCACTCCCTTGCAATCTTCAATGTGTCTGAAAATCATCTCTGTGTACAGGTTAAATAGACATGGTGACAATACACACCCCTGTCGAACTCCTCGTTTAATCATAACTTCAGCTACAAGTATACATATTGAGTCATTGCTTTTGTGTGACTCAGCGATAATTCGAACACATGACCTATGATACTGGAGGTGGGTGTTCAACCTATTTGGCCACCCTACCTGCTAATGATATTTATGTACATGACTGAGGATATTTTGGACTGTTGGTTCCACCATCGGGTCTAGGGGAAAATTGCCGCCTAGTCAGCCAAGGTAAAAAATCAAAGCCTTAAATATGTGTGTATGTATATATACACATATATATCCAATTGATTAATTCGCCACTTATCACGTTTACACATTGTAACCAATTTCAACTAAAAGCCAGCCAGGCGCGATTAGATGGCTGCGAATCCATGGCAACGCCCAGGCGGATGTGTACTTCGGGGTAAGCTGAACCCGGAGTCCATCAAAGTGCATGCTCGGTGCCCCCCCCCCCCCCTCCACCCCCGCCCCCCCCCCCCGCCGCCCCGCGCTGATTGTCCAGCCAGGAAGCCCACAGCGACTTTCCCGACAGACGGCGCCACTGCGCGCAGATCCAAGATGGCTGCTGCGAGGGAGGCGCAGGGCGATGGCTGAGGGATGTGGGGGGGATGCAGTGTAGGGCAAGGTGAGGTGAGGCGGGGCGGGACGAGGCGTGAGGCGAGGATGAGGCGAGGATGAGGCGAGGCGAGGCGACCCATCATAATGAGCAGATGGCGTGTTGGCAAGTAGAACATGAATTTGGCTGATAATTGAAAAAGTGTGTTTTTGTTATCCACTGCGCTGTCGGCGGCCATATTGGCTTTCATGTCCGACTCCCAGGGGGCGTTGCGCGAGCGTCGGAGCCTCTGCCTGCGTAAGGGGTTAGTGCTTGACTCGGCCACTGGAGGGCGGCACTGACTGACTGACTGTCGCCTGCCGGCCGTCAGTGGTCACGGCCGGCAGAGGGCGTCAGGCATTAGCGAAGCCATACTCGATATTGATAAGTAGCGCACAAAAGAAGCTCTGTGAATTATCGCGTCGTGGAAGATGAGCGCGCGTTAAAATAGTTATATTATTTTCACGCACAACGCGTGAACCGACACAAACAAAACTGTGCGAGCCCTGATACCTACCAGGACTTATGTATACCCTGCCGTTGGAAGTGATCAAATCGGGGAGCTCCACATTTCCGTGTTTAGCAGAAATCGTCGAATGGATTGTTAGTGAGACTGGGTCCCAGGGTCTGATGCGGGTAAGATGAAGGGCATCAGGAGAGGTTTACCCACAATCCCTCACGGGAACACGTGACGAGTGACGTCACGAGGCAGTGGACAGATGCAGCGTGTCCTTCTTAGATAGATGTGCGCAGACTGTTATGTGGCCTGGATGGTACCTGGGTACAGCTCTGCCACCACATGGTACAGCTGTGGACGCATCATATACATATTATATATATGTGTATATAAAGGGGGTCATAGTGGCTTTCATGGAAACAATTTTCCGGTGCGAGTGAGATTCCATCGCACGTTATGTACAGGAACAGCCGGTGGTGGCGCAACTGGTCGCATAGGAGAGGTACAGGAAGGTGGACATAATAACAACGTTACAGAAATAATAATAATGATAATACAGAATAATATCACAATAATAATGAGTGTTTCTCTTCCGCGACTTTATACTCGCACAATACGCTATACATCACATAGCTGGTATATAACGATATGCTGGTCTCAAGTAGAAACGGATAATTTTCTAATAACTTTGACGTCATTTGCATAATAACAATTAATTTGTATTTGAGGTGAACCGTATACGACACCACTGAACATTTTCTGTTTAGGTCAATTAATATCAGTTGACATGCAAAGAAGGGCTGAGGTACATTAGTGATGAAAAACCTACACTTCTTAAAATATTAATTCATGCGTATGCCATTTTTTCTTTCAGCTTCACAATAAATCTCTTCCAAATCTGGTCTTTATAACTTTTCCCCTGGAAAGAAATGGTGATGTTGCCTACTATAGGACGCAGCTGGTGCAGTTTTTTATTGTCCATTTTCTGGGATCTATTACCTGATTACTGTCGTACACATATGAAAACACACGCATGCTGTTTTGCAATACATGTAGGGAAGCAGGTCATATTGTGTGAAGCAACAATGAACATGTATTAATTATTATAAAGATCAGTTCTAGAGATGCGCTATTAACATAATACTAATATACGGAAGGTAGTCCGCCAGATAAGGTGTGTAAGGTGTGATATATGAAGGCAGTACAGTACCACCCCCTTAAACTAAGCTCGGTTAAACCAAACGATCCGTTAATCCAAACTTTTTTCGGCGGCCCGGCAAAATACTAACATTTATCATATAACAAATTCGGTTAAACCAAAGTCAGTTAATGTAAACACATTTCTAGGGTCCCATCAAGTTTGGTTTAACGGGGTTGTACTGTATTCGGAAAGTGGGCTTCAAATCTAGCAGTGAGCTACCTGCTGTACAGTGACCTTCTACCCACTAAATACTTTTACCCATTGTCCTTTAGAGGGCGGGTTAGTACTTGAAATCGTCTATTTGACACCCTATTTATTCTGCGAACATGCCGTTAGCGCTTGCCGAAGCCTAGTGTTTGAACAGTTTGAAATGTGACCATATCATGCTGCATGCACAGTGACTGGCTACGCACAACATCATGTGTGTCCACTGTCCTCAAAGGTGGGTTAATGACGGGTGTTCGTTGTTGAAGTTTTACGTCCTGACAACATCTAAGGTCATATCAGGATGGATACCGACTTGTGACAGTGAATACTCATGTCAACTTTATAGTGCTGCCCCACTGGGAAATCAGGCTAACGGCCCCATGATGCATTATCCCACTCAGTCACAATATGCTGACACTGAGCCAACCAGTCCTTGCCCTATTCTATTAATGCCGAGCACCAGGCTAGGACGCAACAAGTATCAATTTGTTTGATTCGACCAGGAACCAAACACCCGATCTCCCGCAGGGTGAGGAACGCCCTCTCCCGATTCGGCCACCGCGCACGGTTGTTAATGGTGGAAATCGTCTATTTGGCACCCTGATTATACCGCCAACACACACTTAGCTCTTGCAGAAACTTAGTCTGTGGGAACTTTGAAATCTGATCGGACGTTCCCAGCTGGTGACCGGTGCGTCCTAGTGATGAGCGCTTAACTGCTTGTGAAGGACAGTGTTTGCTGACAAGGGCAGTCAGCGCGTAACTCCCCGCCACACTGACACCGACACGTCACACGCCGCCGGAAATGGCGCCACAGCGCGTGCGCATGTGCGTCGTGACCATGTGCATGCGCGCCGAGAGGCACCTGTGCGCTTCTGGTGCGTGTGCGCTGGAATAATGAGAGCGGAAATTGGAGGCCGTCATTAAATACCACATGACAGGCCAGTCACCAACGGTGCAGTAGTGCAGTAGTGCAGCAGCGGCTTCTGGTGGGATTGGCTGGTTATTGTTGTGTTATCTCCTAGCAACATCTAAGGTCATATCAGGACAGGTACCGACTTGTGAAAGTGCACACTCATGGATACTTTATTGTGCTGCCTCATTGGGAATTCAGACTACCAGCACTATGATCCAATATCCCACCCAGTCACATTTATCCTGACACTTGGCTAACTATTCATTGCCTTATCCTATTATTCCCGAACGCCACACTAGGAAGTGACAAGTATCATTTTTATAAGTCATTGGTTTGACTCGACCAGGAACCGAACTCCCGACCTTCTGTATGCGAGACCTGCTCTCTTCTGATTAGGCCACAATGCCCCTTGCCCTCTGGTGGGGAGGACACAAACTTGTCTCCATGTTTTCCGGTAGAATAAAGATCCACTCCTAGTCCTACCCAGAGTAGGGGTGGACGACGAATATGTTTAAATCTAAGCAAAAACTGCTTGGTAGGAAACAACCATGAACAATCTGTCGAATCGCCGTTTGCAGTGCACGGTTATTTTCTCTATAGACATGCAGTCGAGGAATTGGGCGATAATGTAAAATAAACCAACTTGTCGCCCAGTGGAAGATTTTGCTTTGACTTTTAAACTCTGGTAATATAAATGATATTATAAATTATTCAACCCAAAAGCAACCTCCATCTCACGGCATAATACAAACATATCGAACATTTTGGCTAGCGGAATATTCAAACCCACATTTCTTGGTATTCCGATGGCAGCATCATAACCATTAGGTTATCTAGGCGCCCTAATGCAATCAACTCATACCTGTTTGTGTGGTCATTTCGGCAATGCACACCAATGCGTTAGTATATAAGTTGAATATGTAGGACCAAATCTAAAAAGTATTTTCCTTAATAAAATTGCATGCCTCCTCGGTCTTTTAATGGGACAGTTATGCGAGGGAAATAGGTTGGTTGGTTGTTGGAGTGTTACGTCCTGACAACATCTAAGGTCATATCTGGATGGGTACCGACTTGTGACAGTGCACACTCATGGCAACTTTATAGTGCCGTCCTACTGGGAAATCAGGCCGCCAGCACCATGCACCGATATCCCACTCAGTCACATTATCCTAACTAAACCGGGAACCGAACTTCCGATCTCCACACACGAGGCCCGCGCTCTACCGATTCGGCCACACGGGTAGGGACTTATGTGTGGGATGGGATAAATCCCTCCACAACAGAGATTAAACAAACCTGTGCAGAGATCAAACAAAACGACCACGCTTCATGAGTAGTGCTCAGAGTGTATCCACCCCAGAGAGATATACATGCGAAAGCGGGAACTAGAATCCGGAACCCCTGGTGGTGAATATATATACTATATATGCACTATGCATTACCATGAAGAGCCCCCTGTAGGCGAGGCTTTGAACTAGCATGGAGAACCTCATGTATGTCGGTAGTTAACTGTGCTGGAGGTCGGGAGACATGGAGTTATTCCCATTTCCACTGGTCTCCCAGGAATGACTGAAGCTGCGACCCAGCACGCCAGGTGGCAGCTTCAGTAATTGTTTTAGCCTAGCAATTATCGGCTCTTGCATTGAACCATCATATCTAATGAAAACATCAATAAAACAAAACAAAAAAAGACCATGTAAATGCTATTCTAGAGCTAATTCTAGGGTTTTATAAATTTAAATGAAAGCATCAGATGTGTCAACAGGAACTTTGCACACATGAGTATATTCATGAGGTTGGCAGTGAACAAAAAACCGTGCCTTTTTCAAATAAATCTATTATATTTGGTATTTCTATTCTATTTCCCCATATTGTTGTGCTGCTTTTGTGGTTTTGGGTGCAATCCAGTGGGGTGGTTCGTTGGTTGTTGGAGTTGTACATCGTTACAACATCTAAGGTCATATCAGGACGGGTTCTGACTTGTGACAGTGCGCACTCATGGCAACTTTATAGTGCTGCCCAACTGGGAGACCAGGCTGCCAGCAACGTGACCTGATATCCCACTCAGTCACATTATCCTGACACTGAGTCTACCAGTCGGGTACTATCCAGTGCTCTACCTCTGAAATCCCACCCAGAACACGCGTTCTTGTCCCATGCTCCGACGATGGATGGGGTTTGGTGGTGGAAATCGTCTGTTTTGTATTTATTTCTGACCATGTCTGAAACTATTGTACAGCAATAACAAAAACCCTCGACAAACCGGGTTGTGTATATGAACCTCAGGGAAATGCAGGACACTTATTTATGTACTGATTCATCATGGTGGGCGTAAGATGAAAGTCTATTTACCTACCCTACTGAATGAAGTTAATATATCCAGGGTAAAAACAGATCCACAATAATCTTAACCTCTCCCGCTTTTTCTGCCTCATCTTGTCTCTCCCGCAGTGCCTTTCGTCACGCCAGTCACTTTCAACCTTCATGTATCCACCTAACTACCCCCTACCCCTACCCCTACCCCATACCCCTACCCCTACCCCATACCCCTACCCCTGCCACCTACCCCTAACCCCTACCCCGCTCTCCACCCCCTACCCCTACCCCTAACCCCCTTTACACCGTACCCCCTATCATTAACTCCTACCCATTGCTTCCTACCCCGTACCTCTACCCCATATCCCCTACTTCCTACCCCTAACATATAACCCCTACCCATACCCCCTACTGCCTACCCCGCTCTCTACCCCCTAACCTCTTACCCCTACCCCCTACCCCCTATCCTCTACCCCTACCGCCTACTCACGCCCTCTACACCGTACCCCCTATCCTTAGCTCCTACCCCTACTTCCTACCCCCTAACCTCTAACCTCTACCCCACACCCCTATTCCCTACCCCTTACCCCCTACCCCCTACCCTTACGTCTACCCCCTACCCGATACCCCATACCCCTCCCCCTAACACCCTACCTCCACCCACCACACCCACCGTACACACGTGCGAAGCGACCGCTGTATGGCAATCATTGTGAATATGATTATAGCTTCTGGTCCGCACACAAACACAATACGGCGCTCAGGGCCCCAACCACTGTACCGGCGCGTGACGCCCTGTGTGCCGGGGGTGATCCTCATGAGTGTCGGGGTGTGAAGGTGGATGCGGGGGTGGGTGTAGGTTTAGGGAAAGGTGTAGGTATATCTGGGTGGATGCGCGACTGTTGGTGTATGCATGGGTCAATGAATTAGTGTAAGAGTGTAGATGTGGATGTGTGTCGAGACCTCGTCTGTGTACATATGTGGGTGTGGGTGTGTGGGTTGGAGATGGGCAGGGGCCTAGCTTGTAAATACACATGTCCACAACTGTATATCACCTGAAATTACAAATGTATATTACCTGCGCTACAATGAAGACAAACAATAAATATATATGGAAATGGAGTGAGCCACTGTCATCTGGCTGGCATTAGATATAAAAACACTCTTTTATTGAAGAAAATAATCTGAGTGAAGTGAACAACTAATACTGGGACAGGAAACACCTGCTGACCAGCTGCACTTTGGTGACCTGACCCAACTGAGCACCTCATGGAACCTTCCAGAATCAGTGCAAGGCAATCCAGAGTCATCTGATCCGCTTATATAATATTCGCATGAAGGGAAACATTTTGTTTATATTAACATTTTGTTTATATTGCACACATTTTGTTTATATTAAAATATATAATGTTGTTATAAGGTTTTATTCCATTACGTGTTATTCCAATAGCCTTTTGTTCCATCGCCGATAAAGTATACGTACCACCCGAAACTCCCAAGGTAGGCCAGTGATGGGTATGTAGGGGTGAATGTGGGTGTGGGTGTAGGTGTGCGCGTCGGTGAGGGTATGGAGGTGTATGAAGGTGTGTGTGGACGAGCAAGTGTACGTGTGTGTGGGTGTATGGGCGTGGTTGGAGCGAGGACAGTCGAGTTCTTTTTTTCCCGAGGAGACGACAATAACTGCACACCGGCTTGTAATGAACATGGAGAATGGCTGCCTGCACACAACCACTTACCTACGCACCCAACTAGTAGCCAGCTCCCTCGCGGCCCCTTCGCTTCCTCTCGCTGCCCTTTTGCTGCCCCAGGGCCCATCCTTCCGCTGCGCTGCCATCCCCCTCCAGTCACCGCTCTCTGCTTCCTCCTTTCACCCTTCTCACCCCCACCAGGCACTGCACTCCTCTACCCCCCCTCGCACCCCTCTATTTCCTCTCCTCCCCTCTCCTCTGCCCTCTTCTGTCCTTTTCTTCCCTGCCCTGCCCTTCTCTTCATTTCTCTCTCGAGACCCCTTCACGACTAAGCTGCTTCCCTCTCATAACTGTTTCTCTTTCAAATCCCCCTCTTCATTCCGCTTCCATCAATATACCTCCCCTTCTCTCCTCTTCCCTCCCCTTCCTTCCTCTTCTTTCCTCTTCCCTCTCCTTCACTCTACTTCCTCATCCTACCCTCCCTCCCAATCGTGGCTCTTCCCTACACTCATAATGTATTCATCAGGATATTTCTATTTCCAGTGCTGGGACACTGATATCCCACTCAGTCACATTATCCTTTTCAAGTTTCAGCAATTATTTTGCGATAAAAAAGGGTTATTTGTCTATCACAATACGTTCCACCGGTCGTTTGTATTACTATAGAAAGTTGGTCCATTTGTCATATTAACAAGGTATGGTTGGAGTACTACACTCAACATCTAAACATGTGAAACCTGCTGCCTGGCGTATGAGAATCCTTCTCAGTGGTCTAAATATCTTTGGATTTCTCCCAATCGGTTTCTTTCCTGAAAACTGTAAACAAAGATGCAAGAGCAATTATTATTTTACAATGGATGTATAGTAAACCAGAAAACAGTGAGCCATGCCTTTGTCATTGTATGTCTATATATTATTTACACAGAACTTACATATCTAGTTAACTTAAATAATAATAAAGAATGTGAGATGTCGATGGTACACTTTGTCTTAGGAGGTGTTTTTGTTAATGCAGGGAAAGATTGGGCAGCGAGTGGTATTCGAACCCATTCATGGGATACCGTTTGACTAATATACTATGCAGGTTCCCTGATGCCATCAACCTACCCACGCATACCTGGGTATGTGACATTTCACCTGGCGAGGTCAGTGCACTTCACTACCGTATGATAACATCTAGGGGAGCAAATGGTGCCTAGATAGTCTGCAACACATTTGGTGGCGTGCTGCGATTCTCCAATGAGGTACCCTGGTCTAGTATGCATTACTACCCATATGATTACAGCCTTCGTGGTATCATCATAATGTTGTATGTTTTCTTTAGTTGCACCTACCTACTCATCCTGGCACTTCTCATTTTCAATCCCCTCCTTTCTTGTCTCCTCTTATCCTGCTTGCCTTTCTTCCTCTTGTTGGTATTGCTCTTATTTCGAGAGGTTATTATGCCCAATCGATTCTCTCCAATTTTCATCCAATTTCAGTATAATTAGGCCAATCATATTATTATATGTGGCATCCTCGATTAATGCAGTGATTACCGTGTCGAAGAAATGGAGATGACGATGTTAGTGATGACATCCCAACACAACCATACATTTGTAGCCCAGTGCAAACAGTACAGTAGGTAGAGTTCCCTCACAATATCCAGTTAATATTAAATGTGCATTTTCCAGTAATTTTGAGTTTCAGCCATCTATTATTATGGCTGCAAGACCAGTGTTCAGAGGCTGATTTAAGTTGTATTTGCTGAATAATTGATTTAATTTATTTTCATTTTAAAACTAAGTAATATGTAGTAGCAATACAAGGAAATATTGATCTAATACAAGCCTTAAGCTGATTTAATACAGCGTGGCAATTGTATCAGTAATAACTAGCTGTTTAGGTTTGTTTAGTATATTTTGGCCAGTTAACCATAGCCTACAAAATAAGAACATTTACAATTCTTACCTAGCATAAACTGGGTTATTACTACACCATTTGAAAGTACCCTCCTTGTTAGGTAACTCCAATTCTTAACCTCTAATTCTATCACTCTACTTAATGATTAGGCACAACAAATATATAAACACGATGGTCATGAACCTGTTCAGATCCTTACCACTAAGTGTGCACACATTTATTACCGGGTGCTTATCAATTTCAAGTTTTTAGATATTATATATTATTAGCACATAATCTTATCTTACAGCGAACCAATTGATTGTTCATGTATTTAGAAATGTATGGTGTTTAAATACGATACATGAGTAGCGCCTAAACTTATATTATCGCTACAGCATTTGACATGTGTTTAGAAATGTGTGGTGTTTAAATACGATACATGAGTAGCGCCTAAACTTATATTATCGCTACAGCATTTGACATGTGTTTAGAAATGTGTGGTGTTTAAATCTGATACATGATTAGTACCTAAGCTTATTTTATAGCTAAGCAATTCATTGTTGTGCCTTTATAAATTTGTAGTGATTAGTAACTAAGCATGATTCATAACTAAACATTATTAGCACAACGTATCTGACAGAACACAAGTTAACTACTTCATGCATGAAGACATCTGCAGAGAAGTCAACAAACTGCACAGCGTAGAATGGAAAACAACCATTCTATTTATAGACTTGGCTCTGGTTGTTGGAGACCCAGACCGGCTCAGTCGAGTGATCAGTTGAAATCAAAGTCGTGTGCTTGATCACTAACAAGACCAAATCACCACCACCTGAGCCTCAGGCATCGGGTATGATCTGGCTAGCAGAGTTTTGGTGTTAGATTTATTTCGGATTCATGTCCTAGCAACAGCTAAGGTCATCCCAGGGAAGGTGCTGAACAGGAAGGTAGCGATTGGTATTAATTGTGTACGTTTTTAGTTAGACTGGGGCGGGGCTCCAGCCCATGGTCACCTCCCACATGGGAAGGCATGGCTTCACCCAGGCAGTCATGTACAGTTAAGGTATATGTGTATATTCCATTCATCCATCACTCAGCCACTCAATGGTTACCCACAAGCAACCCCCCCCCCCCAGAAACCACATCCACACACTACACACCCACACATCCACACTACAGATACCCTGGCCCACATCCACCCGGCACCCACACCCCACACCCTTAGTCACCCCACGCAATCCACACCCACACCCACAGCCCTACTCCAACACCCCACATACACTTCACTGTTACATGTAGGGCCTACACCACACCCATGCTCCCATACCGGTACCCCAACATGCACACAACACACCACACACCACAAACTCCACATCCCACACCGCACATACCACACTACACACTCCACACCAGACACCTCACATCCCGCACTACACACTCCACATCCCACACCTCACATCCCACACCACACACTCCACATCCCACACCACACACTCCACACCACACACCTCACATCCCACACTACACACTCCACATCCCACACCACACACTCCACACCACACACCGCACATCCCACACTACACACTCCACACCACACACCTCACATCCCACACTACACACTCCACATCCCACACCACACATCCCACACTATACACTCCACATCCCACACCACACACTCCACACCACACACCTCACATCCCACACTACACACTCCACACCACACACCTCACATCCCACACTACACACTCCACATCCCACACCACACACTCCACACCACACACCGCACATCCCACACTACACACTCCACACCACACAGCTCACATCCCACACCACACACTCCACATCCCACACCACACATCCCACACTACACACTCCACATCCAACACCGCACATACCACACTACACACTCCACGCCACACACCTCACATCCCACACTACACACTCCACATCCCACACTCCACATCCCACACCACAAATCCCACACTACACACTCCACGCCACACACCTCACATCCCACACCACACCCTATAATACTAAGACGGCTCACTCAGCCTGTACTGTGTAATCAAAATGATCAAACCCACCACTTGGTGCGCTAGCTGTTCTCTTGGTTAAACAGGTGCTATATTATATGTAGAAATGTATATATGAATGTGAAAGATGTATGATGATGGTGATGCTGATGATGATGCTGATGATGATGTGTATTTGTTCATAGCAATTTCATATTGATGTGTATTCATACTTACCTATCTCATGTATAATATAATTGTATGCGTTTACATGTCAAACACCAACCAGCAGCTGGGCTGATCAAACCCACCACAAGGTGGCACTGCAGAATTTACATTACCATGGGAGAGATAGGGACTGAGCCGTCTTAGTATTATAGGGTCTTTGACCACACACTCCACATCCCACACCACACACTCCACGCCCCACACCTCACATCCCACACCACACACTCCACATCCCACACCGCACATCCCACACTACACACTCCATACCACACACCTCACATCCCACACCACACACACCACATCCCACACCGCACACCCTACACCACATATCCCACACCAGACACTCCACACAGACCAGAGAGGCTGGCCGAATGAGTAGAGTGTCCGTCTCCTGTTTTGGGAGATCGGGAGATCCGAAGCCATGAGTTTGTGGGATCGAATCCTGGTCGAGTCAAACCAATGACTTAAAAATTGATACTTGTCGCTTCCTAGCCAGGTGCTCGGCATTAGTAGGATAGGGCAAGGTCTGGTTTGCTCAGTATCAAGATAATGTGACTGAGTGGGATATCAGGTCATGGTGATGGTGGCCTGGTTTCCCAGTTGGGCAGCACTATAAAGTCCCATCCTGATATGACCTTAGATATTGCTAGGACGTAAAACAACAACAAACAAACACTCCACATCCCACAGCCCACACCCTACACCACAGAGCAGGCACCCCACACCCCACATACCACACCCCACCCAACACCACCCAACACCACACACTCCACACCACACTCCTAACCCGATTTCTTGACACCCGCGACACCCCGTAACTCACACACCACTCCCCCAGTCATCGCACACCGTACACTCCAAACTCCATACCCCACACACCACACACATCCCGCCCCCTAGCCGGTAAGCCCGGTCCCACTCCAGTGCCTGGCATGCCAAGCGCCTGATCCGCTTCCTTCAAAAATAAAAGTTCACATGTCGTCCGAAGGCAAAAATGCAGTCAGGCGCTGAGCATGCGCACTGCGAGTGGGTCTTCCAATGGCCGGTCAAATGGAATTAACACGACAGGAGCAGCGCGCAAATTAGTCGTTGCCATAGCAACCAAATTGGATTTATGATAGGAATGCTCCTAGAGGAGGAGTGCAACAATAGTTGGGTTGGCATGGCCCGTTGCCATGGAAGCCGACTCTCTCTTTCTCCATCTCCCTCCCTCTCTGGCAATCTCGGCCAGAATGGAGTTTTACAAGCTAGTAAATCAATAAACATCGCCAAAAATGAAAACACCTATTTTTTCTTGCTTTATTCCTCCCCCTCCCCCAGTTTAATGTTGGTCGTGCTGCTGGTCCCCATGTGTGAGGTGCACAGTCATTATTTTCATACACTTCACCGGAAGCCAATCCCACCCACCCCGGAGACCCTCTGCCCCTTCCCTCCTCCCCTCCCACTCCCACTCCCACTCCCACTCCCCCTCCTCCCTCCCCCTCCCGCTCCCTCCTCCCCCTTCCGCCTCCACCCTTCCGCTCCCCGTTCCCCTCTCCCGTGCCCCCTCCCACAGCCCCCTTCCCCCTCCACCCTCCCGCTCCCCCTTCTCCACTCCATCCTCCCGCCCCCCACCCCCCTTCTTCACTCTACTCTCTCCCTCCCCCTCCGCTCCCCGTTCCCCCTCCCGTCCACGCCCCCCCCCCCCCCCCATCCCCCCATCCCAGCCTCTCCTTCCTGATTTGCTCATGAATTGTTATTATCCATATAGTGGCGCGCATGGTTATTACATACCTGTCAATGGGCGGCAAATGCAACCAGGTGGCTGGGCACGGCTGCCATAGCTGACTCGGAAACTGATGAGAGCTGAGGGTGGGCTCTGTGTTTGAGTGCGTATGGGAGGGGTGACTGGGGAGAGCAACCGCGTCCCATGAGGCAGGTCGGGGATTCAATCCCCGATTGAGTCAAATCAAAGACTTGCGAATTTGATCCTTGTCGCAACCTTTCCTGGTGGTTGCGTTATTGGCTCGGGCAATGACAAGGTGGATCGGAGTCAGCACAATATGACTAATCACGAAATCAGAGGATGGTGCCTGTGACAGGGCATTCCAGTGGGGCAGCACTATAAAACCACCATGAGTGCACACTGCCACACATCTGAACCTGATATCTTGATATTGATATAGGTGTTCTGAGGATGTAAATCCCGTCCAAGAAGCATACAACTAAACATAATATACGATCTTCCTATATGACCTTAGCTTTTGCTAGGATGTAAAACCCTAACACAAATTAACAAACACATCGGTATCCGATATCCTCATATGACTTTGGATATTGCTCTGATGCAAAACCCAGAGAAATACAATAATCAAATCGCTACCCGATATTCTGATATGATCTTAGATGTTGCTATTAAAAGCCAACAATAAGATGAACAAACAAATCGACAGCCAATATCCTGATATGAACACATATTTTGCTAGGACACAATTCCGCAAGAAACAAACCACAGAAGATCCAAATCTGGTATGACCTTATCGGTTGCTAGGACGGCAGCTTTCATTGAACCAAGCCCGGCTGTTCGGGTGTGAGTAGAAGGCCGGTGGGTGTATGAGGTGGGTAGAGAGCGCCTAGTGGTGTAGCTAAAGAGTTGGGGTGAGTGGCTACCCGACCACTAGCTGTCACAGTGAGGTCATACATTCCCCACATCGTTGACCTGGGGCCCTATGCATGAAGAATTATTTATCAGCTCCGATGTTCAGGACAGCATTCGGGTTAGCTAACACCAGTGTTGGGAAATGGATCACGGGGTATATACGGGTCCAAAGCGCAGAGGCGTTAGCTAACCTAGCAGTTATTTATAGATTTTGGAAATCCCTCTGAGCCTGTTGACAGCAGCGATTTGTTTTGTTTAGATTTGACAGTATGAATATTGCCGCTGATGTAGCGGCGGTGTTAATATTGGTTCAATTTTAGGGTTAATTTAATGAAATTTCACGATTTGAGTACGTGATTCTGTTAAATACGATCGCATTCAATAGATTTGGGCCTAATCGGTCCCTAACACTGCCGGGCACCAGCAAGCCTTGTTTTGGCTGAGCCTGTTGCCGGTGAGCACCGCTACTTCACAATATCGCCACCAATGCGGCGGCGGTGGTGGGCTTAGTTTACAATCGTTGATTCGACAATATTAATATTGCAACCGATGTAGCGGCGGCGTTAATATCGGTTCGATTTTAGGGTTAATTTAATGAAATTTCACGATTTGAGTATGTAATTCTCTCAAATATGATAGCAGTGAATAGATTTGGCCCAAGTCGGTCCCTAACACTGACGGTAAACCTGCTATGGGCTGGGGTTAGACTCTCCGACCTGAAACTCACGGTGTTTCCGTAACACTGCTCCATACATACGGACTTTTCGCCGCTAACCCGGAGATCACCGCTAACCACAGGTTTGGAGAGCTAACACCACCCCATGCATACAGGCCCTAGTCACTCTCTGTAGCCTGGGTCATCAGCTCCCCAATTAGGCGGATCCACACCGCGCATGCGTCAGGCCAGGTTGCCAATTGACAGTTGTGGTTACGTGGTATAATGGGGCTGTCACACTACGACGCTTCTCGCTGGCGACCTGGCGACGTGTGGTGTTTTTGGGCGAAAATGGGTGAAATATCGAGACACGCTGGGGGCGCGTTATGCACGCGTCGGTACACGTCGGTACATTATCTTTGACGTTGACGATCGGCGCAAACCGCTGGCACGCGTTCCCTGTCGCCCAAGGTTTTAAGCAGGTCAAAAAAAAAACAACGACCGCCAGCGCGCGCAAATATATGGGTAAGGACGTTAGGCGCGCGTCGCGCTGCGTTGGACGCGCCGGAATAACGTTATGGGAACGCTAGGCAGACGCCGCGCGCGCGGGAGGGTCGTTCCCAACCGTTGCGGCAAACTGGGGCGTTTTTGTTTTACGCCCTAGCAACATTTAAGGTTATATGAAGACGTTGCACCAAACATTTTTTTGTTTGTTTTTTGTTTCCCCCAAAACGTCGACACACGTTGGCGGCGCGCTACTAATGCGCTACTCACACGCTGCGCCAACGTCCAATTTCCCCATATTTCCCCTAAATCTTTAACGTTTCTCGACGCTTAAAATTTTATTTTCAACGCTGACGGGTCGCCGGGAGAAGCGTCATAGTGTGACAGCCCCATAACATTGCCTGATTCATGGCTGACTTGTGCTGGCTTGTTGGACCGAGTGTCCAGCTCGCCGCTGTCTGCTTGTTGTAGGTCGCCACCAGGTAAATGTGGACTCTCTGTTTTCTTACCCATTACTCAGCCTGTGCTTATGGTCGGGTCGGCTGTCAGTATAGATGAGAGACCAGATGCGATGGCCGAATGAGTTGAGCGTCTATCTCCCGTTTTGGTAGATCGTGGGATTCGAACCCACGGGTTCGAGCTATAGTCGAGTCAAACCATTGACTTCAAAATTGATACTTGTCGCTTCCTAGCCAGGTGCTCGGCATTAGTAGGATAGGGCAAGGACTGGTTGGCTCATTGTCAGGATAATGTGACTGAGTGGGATGTCAGGTCATGGTGCTGGCAGCCTGGTTTCCCAGTGGGGCAGCACTATAACGTTGTCGGTACCCGTCCTGATATGACATTAGATGATGCCAGGACTTAAAAATCTCACAACCAACCAAAACACAGATGAAAGAGTCACTCCTATCCAGAGTTCGAAAAATTGGGAGAGAATGCAAAACCAAAGATGGCGGTCGCAGAAAGCTGTTGATTTACCTTTGTAAGTGTTTTAATCTACAGGAATTAATCTAATCTGCTATTCGAGAGTAGCGGTTAAATACACAGAGGTATATGAAGAATATATGTTGCTTCTTATGCCTGGTACACACCTACCGTTTGTGCGCACACACCTACCGTATACGATCTAAAACTGCCCGTTTCGCACACAAAAATCGCAAGGTGTGCGCTCCCCGCGCACAGCTAGCGATTGCGATTCATGCATAAAACCTCAGTTTTAGGGCTAAAACTGGCCGATTACGATTGTGATTCGCGATTTGAAAAACGAGTCGGCCCGTTTTCAGTTTTAAGCGGGTCGGGTTGAGTCGCGAGTTTTAGTGCGCGAATCCTATACGGGAGGTGTGTACTAGGCATTAGATAGAGAATTGATGTGGTCATGTCCTGTACCCGGCCCTCTGGCACCTTTTGTAATGGGTTGTTCAGCGGCCCTGCCCCAGGAATAGGGCAACTACACCGAACCCTGGTAACGTGCCCACCTCACGGGTGGACCGTGAGGTGGGCAAACAGGGTCGCACAGGAAACTGGGTTGAAGCCCCACCCGCCCCCTGCCCTCAACCACTTGGAGGTGAGGATGGATGACCCAACACACTTCAGGAATAACGGCTTATCATTATCCATACGCGTGTATGAATGATAAGACAACAGTGTCACAACCTCTGTTATAGATGTGTGATATGGCATCTTGGCAAGTGTCTACAACATACTACATACATATATAGAGATGAGAGAGTGTCTTGGCAAATGTTTAAAGAAAGGTCTGTTAAATGATAGAGCATCGTACCAAGTGTCTACATCAGACTGTGCTAAATATAAGTAGATGAGGAAGCATCTTACCAAGCGCCTGCAACATACTGTAGAATTGACAGGTTGTTTGTTTGGTAACTTTATAGTGCTGCCCCACTGGGAGATCAGCCGACTGGCACCATCGCCCAGATTTCCCATTATAAGGGAACGAAGGAAAACATGGTGGATTGAGCATAATATATTCTCTGGCACGATAATAATATGTAAAATAGTCCACCCAAGTAAGCGTTCACAATGCAACTAGCAGTGTGGGAAATGGAGGGGAAGTGATCACACAGACCTGGTAACAAGATCTCACGATGTTAATTCTGACTCGCCACGAGCAAAACATACAGTCAGAGTGGCAGGCGGGCCGCATGTAGAGAGGTAACCAAGTGCAATGATTTATTTATAGGTTGGAGGGGTAAGTGACCACTAGTCAGTAATTGTTATAGGCGATAATGGGCATTATAACGGTAGATCTATTTCGACAGCCGAATGCTACTAGGAGGAATAAAGTGTCCGTTTATGTTTCCATAATTGCATTATAAAGCGCATACATATATACATGTTCATACATATATGCATGTTCATACACATGTAAAATGTTATACAAATGGGAAACATAATAAAATATTACAGAAGTGGTTGAGAATATTCTCTAGCAGTAATATATGAATAGACCTCTGAAAAAAAGTTTAAAATCTAGCCCTATGTGCTTGTTAGTGTTACTGGACGGTGGTCCAAAATTGCAAGTCGCGCCACTGTGGTTGAAGAGGGAACTAAGCAGTGATGTGTGTACGTAATTAGAGTATTATAGTGCGGCTATATGGATACGAATGGTGGACATGTCTTTATTTATATTACCATAATGAATTGGAGACCACATAGATGTATATACAATTATATATATGCATATATAAAATATATTATGCGGAGAGCGGCAGTCAAGTAATGAAAGCAGTCTTTGTCGCATCGCGACTGACAGCATGATGATGATGATGATATGCGGTGACTGACACAATTTGCCATATATATTTAATGAGGAAAGTCACCATGTGATGCTACCAGTTAGTTATTGCTGGAACATTGAAATAACACTTAGGAAAACCGTGTGCTATTTATACTCGTATAATATAGTAAACACCACCCACACATACACACACAATATATACAAGGAGTGCAGTATTGACAAATCTGGTCAGTTTCACCCTGCCTGGTCGTGTGGCCGCCTCAGAACGAACCCTGAAACCGCTACACCTCATATGACGGATGTGCCGCAGGGCCGCCCATAGTCTAATTAACGCACAAACCACCTGTGCCTGTAGTTTCCGGTTAGCTACTGATTCAACAGCTACGCGCGGAAGAATCTTATAGCGGTGACTAACACAGCCCCCGCCCCCTCCCCCCATCCTGATATCTACCTCTCAACTCCCCCTGTCCACCCACATACCACGAATGTGCATATAGGTGACAGCCTGATGGCTCCCTCATCACGAACTGTGGTCAGCAAGGTTTTGAAGAAAAGAACTGAAACTGGAATGTGTAAATCAATCACGAGCCCCGACTGGACGCGTGAGGGCGCCACGGTCAGCATCACGCGGGGTGTAGCGCTGGTTAGTTTGTACGACTCCCCCACCTGTCACCACCACGCTGCCCCGGAGAGCTCGTTACTATGGTAACCAAGTCCGGCCGTCTTTACACACTGCGCCCACCGGACGGTCCCACGCGCCGAGGTAGGATTACTTCTGACCGCCGGCACCAGGTAGCAGCACCACGCACCGCCCGCGGTACTAACTAAGCGCCGAGTAATGTCGGCGAATTTCATTGCTATTTCAAAGAGGATTAATAAGTTACAGTGCCTATGGGTCAGCATATGGATATTTCCATTTTTGTTTTAATTCTATGAAATAATGTTGCTGTTGTGTTGAAGGGAGTAGATGGAATATGAATGTCAACGTCCATTAGTAGATAGATGTGAGCCACCATCGGATAAGGCACATCCACATATCAAGCCTGCCATCAATAACCACATAGTTTAGATGTTATACAACCACCACCTTTGAATAGGGGAGCTCTATTTTGGTGAGAACATAAAACAGTAACCAGTGGAGGCATCTGTTTTGAGACATACAAATAATATTACCTGAAAGTATAAGGTAAATAGAATAATTCTCAATAGAAACTAAATTATGAAAACTACTAGCCTGATATCCATCACTCGTCTCGTTATATATGTTCTTTCTATTGGATTATGGAAGTACGACGAGGAAAAATGTCATCTCAATTCTCCCGTGCTGTATATCCTACTTAATATTACCAAATTGTCTATTAATATTATGCATTGGGTCAGTTCTCCTTTCTGCCGTGATGGCGCCAACTGCGCATGGCAAATAGTCTACCGTTAACCATCATAGCAGCGCATTTCCATAGTATACATATATAGTTTTACCTCGGTACTAAGCCTCTGGCTAGCCTCAGGATAGGGACAAGGAAGCACATCCAGGTCCAGCAATTAGCATAAATAACTCACGATGGGAGGATGTTCGTTGAGTTGCTCCGGTGATTTTTGATCTATGACAACGTACTAACTGTAAGTATGTTGCTAACAATGATATACATTGTGAGTTGATGCAATAGAGCCCGCCCACCACTCTCTGCCACGTCTATTCTGTTTGCTTGTACCAATAAAATATTACAGTTTCCATTCGATTTAAGTCATATTTATCCTGAATAAGTAGGTAAAGAGTGCTGGACCCGGATGTGCTTCCTTCTCCCTAGCCCACATCTATCCCAGGCTTATACCTCGGGAAAACAACAGTTATCTATCATCTATACCTAGGTAAGATTTGTATAACTATACTATATATATTATATATATGTATATAGATGAGTTATTGGCGGATTATTCATCTGAATTTCAGTTAGAGAAAAAAGGTGGTGAATGATTAGTACCGTGGGTATTTGGGCATGTAGCGCTGCAAAGGTTTCTTCAATGGCTGTGCTTGGTGTGTGTGGCTGGCGGAGTGTGGGGGAGGCAGGACGGCTAGGGGTGATTTTAAAATATTTTTTATCAGCATTGTCACCATGTCAGTGTGGTCCCCATGCGGCCAGAGAGTGGTGTGAATTTCCTAGCGAATGTTGTTGTCGTTCTTTAAAAGTAACACCTGTGATATGATACCTGTCTACCTGCAAGAAAACCTATCTATGTACTCTTGCAAATTGAATAATGAAATATATTGCTGCACCATATATTTATATATTCATGTAATATATAATTATAAACATATCATTTTATGTAGATAGGTACATACAGATTTGAGGAAGAAGCAGAAATATTCAAGAGGAAGTGAATTACATGCTTGCTCAAAAGGTTTATAGTGACCTATATGTTTCATATGTGCTGTGTAGTTCATTATGCGAATATAATGCTGTCAAGATGGTGTATTTCCAATACTACAACCAATCAACCACGCGTTATGGCTTAAGAATGCGCGCCTGCTAGCGCCACCTGTGGCCATCGCCGTAACTAACCATTACTCAGTTACACCACATGGACTGTCATCATCATCATGCTGTCGGTCGTGATGCGACAAAGACTGCTTTCATTACTTGACTGCCGCTCTCCATTTAGCTCTCTGCTGTGAGAGTGATGTCCATGAGTCAGTCTTAATGTCTCTCAGCTTCAGGTTTTTGCGTTGTGTTCCTCCTAGCTGATTTTCCGCTGTCGACGGAAGATGAGCTCGAGCAGCGTGGTCCTTGGTAACCCAGGCAGTGACCGAGTCGGTATGGTATTTTGGGTGGTTGTATATGTCATGAAAGCTGCCTGCAAAAGTATTGAAGTGCTGCTGGCTTTTGCAAGTTACCAGTGGCACTCTTTCGGAGAGCAAATAGAGGTTTCACACTGGCAAGAACATGTCCAGACAGGTGCAAAACTATTTGTCCCTGCAGTGGCTGGTCGGGAGATGTTGGGAGTTCCATACATCAACCGCCCTTAATGCTGCCACAGTGACATGGTTTTCTGTTTAGGGTTTGCTCCCTTAGCCTTTGGTTCTGTCAAGAACCTGTACCACAAGGCAGTGGTTTACAATGCTGCAGGGCCGGGGCCTCAAACTCCCTGATGTATTGCAATACCTGCATACCAATGGATCGTGACAACCCTGTTATTGACTTAACGCAGTGACCGAATCGGTAAAGCGCAGGCTTGCCATGTGGAAGGTCAGAAGTTCAAATCCCTGATAAGTCAAACCAATGACTTTTAAAATCGATAATTGTCACTACCGACCTTGTCACTCAGCATTAATAGGATAGTACAAGGACTGGGTAGCACAGTATCAGGGTAATGTGACTGCGGGATATCGGGCCATGGTGCCAGCGGCCTTGTCTCCTAGTAGGACAGCACTATAATGTTGCCATGACTGCACATTGTCATAAGTCAGTACCCGTCCTGATATTACCTTAAATGTTGCTAGGATGTAAAACAACAACAAACAAACGGAGTTATTACAGACAAGAATGCGTGACTTGCCTCGTGGTTAATTATATATATATATATATCAACCTAACTAATTGTTTCGTAGTTATTGGAAATCACTGCCATTCCTAGCAGCTCATATCTGCAACTCTGTTATCACATATAAGAATACCTGGATTACCTCTTGTTAATCATATATGTACATATTAGTAAATGGATAATATATTTGCCCTAACTAAGTGGATCGTAGTTATTGGACATCGCTGCCATTCCAAGAAGCTTTAACTGACAACATCGGGTCACCAAGTGTTGTATACATGAGAGAAAGAGAGGGACGGTGGGAGTGCAGGAGAGCTAGAGAGCAAGAGCGCAAGTGAGTGAGTGAGTGAAAGTCCGAGAGAACAGAAGAGCAAGAGAGTGAGAGCATGAGAGAGCGAGAGAGCGAGAGAGCAAAAGAGCAGGAGAGCGAGAGAGCAGGAGACTGAAAGCTCGAGAGATCGAGGGTGCGAGAGAACGACAGATGCTTATATGGACAGGATTACAGACAAGATATGGTAAGTGGGTAGTAGGTCACCATTTTCGAACTTCAATCTTTGAGTTTGGGCCCATCCATACAATTCATCTACAGTAGTCATTGATTAGCACATAGAATGCCACTTTCGCACACACTACCAAATGAGCGTCTGTGACGTCACAAGATAGTGTCCGTACTACCCGCAAGGTGGCTGTAGGTGCGAGAACTATGGCCTTTGGAGGTGTGTGGAGGTGGTGCTGGTTGTCATGAGTAGTGGTGGTGGGACGTGGGTGACAATTCGTCCTACTAGTGAGATTCTTCATATTACTAATAAGTAACGGGTGTGCCACATGATTGCTATATTTCACCATGGGGGGGGGGGGGGGGGGGCTAATTGCTAAGGACGCTGGCTCACTTCCCACGCAAGAGTTTGTGGGTAAAACTCTGACCAAGGCAACCGACTGAATCAAACAATTCCTACTTGTCACTACCTAGCCTGGTGATCGCCATTACTAGGATAGGGAGAGTGCTGGTTTGTATTGCTCAATTATCAAGATAATGTGACTGAGTGGGATATCGAGTCATAGTATCGGCTGCTCAGTCTCCCAGTGGGGCAGCACTATAACCCCCTAATACTATATTGCATACCTAGCGTCATCCCGGCTGCTTAAGCAGTCTCTCAGATATGCACCTGGCACATGGGACAGTGTTATTTGTCATTATCTTGCTGCGCAACAAGCTGATGACGGTAATGGGCAACATCAAATTATTCCCAACATCCTGACAATGACATGTCCAGCACCTGTATGAAGTAGTAGTGGTGACAGACGACGATATTGCTTATTGAAGGCATTAGCCCTTCACAGCATATATGCTCATATCAGGACAGGTACTGTCGTGCAAAATCACCAACTCATGGGTGCTTTATAATACAACCATTTGTGGGATGCCAGCCCTCAATATGCCTTCTCAGTCTGATTATCCAGACACTATTCTGAATATCTGTCCAATGATTATCTCAAACTCTCAGATCATTCAGTGGGTAAGCAGGTTCTACATGTTGCGGCCGTGCGCTAATGGCGGTTATTGTCAATTACAGAATTAGTTACCAATGCAACAATCACATTTGTTCGGCAAATGTCATCACGACCAACTACAGTAGTACCTGTCTTCAACAATGTTGTCCTCACTTAGTTAGTTGTTTGTTGGAGTTTTACATCCTGGTAACATCTAAGGTCATATCAGGACGGGTACCGACTTATGACAGTGCACGCTCATGGTGAATTCCTAGTGCTGCCCCACTGGGAGGCCAGTCCACCAGTACCATGACTTGATATCCCACACAGTCACATTATCCTGACACTGAGCCAACCAGTCCTTGCCTGGCTAGGAAGAGACACATTTCAATATTTAAGTCATTGGTTTGACTCGACCAGATATTTAATATCTATAATATATATTATCTATATCCCCTGATGTCACGTTAAAAATAAGAAACCCGTGGGTTCGAATCCCACGATCTACCAAACCGGGAGATGGACGTTCAACTCATTCGATCATCCCGTCTGGTCGACCTCACCGAATAGGTAGTGTGCGAGCAGAGGGATGGTGAACTGAAGGAAAGGAAACCCGGTGTAGCAGGAAATCGCAAACCCTGTAAATCGCAAACCCCCACTTGTGATTTCCTAGGAAATCGCAAACCCCCATGCCATATATGGGCATGGGGGGTTTGCGATTTCCTAGGAAATCGCATTATCCCCCCTGGAGATCGCAAACCCCCCATTCGGCGGCGGCGGCGATTTGTTTACTTTACGTTCGTCGAATTTAGGGTTAAATTGGTCAAATTTCACTTATTTGGTTACCAATTTAACCCTAAATTCGAAGCGTTATTAAGGCTACCGCCGCATTGGCGGCGATATTACTAGTTATATTTTCGAATCGACGAACGTAAAGTAAACAAATCGCCGCCGCCGCCTGTGTCGATACTACTAGGTGTGGGTATCCACTGGTGGTGCTGCCACCTGACGGTTTGTGTATGTACTAAGGCGATTTGTTTACATTACGTTCGGCGATTAATATCGCCGCCAATGCGGCGGTTAGCCTTAATAACGCTTCGAATTTAGGGTTAATTTAATGAAATTTCACGATTTGAGTATATAATTCTGTTAAATATGGTCGCATTGAATAGATTTGGCCCGAATCGGTCCCAAAACACAGGGGGGTTTGCGATTTCCAGGGGGGGTTTGTGATTTCCTAGTAAATCGCAAACCCTGGGGTGTGCAATTTCCAGGGGTTTGCGATTTACTGCCACACCGGCTTGTACATTAAACAAACGGATGGCATATTATCCACCCATGGCAGGGATGCTCAGATGACATCGGTCACTGGAGACAAGTATTAACTGTAGCTATATTGGAAACAATTAATAAAGGGAATTAAGGATCGGGCATTTACGTCATACTCAAACTAGGTGATGCTGCGGTAGTCAGTCCGAGTGCCTGGTTACACATATCTGACTCCTACCTACCACCTATTGTATACCCCTGGTCCACACCTGGTCCACACCTGCTACATCAACAGGTGAGAGCGCCCCCCCCCCCCCCCCCCCGCTCCCCGCCCCCCCCCCCCCCACACACACACATACATCCCCGCTCCCCGCTCACATCGGAATAAGACATATCAATTAGTGCATTAGCTAATTAAGTGGGCTCAGTGCTTACTGCATCCTGTCCTCTGCTCTTGCCAATTGCTTACTTCATCCTCTGCTTTGCTCCTGGCAATTGTCGTCTGCTTTTAAATGACTTGCTAAAACATCACCTCGAGAAAAAAAACAAGTCATAAGAAATACAGCCTTTTTGGGCATTGGATATATATTTAATATCTAGAATATATATTATCTATATCCCTGATGTCACGTGAAAAATAAGCAAATACTTGCGAGAGAAGTGGATAGTATATACTCGAATAAGTTGGGTCAACATGCATTCCGCGGAAATAAAACCAATGCAAGAAATAATCCCAACATACCAGTTATGGTAATTATGTCGGTATAGAATTAATGTATGTATTGACATTGGTCATTTCTCAGTTGTTCTCTTTGGTTTTCTGTTTGTCGGTCTCGTTTCATGTAGGAAATATATGTTTAATGTAATATAATATGGCTGCTAATAATTGAACTCTAAAACTGATACAACGCTAAGTATTTGGGGTATCACTTCCTAAAGACATGGACACGGGAGTGTGACATACACATGTCGCTCTTTAAACAAGTCGCTCTTTAAACATGTCTTACACTGGTGGAGTTCAGTGGCCAGTTAGAAATCCACGTATCAATTAACAGGAGCATCATCACAATGTACATGAATAATTCTACAGGATCGTGATGTAACTAATACACCACACATCAAACTTATACTATATACATTCTCAATTTTCAATTGTAAGATGGCCGGAAGACCAGTGCTGCGGCGCTGACATTTGCATTTGCATGAACCACAGAGCCACTCCCATAATTCTACATGATTGCTGCTGTAACTAATACAGCACTGATCAAACTTAAATTACATAGACTGTCAATTTCTAATTGTAAGATGACCGGAATACCAGTTCTCCAGGACTGACAAATGTCATATTCAGATGAATAAACACTTTACCAACAAAAAAAAGTCACCAAATGGGGTGGTTTTGTGTCGACAGGAACCAGTGCGCCACCTCAGTGACAAAGAGGTGTGTGTGTGTGGGGGGGGGGGGGGGCATTGGTCTAACAGCTGAAGGAAGTCGGCTCCGCTGGCTGAAATGATGGGCAAACAATCTAAGAGTGAAGTTCTTACTGTTACTCTGAACCATTGCTCAAAAGGCAAGCTATCGGAGAGCAAACTTCAGGGTTATCCAGTTTAGTGAACTGTAATTGGACAATATCGGTTAGGTGCTCATTTGCTGCGATAGCACGTCGTCTGCTATACTTATGCATTTCTCAGATTGATAGCAACATGAACAAGGTAAGCAACGGCAACAGCTATTAAGTAGGAACTAGTTGTGTCAGTTGAGGGAGTTTTCCTTCACTTGAACCGGTAGCTGTTCAGTCAGCAATCCGGAGCAACTGGTGAAAAAAAGATAGCATCAGTGGCAGGTGCCTCGAGTAGACCTTGGCTGGTACCGCCTGTGTTAGAGAGACAGGTAGCTATACATATTCTTGAAGGAGTGATGGAAATGGGAAATATTGCGCCCAGAGGAGGATTCGAACCGGCACTTATTGCCATTGTCTATGTGGTTGCTTGCGTGAGAAATCACTGCAGAGTCCTACACTAACCCCCTAGAATTGTAGGTATTTTAAATAGATGATATATAGGTCGATTTAATGCATGCGATTACACACATACATGCAATTCACCCACTGATACACACACAGGGTAGGTTCAGCAATGACACTGCATGCAGCTTGGATCGGGCTCTGGTTAGGGAACCAGTGTCATGGGGGTATTTTTGCAAAGGAGAAATATGTCACCTAGAACAAGATTCAAACCCACACTTCTTACGATTCCAGGGCTAGCGTCCTAACCATTATACTCTCCAGGCTTCCTGATCCAATATCTCTATCCATGCCTGCCTGTTTAAGTGTCTTCTTGCCTGAGAGGCCAATGCGGAATCCTACAATATCTCACACATCCAACAAATCGAACCGATACTAACCAAACACCCAACAAGTACAACCTTTAAATGACCCAATTCCTTAATCCATTTCTCCAAGTGCAACACTGGGAGATTATCAATCTGCAGGTTTTAATTGCATCATGATTTTTATGCTGACTAAATCCCTGGAGCCGTGGCTGATATTCCTACATACTGAAATAATACCTGTGGCGGATGTGCCCCCTGAGGGGCTTACCACACCTGTGTTAAATTAACGAGGCGGGCACCGCCATTTACTTGTCTATAGTCGCATCCAAGCGCGTCACCATCATTACCATTATCACTATTGCAGCCGGACCGGAACCTGGTGGAAGGAGTCGAACCGGAAGGATTGACATAAATCCTAACTCCTGGCGGCCATTTTCAGAATCACACCACTAAGATGGGGCAATGACTGGTTTGTTCAGTACCATGATATTGTGACCGAGTGGGATATCGGGCCATGGGTTCTCGTAGCGCAGCAATATGAATTAGCCATGAGTGTGCACTGTCATTAGTCGCTACATGTCATGATATGAGCTTCGATGTTGCTAGAAAATAAACCCCAACAATCAAATCAGACACATGTTCTACACTTGTTATCTTTATGAGGATAATCCCGCAAGTTTCCACTAAACTAATACTCTGTATTAGTTTAGTGGCTTACCCACAGCCCCTATTTGCAAATGGGCTATTCCAGTTGACAGCCACCCGAATGTGCCTACGATGTGGATTCTCGCCATTAACACTTTATATCAAATATGCTTATATCATTTTTAAATAGAATTTGGCGAAGTTTATAAAGTTTATAAGTTGATATGACCTTGTGTGTTACTAGGACACACGATGCCAATAAACAAGCAAACAAAGAAGCAAACAACCGGGAGATGAGGTGGTTGCAATTTTCCTTTGTTTTTGTATAAATGAAGTCAGAATAGAACACATGTAATTTAAACTGGGAAATAATGCATGTTTTCCACATGATGTGGTTTAGCATTCATTCACCTGACATTTTCTGCAGTCAATATGTCATTCAACGGTTAGTAAACCAGCGCTAGGCGTTCCTAGCCCGACAGTCCGACTACTTGTTGCATCCGACTGTAATTTCCTGTGTGTTTTGTGTCGTCTGGCCGCTTTTCCTGCCTGTTCGTGAACCATCTCGGACTAGCAGACGACAATCCACCGAAAGGCGCGTGTTTGGGCGCCGAATCCCATACACCGGCCCCAAAAGAACACCCCCCACCCACCCAACCCCCGCCACACCCCGTCCCCACCAGGCTGCGTCGCCAAATTAATTCCTGAATGTTTTGTTGTCAAGGAAACCAATCAGAAATGAGCTTCCTCCGAAGGCCACCTGAGGGCGCCCGCACTGCGAGCGGCGTTGGTGTACTACTTCCGCCGCCGCAGCCCACAGTGGCGCCCCCTGGCGGGATGTACTATTGCAACTTCGGTTGGTGTTATTTTGGTGAGGTTTTTATTTATTTATTTGTTTTCAGTGTTATTTTTCTCTCTCCAAATTTGAACTTTTGGGTGAAGGTTGATGACTGTCGGAGGGCAGTAACCGGTTTGGAGAGGAGGGAGTGTGCCAAACTTAAGGCACGATAAAGACGGATCATACCGGTTATTGGGTGATAGTACTAATGTGATAGTTCTTCAAATTAATCCAATGAAAGCATCTCATTTTTGCAAGCAAAACAACTCGGTATAGTTTGATCTTACACACCCAGTTTAGATACAGGTGTACTTATTAAGCATGTGTCAGTCACTGCATAAAATGGTATATATATATATATATATATATATATATATATATATATATAATCAATTTACTTGAAGCTGTTACTGCTGAACCCTATGGTGTCAGAATATTGACGTGAAGACTACAATTAATTTGGCATTTTTACACTTCAAATACCTCTATGTTACTTTATATTAAAGTAAGGTAGATTATAAGGATCAACCTCATAAGGTTGTTCCAAAAGTTGACAGAAATAGAAAATCATCGGAATATGCAACTTAAATTATGCGATTTGACGAGTACAAGGAATATGGGGAATGGTCACGTGGATGCGAGATTATTTCCTACAAATGTTCCTAATCCAACTAACCCTGTCTTCGTGTATAGCCAGATTGCTCAAAACACTGTTTCATTTGTTTGATTAGGGTTCTGACCTGGAGTGTGATCAGGCATTCAACTGTACATGTAATACAGTCTCGTCTGTTTAACCACTGGCCTCTTGTGTCCTAGCAACACTTAAGGTAATGTAAAGACTTTTAGTCTCCAATAACTCTTGTATAGTGTCAACTTCATAATGGCTCGGCGTTTCTAGGTTTTTCCAAGCCTAGCTCGGTTTGCCTTCGCTGTGTTTATATTTTCACTGAGACTGAGGCGGGCCGTTGGAACGGTTAGTGAGGTGGGTGCACGGTGGTGGCGCCACCAGCCTTAGTTAGAGGAGCTGTTGAGCTGGTTTGGATGGTTAGTCAGATACAAATAACTTTTGTGAATTATACTTGTATAATTCTTATACATCATATATATTCTCGGGAATATCACCTATTATTAAGCCCCACAGTTATTCATACTACGGTTTCTATGTGTGCATTTGGGTTACGATGCTTGCTCGTTAATGATAATTACCAATTGTTAAAACCTGACGGAATGGCCGAACCAGTTGGGCACCCGTTTCCCATGCCATGACAGATTTTGAGTTCGAATCCCATTTGAGTCAAAGGAATGATTTAGAGATTGGTATCTAACCTGGCGCTTGGCATAGCTAGGATAGGTCAACAAGCAGTGGAATGGGGTAGACCAATTTTTTGCAGTTGAAATTTACCTTGTTTAATCGACATAAATGAAGGTTCATATTATTTAGATAAGTACTCTATGGAACGCCATTTCTTGTTTTATTCAGTATTTAGCCATATCGTTCAATGTTTAATTATATGTCTAAATACTGAATAAAACAATAAATGGCGTTCCATAGTACTCCTTTCTTCTTTACTTTAGTTTGAATTGATTATCACTCCAAAGGGTTAAATTTGGACACCTTTAAAATGAAGACGCATACAAATAATTGTGATAGGCACATCAAACTGATGAACGCTGGGGTTCTGACCGTTTTCAGCCGAGACGCCAAACATATGAGCAACAAGCAGCAAACATGTCTAGTGAGGGCACCAGTTGGACATGCACCATCACAATTACCTGAGCATTTTGGTTCGGAAAATGTCATAGTTATATTGGATTGTGGAGCTAAATCAAACAAATCCTGCATTATGAGGCAGGACAGAGTCAAGCGTTAGTGTGAAATCAGTTGTTAAATAAACCTTGATCGTGGAGCCACCCACTTGTTTTCTGAAATAGCACCTGTTCGTTCTTTTAAGAAAAACCCAGGTATTCCCCCCTCCACACACCCCCATACAGACCATTATTACCATTACTACCTGGACCATCACACTTGGACATAATAATCTCTTATTTCGCTTCAACCCACCCTCCTACCCTCGTCCCTTTGTGGGCTAATTATTTGCTGGGACACCGGTTCCGGCGGCGTTCCCGCCGGGACTTCCTGTCGACGCCATTGTTGTTGCCGGGGCGAAAAGGTGGGCAGGCGTAGTGTTACACGCTGGCGCTAGGTGGCTGAGCCGTGGTAACAAACACTGATAACAATAGCGGCTTGTGCCTGCTCTATGCGAGTGTGAGACTCTTGTATTTTCGCGTCAAAAGCTGCATGGCTTCGGTTTTAGCGGCGTCAGGTAAACTACAACAACCCTGACGGAGTCTGTACTAGCACTATCTTGAGCTGGCAGAAACTTCCTTGCCCTACAACCCCCACCTCCCCTAACCCAACCAACCAACCGCCCAACCACCCAACCGCCTTCCCAACCAGACGAATTGGCTGAATCGGTGAGAGCGACGGTTGGCCTCCGATGCATCAGTATGTAGTTCGAACCCAGACGGAGTCAAATGAATGACTTATGCATTTGATATTTGTCGGCACCTAGTCTGATGATGGGAATTACAAGAGTTGGGCAAGGACTGGTTTGTTCATCATCACAATAATATGTATGAGTGAGATATCGGGGCATGGTGCTGGCCACCTAGTCTCCCAGTAAGACTTTGCACTGTTACAAGTCAGTACCCATAATATATGACCTGACATGTTGCTAGGACGTACATCCTCCCCAAGAAACGAACTTCCAGGAAGACTCCTACTCCCCGCAGGCCCTGTTCCTTTACTCAATAAATATAATTTGAGTTATCGAGTAAGGAACAAACAATATGGTTCAGTACTTAATTCGGGAAATCAATTCCCCAACCACATACATTCTATCTCTGGGGATGGATCCTAAAACACATTTTACTTTTCTGCATAATAATGACGTCAGATTTCTATTGAATACATCATGTACGCATGCGTTGATACTACGTTAAGGAAACTAATTTATTTAAATGTTATTCTGCTGGATAGTTATATTTATTTCAGTATCAGTAAACACACAGGTTCCTTAATCCACGACCTAATATTATCTTGCATTTACTTATCTACTAGCTTGTATTTGTCACTTGTTATATTGTATTTAGTCATCTACCATCCCACAGTTAATTACTATCGCGCATTTAATTTTCTATTATCTTGCATGTAATTATTACCTATCTTGGATTAAGTATGATCTTGCCTTTAGTCATCTACCAATCTGCCTGTATGTATCTCCTACCTTGCATTTAATATTATCCGACAAACAAGATAATATGATACTTTCAGGGTTTGACCTAAGGAAAATTGTTTGAGCCGAGCTGAAACGATTGTTGGAAATGCTAGGTAATACTTATAAATATAAGTGTTATTCCCAAGGTTTTGGGATCCCAAGCTTGAGGAGTAACCATCATACACTAGTTACTACTTTCTCTTTACCGTGCGTGAGAAGAGATGACACAGTGGTTAGATCATCTGCTTTCAATGAGATGGGTCAACTCACAGCCCAGTAGAATAGAGGATTTCCACCACCAAGCCGCCCTTTGTGGAATAACTAATGCTGTAGGCAGATGCCCACACTGCAGCACACTTTGTAGTAAAGTTACTGTATAGGACTAACCCACGCGCTCTTTGACATCATTCGAATCAAGGATGAAAGAGCCCCGCAAGTCCTCGGATGTCCGCGATTTAAAAAATTTACCAATTAATGTGAAACAAAATGCTAAGGAATCAGGATGTAAATTGGTCGCTTCGAATTCCATTCTTATATGACCTGAGATGTCACTAGAACATGAAACCCAAACAGGAACTAGCTAAGTATGGGAGATAATATAGGCAAAGCAAGGGTAGTTGAAACCTGACATTCCGGCATTTTTCAGCGATTCCCTGACAGTACTAATCCTATGGGGGAAAATCCGAATTTTCGCGGAAATTCGTCGTCGGTGTAATAATCCCGGCTTGCTTTCCGCGTTTTTTTTGCCAAAGACCACTTTCATCCCTGACTAATGCTGTGGGTAGAACCAAACCGACTGTGCAGCACGCTCGGTGGAATATGCCTTATATAGAATAGCCATCACCAGTCAGCTCTCTGAAATAAGTGGAAGGAAAGTTTGTTTTATTTAATGACGCCTCGAGAGCACATTGATTTTTATCATCGGCTATTGGATGTCAAACATATGGTCATTCTGACATATTTCGTTGGAGGAAATCCACTGCCGCCACATAGGCTACTCTTTCCGATAAGCACCAAGGGGTCTTTGATATGCACATACCCACAGACAGGACAGCACATACCATATCCTTTGATGAACAAGTTGTGGACCACTGGTTTACATCAGTGGAAGAGTTATTGTGGATACTATCACATTGTGCATGCTCTATGGAACATATACATTTAACTGCATTTCCACCCTGCCTTGTGTTCAACATGAAGCAGGTTAGTTCAGTCTTGGGACAAAGTGAGTGAGTGGGAGTTTGTGTCATCGTACCACGTTGTTTCCCAATGGGGAAACACTATAAAGATATGCATGAGTATGCATTATTGGCAACTCTCCTGGTATTACCTCAAATGTTAGTAGGATATAAAATCCGAATACAGCCCTGAAATAACTCTTCCAATCTGGGTCTTTCTTAAACACACCCATACTCCCTCCCCCTCCTTCACCCCCCCCCCCCCCCGATTATCACCACCTGCCTTAACCCGCCACCGATCCACACAATCCACCCCACACCCTATACTCACATGCGCCCATACAATCACCCCGTCAATAGAAGCAAACCTGGTGGTATTAGATGTTTAATCAGACTTGGAGGAGCAACTGAGCTCCACTGAGGCAATCCCTCTCTGAAACTCTCACTGACGCATCCAGCTGCCATAGCAACGCCACAAAAATCCTAAATGATTTCCCAATTTTACTGACTGTCGACAACCGCTAATAAGACGGCTGCAATGCACCCCGCTCTCCCCGCACACACACACACACACACCTCATTCACTGACCTGCCAGCCAGGTTAGTTAGCTCGCTCCTCACAGGGGGCGCTACGTGGACAGGCATTTTCGGTTCACAAGCACCTGCCGCTTAGCTATTAAATGTTGTGTATGAAGTGACCTAGCAGCATTTAAGTGACAGCAAACAGGTATGTAAGCACAGCAGACGGCACATAGCAGAGACAAACTATGAGTGAAACAGGATCATTTGTAACTCTCAGTTTACGCGACAAATTGAATAACTGGAGATGGGTGCCAGCGCGGTTATGGCACTGTGACATTGAGCTCCGACCCCCAGCTAACAAGCACCCACATTGCGAATCGAACACTGTGCCAATGGCGGGGCGTGGTAATAATACACATGTCTCACGGTCACCAGAACGCGTGTCAAAATGCTGTGCGCATGCGCAGTGTGCAAAAGGCCACCGTGATCGCGGGGGAGTGTCGCCATGGTGACCTGCTGTGTATGAGATGCAGGTGAGCTGACTGTTTGTGGGATGGGGGGGGGGGGGTGTCGGTAGTAGGTTGAATTGCTTTGCAACAAATAAGACTGGTACGTTGGGGTTTAGGTCCTAACAACGCATACGGTAATATGAGGATGGAGACCAACTTGTGACTGTGCGGGCTGATGACGACTTTTAAAGGACTGCCCCAACTTGGTGGGCACCAGACTGCCAGATATCCTATTCAGTCACATTATCCTGCCATTGAGTCAATCAGTCCTTGCCCTAAGCTAGTGTTGAGCAGTAGGCAAAGGTTGCACAAAGTATCAATTTGTTGTAAGTCGTTGGTTTGACTCAGGAGGTACTGAAATCGCAACCTCCCTCAAGGGAAGCGGGCACCCAACTCTGAAGGCCATCTTGTTTGGTTAAACATGTGGAAGTTAGTGAGCAGAGTGAGCCGGGGGAGGAGGAGAGAATGGCGGGGGACCAGGATGTCCCTAGTGGCAGCCAAGGGAAGTTGGCGGATATTCACAGCCCGTCACTCATTATCAGTCGACAGGGAGATGTAACCAGAGTGGATAGTATCTCTTCTTAATTGTCGGGCTGACGACTTTGGACTGATGAGACGTGCACACCGGCTCTGGGCCAGCTCTTCTCACCGCACAGCGAGCACCTGGTGCAGAGTCCTGAACACACGGGGTGAGCCTCCTGAACACATGGGGTGAACCTCCTCACCACATGGTCGTAGCCTCCTCAACCCGTGGGGTTAGCCTCCTCAATACACCGGCCTAGACTCTTCATTAAACAGGGCTAGCCTCCTGAACACATGGGGTTAGCCAAATCAACACAGGGGACTAGTATCCTGGATACACGGGGCGAGCATCCTCACCATACGGGCCTAGCCTCCTCAACACAGAGTTTTCCAACACAGTTTTCTCAAAACACGGGCCTAGCATCCTCAGTACATGGGCCTAGCCTCCTGAACACACGGAAACTAGCCTCATGAACGCACAGGGCGAGTTTCCCAACACAGAGGGGGAGGGTAGCATCCTCAATACATGAAACTAGCCTCCTCACCAAACGGGCCTAGCCTCCTCAACACACAGTGCGAGTTTTCCCAACAGAGGGGTGGTAGCCTCCTGAATACATGAATCTAGCCTCCTCAACACACCGGTCTATCCTCCGCAACACATGGGCATAGCCTCCCCAACACATGGGCACAGTCTCCTCAACACAGGGAGCTCGCCTCCCCAACACACACTGGTCTGGCCTCCTCAACACAGTTCTACTTTCTCACAAATATGTTCTAATTTACACCATTAATATAATTATTCTGTTTTCTCTCTCCAGAATATGGTTCCCTCTTCAGAATACAATTCACTTTCAAATACACACTTTCCTCTCACTGCAAAATACACTTTGCTCCATACTACGCTTCTCTCGAAAATGCTGATCTGTCTCCAGAATACGGTTCTGTCTTGAAAGTACAGATCTGTCTCCAAAATACAGATGTCTCCCAAACACAGCTCTACTGTATCCCAACCATAATTATACTGTCTGTCTAATCACAGTTCTACGGTCTCACAGACACAGTTCTATTGTCTCCCAAACACAGTTCTACTCTCTCTCAATCACAGATCTACGGTCTCGCAAACACAGTTCTACTCTCTCCCAACCACAGTTCTACTGTCTCTCAAACACAGTTCTATTGTCTCCCAATCACAGTTCTACTGTCTCTCAAACACAGTTCTATTGTCTCCCAATCACAGTTCTACTGTCTCTCAAACACAGTTCTATGGTCTCGCAAATACAGTTCTATTGTCGCCTAAACACAGTTCTACTCTCTGCCAAACATAGTTCTACTGTCTCACAAACACAGTTCTATTGTCTCACAATCACAGTTCTACTGTCTCACAAACACAGTTCTGCTGTCTCACAAACATAGTTCTACTGTCTCACTATCACAGTTCTAGTGTCTAACAAACATAGCCCTGCTGTCTCACAATCACAGTTCTACGGTCTCACAAACACACCTCTGCTGTCTCACAAACACACTTCTACGGTCTCACAAATACAGCTCTGCTGTCTCACAAAGACAGCTCTGCTGTCTCACAAACACAGTTCTACTGTCTCACAAACACACTACTACTTCCGCAAAACCTGGTGCTACTCTCCACCACACACCCTACTGCACTCCCGACCGCCCACCCCCATCAGCAGCCGCCTTAATTCAGCCACACCCCTTCCTCCTCCACCCATCCATCCCTACCAGACAAGCCCACCCTGTGCTTTCCCAGTGTAGCCTATTATCTTGAGCTCATCACCTACTCCGGCCTCTTGTTGTTGCCATCACAAGCATGGCTACTGAGATCCGAGCATCTTTTGCAACATGGTTCCAATCTCAGGCACTCCCTCCACCACTTTCAAAACCGTTGTCATGATGCTGCCATGTCAGGTTCTCCTAATTCCTAGTGCTACTGGCACATACTTATACTTTCCTCTTGATACACTCTCTAGCATTATTCGTTAGAATGTCTTTAATTTTTAGATATACCACCTCACCAACACCTCACCAACACTACCTCACCAACCCCAACACCTCACAACCAACACCAACACTTCACCAACACCACCTTACCAACACCCACACCTCATCAAAACCACCTCATCAACATCATCTCACAAACACAAACACCTCACCAACACCACATCACCAATGCAAACATCTCACCAACACCACATCACCAACACAAACACCTCATCAGCAACACCTCCCCCACACCTCACCAACACCACCTCACCAACACCACCTCACCAACACAACCTCAGCAACACAAACTCATCAACGTCACCTCACCAACAACACCTAAGCAACACAAACACCTCATCATCACCACCTCACCAACACTCACCAACAGTACCTCACCAACACCACCTCACCAACACCACCACCTCACAACCCCCACCAGCTCACAAACACTGCCACCTGACCACCTCACTAATACTCCACCGCACCACCACACCACCTCATAACCTCACCCTTTGTATACACCCGACTTCCCCCACCCAGGCCCACTCCCAACCCTCATACACCTGCATACACTCACCCCTCTTGCCCCCTCCTTACACACCTCCCATTCCCCTTACGCCCAGCCATCACCCCGACGACCCACCCTCACCCCGACCCCGCCGCCTGCTGCCCCCTCTTTCTGTCCCTCCCGTCTCCCTGACGCCCCTCGTGCCCCTGCCCACCCACTTAGGCCCTCTATGCGCCGCTCCTACAGGTAGTAGAATTGACCTGCCCTAATGCCTAATCACGGTTACCGTAGCAACCATTAATTGGACACGTTTTCACCATGAGGCAGTCGGCAGGGCGCTCTGTACCCGAGATCCCGGCGTGTCACTACTTCACCGACCGAACTGGCCATATGTTAATTCGATGTTTATCTTCTTGGAATCTCGCCACCTGTGTCTGGGTCCTACCTCCCCGGAGCAACCGCCCACTATGAGAAATAAGGTATGTCAACAAGCCGACGTATCACCACGGCGTCGACATGCTGCTATGCAACGAACGCGGAAAATATTCCACTCGGTTACCCAATTAACGGCACTCATCACCACCGTCAGCAAGCAGTAACAACACATTGGGCGTTGTTGAAATATTCGTACAACATGGGTGATGGCAGTGGCAGTGTATGTGGCAGTGTGTGTGGCAGTGTGTGTGGGGTGTGTAGGGGGGGGGTGAGGAGTGATCATCTCATAGGCTGGAGTTCCAGGTCGCCTCTTCACCCCCTCTTAACCTTAGCTCTACAACCTCTTACCCCCCCCCCCCCCCCTGTCCTCCCTCCCCTCCCTCCCCTTCCGTTCCTTTCCGTCCCCTCCCTTCCCATTCCCTCCCCTCCCCCTCTCCGGCTCCCTCACTGCCATCAGTCCTGTTGCTCTCCTGGTACCCGGTCCGACACTACCACCTCTTACCCTCCCCCCCCTATTCTCCGTCCCCACCCCTCCCTTCCCTTACTCCGTCCTCTCCGCCTCCCTCTCCGCTCACTGCCACCCGTCCTGCTGCTCTCCTGGTACCGTGTCCTTCCCCCTCCCCTCCCCCTCTCCCCCTCTCCGCCCCCCTCTCCGCTCACTCCCATCCGTCCTGCTGCTCTCCTGGTACCCGTCCGACCCTACCACCGCTTACCCCCCCCCCCCCCCCCCCCGGTTCTCCCTCCCCACCCCTCCCCTCCCGTCCTCCCCCATCTCCGCCTCCCTCTCCGCTCACTCCCACCCGTCCTGCTGCTCTCCTGGTACCCTACCCTTCCCCCTCCCCTCCCCCTCTCCGTCCCCCTCTCCGCTCACTCCCATCCGTCCTGCTGCTCTCCTGGTACCCTCCCATCCCTCCTTCCCCCTCTTCGTCTCCCTCTCTGCTCACTCCCATCGGTCTCGCTGCTCTCCTGGTACGATGTCCTCCCTCCATCCCATCCCCGATCTCCGTCCCTATCTCCGCTCACTGCTCACTGTATCACCCATTACCGGTAATCGGTAATGGGTGATACTCCATGATCGGCACACATTACTGGTGATGATCGGTCGTTGGGAGCTGATCGTTGGTCGTCGGTAATCGGGAAGTCTTCTATTGCATGTTCGGCTCATACTGGTAGAGATCGGTGATTGGTCGGCAGCAGTCGGTAATCGGGGACCTCTCCACTGCATGAGCGACAACTTGATTGTAGCGATCGCTCGTCGGTAGTTGGTAATCTGGGGTTTCTCCAGTACATGGTAGCCGCACACGGGTGACGATTGGCAGTCGATAGTCGGTAATACGACATTCTCTACTACATGACCGGCACACATTGTTTGTAACGATTGGCTGTCGGTAGTCGGTAATATACTAATAGGAACGTTCTCTACAGCATGATTGACCACACTGAAATAATAGGCGGTCAATAGTCATCTGTACACCAATTGGACACAGTATCATTATGTGTGTGTGTATAATTATAAACTATATATATATTATGGTCCAATGGTTGGTAAAGGTGCTGGATGGCTTCCCATACAGGTTAGAACACTGACCGAGTCAAACCAATGACCTATAAAATTGATGCTTGTAACCACCTACTTTGCAACTTAATAGCACAGGGCAAGGACTGGTTTTCTGAATATCAATGTAAAATTTCCCGTTATTAGACATTGGTGGGTAGTGTGAACTGGTTTATAAGAGATTACAAATGGTCTATAAAGGTAAATGATGTAATGTGACCAAATGCATATGGTATTCTGTAGTGTTGGTGATCCTTTACTTATTTTAGATAGACATTGTGTATTATATAGACAGTGTGAGAGGGGCACTACTATTAGTGTGATAGGTCCTTAGCAGCTCTGCTCACATACCCCCCCCCCCCCCCCCCCAATTGTTATTTACAGATCACTGCACACCCAGACACAACAGGGCACTGTAGCCATAAACTACCAAGACATGGATACATGCATGCTTACTGTTCATTGGTAGATTTGAGAATGCTTACTGTTGATTGGAGGATCTGGTCAGGTGACAGGCCATCTTGGATCTATCAACCACTATATAATAATAAATCTGAGGGTGCAAGCTCTCTGTCTTTCTGTGGACTTTATACTCTACCTTTCTTCTACTTGCCTGTGGTGATTTCCTATTTAGCCTGCTTACACAACTACAGCTGCCAGTCGACGACTTTACATCAAGATATTGTGATCGAGTTGAATATTATGTCAGATTATCTGGTTTACCAGTGGGACAAAGTCACCATATGTGTGCACTAGTATAAGTCAGTGTTCATCATAATATGACTGTATATGTTGCTATGACATAATTCCTTGCCAAAAAACAAAGCTCTTGTCATCACGGTGTAAATTCACCATTAGTTACTGAATATGTTATGGTTTGGTTAGTTTGAAAGTGACTCTTTATTTTGGATTTTCATCCTAGCAACATCTAAGACTGTATAGGCATGGCTATCGACTTTGTACAGCATGCATTGATGACGACTTTATAGTGCTGGCCACTGGGAGTCCTTGCTGCTGTCACCATGATCCAATAAGACTCTTATACACATTAACTCAATACTCATTATACTGTGCAAACCAGCCCTATCCTATTAATGTCAGAGGTCAGGCTACGTAATTACATGTGTCAACTTTGTAAGTGATTCTTCTTCCTCAGACACCATGTAAGCCCACAGTCTCCTATATGGGAAACCAGGCAGAGCGTTTGGCGATTCGGCCATCCGGTCTGGGGTGAAATTGACGAGTCCCTATCGGTTATTTATAGCCTAATCTGGGTGATGACCGTTGGGAGAGGGAGAGAGAGAGGGAGAGGGAGAGGGAGAGGGAGAGGGAGAGTGTGGGGGTGAGGGTGAGGGAGAGGCAGAGGGAGAGGGTGAGGGAGAGGGGTCAGCGGTTAAACCGTGATTACTCCAGTCAACACAAATTACCTTACCCAATTAATGGATCTAATAGACTGAAGTCCATCAAGGAGTATTAAAACAGACTGATTACAGCCCTTGCAGGAATCAGTCCCAAGATATGTTAGGACTCTTTACTGGACCATTATAAACCAATGCTCACCTTCAGTCGATGCGCACTGTCAAAATACACAACCACCAGTACAACAATAATAACAATTCCCTTTAGATTTATAATTAATTTCATATAACATTTTTATGTAATTTCCCCTATATTCTCTGTCTTAAAGAGGGGTATTTCAAAAGTAAGCCGGTAGATACGGTTGGACTCTTCCAGGAACATTTTAGACTGAGCACCGTGTGACTATTCTTGGCAGCTTAAAGAGGGGAAGGGTGTTGTATAAGGTCTCCATCAAGCTAGGTCACAGTGACTTATTTCATTTTCAAACAAAGTCGCTCCAATTTGTGTGATTCAGACGTTATTATAATATAAATAAACTAACTAGATATACAGATTAGCTCCATTGACTGAGTGACCTGTGAACATAGTGCTCAGTGGTGTAGTGAAAATATGAGAACTTTTATTGATTTTTCATTGAATCCATTAACAAAAGTACCAACTTTGTTAAGGGAGGGACTTAGGGGACCATGGTAAAGGGTGGGCCGGGGATCTAGCACATGCAAGCAGGTGCACGCACGTGTACGCACGTGTACGCACATACTGCGCGTTCTTTAAGATTAAATACATGGGTTGGTGGGTTGATTGTTGGAATGTTACGTCCTGGCAACATCTATGGCGGGTACAATCACATCAGGACGGGTACCGACTTCTGACAGTGCGCACTCAATGCGACTTTATAGTGCTGCCCCACTACGAAATCAGGCCACTGACACCATGACCTAATATCCCACTTAGTCACATTATCCTGACACTGAGCTAACCAATCCTTGCCCTATCCTATTAATGCCGACCACCAAGCTAGGAAGCAACAAGTTTCCATTTTGTAAGTCATTGGTTCGACTTGACTGGGATCTGAAGTCCTGATCTCCAACACGGAGGCCCGGGCTCTCCGTATTCGGCCACCGGTGGCGCCAGGTAATATACGGGGGCGCTCTGGGCACCATGGTGCTATGTGCGCCTTCTCATCTCGCCTGCAAGAACCAGTTTATTGTCAATACTACTGTTGTACCAATAAGGTCATTGCTGACCAAGTCATGTTAAGATCACCAAGCAGCAAAGTAGTACTTAGCTTCAGTTAGAACCCTCAGATTGACAACCCGTGACATGTACTGGCAATTCTTCAAGATACAAACCATCTTTGTTTCATTTGGTTTTTCCCTCCAATGACAGGACACCTGCTATGTCAGGACATCATTCATCTGCATACTACATTGTCCGTGGGAAAACTTCTGTATTCCTGTATCAAGGATGACTGGTGGAAACTGGGAAAATCCATTGCTGAGAGTAGTAATGTGTAACTTCACAGGTGGCGCCTGTGTAGTATTAACCCGCACGTGTTATTATGTCGGTCAGTGGTATAGTGGGTGTCATACAAAGAATACAACATGGGGGTTGTTACTTTATTATTTAAACTTGCATTCAGCGCCAGATATATGGATTTAAAAACGAAGATATGGTTCTGACGTCCAGCCTCGGCTGTGGTCGGTGTGCGCACTTGACTTTGACAGGTGGATGGGCTGTGCAGGGCATGGCATTCAGGCTCTGCATGGCAGTCTGCACAACCAACTGTTCATTCGGCTGTGGACCAATCAGAGTGCAGCATTGTATCAATGTGGCTGGTAGCAGCATAAGTAGATGCGGGAGCTCTCGGTCATCCCCAGATATCCTTTCAGGTAATTATATATGACAGGTGAAAGAGTTTGTGGAAGCCATGACACGTCAGTCAATTAAGGTAATTTATATCTGTCATAGCCACACGGAATGGCCGTTTGGTTAGCGCATCTGCATCCAATGGTAACCTCGTGGGTTCGGTGCGATAAGGCAATTTGTGTTGATACATCAACATCAAAATAGCTTAGCAGCAATTAGATTGATTGATTGATTGGTGGTTGCTTTACGCCGTGTCGGCAGCATATGCCATATTCACCGCGATTAGAAGAACAACATGCAATCCTCAGATAATTTGGTTATTTATATTACGGTAATTCCTGTTTGGCCTATTAGGTTAGCGACGTAGTTCTTAAAGCTAGCTGGTCCGAGCAAAGCATCACCTTTCCCAAACCAACAACACATATTTAGATTTTATTGTAAATGTCCAACCTGGGTTGCAGTGGATTTATTAAAGCTGCATTTGGTAAAACATTGACTTTCAGTTTCAATAACTGTATATATTGATATCTCCATCTTAGATACATGTGCACTTACTAAACACTTGCTCCACACACCAGACACACACCACATACATCAGACACACCACACAAACCACCCACACCACCCACACCACACACAGTACACACCACACACCACACACACCACATACCACACTCCACACACCACACACATAACACACATCACCCAACCCACATCACACACCACACACCATGCACACCACACACACCACACACACCACACACACCACACACACCACACACACCACACACACCACCCACACCACACATACCACACACACCACACCCACCACACATACCACACACCACACACCCCACATACACCACACACCACACACACCACACACCATACCCACACCGCACACCACACACACACACACTACATACCACACACCATCCCCACCGCACATGCACCCTCCCAGCACCACTTCTCCACCGGTACCCAGATCGAAACACTAAATCAATTTAATACAGCCTGGTACTGCTGAAGCCTATTCTGTCATAGTTTTGAAATGCAAGCCAACTTTAATGACATAAGTACACTACAAATACCTCCATAGTTAGCCATATAATATGACAGTTAATTCGACGTAAAGTAACATATATTATAAAAATCAACCTAATATTTTAATTTACAATAATGAGAGAAACTCCAAACCATTGGACTATGCACCTTTAAGGTCACCTCGGCAATATGTATGGGCGCTTCATATATGAGCAATCTGAAACAATCCGCGCGCATCGGCTCTGATTATATTGTCAATGTGTGAAAAGTTCAAGTTATTATCGCAGGTCGCCGTAGAGACGAGCGAAAGGTAGGCTTAATGTCAGCGATTTGCCACTCAGGCGATTTGACCCAGGTGTGAAGACTGTTAGAAAGTGGGCTTATATATCTTAGTAAGTGTCTACTGCCAAATAGAGAAATGACGTACACTCGGAGAAGCGATGTCATGAAGTACACACTAAACTAATTACTAAATAAAGAAATATTCATTTTAATAGTTAACTATTTTACGTTGTCATTCTTATTCCGACCTAACCGTAGGGCATCCGCTTCTTGTGTCGGTGTGCTGTGAGTTCGACCCAGTGCCACGTTTCTGTGTTTGGCATTTTACCTCCTAGCAACATCTAAGGTCATACCAGGGTTAGTACCGACTTGTAAATGTGCACTCATGGCCTGTTTGTTGCCGCACTGGAAGAGCGGACCACGGGCACCAAGACTCGATATTCCACTCAGTCACATTATCCAGACGTTGCCCTACCCTGTTGATGCCTGGCATGAGGCGAGATAGCGACAAGTATCAAGTTTGTGAGTCATTGGTTTGATGAATGCTGAATGCTTAGATCATCGTGTTAGATAGCATTACAAGGGGTTGTGTCTAAGATCAATCATATGGTTGGTGCCTTCTGCATGGCAGTTCCCACTTAATGCAATAAATTGCATACTGCGTATGAGTACATTCTTTTACATTCCCCATTGTCAATTGTGAAAAGGTAATACTCAGTTCTTTTGTTTTTGTTTGTTTAACGATCCCCCAGCATAAAAAGTAGACATCGGCTATTGGGGGGGGGGGGGGTCTCTTATGCTGAGTGTCCATGTGATCATATACATAGATATATGTGATGTATAACGAATTATGCAAGTATAAAGATACGTAAGGGTTAATTGTTACCTTATTGTTATACTCCGTAAGACAAACACTGTACGGGTGGCTCCACCTACCCTCCTCGCCTCCACCGGACGTAAACGTGCACATCTATGCTTAAGGTAAAGTTGAAGTTCTTCTAGTGCAATGACCAAACACCACACGTCGTTATAATAATAGTATATGTATATAAGTTTCCTACACATTTCATCAAAACTGCCGTCATATAGGTGCTCCATAATCTATCATGGGAATATAAACAAGGACACTATCTATGTCATAGTATACTCACTATATCATACCTGTGTATTTACAGTATTGGCACACTTGCGCCACCTGTGAGAGGCTCTAAGCACTCTATGCCAGCTGCGTCTGGCCTTTATCGCCTATGGACCCGTTTTAACGGTCACATTTTATATATGTGTATATATATGTGTATATATATATATATGTATATATATATATATGTCAAGAAGGATATCATGGGGATGATACAAAGAAAGGAAACACTGCGCATATAGTTGTATTCAAACTCACATTGCTTGTCATTCCGGGGTTAGGATCCTAACTCGTAGTAGACTATCAAGATTCCATTATGGGTTCACCCTATCCACATTAAGTGTATATGTGGCTCCTTGCCTCAGAGCTCAATGCACACTACAACCATTGTCACTCAGGAATCACAAGTCTTTTACGTGGTTTATGTCCATAAGTTGTTTAATGGTTACAGTTACGCACAACAGGCAATCCATTTATATAAATGGACAATGGAGGTTTGCCAACTGCACAACATGTGGCTTATACACCATCATGATCAGGGTACCTTGCGTCATAGGGGTAATGTCTACAAATGGAACATTGCGCCTTGCGTAGGTTTCGAACCAACAGTACTTGCCATTTATGGGCTAGTCTCATAACTATTAGGTTATCTAGGCTTCTTAACGCAGTCATGCTATACTTACATGTCTATGTAGATCTTCGAATGCTAGGTTAGTGGAGAATGATATATATTATATATAATATATAGTGTATATATTAAGCATATTGTGTATTATGATATATTGTATATGATATGTTATATGTTATATATGATATAATATATATGGTATATCATATATGAGTTATGTGATATATATGCTATATAGTATGATGTATGTTATATGTGATACGAGATACATGATATGTGGTACTCCCTACGCGATACACGATACCCAGTACACAATATTATATATCGTATGCAGTATGCCATATATCGTATGCCGTATATCATATACCATATACCATATATCATATATCATATATATGAAGGCATCACTGATGAAGTGCAAAGGAAAGGATAACAATTGTAGTTGGCAACGATGCACTTTACTATTGATACGTTCACACAACACACTTGTGGAGTGACACAGTAACCAGGTAACCTTGTAACCATGACCTGTTGCTGAATGAAAAATGGAGCTTTGGCTACAGTACACCTGAGCATGCACTGTCAGTTTCATATTTCATGGTTGCTTAATATCGTTTCTTATCTGCCCCTTGCGCTACCTGTTCACGTGATAATGTATGGAATAAGGCATTATAGAATATTTCATTCAGGCTACTGTTCGCACATATCCTGAGTGAGTGATGGCACCTTTCTCACTTAGCAACAGCTACGGTGATGTAGGATGCAGATATGCACCATGCACTTTCTTGACAACTAGTTTATAGTGCTGCCTCACTGAGACGCATTGCCACCAATACTAGGATGTGATATTATACTCGGTCATGGTATCATTATACTGGAGCGTCTAGTCCTCCTGTCACACTATTGTCAAACACCGGCTGAAATAGCTACCAGGGCCATGTAAAGGTGTGACTCAAATGGGGATCAAACCCACGACCCCCGCCACTGTGAGCGGACATTCTACTGCTAAGCAATCTGGTCCGGTGAGACACCTGCACGATCTCGCCTTAAACGTCTAGGTATTGACTCATCGTGAGTCGAGTCCTGATATTGATTTGAAGTGACCGCTGGGTATCCTCCCACAAAGGCCCCACGGAGGGTAAATGGCTAAGGGGAACGTGAAATGAGCATTAATCATCTCAGCTGGTGCTGGGAAATACCCTCCTCTGGATGTTTGAGACTTGTAAGAATGTGACATTTAAATGTGTAATGGTTTTCTTGATAGTTAGGATGCTTGACTGGTTTCATGGTTTTAGAAGTTGGATAGTTTGTTGGGTGCGACTACCCCGTGCTGACTAACACTGCCCCTTGATAGTCAGAGTAATGGATGAGTGATGTGCAGGGGCGCCTTTACGTTATTAGGTGACATCTTTACAGAGATTAAGGGTTTTGAGGCTGGGTGACTGCAATCAAACAATGATTGGGCACGTGTTCACATGGTCACGTAGTCACGTGGTCACGTGGTCACGTATTCACGTGGTCACGTGGTCACGTGGTCACGTGGACACGTGGTGATGTGGTCAATTGCATGTCTGCCGAGGTGATGTCTACTGATCGCTGATGATGTTGATGGTTTTGATGGTGTTGATGGTTTGATGGCTTAATCGGTTGCTGGTTTGATGGGTTTGATGGTTCGAGGGTTCGATGATTTGATGGTTCAATGTTTTGAAGCTGTTGATGGTGTTAATGGTGTTGATGATTTGATGGTTTAATGGGTTTATGGTTTGAATGTGTTGATGGTGTTGGTGGTGTTGATGGGTTGATGGTTTGATGGTGTTGATGGTTTGATGGTTTAATGGGTTGACGATTTGATGGAGTGAGGCTTTTACGGTTGGATGGCTACACTCCTTCCCACCCTTCTTAGCCAGCTCCCTTACCGTGTAAGTTCACTAGTCGTTCTGCGGCTTACTGCCTGGTCAGGCGGAGGGTTGTTAGGATAACTAGGTTCCACGTGACTGCTGCAGTGGCCGATCGGTTGACTTCGCCTGGCTATCGCATGCTGTTGGGCGATTATGCTCGGAGAGTAAACTGCCGGATGACTAGCAGGACGGATGCCACAGTGCCACTTGACCTGTGGCTAGTATTTCACACACTGCCCTGGTGTAGGCCAGGCTGCTCGGTGAATGTAGGGTGGTTAAATGAGTGTCTTGTCAGATGACTGCCATACCACCACGTGACTGCCGCACCACCACGTGACTGGCATGTCATGATACTGCCATGTCCAGTGTCTACGGGATCACGTGCTGCTGATGAGGTGACCATGTTCACTTGGCTAGTCATTTGGGTGACCGTGTGGCCACGGGACCATGCAGTGATGTGACCATGCAGACATGTCATTGTGTAGTCATGTGACTATAGAGTCACATGACTAGGCAGTCAGGTAATCGCGTAGTCGTGTGACTATGCACCCATGTGACTATGCAATCAGGTAAGTATGCAATCCGGTGATTATGCAGTCAAGGAACTAGGCAGTCAGGTGATTGTGCAGTCAGGTGACTATGCATTCCGGTTACTATGCACTCAGGTGATTATGTGGTCAGGTGATTCTGTGGGCAGGTGATTCTGTGGTCAGGCTGTATTATTTCTGGATGCCCCGGTGTAGTAAGTTCAAAACACTACCCCACAAAAACACTACGGTAGTGTTTTCAACCTAGGTTCAAAACACTACGGTAGTGTTTTGAACCTGGTTGATGGTAAGTTCAAGACACTACTGTGGCCACGCTCAAAACACTATCCTTAAGTTCAAAACACTACCTTTAAGTTCAAAACACTACTCTATTTTCTTAGGGTGGAGCAGTATGTAGTAATGTGGGTCAGCCGGTTGCTGGATGTTGTTTAACGTCCTAGCATCATCTAAGGTCATATCAGGATGGGTATCGACTTGTGACAGTGCGCACTCATGGGACTTTATAGTGCTGCCCAACTGAGAGACCACGCTGTCAGAACCATGACCTGATATCCCACTCAGTAACATTATCCTGACACTGAGCCAATCAGTCCTTGCCCTATCCTAATAATGGCGAGCGGCTGGCTAGGAAGTGACAAGTATAACTTTTTATGTCACTGGTTTGACTCGACCAGGGTTCGAACCCACAAACCCATGGGTTCGGATCCCCTAATCTCCCAAAGCAGGAGAGGGTTGCTCAACTCATTCGGCCATCCCATCTGCTCTTCTCACAGACACAGAGACACACACAGAAACACACACACAGACACAGAGACACAGACACAGAGACACACACAGACACACACAGACACAAAGACACAGTGACACACACAGACACACACACAGACACAGAGACACACACACAGAGACACAGAGACACACCCACAGATACAGAGATACACACACAGACACAAACCCATGGGTTCGGATCCCCCAATCTCCCAAAGCAGGAGGGGGTTGCTCAACTCATTCGGCCATCCCATCTGCTCTTCTCACAGACACAGAGACACACACAGAGACACACACATAGACACAGATACACACACACATACATACATACAGAGACACAGTGACACACACACATACACAGAGACACACACACAGACACACACAAATACACAGAGACACACACAGAGACACACACAGACACACAGAGACACAGTGACACACACACAGACACACACACAGACACAGAGACACACACACAGACACAGAGACACACACACAGATACAGAGATACACACACCGACACACACACAGACACAGAGACACACACAGACACACACAGACACAGAGACACATACAGAGACACAGAGACACACACACAGAGACACACACACAGACACACCCAGACAAAGAGACACACACAGAGTCATGGAGACACACACACATACACAGAGACACATACAGACACAGAGACACACATAGACACACACAGACACACACAGAGACAGAGAGACACACACATAGACACAGAGACACACATACAGACACAGAGACAGACACACACAGACACACACACAGAAACACACATACACAGAGACAGACACACATACACAGAGACACACACACAGACACACACAGAGACACACACGGAGACACAGAGACACACACACAGAGACACACACACAGACACACACAGGGAGGGAGGGAGGGATGACGTTTGACGTTCGTGGCGCACACGCCGCAGCGCTATCAGCGTATACTACTAATACGTGCTTCAAACGCCGCAGCACTATCAGCGTATACTAATACATGGTGCACACGCCGCAGCGCTATCAGCGTATAGTACTAATACGTGCTTCAAACGCCGCAGCACTATCAGCGTATACTACTAATACGTGCTTCAAATGCCGCAGCAGGGTCAGCTAATGTTTTGAACTTGGGTAGTGTTTTGAACGTACGTAGTGGTAGTGTTTTGAACTTAACAGTAGTGTTTTGAACCTAAGTTCAAAACACTACCGTCGTGTTTTGAACGTAGGTTCAAAACACTACCGTAGTGTTTTGAACGGCGTAGTGTTTTGAACGTCCTACACCGGCCGTCAAAGCCCCAGAGATACCACAAAACTCTCCCCAGGTGCGTTCTGACAATGGTCTGTCAGTTCACACCTGATGCCCCTTTAAAGAAAACTCATAGGGAAGAAAGGGAATACAAGTCACGCAAGATTGACCGTGAAGAAGTTGTGCTTTATTGGCATCAACTCCTGTTCACCTACTAGTGACCTATCACCCTGCCCCCTTACCTTCTGTCCACACAAAGCCTCATTACTCTAGTTAGGATGTATCAGAATCAGTGCCTACAGCCCATTGAACCGGAGTCCCATGGTTGTTGCACACAGCTCAGTTTGGATATGAAAAGTGGAGCATCAGACAGAGTGTCTGGGTCTCTGCTCAAGAGAAGAGTGTCTCACTCAAGAATCAGGAGTAGAGTGTTATCAGTTCAAGAGTCCATCTAGAAGTGTGTCTAGAATAATCAATATCAGAATGAGGCTAGTGTGGTCAGGTGGGGCAAAGGGGTGCAGGTGACTGGGATTCCCACAGCCAGCCAATCAGGCACCCTCCACAGGAACATCTCATCATAATCTCGGGCACTATGTATTAACATATATTTCACATAGCCTAATATGTCACACAGCGAGTGGGGCACCCATTGCTTTTCTATTACATAACCTTGGTCCCCACTCCGTCGCTCAAGGATAATAATGCTCTCTGCCAATATATAATTCCGAACCGAGAATCTGTATATTTTTACAAGGCGACTATGTGCTCAGGCACCTATGCATTAAGGTGCGTATGCAGTCATGTGATTATGCAGTAAGGCACTCGGTGGTCATGGGATTAAGTCGTCAAGTGCCTATGCTGTCAGGTGGCTGTGTTGTCAAGTGGGTGTGTGGTCAGATGAGTATATGGTCAGGTGACTGTGTGGTCAGGTGATTGTGTGGTCAGGTGACAATGTGGTCAGGTGATGCTGTAGTCAGGTGACGCTGTGGTCAGGTGACTGTGTGGTCACGTGATTGTGTGGTCAGGTGATTGGGTTGTCAGGGAACTAGGTAGTGATATGATTGTACAGTGAGGCAATAGTATATGTGAATGCATTTGAGTGTAGTTCAGTGAATGTATCGTTAATTGTGTGTCTTTTTGAGTACATATGTATTTGACTAATTGTTTATTTGAGTAAATGTATATTTGAGTGAATGTATAATCGAGTGAATCAGGTGAGGGTCATCATCAGGAGAAGTGAGTAGTTAGTTGACTAGTTGACTAGTTAGGGGTGAAACGAGGCAGATAGTCGGCCTTGCGCACATGCGTCCTCGTCGTGCTTGTGAGCTCTACTGATCGTAGATAACGGGTAGGGCGAGCTGCTCAGAGCTGCTCAGAGCTGCTCAGAGCTGCTCGGTGCCACAAATCTGTGGATGACACCGTGATTAAACCCTGTCAGCAGGGGACGGCACTATGGGTTTCTCTGATTCGTGTAATACCGCCACTAAACACCCACACCCCTCTTCCACCCCACTCACCGGCGTCCTACATATCCTCCGCCCTCCTCCCGCCCTCCACCGACATTTCTTCCCGCCACTCTCCCTGCCGGTCTCCTATCATTTCATTTATCCTCTCCCTTCCCCCTTCCTCATTCTCTTCCCATCCCCCTGCACCTCTCCCTGCCCCTCTCCCATTATGGTTCTGTTCTCCCCTCCCCACTCCTTTCCATTCCCATTTCCCTTCCCATGTCCCTTCCCGTGTCCCTTCCCATGTCCCTTCCTCTCTGCCTTCCCCTCTGCCTTCCACTCCCTTTATGCTCTCCCTTGCCTTCTCCCGTTCAGCTCTCCCTTTCCTTGTCCTTTTCTCATCTCCTTTCCGCCTCACCTATATTTCCCCCAGTACCCCGCTACTCCCTCCCTCATCACCTGCACATACCACACACACTACACATACACCACATACATCACACACACCACACAAACCACTCACACCGCACACACCACACAAATCACATACACCACACATGACACACACCACACATACCACCCACACACACCACACCATACCACACACACACCACACACACCACACACACCAAAAACACACGCCACACACACCACACACACCACACACCCCCACACACCCCACACACATCACACATAATACACACCACACACCACACACACCACATACCACATGCCACACACCACACACATAACACACACCACCCAACCCACATCACACACCACACACACCACTCACACCAAACACACCACACACATCACACACCACACATACCACACACCACATACACCACACATCACACACACCACACACCATACCCACACCACCCACCACACACACCACACCCCACACACCACACACACACTACATACCACACACCATACCCACCGCACACGCACCCTCCCAACACCACGTCTCCACCGGTACCCAGTCTCGTTCCTAATTATTCCGTTTGCTCTCCGGTCACCAGTTCATAGCCGGTGTCCCTATAGTATGTCTGTGCGTCCCGCGGGCGGCATCCCACTCACCTGTCGCCGGTGCCCTGCAGTGACGACCGGTGCCGCCTGTGATTGGTTGGCGACGAACCAATCAGCGCCCGCCAGAGTCGGCGCGGCGCGGGGTTGCGCCTGTTTGAGGCCGCGCTCTGTCACATGACTACACGGACGCGGCCCAAGCGCCGAGGTCCAGCCCGCAACAAGACCGGGCGGGCGGGAGGGGGGCGGAAGGGGGCGGGGGTTCCTAGGGGGATTCCGAAGGGCCAGTGGTTGGGGGCTGAGGATGAGGGAGGTCCAGGCTTGCTTAAACCTGTGCTTGCCTCCAGTTTGACTTGCTTTTATAAATACGGGAATTGTTTGTGGTGATATGGTGATGTGGTATATGCTAATCCCATGCGGTTACTGGCGAGCCCCAGCAGTAACCAAATGTCTCCTTGCCAACGTCCTCCATTCCCGCCCCGCCCCATCCTCCTTCCACCTCCCGCCTACCTTCCCCGGCCCCCGTCCGCCGACCCCCCGTCTCTCGTCCCCCCTCTCCCGTCCCCGGCATCCGGCTCCCGGCCTCGTCTCCCGTCAACATTCCCATCTCCAGTCCACCTTCCCCCGTCTCCCGTCCACCTCCCCCCTCTCCCGCCCCGGTCCCCGGTCCTGGCCCTCCCGCCTCGTTTGGCGGAGCACCTTGCTGCGCGGGCCGGCTACTGTAGAGGTAGAGGTAGCAACGCCCCGGTTCTCCCGGGTGGCTCGGCACTCACTGCAGCCGGTCTGTGGAGGGCGTGAGGACGGACATGCGCCGGCCGTCCAGCAGCAAGTATCAGCAGCCCGCCGCACACCGCCCAACACCGCCCCACACCGCCCCACACCGCCCCACACCGCCCCACACCGCCCCACACCGCCCCACGCCGCGCCACACCGCCCCACACTGCGCCACACCGCCCCACACCGCCATACACCGCCACACACAGCCACACACGGCTATACCAAGCCCCACGCCGCCACACCCGCCCCGTACCGCTCCGCATCGCCCCACACCGCCCCACACCGCCACACACCGCCGCAGACCGTTCCACACCGTCCAACACCGCCTCACACCACCTCACAACGCCCCACACTGCCCGACACCGTCCCACACCGCCCCACACCGCCCCACACCGCCCCACTCGGTCCAACACCGCCCCACACCGCCACACACACCACGTCCGCCACACACCGCCGCAGACAACCCCTCAGCCCCACACCTCTCAATACTGCCCCACACCGCTCTCCACCGTCCAACACCGCCCAGCACCGCCACACCCCGCCACACCCCGCCCCACCCCGCTCCACACCACCACACTCCTCCACACGCCGCTGCAGATCGCCCCCCCCCGCCCCCCCCCCCCCCCATCACCGTACATCGCCCTACACCGCCGCACACCCCCACCCCGCCATACACCCATCTGCTCCTCTCCTGTGCGCTCCGCTCCGTCCTCGCCGTCTCCCCGCCGGCCGCGCGCGCACTCACGTACACGCACTCACAGCACGCCGTAATCAGACATCACACATCAGTCGGGCCCTTCTCACTCACTCAGCCCACCGGGCTTGCCGGGAACACACCTCCAGCACAGCGCCTCTCCCGCCGCCGACGCCACCATCGCCACTGTGACAAGACTCGGAAGCAGGAGGAGGCGAAGCCGACTGGCAGCCGGGCTGTCCTAAGCAGCACCCTGCTGCCCGCCCGCTACAATGTCCCATCGCCCTACACTACTCACACATCCCGCCGGTAACTGCCGCTCCCGTTGCCGTGTCGCATGCCCAGTCCAGGGGGAGGCCGCCGCCTCCACTATGGGGGTGGCGGGAAGCCTAGGCTGGGAGATGGAGAGGATGAGGCGAGAAAGGGGCGCTGGAGGCAGAGCAGAGGGAGTGATCGGTCAGGGTTGGATGGTGGGGTACCCGCCCACACTCACGCCCCCGCCGAAAAGGTCTGTAGGTGTCGATATGACCGGGACCCGGACTGACTGCCTGAGGAGGAGGTGACAGGGGTCTGCTCTAGTGACTGAGTAGAACCGCAGGAGGAAGAGGAATCAGGACCCTTCCCCCACCATGCCACGCACGGGCCCGGAGAGCGCTGGAGGAGACACCGTCGCCGTCATCACCATCACCGTCACCATCACCATCATAGTCAAGGATGAGGAGAGGATGGGGATGCAGAGGATGAGGATGGCAAGGCGGAGTCGCCAGCGGCAGGCTGACTGCGTCCATCTGATGTGAGGCCCTGTTTACCTTTTCATTGCGTGTGCCTGTTGATTTTCGGTCCAGCCCCTGCAGGCGGCCCTGCCTCGCCCATCGCTGGGGGCAATCGGTAGAAACCTGCTGCTTGCCCCCCCCCCCCCCCCCCCCCCACACTCCTCCTACCCCCGCACTCAATACTACCCTTTCCTCTACCCGCCATCGCACCCCCAGGCTGTTACCTCTCTCACACCGACCGACCAGAATACCTGCAGCCCAAACCTACCCGTCCACTCACCCCCACTCATCCATACACACTCAGCGCCCCCCCACCCCACCCCCCACACACCTGGACACATACCCACCCCATGCTCAGCACCCCTCAGCTAAAACACCTCTTTCCCCGACCCGCTCCAGTTCCTTCCCCGTCCACTTCCTCCTCCTTACCCACACCCGGCGAGTCTATCCCGCCTCCGTTTTCCCTTTCACTACCCCACCACCCCAATCATGACCACCACTAACTTACCCACTAAGAACATGCCTGTTGTCTGTCCCAGGGAATTATTGGACGGCCAAGGTGTGTTTCGGGAGAGCCTTGTGTGAGGGGAGTATCAATTTGACTTTGATGAATGATAGGAGGAAGTGAAAAGTGGATTTAGTAACCCGCACTCCCTCTGCTGACGGCTGCTACGGGGGTTATTCACTGCTCAAGAAGTGGCGCCATATATATATAATGTCCGTGTACAGGTGCACATAGCAACCCAGTCAGCACACACAGAGTCTTTCTGCTTGCCCCTTGTCTGCTTCATCATCCTATATGCAATCCCCAATTGAACACCTCCCTCAACTCTCCCACTCACCGCTCAACCCACATTAGTTGTATGCAATAGACATCTCCAAAACACAAAGGCCCCAACACGAGCTTTGTGTAGAGGCAGGTAACCTACCCCTGTGACAATCACCACGCTCCTTGTTAGACCGCACCTTGTTGCAGTGCACCTTATTGCACCACACCTTGTCGCACTGCACCTTGTTGCACCGCACCTTGTTGCACTGCACCTTGTTGCACCACACCTTGTCACACCACACCTTGTTGCACCACACCTTGTTACACTGCACCTTGTTGCACCACACCTTGTTGCACCGCACCTTGTCACACTGCACCTTGTTGCACCACACCTTGTCGCACCACACCTTGTTGCACCGCACCTTGTTGCACTGTACCTTGTTACACCACACCTTGTCACACCACACCTTGTTGCACCACACCTTGTTACACCACACCTTGTTGCACCGCACCTTGTTGCACCGCACCTTGTTGCACCACACTGCACCACTGCTGGTGTCGAGGCGGCTTGTGCTGCGCATGGGCGCCGGGTGCATCTGAGCTCAGTTTGCTAAGGCAAGGATGGCGTGAGTGTGTTAGCCATCCCTGTGCAGCCACCCCTCCGCCTCCCACACACTGTATGTTTTTGTGAGTGTGGATTGGCCCGGGGCGAGGGGGGATGGTGTGCCTTTGCAGGGGTGAGGGTGAACAAGTGTCAAAGGTGACTAGTCCCAGGGCGTGTTGAGTTGATGTGAGCATATTGAAAATGAGGGGCATGCCGGGAAGGTGAGGCGGGCAGACATGGGGGGCGGGGGCGGGGGGCTCAGTTCGATAGGGTGTGTGTGGGCCAGTTCCGGGATAGTGTGTGTGGAGGGGGTTGGATGTGAGGGGATGAGCGCATGAGGGCATGACGGGGGATGGAGAGGGCATAGGGTGGAAGGAATGATAGGTGGAAGGAATGACAGACATGGAGGAGACAGGGATGATGTAACAAAGGGATGAAGTAGGGAAAACGGGGAGGAAGTTTGGGAATGGGGGAAGGGGGGAAAGGGGAATGTGGGAAGTAGAAGAGGGGATGTGAGAAGGAGGCGGGAACGAGGGAATGGCGGACGGGAGGGGAGAGAATGTGGGACGGGGTGTGGGGTGGGGTCTAGGACCAGAGAGGGCGGCGGCGAGATCGGGAGGGGAGAGAGTAGGAAGGGAGAGATAAGGGAAAGGGGAGAGAAATGAATGGAAGGGATAGGAAGGAGGGGCGAGCCGGAGGCAGTGAGGATACTGCCATGCATCTGAAAAAGGGAACTGGAAACTTCAATTTGACGAATAGGACACCCTTTCAATGCAGGCTTGACGTGTGCATGGTAGGGCAGGTGAAAATGCTTTCATACGTAAGCGGGAATATACAGCGTATACCACTCTTCTATGCGTATGAAAGATAGTTCCAGAGTCTGAGAAACATGAATTGTGCTCATTGAATTGAAATTAAGATTGCATTGGCTGAATGAGTTCTGGAACTGTTGTTAACCACACATCACTGTCTATAAGCTTAGTGCCGGATGGGAGTGAACATTTGCATAACTCTATATACAAATATATATAAATATATGTCTAAGAATATATATATAAATATATATATAAATATGTGACTAAAAAAGATATTAAAAAAAAAGATATATACGTATATGTTCCCGTAGTTCCCGCATGTTTTGCACTTCACATTACACGTTTGATAGGGTACTGAAAGATGACGCCTGGCTCGTACCCCCCCCCCCCCCCCCCCACCCCACCCTCACATCCCCACACCCATCCATGCACTGTGCAACATACGGCCACAAGGTCCAGAAAGGGGCGGTGTGACGGCGGTTAACTGCCTAGTTTACTCTAGACCATCCGCCTGCCGCCAAACCCGTCCACCACACGCACACTGCTGCTGCTCACCGCCGTCAGGGGGCGCCCCGGCCACCAATGATATTAACAAGGCAACGGGCGACAGCACACACCTGGATGTGTTCGTTGCCATGGCGACGACGGCCATGTCCAGTACAGCAGTGGGTGCTTGTGGTGGCGGTGGTGACTTGCCGCTGTCGGTGGTCGGAGGTAAACGGCGGGGTGGGTTTGGGGGCGGAGGATGTCCTCACTTGCTTCTTATTCAGGCTTCTCCTCCGCTTCCCAGTCGCTGTTTCTGTCCACTCCCCTTTCTCTCCTTCCTCTCTCCTCTCCTACTCTATACCGTCCTATCCTCTTCTCTCTGCTCTCAACTTCTCATCCTTACATCCGCTCTTCTCTCTCTCTTCTATTATTTTCTCTTCTCCTCACTTCTCTCCTTTCTCTTATCCTCTCTCTTCTATTTTCTTCTCTTCTCCTCACTTCTCTTCTCCTCACTTCTCTCCTTTCTCGTCTGCGCTCCTCTCCTCTCCTCGCCTACCTGCCTTCTCCTGTCCTTTCCCTTCCGCCTTTCCCTCCATCCCTTCCTCCCTCTGCCCTTCCCCCTTCCCGCTCCTCTCCATCCTAGCCGGTCCTGCCCCACGCCACACGCCTTTTTTAACGTTAGAACAGAACTCAACCCGCCACTCCTTCTCGCCCCGCCCCCTGCTACCCCTCACACTCACACGCACACTCATGGTGTTTTACCTCTGTACACATTATTTCTCAACCGTGACAAGTATACACGACCAACCGACCTAACCACCTTCATAGTATATTGTTCTCCTCATCCCATCTCTCCTCCATACCCCCACTCACCCACACACACTCAGTGCATACACACCCCGTCACCCAGCCTCCACGCACACAGCACTGTGCCGCTCAGTTCATGCACATATGCCACACTTGCAAACCACCACCGGCTCAACCCTCCCACCCATCCGCCCCCACCCCCAACCCCCAACTCCCAACCCCTAGTCTACGTGTGACCGGCAGTGAGTGATTGTCACGCACCACTCACACGCGTAACGTGCACACAACCTGTCTACACGTGACCGGGGCCGGGTGAACGCAGTCAGGGGCCCGGTGCCGGCCGGCACCCAGCACCGGCGGTCAGGTCTCAAGTCTCCACCCAGCAACGGAGGCGCTGCACAACATGACTACCTGCCAGACTGTCTGCCTGCCTAACTACTTGAGTGCCTGCCTGCGTCACTGGATGCCTCACTGCATGCCTGCCTCACTACCTGCCTGACTACCGGCCTGACTACCTGAGTGCTTGCCTGACTACCGGCCTTACTACCTGTATGCCTGACTGCATGCCTGACTGCATGCCTGCCTGACTATCTGCCTCACTACGTGACCGATTGCCTCCCTGATTGTTTGCCTCACTGACTGCCTCCCTGACTGTTTGCCTCACTGACTGCCTCGCTGATTGTTTGCCTCACTGACTGCCTCCCTGACTGTTTCCATGCCTGTTTTCCTGATTCGTTCGCTTATTCCTTCACTCCGCCACCCCATCACTCACGCACCCCGTTACTACTTCATCGCCTCACTTGCCTAACTCCCTCAATGGCTTCCTCGCTCAGTCCCTCATTGCATGACTCATCCCCTCACTCCCTCACTGCCTTACTCTATCACTCCTTCTTTGCGTCACTCATTCCCTCCCTCACTTCTTCACTCCCTCACTCTATCACTCTTCCCTCACCCTCCTCAATCACCACTCTATCAATCTATCACTACACGATGCAGTAATGCATGGCGGGACGGACGGGGGTAGGGAGGGGGAAGGGGAAGGGAGGGACGGGGGTAGGATGGGGGAAGGGGAAGGGAAGGGGAGGGGAAGGGCGGATGAGGGAGGGACGGGGGTAGGGAGGAGGAAGGGGAAGGGAGGTGGGGAGGAGGGGAGGGACTGGGGTAGGGAGATGGAAGGGGAAGGGAGGGACGGAGTAGGGAGGGACGGGGCTAGGGAGGGGGAAGGGAAGCCAGTATGAGGGAGGGACGGGGGTAGGGAGGGGGGATGGGAATGGAGGGGCGGAGGAGGGGCGGAGGAGGGAGGGGCGGGGGTAGGGAGGGGGGGAAGGGAGGGACGGGGGAGGGAGGGACGGGGGTATGGGGGGAAAGGGAAGGGAGGGACGGAGGAGGGATGGACGGGGGTAGGGAGGGGGAAGGGGAAGGGAGGGGCGGAGGAGGGGCGGAGGAGGGAGGGTCGAGGGTTTGGAGGGGGGGAAGGGAGGGACGGGGGAGGGAGGGACGGGGGTATGGGGGGAAGGGGAAGGGAGGGACGGAGGAGGGATGGACACGGGGGTAGGGAGGGGGAAGGGGAAGGGAGGGACGGAGTAGGAACGGAGGGGGCTAGGTAGGGGGAAGGGGAAGAGAGGGATGGAGGTAGCGACGGAGGGAAGGGGTAGCGAGGGGTTGGGAAGCACGAAGGGAGATAGTGAGGGGTGGGGGATACGACAGAGGGAGGAAGGACGAAGGTAGGGCGGGAGAGAAGGAGAGGCAGAGGTAGGGACTGAGGAAAGGTGGGGTGAAGAGGGGAGAAAAGAAGGGACAATGACGCGGAGGCCGACTTGGGTGAACGGCCGTGACAGAGAGGAAAGGAAAGGATGCACAGTGAGAGGTCCACGTGTCGATGGTAAAAGGTCAAGGTGGCGCCGCCGTGGTGAAGATGTGAACTAGATTCTAACGGAGACTACGCGCATGACTATGGCACTGCTTCGTCGTAGAGTATAATATAGCGGCTTGTTTATATTCATGTGATCATTGAGATAGCCTATGCAATAAGCACAAAGCAAACTGATAGCATATAGCCAGGTATAATAAGCAGACTGCGTCCATTTTGTTTAAATAAGCAGGATTGCGATGAAGGCACGGAACTGTTGTACTTGATTGAAACCATAGCGGAATTGTCCTATTCTCGCAAGCGACGCAAGGCATCATGGGACACATAGTGGAAGTGTCTTGTATTTAGCAGACCGTCCAAAGCATTGTGGAACAATTGCGGAACTGTCTTATAATGTATATGGGTCACTCTCCTGAAAACTGGCCAGAAGTGTCACATGGAGAGTTAAAATTTAATATTTGAATTCTTTACATTTTTTGGTTGCAAATGAAAGCTGCAAATCTCCCCTTTATATCTATGTAAAATATAAATTGATGAGATAAAAAATAAAGGCGTAGTCCATGAATAAGATATCTCTTATGGCAGTATAACATGTGTGTCACACGTGTAACACATGTTTAGGACACCACACAGTCTGCTTAATAAATATCTAATCCGAATTAAATAATATCATACTTAGAAGCATATTAATCATGGCATAATATTTAGAAATATCTAGTGCTTATATTGATAAAAAAAAGTAATTCCCAGCCATGCTTTACTCACTGAATAATTAGTGTACAATATTTGTGTGGCATCCAGACACCACGGTTACACGTGTGACGGAAATTTGTAATGTTATTTCTGAAGACATTACAATTTCTTTTTTGAAATTTAAGCATGCATACATGTTAATACATACTTCCTCTTTGATTTGGGAACTGTTTTGTTTGATATATCAATACAATACAAGATGTTAATAAGGATTCAACCACGTCCCATATGTCATGTTACAAATGGCTGATTGTAAAATGGGGTTTTTTGGTACAAAAACAGTTCATAACTAAAAAGACCAAAGTTGCACACAGTTTTATTTTATTTCCCTTATTTCTTTCATCATATCTGAACATGAATATGAAAAGTATAAGGAAAGAAATAAGTAGGAAGGTTTTTATTGATGTTTTAAAATCCCATCTCATGCTGACCAGTTTTCAGGAGAGTGACCCCTATATAGCAGACCACACTGAGCATTGTGGGACCAAAGCGGAACTGTCTTATAATGTATATATAGCAGACCGCACAAAGCAATTTGGGACCATAGTGGAACCGCCGTAGAATGTATATATATAGCAGACCACATTGTGGGACCCTAACGGAGGTGTGCAATATATGTCTGAATCTATGTATATACATATACTAATACGCTTCAACTTCAGAATATATATATATATATAGATATATTCCTCCGATGCGAAGGAATGCATGGTGCGTCCATTAGGGACAAGGAAGGCCGGTAGCAGCGTCACTGGTCGTGAGGTCAGGGAGGTATAATATAGAATAATTCGGTATAACATAAAACAAATAATTCCCTTACAAACCTTTATACCGACATAAGACGTTATAAATCATATATAGGACACTTCAACTACGGTCCCATGATGACTTGGGCTTCAAACCGGCAGTATCCTATTTGAGTAGGAACTACACAGTAAAGGCATCCTGGTGCCACGTTGTGACGACACGTGACGTGTCGCAGTAGGGACTCAACGCAATTACACACGTGTAGTTGCCCGTTACGCTGCCGGCCTTGTGAGAGGCATCGCTAAGACAGACACTCTCCTTCCTCTTTCCCACGGCCGTGGCTTCCGAATCCTCAGCCCCAAAATAAGCGCATGTCTTAGGAATTCGCCTTATGAATTATGTATTTTGATTTGTCGCGTCGAGCCTTGTTTTTGAATGATGGCATGGCGGGGCCGATCTGTCCCCTGGGAATTGTATGCGCATACGCATGTGGTCGCTCAGGGCCATGTGCAGACACAGTGCTGCAGCAATTCTCAGCTCGCTGACATTAGCAAATTGTCCCGCCATAGCCTTACAGTTATTGCCTCGTTAGAAATTGCAGTGCTGGGTAGTATTTTGAGTTTTAATCCTCCAAAGTCACAACTCGCCATACCTACTCATCCCTCATCTTGCCTCATCTCTTTACCTCCCCGTTCCTTTCCTCCCGCCTCCTTCCGGTTTTCTCTCCCGGTTCCCTCCCCCTTTCCTCCGGTACCCATCCTTCTTCCCTCCTCCCCATCCCAATGTTCCCTACCCTATCATCCTTACCTCCCCCTCCTCCCTCACATCCCTTATTCATCTCCATCATTTTCTTCTCCCACCTCCCATCTCCCACCCATCTACTTCCCACCCCCTCGTGACCTATCTCCCTCTCAACTCCCTCCCATTTACTTCTCACTTCCAACCCCCCTCCCACCCCGCCTTTCCCCATCCTCCTACCCCTCCCAGATGTCCTACGTTGCCCCCCCCCCCCCTGTCTTCCCCTTACCCCTACCTCCGTGGTAGCCGCGACTGTTTCTTACAATACTAACGGCTTGTTAGTCGGCAGCACGATTCTGTAGATCCTACTGCCTCAATAAATGGTCCTAGCAACGTCCACCAACCATCAATTGACTCAGGTGTTCCAGTCTGCAGGGCTAACCAATGGATCGGCCTAAATCATGTCTCATGTCGGCTAGATACCCCAACCTCTGACCACCGACCCCCGACCATCCAATGGGTTGTTTACCCAAGGGTTGCTTGGCTCAACGAGTTATCGGTTCTCCAGTTAGTTGGAATGACCTTGGCGGTTTAACGGTTTGTCGGTCCGATTATGGATTGTCGATCTGACAGTTTGTTGGTCTAATCGCTTGTTGGTCTGATATCTTGTTGGTTTGATGGCTTTTTGGTCTGACTGGTTATCGGTCTGATGGCTTGTTGCACTGATGGCTTGTTGGTCTGACAGTTGTCGGTCCAACAGCATGTCAGTCAAACGGCATGTCTGTCCGATGGCTTATCATTGACGATGGCATTTTGGTAATGGCGGTTTGTTAGCATGATGACAAGTCGGTCCGACGACTTGTCGCCCTGACTCCTTGTCGGCCCGACTCCTTGTCGGCCCGACGCCTTGCCGACCCGACTCGGCCTGTCATATTACCCAGTGGTTATTAATGAGCTGACACCAAGCCGGTATTATTCACCTGCCTGATAACATTTCTCAAGCCCGACAGGTGGCGCTAATTAGGCTTTGTGGGCAGGTGGTAAGAAAGGGTAGCCACACCGGTGAAGTGGGCATCCTGGGCACGTTAACCTCGTGTATCTGCACCATTTGACAGCTGACAGTTTGTCACTGGAGGCCTAGTGGAGGAAGCCTGCTGTTAAAGTGTCGTACCAGCCTCCTATTGCATAGCTTTAATACTAATAATAACCCACGTGAGCAGTGTCGATCTGAGTCCTGTTGCTTTTGAATCCCGGCAGGTGGCGGCCTATTTTTGATCTGAGTGATGCTAGAGGCATACACAGCCGATTTAAGACTCCCAACTGTTGGTGCCTATATTGGGTGCTCAGGTGTATAGATATAATTACAGGTTCACCGCAAAGCGCAGTGACACCATCATATCCTCACAGTGGGTATTGTCACATCCTCACAGTGTGCATTGTCACACTTTCATATCCTCACTGAGTGCATTGTTAAACTGTCACATCATGTTAGAGGGGAGTGTCACACTTTCACATTCTCACAGTATACACTGTCACACTGTCACATCCTATTATTATGCACAGGCACATCATCACATTATGCACAGTCACGTCCTTACATAATGCAGTCAAACTGTCATATCCTCAGAGCCTGCACAGCCACCACGCTGTCATATTTCCATAGGGTACAGTCACATTGTCACATAACCGCAGCCTGCATAGTCACAGTGTCACTTCATGACCCCATACACAGTCACAGTATCAGATTATCAGAGCGCGCAGTCACATTGTCACGTCCTTACAATGCACACATTCACACTGTCACCTCTCATAGAGCACATCCTCACAGCGTGGCTATCACACTGTCACATATTCATGGTGTGCACTTTCACACTGTTACATGTTCACAGAGTGTACTGTCTCACTGTCAGATCCACAGCTAGTGCACTGTGATACTCTCACATCCTCACAGAGGACACCGTGCGTGTCACATCGTCATCGCGCACTTTCGACTAATCCGCTCCCTCATTCGTGTCTCCTATTCTCCCCGAACCGCTCTCCCCGCCACGCTCCCCTGCATGCTTCCCGCCACGACCCCACCACGCCCCCAGCCACACACCCCGCCACGCTCTCCATCACGCCACTCGCCGCGCCCACTGCCACACCCCCACCACGCTTCCCGCAAGCCCCCCTTCCACACCCCCACCATCCCCGCCACGTCCCCCACCACGCCTACTCTCCCCGCCACGCGCCCCGCGAAGCCTTGCGCCACGCCCCCCGCCACGCTCCCCCAACCACGCTCTCTGCCACGTCCCCCCCACGTCCCCCGCCACGCCCCCCACCACGCCCCCCACCACGCCCCCCACCACACCCCCCACCACGCCCCCCATCACGCCCCCAGCCACGCCCCCCACCATGCTCTCCGCCACGCCCCCCGTCACGACCCACCACCACGACCCCGCCACGCTCCCACACCCACGGCCCCCGCCACGCGCCTCGCCACCTCCCCCACCACGCCCCTCGCCACACCCCCGCCAAGCTCCCCGCCACATCCCCGCCATGCCCCCCGCCACGTCCCCCGCCACATCCCCCACCATGCCCTCCACCACGGCCCCAGCCATGCTCCCCGCCACGCTCGCCGCCACGTCCCCCCCCCCCCCCCCCCCCCCCCCGCCACGCTCTGCTCGGATGGACCACTTACAAAACACCGGTGCCAGCTCCACTTGGCGTCTTCCTGTCCCCAACCACCTCCCTCCTCCCTCCTTATTCCCCTACCTGTTTGTGCTCGGCCCTCTCTCTACCTTCCCGTCTCCCACCACTTCGCTCCCGCGGCCCTCATCCCTCATCTCTCCTCTTCCCTCGGGCATCCCTGGTCCCTCCTACTCCCGTCCTTCCCTTCCTCCCTCCCCTCTCCTTCCTCGTCCTTCCTCCATCCTCCCTCCTCCCTCCTCCATTCTCCGTCCTCGCTCCTTCCTCCCTCATCGCTTCTCCATGCTCTTTCCTCGGTACAATGTTCCGCCTCCTCTTCCCTCCCCCCTCATTTCTCCTTTCGCCCTTCTCCCTTCTCCCTTCTCCTTTTCCCCTTCTCCCCTCTCCATTCCTCCCTACTGCCTCCTCTCTCATGCCTCCTGCCTCCTGCCTCCTACCTCATGACTCATGCCTCCTGCCTCCTAGCTCCTGCCTCCTGCCTCTGTCTCCTGCCTCCTGCCTCCAGCCTCCTGCCTCCAGCCTCCTGCCTCCTACTTCCTACCTCCTACCTCCTACCTCCTGCCTCCTACATCCTGCCTCCTACCTCCTGCCTACTACCTCCTGTCTCCTACCTGCTGCCTCCAGCCTCCTGCCTCCTGCCTCCTGCCTCCTACATCCTGCCTACTACCTCCTGTCTCCTACCTCCTGCCTCCTACCTCCTGCCTCCAGCCTCCTACCTCCTACCTCCTACCTCCTGCCTCCTGCCTCCTACCTCCAGCCTCCTGCCTCCAGCTTCCTGCCTCCTACCTCCTACCTCCTACCTCCTGCCTCCTACCTCCTGCCTCCTACCTCCTGCCTATTACCTCCTGTCTGCTACCTACTGCCTCCTACCTCCTGCCTCCAGCCTCCTGCCTCCTACCTCCTGCCTACTACCTCCTGTCTCCTACCTCCTGCCTCCTACCTCTTGCCTCATACCTCCTGCCTCCTACCTCCTGCCTCCTACCTTCTGCCTCCTACCTCCTGCCTCCAGCCTCCTGCCTCCTACCTCCTGCCTACTACCTCCTGTCTCCTACCTCCTGCCTCCTACCTCCTGCCTCCTACCTCCTGCCTCCTACCTCCTGCCTCCTACCTCCTGCCTCTTATGTCCTGCCTCCTGCCTCCTGCCTCCAGCCTCCTGCCTCCTGCCTCCTGCCTCCTCCCTCCTACCTTCTTCCGCCTGCGTCCTGCCATCTGCATCCAGCTTCCTAGATCCTGCGTCCTAATTCTTCCCCCACACCATGCATGACACATCACACAATACCCACTGCACACCGCACATATCACACTGCACATCACACTGCACATAACACCATATGTCATGCAAGACACATCACATAGCACACACTACATGCACAACACACCACATATCACACTGTACACACCATACCCCATGCGCACCACACTTCAACCACACAACGCACACCACACACATCACACACTGCACCCCCCACACTCAACACCATAAACTACATGGGACACCTCACACTTCACATACTGCATGCCATGCACAACACATCACATAGCACACACTACATAAACAATGCACCACAGACACCACATATCACACTGTACACACCATACCCCATGCACACCACACTTCAACCACACAACGCACACCACACACATCACACACTGCACCCCCCACACTCAACACCACAAACTACATGGGACACCTCACACTTCACATACTGCATGCCATGCATAGCACATCACATAGCACACACTACGTACACAATGCACCACACACACCACATATCACAGTGTACACACCATACACCATGCACACTACACTGCACACCATACACCACACAACACACACCACACACATCACACATCACACATCACACATCATACACCGCACACAACAGACCACCCACACATCGCTCGCACCAACCCTCCCCGCCTGCTGCCCGCCGGCTACGTGGCGCCGCCTGGCTGTGCAATGGCGCTGGAGGGCTCCCCTACCGGGCAGGCATTCAACACATTGCCGGGATCGCCACCAACAGGTGAGCCGCCGACTTGAAAGATTGCGTGGGCGTCGGGGCTGACGGCGGGCACGGGGATGTGGGGGCAGTCTGGGGGCACGGGCAGGTGGAGCCGTGCGGGGTGCACGGGGTGGTGGGGCCGTGCGGGGTGCACGGAGTGGAGCCAGGCTGACGGCGGGCACGGGGAGGTGGGGGCCGTCTGGGGGCACGGGTAGGTGGAGCCGTGCTGGGTGCACGGGGTGGTGGGGCCGTGCGGGGTGCACGGGGTGGAGCCAGGCTGACGGCGGGCACGGGGAGGTGGGGCCGTCAGAATAAAGCCGGGCTGACGACGGGCATGGTGCGCTCAGGACGGAGCCGGCCACAGGGATATGGGGGTGGAGGGGGGGGGGGGGGCGAAATGGGGCCCCAACAGGTATAAGGGGTGGCGCCGGGTATTCAACGTACGACTAATGACGGGGTGGCGACGGAAAGCGGCGGCAGGCTTGTGTCACACGCCAAGAGGCCCCACCTAGCGGACATCTAACAAAGCGCAGTAGGTGCAGATGAAGGAGGAGGCCAGGTGGAGGGTGGGGGGGGGGTGGTGTAATTGTGTTTTCGGGGTGTGGGTAGGGTGGATGCATGGGTGGTGACAGTGTGTTGGGGTGTGGTGGAGTGAGTGCCTGGGGGTTGACCGTGTGTTAGGGTGAGGTAAGTGCCTGGGTGATGAATGTGTGTTGGTGTGAGCTGACTGCCTGGGGGGTGATGGTGTGTTGGGATGCGGCTTGTGTGAGTGCCTGGGTGGTGACAGTGTTTTGGGGTGATGGTGAGGTGAGTGCCCTGTTGGTGATGGTGTGTTGTGGCGATATGAGGTGGGTGCCCTGGTGGTGACAGTGTGTTGGGGTGTGGGTGGTGTGAGTGCCTGAGTGGTGGTGGTGTGTTCTGGTGATGGTGAGGTGAGTGCCTGGGTAGTGACGGTGTGTTGAGGTGTGGGTGGTGTGAGTGCCTGGGTGTTGGCAGTTTGTTTTGGTGATGGTGAGCTGAGTGCCCTGGTGGTGACGGTGTGTTGGGGTGTGGGTGGTGTGAGTGCCTGGGTGGTGGCGGCGTGTTGTGATGATGGTGGGCTGAGTGCCCTGGTGGTGAGGGTGTGTTGGGGTGTGGGTGGTGTGAGTGCCCTGGTGGTGACGGTGTGTTGAGTTGTGGGTGGTGTGAGTGCCTGGGTGGTAGCGGTGTGTTGTAGTGATGGTGAGATGAGTGCCCTGGTGGTGACGGTGTGTTGTGGTGATGGTGAGCTGAGTGCCCTGGTGCTGAGGGTGTGTTGGGGTGTGGGTGGTGTGAGTGCCCTGGTGGTGATGGTGTGTTGCGGTGTGGGTGGTGTGAGTGCCCTGGTGGTGATGGTGTGTTGAGGTGTGGGTGGTGTGAGTGCCCTGGTGGTGATGGTGTGTTGAGGTCTGGGTGGTTTGAGTGCCTGGGTGTTGACGGTGTGTTGTAGTGATGGTGAGATGAGTGCCTTGGTGGTGACGGTGTGTTGGGGTGATGGTGAGGTGAGTGCCTGGGTGGTGGCGGGGTGCTGGGGTGTGAGTGCAGCGAGTGGGTGTAGGTAGGTACCGGCTGGGATAATTGAGGCTAGAGCAGCACGGTTACAGTAGACGGGTGCCAGTATCCCTGCTGCTAATGGGGCTAGGCGAACCTAAAGGGTGCACCCTGGGAAGGTAAGTTACCTGGCGGGAACACACAGACAGTCTGTGTAGACATGTTGTTGCAGTGCCACTGGTAGCAGTCAATTGTGGGTGTTCACTAAGTCGGAACGCAGGACAGTGTCTGTGGCACGATGCCGACTGATGCACCCTTTACCAACACTGATGCCACCTACCTTAATAGGAACTCCCAACCTGCCACCCCTCCCCATTAATAATGCTACCGCCATGGCTACATGGTTCCATAGTACTTCTCACTCTCACTCAAGCAAATTCCCACAAAAGTACACTCACACAAATAACCAGACAACACCATAACGCAATGCCTGCCCACAATCACATTCACTATTAAATGTCACTCGCCCTTCACCCACATTTACACAGACGCAAACTATCGGACATTGCCACACAAACAACTTGCAAATAAGTGTTTCACAAACACGCCCATACACACTATTATATAATCACACTCACAGAAATATCCACACAAACACACAAGTTTCCACATAAGCAGCCACAAACAAGAAAAAACACTAATGTACACTGCCACTCTGTAACATTTCACACACATTGCCACATATATATAATATTGCTAACATTCATTACACTGAGTCAACAATAATTATTTGTCTCGCTATGAAACAAATAAAGAACTAATTATATCCGCCATAACATGGACACTAACTATGTTGTAGCCGGCTTCACAGAATGGCCCAGGTATACATATATATTTTACCTCGGTACTAAGCCTCAGGCTACTCATAGCCAAGGGAGAAGGAAGCACATCCGGGTCCAACAATTAGCATAATAAACTCACGAGGGGAGGACGTTCATTGAGATGATCCAGCAGTTTTTGATCTACGACGATGTACTAACTGTAGGTATTTATTTGAAAGTGGTGCATTTTGGTTATGATACCTTTTGGCACCTTTTGACAAAGTTTTTAGAACTTTGTGATGTTATTGGTTACTTTTATGGGTGTTTTATGATTTGTGAAACACCGATAGAACAAAGCACCATTTTTCCCTTTGTTCTACAAGCCGCCCTTTGCCGAACGGAGAGCGATGTTGGCTGGAGCCATATCTCATTGGGATTTATCCTCGGTTTCTTTTATGGATTCTCGTTTGGATTTAATCCTGGGTTTCTTTTATTGACTCCCCACCGTTTTTAGGTGTACCTCCGAGTTTCATAGCATTTTCTCCAACTTGCTGGCACAGTAGCCGCAGGGGGGAGAAGTGTAAGGCACAGAGAGTGTGGGAGGCTACCGATACACTGGTCCCTACCCCTCGTTTGTTTTTGGTTTCCATACCACTTACCTATGACTATACACTTTAGCTTTCTCACGCCTGTGTTGGAACGGTTTAAATACAGAATCCAAAACCACTAGATGCACAGATGTGGTTTTTATTAATCTTTTTGCTGGTAGATCATGGGGTCGAACCCTGGTCGAGTCAAACCAATGAATAAAAAATGTATACTTGTCGCTTCCTAGCCAGGCGCTCGGCATTATTAGGACAGGGCATGGACTGGTGTGCTCAGTGTCAGGATAATGTGACTGAGTGGGATACCAGGTCATGGAGCCGATGGCCTGGTTTCCCAGTCGGACAGCACTATAAAGTCGCAGTGAGTGCGCACTGTCACAAGTCGGTACACGTCCTACTATGACCTTAGATGTTGCTAGGATGTAAAACAACAAGAAACAACAACAACAGAATTAACTTTTGTGACATTTGGTCAAATTCGTTGGTTTATAGTAACTTTCTTTCGATTGTTACAGACTAGCGATTACTACGAAGCAGAGTAAGCCTGCAACAGCAGCAGCAGCAGCTCGGCTGGCTGAAGAGCTGAAGACTAGGACTCATCACCGGTGGTGACGGTCCCATCGTCTCCAGAAGGGGGTGCGCATGTCATGTCAGAACAGGATGTTGACAGTGGGCCTGACATGGTTATGACAGTCCCATTGGACTGGGAAGCCTGTATGACGACTCTTTTGCAGTCGAAACTGGAGGAATTTCGCCTGGCCAGACCTCGTGGAAGGAAGAGGCCACCTCTTCCACAGGAAGAGTCAGACTGGGAAGACGTCAGAGATGACAAATTTCTGGAAGTGGACTCAGCACCGGAGCCACTACCACTCAAGAAAAAGAAGAAGGCCAAGAAGGCAGTGAGTTCATCTGGTGATGAGTTCACAAAGGCAAGGAAGAAAATAGTTAAGAGGAAGAAAGCTAAGAAGTGGCACTCGAAGAAGAAGAAGAAAGACTCGTCTTCTGATTCCTCATCCGACTCTGACACCAAGCGTACTGGTGTGTACGCTAAAATTGGTGGGAAAGTGCGAAAGAACTGCCAGGTGGAAAGTGCTAAGAAAGTCCTAACCAGCACCATGATGCGGGAAACAATTAAAGGTCACTTTAATACCTTTAAGCCCACAGAGCTTATCACGAAACTAGGAGAGAAACTAACCGGAATCAAGGGAATCCCTGATTCCGTAATCAAAGAGATGGACCGGGATGTCCACTTAAGTGAGGACAGAAAGAAGTTTGAGGGTGTCCTCCACACTGTCCACAAAGTGGTCATTGGGGCCCTGACAGCGATTGTGCCAGTGGCCAATCGCATGCAGACCGAGAACAAGTTCTCATTTTTGGCCAGAACCATGGACAATGAGTTGGCAATGCTGACGGCAGCAAGCAACTTCTTGTCCTACAGACGGTTTGAAAACGTCTTCAAAGCCGTCTGCACTGACACGGGCAAAGAAGTTGCCAGGTAGAAGAAGGTGGTAGATAACGATGGAAAAGAGTACACTCTTTTCCTCCCTCCGAGACCAGTGAAGGGGAAGCCACTGGACAAAACCAAAATGTTTGGTAGGCAGCTTCAGTACCTCTTTTAAGAGGTGGAAACTGGGTCAAAGTGTGGGAAGCATATGGATGCAAAGAGGAAGCCCACTGATGTGAACAGACGCTTCCGGAAGGGCCGCATGGATTTTCGCAATCGTCAGGCCAGCAGAGGCGGACGGTCCAGCCCAACCTATGGCTTCCAGCCCAGAGGCTGAGGGCAGCGCCAGCCATTCGGCTGGAATGATGGCAACCGGCCATTCAAGAGGGAGTAGTACACTCCCAGCAAGCCATTCCCTCGACCAGGGAACAAGTAGAGGTTGCATCGCAAACCTCCAGGGCCACAGAAACACATGTAAGCACATTTAAGGCTGGCAATGTTAAAAATTGTGTGGAAGAATGGAACTTAATTACTGATAATTTAACAGTTTTAAGTATTGTGGAGGGGATACGTATTCCCTTTACCCATTTAGTGGTACAGGAAACAATTCCTTTTCCCCATCGGTTTGATGTCAACGAGTGAGAGACACTAGATAAACAGGGGTGGCATTTTTGTCAGAAAGGGATAATAGAAAAGGTGAACCATGAGAGAGGCGAATTTATTTAAAATATATTTTCGTGACCTAAACCGAATGGGGATGTCAGAATGATATTAGATGTAACAAGACTGAACAAGTTGTTTGAATATAAACATTTTAAGATGTTTTCTCTTGAAACAGCAAGAGATTTGATAACAAAGGGTTCATGGCTAGCTTGTGTGGATCTGAGAGATGCTTATTACACAATTCCAATTTACAAACCGGATAGACAATTTCTCAGATTTGTTTGGAATGAACAATTTTATGAATTTACCTGTATGCCTAATGGTTTAGCTTGTGCCCCTCGCTTCTTTACTAAGCTGCTGAAACCAATTTTCTCATGGATGGCATGGAAAGGACTTATTATGTTCCCATATATTGATGATTCATTTATTGTAGCACATTCAAAGACAGCCTGTCAGAATGCAGTAAATGATCTCTGTGCGACATTCACCAGATTAGGATTTTACATCCATGATGAGAAGTCGGTGTTTACTCCAACGACAGAATTAAAATATTTAGGTTTTCTGTTTAGCACAGACGATATGACTGTGTCGCTAACGAAACAGAAACTAGACAAGTTTATAGATACGGCAGACCATTTGTTAAATTAACGGTCGGAAGACCCTGCTGTATTTTCGCCAGACCATTAAAAAATGGCAGCAGCCGCTATATGAGATGAATAGAGGACTAACACTGACAACAAAATGATGCAAATGATGCATTTCTAGGATAATAAGGAGGAAATCCAAACAAAAGAGAGGGAGCAGATGTAGATCGATCGGCGGGCACAGCAAACGGGTCTAACCGTTAAAAACGGCGGCAAACACGATGATATTGATGTGCCAGCCTTCCAGGTTGGTAGGCTGATCAGCTAAAATTTCAAAACACAACAACCAGTATAAATTTAAGCTTTTTCAACAGATCAAAACTGAAATCTGTTGTAATTTTGAAAATATCTTAATATTGGAGAAAGTTATGGCATTTCTAATGTCGGCTTAATTGTTAAATTTAGTCCCAATTCACCATTGTAATAAACTGTAACCTTTGCAGCATTGTCATTGTAACAGCTTTCTATGGTCTAAATATTTTGATTTTGGTAGTTTAATGTATATCTTCGGTGAGAATAATTCATGTTCTTTCCAGTGATATAGCATTTATGAAAATATTCCAATGCAGAAGTATTTAATCAAGGCCGGAATAGTGAAAATGCGGGAACATTTGACCAATGACACTGTTTCCAAGGTGCCCCTGATGGAATGTGACATAACTATATCCAGGCTGTTATCAGGAATCTAATATTCAAATTTATTACTAGACTTGACAAGTCAGAAAATGTTATAATACAGGGACTTGTAAAAATAGAAGAGAGTGATCTCAGATTTACATCTTGCATATGGAGGTATTGGTACAAACTACTGTATGTAGACCAACATTTTGATATTGGTTAGTATGGTAGTATTCATACTATTACTTATATCCTATCACATTAATTTTTATATCTACCTACTATGGACCAAATTATGTAACTACCATAATCCTGAGTCTGAAATAAAGAATTGAATTGAATTGAATAACAACAACACACAGGACACTAAGTGTGGAAATACTTGGTGCCAATGACACACGCCATGTAAGGAGACTCCATAAAATAGTGTGGATTACTAAAGAAATCCAAACAAAAGACATAACAACAAAAGGATACAGAAAGCTTGACTGTCAAAAATGGCGGCAGCTGCTATAGGGGACAATCAGGTGATAAAAGCCACCAACAAGACGACAATCCCCCAAAATGGTAACAACTTTGAAGAAAAAGTCATTGCTATGATACTAGGAGAAAATGGCTAAAAAATAATCAAGGACTGGATAAAAAAAGAAATGAGCCAGCTTCAGTCCAAACCGTGCGTGACAAAACTGGAGGAAGGCACCGGGATGGAGAATACGGAAACAAACGTAAAAACATCCAAGGACACAATCCAAAGCCTTAGAGATGAACTGGACAAATTATGAACAGCGTACAATAGCCTACCATTAGAATGTGCCTGGTACAAGGCCAACTACATGGGCAACACAAATGTAACACAAGATGGAAAGGATGAAAAAAATAGGGATGACAATGCAACAATGCATGAAAAAAACGCCTTACCACAACCGGCAGAGGAGAACAAAAAGCTAAACATAATCGTGTAGGCATCCCAGAAAAAGAAGGTGAGTCGATAGAAAGCACAGTATCAAACATACTGGAAAAAGTGGAATGTTCATTCGACTGAACAGTGGTAAAAAAAGCCTATATACTGCAGAAAAAAAAGAAAAAAAGAACAACAAATGTAGAATCAACCAAACAAAATGGCGGACAGGAAGAAAGGGTCAATGAAGACCAGGTGGGAGACCCCACTGATGACACAAAAACCCCACACAAGGAACCCAGACCGAGAGGGATAAAAATCCACTTAAAAAAAGAAAGCAAAAAATGGGAACTATTCAGAAATAAGCAAAAACTGACCAATGAAAAAAAATCTAACAATATCACACTCAGGCCCAACAGGACTGAAAAGGAAATGCTAGACGAAAAAACAGTAGAGCAAATGTACACACTGGCCAGAGAAAAAAACGAACAGACCATGGCCAGAATGAGAGGAAAACACTTTGAAAGGGAAGGAAAATTATACAAACCAATGGAATTCTGGAAGATAACTGTTGAAGGAATAAACCCAGAGGTGGCGGCAACAAGAACGCATAGCTGGGGAATTTCCTTCCAGGGACACAATGCCCCCTACAGCAATCTATACGAATGCAAAATCCAAGCAAAAGATGGTAAAGCCTACAGCTCAGCAGAGCAGTACTACTGCTCGGTTATGGCTAAATACCACAATAAGTTTGATATCATGCGACTTATTGAAGCAACAAACAACCCATACACCATCAAGGCTATTGGGAAAAAAGTATGGAGGTCGCCAGAGTGGATAAAAACCAATGAACAAGTGATGGAGGACATTGTAATGGCCAAATGCACACAAAACGAAGAACTAAATGAGAAAATCCTGAACGCACCTGGATAAGCCTTCAGGGAATGCACGAGATGCCCCTACTGGGGCACAGGATTATTTCTTCAAGATGCAAAGGCAGGAGAAACGATCAAACCGGGATACAAAAACAAAATGGGTGAAATCCTCTAAAATACAAGAGACAGCATCCGGGCAAACTGCCAGAAATCAAGGTAAGAGTCAAAGTGCTGAACAAAGGCCTGCCGGACGCCAGCCTAAGAACTCCCAGATATGCAACTTCATGTTGAAATGGCTCTGTTAACAACCATAACATAAATTGCCACAATAAATCCTTTAATAATTATTCAAAGTCTACCGAATCGGGTTATTTTAATTGTAAAATAATATCGGAATATATATATACTCAGCGGCCACCTTACTAATGCTTCACAGGAACAGTAATGTGACCGCATGCACTGGCGGCACAAGCACCAACAGCAAATATAAGGTAGGTGACCACATAATGCAGGCTGAGTAGTTTAAAATACAAATCCCAATTCCACACTAAAATCCACCTCCAGCACAAACAGTTATTTAGACCTGACTGCCACACAAATATGGTGGAAGAGATTGATTGTAGACTAGGCAGAGGCATGCATTTTTCCCATCTAAACTGCCAAAATGCCTACAAGAAAATTGACATCATTAAACTACACTTAGATATCTGTAAATTTGATGTGTTCACACTATCAGAAACATGGGTTCATGAACTGCATAGTGACCAACTACTAGAAATTGGTGGGTACAGGATCGTGAGAGAGGATAGAAAACACTGACCAATGCACAAATGCAAAAGAGGGGTGGAGGAGTTGCAATATACACAAAAAAAAACTAAACTCCGAAAATAAGCCATTACAAGAACCAAACAGAGCAGACACAAATATTGAACTAGTATGGACACTAATAAAAAATGAGAAACAAGCTAACATAGCTGTAGGGAGTCTATATAGACTGCCAAATGGAAACATCGAAGAATTCATCGCACACCTGGAGACATCGCTAGAAAGTGTGTCGAAACTGACGAAGGCCAAGATGTTCTTACTAGGGGACTTCAATATAAACTACAAAACAAACAACAAAAACAAACACTCAGTAGAGAACTTAATCAAAGGCAGAGGGTTAAAGCAAAAAATGAGTGAGCTAACAAGGCTTGGAGAAAACAGCTCGATAATAGACCTAATAATAACAGACTCAAATCATACCCACACCTCAGGAACAAGAAACTGGGCCATTAGCGATCATGAATTGATATATGTTACTAGAAAGAAAATAAAAACAAAAAAGAAAACTACTCCCCGTACGGGTAGATCATACAAAAACTACACAAAAGAGGCACTAGAAATTCATCTGAAAGAAAGTATTAAATATTTCCAACTGACATAGGTGTAAATGACCAATGGAACAATATCATTGGGGAAGTCAGAAACCATCTGGATACTACTGCCCAATAACAAAACTTAAAATAAAAAACAACCAAGACCCATGGATAACCCCAGAATTAATCAACCTAATTATGGACAAATATAAAACAGGTAAGTTAGCTAAAGCAAGCGAGTGACTACTAGACATAGAAAACTACCATAAAGGAAGAAATCATAGCCATAAATCAGTGAGAAAAGCCAGAAGACGGTACATTGTCAAACAAGACCAACAATGGGGAAAAAACTCACAAAAATTCTGGAACAATGTGAAAATCCTAATACCAAATAATAAAAATAAAGAATTGATTACCCTTTACAACAACGAGGGAATGGAAATCAGCAACAATGATATGGCTAATATAATGAACAAACATTTTTCTACCATACGCAATAAACTATCCAAACAGTTCAACAAAACTGGACCGTGAAAGCGCCACAATTAAACACAGACATTGGAGATTGCACAACCACAATAAAAGAGCTAAGTGAGCTCATAAAATCAGTTGATTGCAACAAGCCCTCAGCCATTGAAAATACCTCAAGTATAGTATTGAAAGATGCATTTGGATGCATCCCAGATGTTATATGTGAGCTATACAACAAATCGTTCACGGAAGGTACTTATGTGGACTGCTGGAAACTAGCCAAAGTAACACCGCTCCACAAAGTAGGGGATAAACAGGTACTGGGAAACTATAGACCGATCTCCATACTCCCACTGCCTGGTAAACTAATGGAAAAAATAATGCATAGGCATATGATGGACCACCTAAACGAACACAAACTATTAAACAGTAAACAGGGCGGTTTCAGAAAATACCACTCGACAATAAAAACAATTGCTAACTTAATAACTGATATTTCAAACAGTATCAATAAAAAAAAATAACATAGACTTCAGCAAAGCGTTTGACACGGTGGGCAACCCTATCCTAAGGAGCAAACTAACCCAAATGGGAATAATGGGAGTAACAGGAAAATGGCTAGCGAGCTATCTAGAAAACAGAAAGCAATGCACCACAGTAAATGGATCCATATCCAATGAGGAAAAGATAACTTGCGGAGTACCCCAAGGGTCAGTCCTGGGGCCACTTCTCTTCCTCATATATATTAACAATCTAAACAACTGGCTAGAAATTGAAAACATCCAACTATATGCAGATGATACGGTGGTATATGCCGCAGGCAAAACAACCGAAGAAATAGAAACGAAACTGAATCTAACACTAAAAAAACTAATCGAGTGGTGCCAACTAAATAGGATAACCATAAACAACAGCAAGGAAAAAACAGTACTATTTGGTACCAGGCTAACGAGTAATGATAAAATAAAGTGTCTTCTGGGAAACACCGTACTGGAACAAGTAGACAACTACCGATATCTGGGAGTGGATCTAGACAGACACCTAAATTATGACCTCTGCATAACAAATACTATTAAAAAAGTAAACCATAAATTATGGCTACTGGCTAAACTGAGATACTACATGACTGAAAACATGGCAAGTAAAATATATAAAGGCATGATCCTCCCCTACTTTGACTATGGTGAGGTAGTATACATGGGAGGAAATACAAAACTATTAAACAAACTACAGGTGCTACAAAATAGAGCCCTCAAAGTATGCCTTCAGATGCACAAAAGATATTCCACAATCGAATTAAACAAAAAATGCAATGCAACACTACTAACGAGTAGAAGGGAAACGCACCTCAAAATACTAGCACACCATTACACCACAAAACTAGGCTACACAGCAACCCCCCATAGGGACACCAGGCAAATGGCGGCCCCAGTGCTACTGAGATCAATAAGTAATACAAAAATGTATGAGAGAAGTGTACTGGCCATGGCGACGCATGCCTGGAATAATCAACCCACACAACAACGGGCAATCAAAAGCCTGGACCACTATAAAAGGTTCTTAAAGAAAACATAATACACAACCAGCTACTGAAGGAGCAATATCTCACCTGACTGTGGGCGCAGTCACTGCTTGCTGTGTTCTGGCACACAAAGCAAAAGATAGACCAGAAAAGATGGTAGATATTACAAATACGGAAACTAGCCATACTAAGGTACTCGAAATGACTATCACCATAAGGCTCAGTCCATCTGGGTATGTGTACTGGCACAAACCAAAGCAGAACTGGGCAGGCCATGGTCATGCATCCGATTCACCCTGAAATACAAAATGGCTAACCATACAACACAACAATCCCACCTAGTCGCAGTCCTGAAGGGTCCAGGGGTGTTCTGGCACACTGTTGTACTATATAAGGACAGGGCATGGGTGAAAGGATGCTGTAACAAACCACAATGGGATGGGATCCTCTCCTGCAGGCCTGTATGTCATCTCCATAGATGTACATAGTAGGTTAAGTTATCATATACAGGTTAGGAAAAAAAACTTTGAAAATTCAAAAAAGCTAATATAGAAACTACTAACACCCAAAACTGCAAAGGTTGGCCCGAAAAAGATCAGGTAAACACTCCAGAGTGCGGGACCAGACCAATCCAGTATCACAGCTGTCTAGCGTTGAAAACAAGCACCCTCACAGGAGCTTATATGTTATGGGCAGAATAAAAAACGTGTCACAAAAAAAAGAAAGATTATTTTTGTGAGCACACTGATTGGGGGGGGGGGGGGGGGGTTATTGTTGATATTATTATTAATAATATATTATCTTAGTAATTATTGATATTAAAAGAAGAGAGAAGGTACCCACTAATAAAACCAAAATGAAGAAACCACTCTCAACTTGAATAACTGATCTAATATTAATATTAGTAATAACACGCCCCCCCCCCTTTTACCTATATATTTGCATGTAGTTATTTATCTACATGGAGAGTAGTAGGGCAAGAGTAGATGTGACAAAACCACGGTCTCACCTGAGTGACACAATCAGAACCCCCCTTCACCATCGACAGCAACATACAACTTTTGTACGCGCCCTTTTATCGAGGCTTCCCGCCCATTTTTTGCCCGCCCTTTTCCCCCCTCGCATCCATATTCGGTGATTTCCTGGCACTTTCTGTTTGTTTAAAAATTTGGCTAACGATTCATCTGCGATTCATATGCGGCTCCAGCAAGCCTCCTCCTACCCTCCCACCCTCCCATATCACCATTCTCTCACCAGGTGGCCACATCTTTTAGTTTAGTCCGCATCCCTGCCCTCCTAAAACAAGAACAACAAAAACACAAACACAAAAAGAGCGCCGAGCTGCGCCTGCTACCTGTCCCTGCGCTAGGGGACGCTGGGAAGCCGGCCACGTGATGGACCACTTCCGCCGATTATGACCTCTTTCCAGTGGACGACGGCTACTTCCGGTGGGACTTCCTGCGTCGCTTCCGGTTGTCAGCGTGGCCCGGAGTGGGTATCCGTGTAGGGGCAGCCGGGTGGTGAGTGTGGGTGGGCGGTGGGGAGGGTGCACTGGGGTGGGGTGGAAGGGGTGCCTTGATCTCCCTCTGACCCCGTTAGTAAGGGAGATGAGCGACTCGGGTGTGGCTAGATGGCGAACAAGAATAACGATTTTAGCCTGTGTTGTCTTCCCCAGCCACCAGTCAGTGTCAGTGCCATCGCCACCAACATGTCACTGCCGGTGTATGTGTCCTCCCAATATACCTACCTACCTGTCAGTGTTAGTCCTCTTCACGGCCAGCTGTCACAGCCACAGTTACAGTCACAGTCACAGTCACAGTCAATGTCAGAGTTTTCCGTACCCACCTGTCAGAGTCAGTCATAGCCACAGTAACAGTCACAGTCAGTGTCAGCGTTCTCCCTACCCACCTGTCAGAGTCAGTCACAGTCATAGTCAGTGTCACAGTTCTCCCTACCCACCTGGCAGAGTCAGTCACAGTTAGAGTCAGTGTCAGTGTTCACCCTACCCATCTGTCAGAGTCAGTCATAGACACAGTCAGTGTCAAAGTTCTCCCTAACCACCTGTCAGAGTCAGTCACAGTCACAGTCAGGGTCAGAGTTCTCCCTATTCAGCTGTCAGAGTCAGTCATAGTCACAGTCAGTGTCAGAGTTCTCCCTACCCACCTGTCAGAGTCAGTCACAGTCATAGTCAGTGTCAGAGTTCTCCCTACCCACCTGTCAGAGTCAGCCATATTCACAGTCAGTGTCAGAGTTCTCCCTACCCACCTGTCAGAGTCAGTCACAGTCACAGTCAGTGTCAGAGTTCTCCCTACCCACCTGTCAGAGTCAGCGATATTCACAGTCAGTGTCAGAGTTCTCCCTACCCACCTGTCAGAGTCAGTCACAGTCACAGTCAGTGTCAGAGTTCTCCCTACCCACCTGTCAGAGTCAGTCACAGTCAGTGTCAGAGTTCTCCTTACCCACCTGTCAGAGTCACTCATATTCACAGTCAGTGTCAGAGTTCTCCCTACCCACCTGTCAGAGTCAGTCACAGTCACAGTCAGTGTCAGAGTTCTCCCTACCCACCTGTCAGAGTCAGTCACAGTCAGGGTCAGAGTTCTCCTTACCCACCTGTCAGAGTCACTCATAATCACAGTCAGTCTCAGAGTTCTCCCTATCCACCTATCAGAGCCAGTCATAGTCACAGCAAGTGTCAGTGTTCTCCCTACCCATCTGTCAGAGTCAGTCACAGGCACAGTCACAGTCAGTGTCACTGTTCTCCCTACCCATCTGTCAGAGTCAGTCAAATTCACAGTCAGTGTCAGGGTTCTCCCTACCCACCTGTCAGAGTCAGTCACAGTCACAGACAGTGTCAGTGCTCTCCTTGCCTATCTGTCAGAATCAGTCATCGTCGCAGTCAGTGACATAGTTCTCCCTACCCACCTGTCAGAGTCAGTGACAGTGACAGTCAGTGTCAGTGTTCTCCCTACCCACCTGTCAGAATCAGTCACAGTCACAGTCACAGTCAGTGTCAGAGTTCTCCCTACCCACCTTTCAGAGTCAGTCAGAGTCACAGTCAGTGTCAGAGTTCTCCCTACCCATCTGACAGAGTCAGTCAGAGTCACAGCCAGTGTCAGAGTTCTCCGTACCCACCTGTCAGAGTCAGTCAAAGTCACAGTCAGTGTCAGTGTTATCCCTAACCATCTGTCAGAGTCAGTCGCATTCACATTCACATTCAGTGTCAGAGTTCTCCCTACCCATCTGTCAGAGTCAGTCACAGTCACAGTCAGTGTTACAGTTCTCCCTACCCACCTGTCAGAGTCAGTCACAGTCACAGTCGATGTTACAGTTCTCCCTACCCACCTGTCAGAGTCAGTCACAATCACAGTCAGTGTCAGTGTTCTCCCTACCCACCTGTCAGAGTCAGTCACAGTCACAGTCAGTATCAGAGTTCTCCCTAACCACCTGTTAGAGTCAGTCACAATCACAGTCAGTGTCCGAGTTCTCCCTACCCACCTGTCGTTGTCACTGGTTGTGACAGTATTCTCCCTGGCTACCTGTCAGTGTCAGTGACAGTGTTCTTCCTGACCACCTGTCCATGCCAGTGCTAGTATTCTCTCTGTCAGTACCAGTATCAGCGCCTGTGTCGTCTCTGGCCACCTGTTAATCGAATTGACAAGGACAGTGTCAGTATTCTCAGAGCTACCTGTTGTTATGGTCACTTGTCAGTGTTAGTGTCACTATCAGTTACAGTGTAACTGTCATTATGTTCTATGTCATATATGACTACCTACCAGTGTCCTCCTGACTACTTGTCAGTGCCAGTATCAATGTCAGTGTCACTGTCCTCTAGGTGCAGCTTTCACCGGCTACCTATCAGTGTCCTCACCGGCTACCTATCAGAGTCCTCACTGGCTACCTATCAGTGTCCTCACTGGCTACCAGTCTGAATGTCGAATATCCAATGCTTCCAATTTGACAAGCTATAACACCATATGAAAACGACAGTTGAACCACCCTGTTTAAATGGTTCACCACCAGTTGATTTCCGCGAACAGTACGTCGGTACACTTCTTACTAACGCAGGTACATAATGGTACTGAGCAACTGGGGATTCGCCCGCACGTGTAATCCCACGTGACCAATGAGCGTCCTTGAAGCCCCCACATATATATCAGCCTCAGAGCTGTTTATATGCCGGCCCGCATCTCCTGGGATTTACCTTCCAACCTTCCCACCACACTCAAGGGTCTCCTCATACTGCATCAACAGATTGCACCCAACCTTCCCACCATGCTCAGAGGTCTCCTCATACCACATCAACAGATTGCACCCAACCTTCCCACCACACTCAGAGGTCTCCTCATACTGCATCAACAGATTGCACCCAACCTTCCCACCATGCTCAGAGGTCTCCTCATACCACATCAACAGATTGCACCCAACCTTCCCACCACGCTCAGAGGTCTCCTCATACCACATCAACAGACTGCACCCAAACTTCCCACCACACTCAGAGGTCTCCTCATACCACATCAACAGATTGCAGCCAACCTTCCCACCACGCTCAGAGGTCTCCTCATACCACATCAACAGATTGCAGCCAACCTACCCACCACACTCAGAGGTCTCCTCATACCACATCAACAGATATCACCCAACCTTCCCACCACACTCAGAGGTCTCCCCATACCACATCAACAGACTGCACCCAACCTTCCCACCACACTCTAAGGTCTCCTCATACTGTATGTACATATCCTCATAATGTATGTACAAAGTGCCCCCAATCCTCGGGCCACGTCTCCTCATACCTCATCAACAGATTGCAACCCTACCCTCCCGCCCCTCTCAGAGGTTTCCTCATCCTGCATCAACAGATTGCAACCCTACCCTCCTGCCCCTCTCAGAGGTTTCCTCATCCTGCATCAACAGATTGCAACCCAACCCTCCCGCCCCCCTCAGAGGTCTCCTCATACTGTATATACAGATTGCATCCCAACCCTCCCAGCACACTCAGAGGTCTCCTCATGCCACATCAACAGATTGCATCCTAATCCTCCCACCCCACACAGAGGTTTCCTCATACTGTATGAACCGATTGCCTCCCAACCCTCCTGTGACAATCAGAGGTCTCCTCATACCACATGCACAGATTGCATCCCAACCTTCCCACCACACTCAGAGCCCTCCTCATACCGTTTGAACATATTGCATCCCAACCTTGCCATCAGACTCAGAGGTCTCCACATGCCGCATTAACAGTTCTAGTTTTGAAGTATTTAGCGTTGAATCACGTTTACCTGCCTAACGCATGTGTTAACCATCTCGGATGTCTAATAAACACTGTTGTAACAGGGAAAGTTCCATGAAAAGCCTTCCTCCCCTCCATGCACACACCCATCATCAGTAACCACGAGCATCAGGGTGCTCTCAGGGAAGGACCAGAGGGTGTGGCGTTGGAGGGGGCTAATAGCGTGAGGATTGTGGGTTGGAGGTTCTCCCACGGTGCCTGGTTCCCCCGTCGTCCTGGTGACCGACCCGCGGGGCTACGTGACACTCCTCCGGGCTAGGAAGCAGCGGCTCCCGCGGGAAGCCCGTCGGGGGTGGGCGGTGGGACCGGGTGGGGCGGGGAGACAGGGCGGGAGGGACGATGCGCAGGGCATAGGCCATGGGGACGGTGTGGGATGGGGCGGGGGGAAGCGGAGCGGGGGGTCGGTGAGCCCGCATCGCTCTGCGTAGTCCCCCGGGGGAGGGGGGGGGGGCGGGGAGGGGGAGGTCAAGGTCAAGGTCAATGAGCGGCTCGCGTGTGAGCTGCAGAGGGATGGCCGGCTCCATTTGGTGCCTTCTCGGAGCCTGACATTTGAGAGAGCTTTCCTTTAGAGAAGACACCCGCCATCCCGCCCCACCCTTCCCCTTCTCCCCCCCCCCTTTCCCGCTCCCCCGCCCCGTCCTTCCCCTTCTCCCCCCCCCCCCCCCCCCCTTGCCCGCTCCCCTGCCCCGCCCCGTCTTTCGCCCTTCTGCGGCCCGCCCTCTGCCGCGTCACCCACCCCGCCCGCCCTTCAACCCTCTGCCCCGCCGTTCCCTCCCTCCATCCTCCCATCTCTTTCATCATTTTCCTTCCCCCATTCCCCCATCCCCCATCCCCCACACCCCACACCCATACACACTTACTACCACTCACCACCACATCTCAATAGCACCCACATACACACCTTAGACAGCCCTACACCTATATGCCTCACAGTTAGACTGAGGTGGAAGGTTAGGTCCAAATGACTGCCAGCAGCAGGCTTTGCTATTGACGGATCGCCTCGGCCTCACTGAGTGGGTATTTTATTGGACATTTGTACGCCTTGAGGCACCTCTCCGGCGGCTCACCCTCAGTCCGCCATGGCTTTTCTTGCTCAGCATATCTAGAGTTATTCTTGAAAATATATTGAATGATATCGATACATATATATATTCCAATGGTCCGAGGGCCGTAACGTCCATATCACAGTGATAACACATTTATTACCTGACTTTACCTTCTAATAATCGCCTTTTTATCAGGTAATGCTGAAATGTGAATGGTTAAAAACCATATATCCAGTGATGGCGAATTTTGAGTCAGTCTGAGATTAGTTTCATGGAAATGGCCGTGTTATTTGGAATTCTGATGAAAATCACCACCATTGAGAATTCGTTATGAACATCATATAGGCATTGAATCAATAAATATGCTACAATGTCGTCTGATGTCAATACTAAGAAAAGGAGAACACGTTATCGGTGTCATTTAGATATTGACTTGATTGTGTTGTAGTGCTGTGTTTTCCCACCCCAATCTTCACCTCCGCCCCTAGTTCCACACTCAATTCCAGCTCTCAATTCCATCTACTTTCACACCCACCTCCACGCCCGCCTCCACACCCGCCTCCACACCTGCCTCCACACCCGCCTCCACACCCATCCCCAGCCACACCTCCACAACACACATCTACACAGAGCTCCACACCCACCACCACACACACCTCCACACACTACTCCACACCCACGTCCACACCCACCACCACACCCACATCCACACCCACCTCCAGACACACCTCCACAACACACATCTACACCCACCTCCACACCCACCTCCACACACACCTCCACACCCACATCCACACCCACCTCCACACACACCTCCACAACCACATCCACACCCACCTCCACACACACATATACACCCACATCCACACCCACCTCCACACCCACCTCCACACCCACCTCCACACACCTCCACACTCACATCCACACCCACCTCCACACACACCTCCACACCCACATCCACACCCACCTCCACACCCACATCTACACCCACATCCACACCCACCTCCACACCCACCTCCACACACACCTCCACACCCACATCCACACCCACCTCCACACTCACCTACACCCACCTCCACACCCACCTCCACACCCACCTCCACACCCACCCCCACACACACATCTACACCCACCCCCCACCCACCTCCACACACACCTCCACACCATCTCCACAACACACCACCTACACCCACCTCCGCACCCACCTCCACACACACCTCCACACACCTCCACACACACCTCCACACACACCTCCACACCCATCTCCACACACACCTCCACAACACACATCTACACCCACCTCCACACCCAGCTCCACACACACCTCCACACCCATCTCCACACCCACCTCCACACACACCTCCACACACAACTCCACACACCTCCCCACCCATCTCCACACCCACCTCCACACACACATCCACACCCACATCCACACCTACATCCACACCCGCATCCACACCCACCTCCACACCCACCTCCAGACACACCTCCACAACACACATATACACCCACCTGCACACCCACATCCACACCCACCTCCACACACACATCCACACCCACATCCACACCCACCTGCAGACCCACCTCCACACACACATCCACACACACACATCCACACCCACCTCCAAACCAACTTCCACACACACCTCCACAATACACATCTACACCCACCTCCACCCCCACCTACACACACAGACTACACACGCACCTCCACACGCACCTCCACCCCCACCTCCCCCCCCTCCTCCATACACACCTCCACACCCACCTCCACACCCACCTCCATACACACCTCCACACACACCCCCACCCCCACATCCACCCACACCTCACCCACACACCTCCACACACCCTCCACCCCCACCCCACCCCCACCTCCACACACACCCCACACACACCTCCACACCTACCTCCACACACACACCTACACCCACCTCCACCCCCCTCTCCACACACACCTCCACACCCACATCTACACCCACCTCCACACCCACATCTACACCTACCTCCACACCCACCTCCACACACACCTCCACACACACCTCCACACCCACCTCCACACCCACCTCCACACCCAGCTGCACACACATCTACACACACCTACACACCCACCTCCACACACACCTCCAGCCCCACCTCCACCCCACCTCTACACACACCTCCACACAACCTCCACACCCACCTCCACACCCACCTCCACACCCACTTGTACACCCACATCCACGCCGGCCTCTATACCCACGTGCTCAGACACCTGCACCACCACCTCCACCCCCACCTCCACCCCTAACTGTACACCCACCTCCATACCCCCCTCCACATCCACCTCCACTTCCACACCCAACCCCACACCCCCCTCCACCCTCCCGTACACTCATCCCCACACCCACCTCCACACCCACCTCCCACCCTCACCTCCCACACCCACTCCCACCCCACCCTCCACACCCACCCCACACCCACCTCACAACCACACCCCCACCCCTCACACTCACCCACCACACCCACCCCCACACCACCCACCACACCCACACCCCCCTCCACACCACCCCCACTCCACACCCACCTCCACACCCACCTCCACACCTACATCCACCCCCACCTCCACACCCACCTCTACACCCACACCCACACCCACCTCCCACTCAGCTCCGACACCCACCTCCACACCCACCTCCACACCCACCTCCACAACACACATCTACACCCACCTCCACACACACCTCCACACACGAACCCCCACCCTTACTTCCACACCCACAACCAGACCCCACACCCACACCACACACCCATATCCCACACCCATATCCACACCTACCTCCACACCCACCTCCCACACCCTCACTCACACCCCACACCCACACCCACCTCCACAGCTATCTCCAGACACCAACCCCAACCCTCACCTCCACACCAATAACCAGACCCCACACCCACACCACACACCCATATCCCACACCCACATCAACACCTACCTCCACACTCACCTCCACCCCACATCCACACCGACAGCCATGCCCACCTCGACATCCATCCACACCCACCTCCACATGCGCCCCCACCCCCACACTCACCTCCACACACCCTCCCCCCACATCCACACACTGTACACACACTCCCGCCCACCTCCACCACACTCCTGCGACCCACCTCCACACCCGCATCCACCCCGGTCAGTGGGACCCAGCGGTCCCACCTGTGTAGGTGCAGAGTAATGTATAGGCACACCTTAAGAGATGGACTCATTCATATTAGATGAAGAAACTGATGCCCTTGGGTGTGCCCGGGTAGGTGTTCACTGGTAACCAGACCACCCCCTCCCCACCCATCCCCCTCGGTTCATATCCCCATGATGATTTGGTGTTAGTTCTACTGCACACAGTGGATGTGGTGGCGCTGGCTGTACTGTTTGTGTATGTGGAACAGACTTGTGGGGGTCCAAGCAATGACTCCTCATATGTGTATAAACATGTGTATGCACATCTATATACACAGACTCGATATGTACCAGCCCAGATGGCGCTGCAACGCGCAGATATCGAACTAGGTCGGCGTTCAGTATGTAACACATGCCTCACATAAAACCATTGGATTGTGTAACTTCAAGCTATCATGACATGTCTTAGAATCACCTGACGTGATGTGGAAGTGAAAGTGAAAGTGAAAAGTGATTGACTTTCGACGATCCATCAGTGTATTGCTAGCTCTAATCTTTGACCTCCGTAAAGCATATTGCGAGCACATCGTGATGATCCTTAATTAATTCTTTAATATGTCTTAATTAGTTATAAATGTGTACGTGAATAGGGCTGACATAGTGTTGGAATAATTCTGAAATAATTCTGAAGTAATTCAGAAATAATTCAGAAGTATTAACAAATAATTAAGAAATTATTCATAAATAATGCTGAAATAATTCTGAAATAATACTTAAATAATTTTAAAATATGTTTTAAATGTTGAGTCTGAAATAATTCTTATTTAAGAATCATCTAATACCCCTGTCACACTACAACGTAATGGGCGAACGTGAGCCTAACGTGGTGATATTTCATCATTACGTTGATGGACGTTGGATTACGTTATGATGACGTCATAATGACGTTAGAGTGACGTCGAGCTACGTCACATTACGTTGTGTAACGTCGATTAACGTCGAGGTTTTGGACATGTTCAAAAGTTTTGATGTAGGACGAACGTAAGGGTTTACGTTCACCATACGTTCTGTTCACGTTCAGCGAACGTCAATGACGTTAAACGGACGTTATTCCAACGCTCCTCACTACGTTCAACTACGTTCCACTACATTGACCCCCATTAAACCGAGTGCAAATGCCCACGGGGCGTAATGGGAATGTCAGGAGAACGTCAGGAGAACGTCAGGAGAACGTCAGGAGAACGTGCATTCAACATATGTTCAACGTCTCATGACATAGCTAGCGTCACATAACGTTCTTCTGGCGATGGAATAACGTTCATAACGTTCCGTGAGCGTCATTACGTTGACCTCACTACGCTTTACCGACGTTACGCTCTCGTCCACTATGCTGCATCCACGTTCAACTTCTGCCCAAATTTGCATACTACGCCGAGAAGTTCAACGTTCTTCAAGTTCTCCCTACGTCAACGTCGTTACGTCGTAGTGTGACAGAGCCATAAGAAGCATACATGAATACTCTAAAATGTATTTAGGGACTACATAAATGATTGGAGATTCAGATTAATTTCAATTTGCTTTAATCAGCAATTGCATGCAAACACACTATGAAACCCTTCTGTAGGTGCTACTTTCCGTTCAACTCAGTGTCCCCTTACTTCTACTCAGAGCGGGGGCGGACTATTGTTGTGTGTAATGACCTGTTTTCTTGGCGGGTGTTTTACTGCAGCAGCGACATACAGTAGCAATGATTGCTTTCTTAGTGCATTGAAAGGAAATAAGTACTCACAACTCTTGTTTTTAATCAGCAGCAATAAGTAGGAGATACATGATAAATACCCTTCGCTTCTCTCGGTGGATGGGTGGACGGGTGGTGAGGGGGGATTCGATCCCCGCCCTAAACAGAACATGCTAAAAACACAGAAACATACTGGGGCCAGCATAAATCAGCTGCAATGATTGCCATGCACCAGTACGCTTTGTGTCAGATACAATGATTGAAGATGGATGTGTGAATTGGCAGGGAGATACTTGTCGCTACCTAGCGCGCCGCTCCGCATTAATACTAATACAGTAAAACCTCTCTAAACCGACCCACCTTGGGACCGACGTTAAGTGGTCCATGTAGGGAGGTGGTCGGTTTAGGGAGTTAGAGTATGGTTATAATTGCATTGTTGGGACACAAATAAAGCGATTGATAGAGCGGAGTGGTCGATCTGTGGAGGTGTTCGGTTAGGCAGGTTTTACTGTAATAGGATAGGACACGTACTGGTTAGCACAGTATCAGGATAATCTGACTGTGTGGGATATTGTGTCACGGTGTTGATGGCTTGGACTCTGAGTAGGGCACCACTATAAAGTTGCCATGGGTGTGTACTGTCAAACGTCGGTACCTGGCCTGATATGACCTTAGATGTTGCTTGGATGTAAAACCCCAACACACAACGAACAACAACTACAATATGGGTACGCCGAGGTCATGTGATATGGTCTCTCAGGAAGGATTGAAGCCTGCGACCCATCATGTAAAGCAGGCAAGTGGCAGCTTTAGCTTACATGCTGAAAGAATTGAAGCCTGCGACCCATCATGTAAAGCAGGCAAGTGGCAGCTTTAGCTTACACGCTGGAAGGATTGAAGCCTGCGACCCATCATGTAAAGCAGGCAAGTGGCAGCTTTAGCTTACACGCTGGAAGGATTGAAGCATGTGACCCATCATGTAAAGCAGGCAAGTGGCAGCTTTAGCTTACATGCTGGAAGAATTGAAGCCTGTGACCCATCATGTAAAGAAGGCAAGTCACAGCTTTAGCTTACACGCTGGGAGGATTGAAGCCTGTGACCCATCATGTAAAGAAGGCAAGTCGCAGCTTTAGCTTACACGCTGGGAGGATTGAAGCCTGCGACCCATCATGTAAAGAAGGCAAGTCACAGCTTTAGCTTACACGCTGGGAGGATTGAAGCCTGCGACCCATCATGTAAAGAAGGCAAGTCACAGCTTTAGCTTACACGCTGGGAGGATTGAAGCCTGCGACCCATCATGTAAAGAAGGCAAGTCGCAGCGTTAGCTTACACACTGGGAGGATTGAAGCCTGCGACCCATCATGTAAAGAAGGCAAGTCACAGCTTTAGCTTACACGCTGGGAGGATTGAAGCCTGCGACCCATCATGTAAAGAAGGCAAGTCGCAGCTTTAGCTTACACGCTGGGAGGATTGAAGCCTGCCACCCATCATGTAAAGAAGGCAAGTCACAGCTTTAGCTTACGCGCTGGGAGGATTGAAGCCTGCGACCCATCATGTAAAGAAGGCAAGTCACAGCTTTAGCTTACATGCTGGGAGAATTGAAGCCTGTGACCCATCATGTAAAGAAGGCAAGTCGCAGCTTTAGCTTACACACTGGGAGGATTGAAGCCTGCGACCCATCATGTAAAGAAGGCAAGTCACAGCTTTAGCTTACACGCTGGGAGGATTGAAGCCTGCGACCCATCATGTAAAGAAGGCAAGTCGCAGCTTTAGCTTACACGCTGGGAGGATTGAAGCCTGCGACACATCATGTAAAGAAGGCAAGTCACAGCTTTAGCTTACACGCTGGGAGGATTGAAGCCTGCGACCCATCATGTAAAGAAGGCAAGTCACAGCTTTAGCTTACACACTGGGAGGATTGAAGCCTGCGACCCATCATGTAAAGAAGGCAAGTCGCAGCTTTAACTTACATGCTGGGAGTATTGAAGCCTGCGACCCATCATGTAAAGAAGGCAAGTCACAGCTTTAGCTTACACGCTGGGAGGATTGAAGCCTGCGACCCATCATGTAAAGAAGGCAAGTCGCAGCTTTAACTTACATGCTGCAAGAATGGGACAGTTCGTGAATACACATACGTGAAGTTGTCTTTTATCCAAGATCAATTATTAGATAGGACAATTTTACCGCAATCTCTATGAGAGACAAATTTATGACAATAATAACCAAGTTTGCTCATCACGACCCATCTGGTTATATGTGCAAAGTGAGTTTAAAGTACAGAGAATATATCCAAAGGAGAACTATGGCTGTACCCTGAGAAAGTATTTGATTTTTAGGTTGTGTCAGTTTTAATTTGCATGATCCAATTAAAACATAATAACTTTAAAACTAAAGTAGTCTTCTAAGTTGTATCCTGCATACCAATATATTAGAAGCTGGGGCAGTCCTTAATCAGTTATTGGGGGGGGGGGTGGTCCTTGGTTATGTGAAAGCTCACTGACTTCCATTGATGGCAATATGACCGAGGGAAGGTAGCAATGGCACATGATACTTGGCTTTAACTGATGTGCACACAAACATTACATGAGGTTCTTTCACTTTGAATATTTGTTATTCAATTACCATAAACCACAGTCGAGTCTATTAATTTATTATAATGTTCACTCTTTAAATATATTTTACTTAATGATATGAGAAAAAAATATATAAACTAAAAGATTATGGATGCAACTTAAAAGTGTGCATGATTGTCCAATCAGTCTGTGTGTCTGTGTGTGGCTGGGGACCTGATGTAACGTTGAGGGGCCGTCAGCCAGCAACACTACTGGATGATGTGATTTAATTTACCAATTTGCATCTTGATGGAGGATGGCGGATCAGGCCCTAATTGACAACAGCCCATGTAGCCGACAGTTTTGGGGTGGAATTCAGGATAAGCGCCTTCTAGTGTGGTCCTGTGTACACTGTGCACGGCTCGACCAAGTCCCCCGGTTCTCGGTAATGAACAAGCTGATATTGCCTACCATTCCTGTCTACGGCACAAGTATACTGTAGTTACTTAGTCTAACAGGGCAGCACCACCTGTGAATATGAATGGAAATAATGATACCCTACTTCCCATCTCTATAGAATTGAATGTTTTTGGAGGTTTATGTTTTAGCATTGAATAGGGGTATATCAGGATGGGTACCGACTCTGATGGCAACATAACACTGCTAACAAAATACAGATGCATATATTTTATAGCCGTGCAAATATGTGCAGATTGGTGGAGGTGCCGTCACTGCCTGCTCTGCCGTGTTTCAGTAGACTAGTGGCGCCACCTGGATATTGCTTCATACACTACTCCTCTCCTTCTCTGAATGCACGAGGCAGTAAATCTGACCAGATAAACAATATGACGTTACGAACCTCGAAGTACACACACTGTACGGATTGTCAGTTTTACAACCAAGATATTGACATTATCCACATACCTTCTTAATCATAATGGCATACATAATACTGGATATAGTTTCATAATGATATCTATATCCTTCAGTTATACTTAGGTAAATCTCGTCTAACTTACTCTGCTCATACACAGGTGTGAGACCGCAGTTTACGGCGTGTGTATACAGAAATACACATGCATATATAAATATGTGTTTGTATTGTGCCGGTGTTGGGTGTTAATTATCATACGTAAGTGGTGCCACGGTGGGAGAACTAGATATGTGGATGTGTAAATAACTCCTGAATAGCGTCTGGTATATACACATATTTATGTATATAGAACAATTATATACATATGAAAATACAACATTCGTAGAGTGCTATTTATACACAAGTATAGGTACATGTTGCATTCATACAAGTCTTAGTATTACAATGTTATATATATAAACACCTATGTATATATAGCAGTAATACCACTAATACAGCGCCTGTTGTATAGACGCATATATACGTGTATATATAGCACGCGTACGGCGCCTGTTATCCATTGTCAGCCTCGTTGTGGAGGTGTGCTCAGTGGATAAACCTGGTCTACCAACCTTGCAAAACAAGATGCCCTGAATGCAAATCACAAAGCACGGGCTCTCACAACGCATCAGGAAAGTGGGCCAAGCCTTTATGACGTCACCAGTAGGCTCGCCTCACCAAAACTTCATCGTCGAAATGCGGAGTCGTGGAACTCGTTCGATATTTGTTTCGCATCGTGATGTCGGTTTAAGGTTGGAATGCATATATAATCGGAAGGATGGTGCATATGCACACACATATACATATATATATATATATATATATATATATATATATATATATATGTGTCTGTGTGTGTGTATATGTGTGTGTGTGGTAAGGCGTTTGTATCGGTATATATGTGCTTAGATCGAATATGTCGAGCATATAAGTTTAACCTGTTGGTCTCAGAGATATACTTGGTATATATACCTCATATATACAGCTCTATGATACAGCTTATTGATACACTACATAAATGAAACCCATGTATACTAACCTAGAGCAATACCTCATAGATAACCTCTTTTTTACACCTCATATGCCCACCGTATATAAAAACCACATATACACATCTCATGTACACACCTTATTTTATAGACATAATATATGGAACTTATATGTCTTAAGTATGCATACGTTGCGTACGTTGCATATGCGCATTACATCCATATATATACATATCTTAGATATCTAGATTTATTAATATATATAATTCATAGATCCAATATATCGACCTTATATGGTGATATAACAGAGATTATATATATATATATGTCGGTAGGTTGGTTCATTTACCACTCATAGGCGGCGCCCTAGTGGGGGAATGTGGCAGTATGGCCCGCAGTGTATAGTATAGAGATGGTGAGTATCGGCCAAGTCAGCGTGAAGGAAACTGAGAGGCGAATGGAGGTCTGTGTCCATTCCAATAATGCATTATTATTATATACACACATCGACAACAGTGGAACGGTGCGAACATTGGTGGAAGTAGATCCCAATTAACTACATGCAGGTGGCGATATGTGGGAGGCATGCGAACTAGAGCGCAGAATAATACATGTACTGATGGTAGTAGTATGTCTGAAAGACTGGACAGGACTGAAGACTTGGTCACATACACATTAGTGAACGTAATTGAACGTAGTTGAACGTAGTTGAACGTAATGGAGGCTAATGAAGTTGAAGGTAGTTGAACGTAGTTGAACGTAGTTGACCATAGTTGAACGTAGTTGAGCGTAGTTGAACGTAGTTGAACATAATTGAACATAGTGCAATGTACCGGCATCCATACTTCTCCGTGATGAGAATGTGATAATAACGTCTGTCGGCCATGAGGTCCGATTTAAGCTTTGGACATGTTCAGAAGAGCACTACGTTTAAGACAGACCTAGCCTCCCTGATGATAACATACTTTAGCATACTCTAGCATAATCTATCGTACTCTATTTCTTAATGTACTCTAGCATACTCTAGCATACTCTAGCATACTCTAGCATACTCTAGCATACCCTAGTGTACTTTGACCCACATAAAACTTGGCCGTTATGCCGTGATCACATAGCCATTAGTGGATGAAGTTGAACGTAGTTGAACATAGTGGAGGGTAATGTAGTTCAACGTAGTAAAAGATAGTTGAAGGTAGTTGGACGTACCAGGATCCGTACCGTAGCGTACCGGGATCCATACCGTGATGCGCGAAAAGGAAGAAGGCAAGGCGGAGGTGGAAGAAAAAGAGCCGTTTATTGGGACGCTTCTGGCAACAGAGGGCAACAGGGCGACAGTAAGGAGGCTCATGAGGAGCAGCAGTAGAATGATAACAGGCAAGATAAGGCTCATGAGGAGCAACAAAAGAATGAATAGGTAGATAAGGGGCTCATAAGGAGCAGAGTCAGAGTTAGATACGGTTAAGAGGCTCATGAGGAGCAGAAGTGAGAGTTATGCTTAAGAGTTCATGTGAGGGGGGGCGGGGGGGGGGGGGGGGGGGCGCCGAGGAGCCCTCCACCAGCTGTAAGAGAAAGAAGATAAGTAAAGAAACTTGGGTGGGTGGGTGGAGGAAAAAGGCAGAGTGCGGAGGAGGGCTGGAAGGCGAGTGACTGAGGGAGGCCGGCGGGCGGCCTTATAAGGGAGGGCAGGAGGGCGGGGTCAGGTGAGGTGTGAAAGCAGCAGGCCCGGGGGAGGGGGAGGGGAAAAGCTGAGAGGCGGACGTCGCGCGAGGTACGAATGCTGCGCGACGGCCGGGGAGGCGGGGGGAGGGTCTCTTCCTCTCCACGCATCAAACGCAATGCTCGCATTACGACCAATGTATTTATCCGTACTATTAGGTGGGTCATCAACCAAAACTTGCCGTACCTTAATGTATATGAACGTAGTGACAGCACGTTTCACCTATGTTATTCTAACTACGTTCAACTACGTTCAATAATGGATGGGGCTTGAGAATGGATGTGTCATTGTCTACCTTCTCGTGATTTCATTAGATAAAACAGAATTGGTTTGTGTTTTAGATCAAATAGTGGTATTTTGTGGGCAATATTCGAGAAAGTCTGGAAGGAGCCATCAGTAGTGTATGTGTGAGTGTGAGGATGGCTGGGATCCTGGCGAATTGTGCTGCTTAGATTTGCTGCAGGGTGCCGGTGAGGCTGTTAGTACAGGCTGGGGTCGGGCGGCGACAGAATGGTGGGGGGGGGGGGGGGGGGGTGAGGGTAGCTCTGTCTGTGGTTAGACAAGGTGGGCGGGTGGGATTCCCCGGAATACAAGGTGGGTCGCTCTCACAACAGATGCCCTGCCCGCCCGGACAATGTGTGTGTGTGAAGGAAGGGGAGTGGGGAGTGGGGGGATGTGGTGATGTAGCAGGGTCGGGAGTGGGTTATATGCGAGAGGCTGTGGGGGTGGAGGTGGGGTGGGACGATGTCGGGGGTCGCAGACAGGGCGTGCCGGCGGGAGGTGGGCCGGACGGGGCGGAGCCGGGCGGGAAATGGGGGAGGGGTGCGGGGCTGGGAGAGGCGGAGCGGGGAGAGGCGGAGCGGGGAGAGGTGGGGCAGGGAGAGGCGGAGCGGGGAGAGCCGGAGCGGGGAGAGGCGGAGCGGGGAGAGGCGGAGCGGGGAGAGGCGGAGCGGGGAGAGGTGGGGCGGGGAGAGGCGGAGCGGGGAGAGGCGGAGCGGGGAGAGGCGGAGCGGGGAGAGGCGGAGCGGGGAGAGGCGGAGCGGGGAGAGGCGGAGCGGGGAGGGGCGGAGCGGGGAGGAGCGGAGCGGGGAGAGGCAGAGCGGGGAGAGGTGGAGCGGGGAGAGGCGGAGCGGGGAGAGGGGGAGCAGGGAATGGCGGAGCGGGGAGAGGCGGAGCGGTGAGAGGCGGAGCGGGGAGAGGCGGAGCGGGGAGAGGCGGAGCGGGGAGAGACGGAGCGGGGAGAGGCGGAGCGGGGACAGGCGGAGCGGGGAGCAGCCGAGCGGGCAGAGGCGGGGCGGGCAGAGACGACGCGGGCAGAGACGGGGCGGGCAGAGACGGGGCGGGCAGAGACGGGGCGGGCAGAGACGGGGCGGGCAGAGGCGGGGCGGAGGGGGGCGGGTCGGGGTGCGGCCGGGACGGTTGGGGTGAGGCTGAGGAGAGGAGTGGAGTAAAAGGGAGAAGCAGTTGTGGAAAAGGTTAATAAAGGATGAATCACAGGGCGGCTGGGGGGAGGGGCGGCGAGCGAGAGGGACAGGTGGTGCATATGGGCCAGTACTAAGGGTGGGGCAGCGCGGGGCGGGGCAGAGCGGGGGGGGGGGTACATACTAGGCCGTATTGGGGTCGGGGCAGGGTGGGGCGATGCAGCAACGGGGGCAAGTTAGATGAGGGATGGGTAGTGGATGAGGGAGCTGGCGGGTAGGGTGGCCGAGGGGGGGGGGGGGAGTTGATGAAGGGATGGGTAGACGATCATGTTGAGGATCATGCTTTCATTTCCATAATTATTAAATTAATCTGTACCTATTTGTGTGAGATGGAGCAGCAGATTAGCTCCTCTCAGGACCATTCTGGAAATAGGAAAATACTATTTAAGCTGCGAAGTTGCTAACAAACAAACATCACCTCCAAACTTCTGTCAGTTCCAAACGGATGGCCTGCGAACAGAATCCGGTGGTAAATAGTAACACTTGTGTTAGGTGCCACCAGTCTGTCGGCGTGTCGGCGTGTCGGCTTGGTCACCGGGCGGTATTGATGCAGTGGGAAGAGGCACATGGTGGAGAGACCTGGGTATAATGCACTGTGCATAATAAGGGGCGTGGGGAGCAAAACACCTGCCCCGCCCAGGCAGAAAATCGAGCCGCCTCTATGCCACTATATTAAGGGGCTGTCACATTAGGGTTTTTTGCGGGAGCGTATGGCGGCGTAAGCGCGTTACGTCATATACGTCGGCATACGCCGTATACGCTACTCATACGCTACGCATACGCTACTCATACGCTACTCATACGCCGCCAGATGCCGCCAGATGCCGGCGTATGTGAAGCGTATGAGGCATACACCGCCATACGCTTTCATAAATCCGTCCGTCCAAATCTTTTTGTGCATGCTCAAAAAAACCCGACCTATGAGGGCGTATGGCCCATACTGTCAAAAAATGTCACAGCACGCTCCCATACGCTCCCATACGCTCCTCATACGCTCCTCGTACGCTCCTCGTAGGTTCCACATACGCTCAAAACCACCCGAAAGGTCACCAAATGTCATCATAGGCCGGCACGCGCAGGACCTATGTAGGTTTTCAATACGCTCCCGCCATACGCCGTAATGTGACAGGGCCTTTACTGACATCTCATTTGTGTTGTTCAACAATCCCACCCTCCACCTGAAGAGACCCGCGACATTTCTGAAAAATTCCCAAGTGGGATATTTTGAAAATATATTCAGGGATTGTATTGTGTAGTGTATCTTTTTATAGCAGTATCATGTGTGTGAAAGCGCATTGATTGCGTGTAACGTGTTCCTACCTCCGCCTGGTGGATTCTCTATATATGTTGTGGATTGTCGCGGAGCGCCCTGGGTACCATCACACATGCTGCTGAGCAATTAAAGCTGCTGGGAGGACGGGGGGGGGGGGAGGCGGCCATGAGCTTTTACGTGCTAGTTAATCTATTTCCATGTCTGCTAGAAATGTTGCTTCATAGTAAATGGTACCAGCTGGAGGTGGCAAGCACCCAGCTATATTATGGAGTGTTGTATTCTGCCTATGGGAGGTTGCAAATAACACCACATTATCAGATCGACACACGGTACATAGGGAGAATTTAAAGTGTTAACATCACCAGACGGCAATGCCGAATAACCTGAGCGCCCCCATCCCGGCTGACTTTTGTGACAGGGCACAGTAATGGCGGCTTTATAGTGTTGCTCCACCGGTAGATTCGGCCATAAGGGTCATAAGGTATTATCTCACTCAGTCACATTATATTTACACTGACCACCCAAGGCTAGATAGTGACAGATGTCAAATATCCAGTTTCTGTGCTTTCTGGGGGACCAGCGGAATACGGAATGCATACGATATATTGAATATGTATTATATATATAGGATATATTACATTATATATTATATATAATCTATTATATTTTACCTATATATATATATATTTTATGTAATATATAATAGATGATATATTATATATTATAAGTTATTTATACTTGATATATTTTCATATATGAGGTCTATCTCTGAAGAGGACTTTCATACATTTATGTGCATCTATCGGTGATTGTGGAATACAATTATAAGAAAACATGTGCCCACAATAGAACGCCAGCGCAATACCTCTGAATAAGTGTAAATGTGTGGAGCCCTTTAACGCCTATGTCAGCTCCTGCCCCCTCCCGGTATCCTCGCTTGCTCTCCTGTGGGGTTCCCCCCCACCACCACCACCCACCCCAACAGGCCCCCCTCCCCTGCGACCACCCTTAATCATCATGAACAAACCATCAACACACCAAACATCCTACACAACTATCAACCTGTTTAAACACATTGAACATTATAAAAGACAGACAAAATGTCTTGTCAACTATAAACTTACCGTGTTTTATAAGAGAACAAATGTAACCCTCAATGATTATTTGAGTTTCCCCGAGTATACACTTTCTACATTGTGCTGCTCCCCATTTTTGCATGAACTACAGTGACTGGTGCTGTACATTATACAGCAGGAGCCACTCCTTTAATTCTTCAGGATTGGTGCTGTAACTAATACAGCACTGATCAAACTTAGATTATTTAGATTGTCAATTCCAATAGTAAGAAGGCCGGAAGACCAGTGATCTGGTGCTGACAAATGTCATTTTCACATGAATAAATTCTTTACCAATAAAAAAAAAGAAGAAAATTAGCAGTCCCATCACTGATTGTTGACAAGACCGATCATGGAATTCTACGGCAGTGGGCATGCTTTGTTTGTTTGTTTGCTGTTGTGTTACGTTCTACCAATATCTAAGGTCATAGCAGGGTGGGTACTGACTTGTGACAGTGTGCACTCATGGCGACTTTATAGTGGTGTCCCACTGGGAGACCAGCCCACCAGCACCATGACCTGATATCCCACTCAGTCACATTATCCTGACATTGAGCCAACCACTCCTTGCCCTCTCCTAATAATGCTAAGCACCTGGCTAGGAGGTGACAATTGTCAATTTTAAGTCATTGGTTTGATTCGACCAGTGTTCGAACCCACAAACCCATGTGTTCGGATCCCCTGATCTTCCTAAACAGCAGACGGACGCTCAACTCATTCGGCCATCCTGTCTAGTCCCAGTGGGCATGCAGTATGCCCTTAGATCACGTAGAACAACGATCTGGCTATTTACTTGCTTACGTCGATCTTGTTGATATTTGTCGCATTGAACTATTTCGTAAGGATATCGGTCGTTTCATGGTAAATGGGGTGGGGGGGGCCAATGTGTGGCATGAGGGTCAAAAATGAATATTGTGTATTTTCCTAGTGTTTGCACTGAGTAGCCCACTCTTGTCCATATATATCCTGGTAATGTGAAGGAAAAGATAGTTGAGGTTACCATTTTGTCAGAAAAACTAGAAATAATTGAGTAGCCAGCTCCATGTGCAGACTTATTAAACACCAAGTGTGGATTTACTAATCAAATCCATTATTTAATCAAATTTACTGGATGAAAAAATTAATTTTTACATTGTGGTCCCCTAAGTATAGAAATGCACTGTAAAGAATTCTGCATAGGATGATTATATTTTCCCCAATTTTGAGTGGTGGATGTAACACAATAGAAGGGGACACCAAATATTATGTGTATTATAATGTATTATAATAATATAAAGGAACGGAGCAATTCCAATATTGATGTCATATTCATTGTAGGATTATTTGCGTGTATTCAGGATTTGCACACCCACCCCGTTATATGCGCGCAATTGGGGCGCCAAATGTTTGGTGCAGAAATAACTCAAACCACTGTCACTTTGCTCGCATTTTTCTTTTTGGTAGGGCATATTAGTCCCAGCCAGAGAACTAATAAAGAACTCAGCCCAACTCTGCTTTGTCTAACCTTATTGCCTAATGGTTTATATGGAACTTCAACTTCAATTTCTTTTCATAAAGCTTTGTAGAAAGATTGTATTACTAGTCATGGTACTAGAAAATAGCAGCACAACCCTGCTGAAAGCGCAACAATAGCAACCGTTTTACTGAAGCTCTGGTGTTCCCAGAATAACATATGTTCTAACTTAACAAGCGTGGGTCAAGCAGGGTCACAACAGGTACGTCCAAAACCAGTTTAATCACCCTGGAATATTAGATATAAAAAAGAATATATATGCATACAACATGAAAACATCTTTCAAGTAAGAGACTTCTTTTATTATTTCATTGACTAACAGGTAATGTCCTATGCAAAATATAGGTCTAGTAGGCTGTAGAAAAGTCCAAATTATCCATGTCACAAATTCATGCCGTTAAAACACTATTTTTGGAATGAAAATGTTGGCTTTTTTTTACTATGTCACATTAGTCCTTGCTTTGTTCATATCTATCTCTCCAAAGTCTAAGAATACCAGTTCTATAAAGACAATACCTCCTCTACTCTTTCCATAATTGTTTTTGACCATTACATACTGAAATGTACATTGTCCCCATTTATCATGAAACAACCCATTATATATCCAAAAATTGAATGTCTATAACACAGGTTAACATTACATAATGACAGGTTCTTTGGTGGGGGAGGGTAGGGCATGCGCATGGACAAATCCGGATATGAGTCACATTACCCAGCTCCTCCAGACGGTGGAAATCAATTGAATTTTCCCTTCCTTTCTATACTTCTTGTTTGAGTAGGGGAACTGTAGAAAAATAACACTTTACTTCGCGGACTCCTTCCCCTAACCTTCTCATGCCAAGTTCCGAAGTAGCCAGCAACATATATCCATTTCCAAATACTTCTTTGACTCCGCCTGGGTTTGAGCCCACGTTCAGTCAGAGAGGAACGGAGTGCTCCGGCCGTTCGACAACCTCAGCCAAAATTGAGGGCACACAATCAGAACCAGACGCATGAGGTCGTATTTGCTGTAGTAACCATGGTTAGGGCCTTTAATAATAGAATGATTCAAATCTAGCCCGTCATATTTAATTACTTCCGTTAGCCGAGTTCCCCTAGTGCTGCCACCAGGTGGATTTATTACACATTAAAATGGATTTGTCTGGTGAGCGGCGCCGGCTGAGGGACACGGTACACGGCCAACATTCCAGACAGGTAAGGGTCGATGGCGAGGGTGAGATCAGGAGCAGTAGGGGGAGAAGGGGCGGGGGGGCGGAGAATAGAGGAAGGGAACAGGGGAGCAGTAGGGGGAGAGGGGGAGGGGGGGCGGAGAATAGAGGAAGGGAACAGGGGAGCAGTAGGGGGAGAGGGGAGAGGGAGAGAAGTCGGTAGAGGGAGGGAAGGAGCGGGGAAGGGTACAGGGGGAGGATAAGAAGAGGGATCGAAGACACATGAAGAGGGACAGAAGGAAGAGATAGTGAGACAGCAGGAGGGAAGGGAGACGGAGAAGCGGAGGGGAAGGCAAGTATCCGCACAGAGAGGGGAGAACAGGGGAGAGAACGCGAGAGGGGGAAAGACTGACGGAGGGGGAGTGACGGAGAGGGATGGATTGAGGGAGAGACCAAGAATGAGCGCGAGAAGACCCTGTCACGATTAGGCACAGGTTATGGTTGGCTGCTCCCTTCTACACAGACACACAATCACGCACGTACACATACGCGCACACACGTGCACACGCACGCGCGCACACGCCCACCCACACACACACGCGTGCCTTTTCTCGGGTGGGCATGCGCCCACTATGCTAATGTGGTGATGTAATTATGATGTTTCCAATCTGGTTTAGTCGGCCGGCCCAGACAGGCGGGCTAGGTCCGGTGAATGGGTGAGGGGGAGGGGTGGCGGTGGGGGGGGGGGGGGGTGGAGCAGGGAAGGATGGCACGGGGAGCCTGAGGGGGGAGGGGAAGGGAGGGAGTCTGAATCAGTCTACAAAGGCAGACACAGACCCAGCCAAGCTATTGTGTTATTGACACCCGGCGTTAGGACAACATTCCCTGGGTTCAAATTGATTTATCGAAAGGCCCCCATTGGGACTGGTGTGGTGAGGTGGGAGGTTGGGTGGTGGAGAGGGGGGGGGGGGCGAGTTCAGCGGGAGGGAGAGAAAGGCAATGAGCGGACAACAAAAAACGTATCAGTGCAGATCGGGGGGTCTCTGCGGGCGAGTGTCGGTAAGTTACCGACCTGTCGGCAGGGGGCGCTTTCAGGAGGGTTTTGCGTGTGTGAGATGTGAGTCCTGGTGTGGGGAAGGACGGGTCGGGGGAGGGGGGGGAGGGGATGGGTGAAGGATTGCTAGGGGACGGAATGTGGGGACGGGTAGGGGACAGCGATGGAGAGGATGGGGGAAGAAGCGAGAAGGTGGGGGTAGACGAGGGCGGGATAGAGGGGGATTTTGTGGGGGGTGGTGGGTATGGGAGAGGGCTGGGAAGGAAGTGGATGGAGTGGGGTCCGGGAGGGGGGAAAGAGAGCATATTCCACGAAGGTGGGAGGGATCTGAGGGAGGGGTGGGTAATAAAGGATTGGGAGAATAAGGGATGGAGAAGAGAGGCAGAGAGCTGGAGGATGGGGGATTAACACGTGAATGGATGGTGGTTCTAATGATAGGGCAGGGAGAACTGGAGCGGTAGGATAGTGGCTGGGTGAAGATATTGGATAATGATTAGGAAGAATGAGGATAGGAGGGGGACTGGGAAAGTTGAGGCGGGGAGGGTGGTGGAGGGAGAAGGCGTTGCACAAATTCATAGAGCAGTGCGATGAAGGGGCGGGTGTGGAGGGTGGAGGGAGGGAGAGCAGTGAGAGGGAGGGTGTGGAAGGGAGGGCGACGGCGGATGGAAGAGACGGGGATTGAGGTGGGGAGGGCATAATGGTAGGTAGAGGGTGGATATGGAGTGGGAGACCGGGTGGGGGAGGGGGAGTGGGCGGGTGGGGAGGAGGGAGACATGGTGGGGGAGGGGGAGTGGGGAGGCGGGAGGGGGGAGATGCGCAGACCCGGGACCGGTCAGCTGAGTGGTGTGAGCCAATCAACAATCAGTACAGGAGCACCACTATGTCTCCCGCCAAGGGGTAATTATCGTTATTGGGAGGTGAGGAGTTCCGCGTTTTATCAAATTTCCTCCCGGTAACCGCCCAGAATTAACTAAATACGATGGTCTATGTTTTTTTAGTAACTATCAAATTACACTGAAGCTTTTTGAGAAGCCGAAGCCTGATTCTTGGATCGTATCGCAAAACAGCCTGGGTTGATATGTGTTTGCTGCCTTTGGTCGACGAACTGTTTATGTAACCGGCCTCCCATGGACAGGGCCCGCCCTACATATGGATGAGCAGCAGGTGGGCTGAAACGAGGGTGTGAGGTGTGTGGGGTGTGTGGGGTGTGTAAGGTGTGTGGGGTGTGTGGGGGGGGGGTGGTATGCGGGGAGTATTTAACCCTTAGCCTCATACTTGATTTCAATTCTGATTAACATAGTGTCTTTGTGTATTCACAGTTTAGGCTTAATGGGGTTTGCCTGGCATATTTGATATAACACGAATTTAGTTTAATTTTAAATGAATTGCTAGTGTTATTGCACAGCAGTATTCTTTGTGAAATCATTAGAAAATAGCAAGGCAGGTTTCCATGGCATGGTGAATTTAGTTCCCTTTGTGTTTTTAGTCAATGTGAAAATTCAGGTAGGTCAACTTACCACACATGTTAAAGCACATAGACCACACTATGCCTGTTGGTGACGCCATATCCTGTTAGGTTGTTGACGGAATATTAAGCAGAGTTGATGACGTCACGGTGTGCAAAGTTGATATCACATTCTTCCAAGTTGATGGCGACTCCATTTTGTCATGTTGATGACATCACATTATGCCAAGTTGATGACGTCATATTGTACCATCGTACTACGCTATTCTGATGACGCTACTTTTATGCCATGTTAGTGACGTCAAATTATGCCAAGTTGGTGACATCTTGTATGGCACGTTGGTGACATATTTTATACCATGTTGGTAGCGTGACATTTATGTCATGTTGGTGAGTGACATGTATACCACGGTGGTGGCATCACATAATGTCATGTTGGTTATCTGCCAATATGCCAGCTTGACGTCACCTTATGTCATGGTGATGACGTCACTGTATACCATGTTGGTGACCCAGTATTGTGCCAGAAAGAGGCGGAGTCATCGTGGGTGTCGGCGGGACCAAGTGGTCCTTATGCCCGGTACACACCTACCATTTACGATCTAAAACTGCCCGTTTCGCGCATAAAACTGGGTTTTAGTCGTTATGTGTGTGACCCCCGCGCACACTAGATGCATGCGATTCGCGTATAAAACTCAGTCTTAGGGCTTAAAACTCGAATCGCAAGCGATTCGAAAAATGAATCGGGCCATTCGAGAAACGCTAGATGTGAGCGGGCAGTCGTGTCGTATAGGGTATGTGTGTGCTAGCCGGCGACCGGTCGCGTCTGGGTTTTAGCGATAAGCGAATCAGAGGGGCGGAAAAAGGGTCATGTGACTTTGATCGTACACAAAGGAAAAAAATGGCGGACTGGACGAGCGAGGCGGAGAGTACCATGGTTGAAATGTGGAGAGATCGCCCATGTCTTTTCGACGTGTGTTGTGCCGAGTACTCGAACCGGATAAAGAGGATGACTGCGTTGTAAGAGATAACGGCAGAGGTCGGTACCCCTCATTATATGACCTTGTATTCTGACGTTCGATCCGAGTTTCGACAAGGGCAAACAACTGGTCAAACTGTTGCGATGGCATCCTGCTGTAGTTTGTGAACGCTTGTGGTTCATCGGCACGTAATCCAGCCACCAGGGTGTTGAATGCTCCAAGCTGGTCACGCTAAGAAATGTGTGGACGAACCCACACTTGCCGACCTATCCTACGATGTCGAACGTGACGGATCGCAAGCAGTGCAAGCCCCACAGCGATTTTTCTTTTTTGATCAGGTCTGCATGGCGCCATTTTGGAATTCCTGCTCACCAACCGCTCACAATAGTTTGCCCCACATCCACCAGTTGTGTGGAGCGAAACACACGTGGCGCCATCTTGCGTTGGGGCCTACCAACTGCTAGGAGGCGCTGATGCTAATTTATTTCGCGCTAAGCACACCAGGTGCGTGGGTCACAGTCGCGAATCGGGACGGTATATGTGCGCACCCCAGTCGCGCCCCAGTCAGTAGATGTGTACACCCCCAGTCGTCAGTTTTAGTCGGGAAACGGGTCGTGACGAGTCGCGTCGGCCAGTCAGTTTTTGTGCGCGAATCGTATACGGTAGGTGTGTACTTGGCATTAGTACCTATCCCATTGACTACTCTGGCCTGAAAACCACACTCAAATGCATTAATTGAGTGTCAGTGTCTGCTCGAATATGGAGATTGCATGGCCTTGTGCCAACGATGTGTTGATTAAGATAACACTTGAGAACTCTTTACCGATGGAAAGTACGAACGAACTAAAAGTTTCGAACAATAGCCAGACTGCATTGTCTCTGGTAATTTTAGCTATGATTTGTCAGTTAAACTTTGCTGTCGATTCAAATCTAACCACTCTAACATTGCGTGTGTGATCAGTTGTGCTTGCATTTAATACATATCTTATCATTTGAGATGTTCGTGTACATTTCAATATGACCCTATAAAAATACATTTTATTCTGTAACTTTTCTTAATAAAAGAAAAGGTACAGAATAAAATGTCTTTAATACCAGTGCCTTTTCACCATGAATATTGTCATCACTTGAGGCATCAAGTTAAACTATTTTCAATCAATCAGTTAAGCATGTTGTGTTGTGTTAATGTTTGCATAATGCTCCATATTGGAGTCATTGTATTGATACCATACCCCATTCAACTGCTGTTGCAATGCCTGGTGTAGTTGAGGGCGGTGATGCTTGGTAGGCGACCTGTGCTTCTGTTGGGGTGGGGGTGAGGTGGGGTGTGGGTGGACGTGTTCCATATTCGATAGCGAGGCTGGAGCCTGGCTGGAGCTGGGTATGCCCTGAGAGAGGGCGGTGTAGTGTGTGTGGAGGCGGGCAGGCCGAGGTGGGAGATATTTGTAGATTAAATGGTATTCTCTTCTATTAGCCAGTCGATTCGCCAGGGGTCAATATTGAACCTGGAGGCCGCATTCCACCAGGCTGGGCCCACGTCTGCGAGCACTGATCGAATCCACCGTGAACATTTATAAACAATACAAAAGTGTCGTCTGCTGCTCAGTTGTGAGAGGTACATGCCGGGCAAACACGGTTACCGATGCTCAGTTTTAACTGTGTCGAAAGCCCCTGATGACTGCCAGTCTGTTGACATCACCAATGTGCAGTCTTCTGGAACAGTCTGTGTGGAGCGATGGTAGAACAGAAGAACAACATGCAACAATCAACTGTTGCTTTGACTGACTTCCAAGGTCCAGACAAATAAACTGCTTTAACAGTTTGCAAAGTCCAGCTTTAACTGTGCGGATTAAGCAGTGAATTAGGCCTTTTGAATAAGCAGAATTCCACTGTTCAGTCTGTTGTCCTCCCTGCTCAGTATAGCAAACCTTGAGCCCACAGCCGTTGCCATGTGACGCTCTTAGTAAAGGGATTTGTCTCAGAAACTCAATGAGGACAGAGCCAGTCACAATGTGCACAGTGTTGGAGACTATGTCTGCGGAGTATCCGTAGTGAGCTGCTGTTGCTAATCACAACACTAAATCTGTCACCGCCACCAGAGGGCATGTTGGTGCTGAACAACCTGTATAAGTTATATTCGCACGACCCATGCTGCAGTTTGAGCTGCTATTCAAAACAGTGGTTGTTATCCTGACGTCAGAGGTTTGTTTGTGTTGGTTTACGTCCTAGCAACATCTAAGGTCATATCAGGACGGGGACGAGGACGTCAGAGGTCAGAGGGTGGCTTGGTAGTGGACTTCCTCGATGAGCCTTTTTTCAATAGAGCAGGCTGCTACCTACAACAAACCAGAAGGGATGGCCTAATCAGTTACAGCGTCCGTCTCCCGTCTTGTTAGACCATGGGATCGTGGGTTCGAACCCTGGTCGAGTCAAACCAATGACTTAAACATTGATACGTGTCACTTCCTAGCCTGGTGCTTTGCATTATTATGATAGGGCTCAGTGTCAGGATAATGTGACTGAGTGAGAAATCAGGTCATGGTGCTGATGGCAGAGTATCCCAGTGGGGCAGCACTATGAAGTCGCCTTGAGTGCGCAATATCACAAGTCGGTACCCATCCTGATATGACCTTAGATGTTGCTAGGACGTAAAACAACAACAAACAAACTACCCACAACATGAATTCTTACATTAGTGTCAGAGGGCGGTTAGTTGATGGAATTTCTCTTTAAGGGATTTTGCCTGCTGGGCACCCCCCCCCCCCTCCTCCCGCACACACACACTAAATAACAGTGGCTCAGTAAGATGACGTCTTTAACACTGGTCAAGTGCACTGGTGATGGGAGTGCTGGGGACTGATCGTAGTCCATCAAGCTGTATAAATCATTAAGCCTGCAGTGTTACTAGCTAGGTGCACCCATCCAGGTGAGGCTGCACACAGGCTGAAGGCAAGTGTGGGATGCGGCCTGAAGTGGTTGATAGGGTGTCGCACCAGGGTCTGTATCAGTGATGGATGAAGCTAATTTGGTTGACAGTGTCGTGTACCAGGCTGGTGTGACAGTCTGGTGTAACATGTTGGTGTGATAAACTGGTGTGGCAGGCTTGTGTATTAAAGGTCTGTTGTGACAGGCTGAATGGTAGATTGGTGTGCCAGTGTGGTGTGACAATATGGCGTGACAGTATCGTGTGCCAGTATGGTGTGACAGTCTGTGTTAAAGGCTGGTGTCACAGTTTGGTGTGACAGTCTGTATAAAAGGCTGGTGTGACAGTCTGGTGTGCCAGCTGGTGTGACAGTCTGGTGTGACATGCTGGTATGACAGTCTGCTGTGACAGGCTGAATGGCAGGTTGGTGTGCCAGTCTGGTATGACAGTATGGTGTGACAGTCTGGTGTGACAGTCTGTGTTAAAGGCTAGTGTGACAGTCTGATGAGACAGGCTGTGGTGATAGGCTCGTGTCACAGGCCGAGTGACAGACTGAGTAACTGCGTGCTGTTGCTGCCTTTTGTGACAGGCTGGTGTGACATACTGCTGTGACAGGCTGTGGTAGTAAGACACGTGACAGGAGGGTGCGGGGCTGGATCCTCACGAGGCCGGTGAGTAAAGCTACGAGTGGCCGCGGGCAGGCAGGTGTTGGGGGCAGTGCGCCTGGATCCAGGGCTCCAGGGACGGAGGCTTAGGGGAAGCTGAACCAACACTCGGCAGTTCGTTTGTGCTGGCCAACAATTTCGGCACTGTGGCAGTGCTTCATGACTACGTCCTGCTCCGGGTGAATCACTGTCATTTAGCCACCGCTAATTTCAAGGACATCATCGCTATTTCTAGACACATTCTATCCAGTGACATCCCATCCCTACCCACTACGCATGTTCTGCCGGCCTCTCTATCCCCATTCCTATCGCCATCATGTCTGCCTCTGCTACCTGCCCACCACCCTTGCCTACCTGATTTCCTGAACTATGCCCCTACTACTTACCCTGTAACCGCTCCACCGCTCCCCCACACCTCCCCTCAGTCCTCCACCCCACTCCGCCCCTCTACCCGTCCCCTCGTTCCACCGCGCACCCCACTTCGCCCTTTCCACCCCTCAGCCACACAAACCCCTCCACACCTCCCCCATTCTGCCCCCTTCACACCTCACCCCACTCCGCTCCCTGTACCACTCTCCGACGCCACCCCTCACCCTCCTCCACTCCACCTACCCTGTATGCCCTCAGCAGGCCGGCCTCAGTCAGGATAGGGGCCGGACCGGCGTATGTCCAATACGAATACGGACACAGACGCAGTCCGGTGCCCCCCTCCCCCCTCTCTCCTCCCCCTCCCCCCTCCCCACCCCATCCCCCCGTCCTGGCGCGGCATCCCGAGCCGTGATCTACCCACTGGTATACACACGTGCCGTGTCCGTTGGGAATGATCAAGGTGTATTCTATTATTCACATTCATTACGGGTGCGCTGATTGATGGTGGGCCCTCCCCGTGTGGCGGGATCTGCCGCCCCACTAATCGGGCCGGCAGCGTGCCTATAGCGGTGCACCGAGCCGCTGACAGCCGTGCCTTTTGTCTCTTCGACATAATTGATGGATTCCCAGTGCAGTGTAGAGCGGTCCATGCTAAATCGCCGTTAGATTGATTCTACGGCGGCCAGCAGACACAGCCCTACCCTTGTAGCACTCCCTCCGTCCTCAGCCTTCACTCCTCCCACCATTCCTTCCTATCATGCCGTCTCCTCCTCCCCTCCTCCCCTGCATTCCAACCTCCCGTCCTCTCCTCCTCCCCTCCTCCCCTCTTCCCCTCCTTCCCTCTTCCTACGTTCCTCACCTCCTCCTCTCCTCCCCCCTTCCCCTCCTCCCCTCTTACCCTCTTCCCCTCTTCCTCCGTTCCTCTGCTCCTCCCCTCCTCCGGTCCTCCCCTCTTCCCCTCCTCCCTTCCTCCCATCCTCCCCTGCATTCCCTCCCCCTCTCCTCCTCCTCTCCTTCCCTCTTCTCCTCCTCCCCTCTCCCCCTCCTCCCCTCTTCCTCCCGTCCTCCCCTCTTCATCCGTTTCTCCCCTCCTCTCATTCTCTCCTCTTTCCCTTTTCGCTCGTCCCCTCAATCTTCCGCCCCCCCCCACGCTTCCTCCTCGTCGTCCTCTCCTCCTCCCCTCCTCCCCTCCTCCTCTCCTCCTCCTTTACTCTCCGGCTTCGTCATCCCATCCTCCCTTCCTCCCCTCTTCCCTGCGCGCGTCCGTCCCCTCCTCTCGTCCCCGCCTCCCCAGTGGTCTCATCCACTCCGCCCCCTTCTTTCCTCTCCTCTTCCCCATTCCCCATCTGCTCATCTGCCCACTTCTCTTGCCCTCCTCACCCCATTTCCCCATCACCCTCCTTCCCTCCTCTCCTCCTCCCGACCTCCCTTCCTCCCCTTCCCACCTCTTACCCTCACACCCTCCTCGTCCCATCCCATTCTCACCATTTCTCTAGCCAAACCACAACCATGTCACTTTGATTTGTCAAACACAGTTTAGTTTACTGTTTGAAATGTCGGGTGTCCTTTTTTTTTTAATTGGGGAGATGTGGCGAGAGGACCCGTTATTCTTTACAGCGTTTGTTGTTGATTCTCTTTGTTGGTTTTGTAATTCGGTCAGTTTTCTACTTGCTTCCTCTTTCGATAATGTCCATTGATTCGATTCCCAGAGCTTGTCTGTGGGCCGTGTTCAGGCGTCGGCAGCACCCCGGGTGTCGGCGTGTTTTACACACTTACAGCACGTGCATATGCTTGCTTACAAGGAAAACAGCTAACCCAGGAGGAAATGTGACGTCCGCGGATGTATACTGCTCTGTACTCCGAATAGACTAGTTTACATTATTAGGAGCCGTCTTCTAGAGTATTTATAAACACTACATATTTAACAATATAATTAAATTGGATTAATCTGCGTTGTCAGCATTCCTATATACAGTATAACCCCGTTAAACCAAACTTGAAAGGACCCTAGAAATTTGTTTGGATTTACCGATCATTGGTTTAACCAAGCTTTGGCTTTGACTTTGACTTTGAGTAAGCGTGTATTGCACATGTAATATACAATTTGTGTTGACACTTTGATTATTGTTTTGTATTTATGTACAGTATAATCCTGTTAAACCAAGCTCGGTTAAACCAAACGATTGGGTAATCCAAACTTTTGTTGGTGGCCTGGCAAAATACTACCATTTATCATATAAAAAAGTCAGTGGGGTCTCAGATGACCTTATAACCACATGAAAGTTTGGCTTAACCATACAGGAGTGGCCTGGGGTCCAACAATGTTTTTTGGATTAACCAGTAATTTGGATTAAGCGACTTTGGCTGGGCCGCCGAAAAAGGTTTGGTTTAACCGATCGTTTGGTTTAACCGAGCTTTATTTAACGGGGTTATACTGTATATAATAATGTTAGGAGAAGTAATATATATGTATAAATAATGTGTGTATCGCCGGATTGGTAACTAACTGTCTTCTGTGATCTCAAGCCAAAGCCTTTGTACATATATGCATGTGTAATGTACCCATGTAATTCAACTAGGTTCATATATATAGTGCCATGATTACAAATGATTACTTTTCTAATCATTCTCTAGAAGTTAATTACTTACTTTCTGCAAACTACCGCCCCGGGATCTAGCCTCACTAACCATTGCAATGTCGCTTCTCACATTCGTCACAAAAGTAGCTTAAATAAGCATGAACTCGGGGAATTTCAATCCAAATTCCAATCGCTCCGTGTAGCGACGTGGTGCTACTGCCACACCAAGTGTGTGTTTTCCCATACAGACAGCCAAAAGTCTCCACATACCTCATACGCATTCGCATACGGCATACCACGTACATGGAAGCCTAGCTTTACTGTAACCACAGATGATATTGCCCGTCCCCGTCGCGTCTTGCCCTTGGCCCGGGGACCTTCCCCACATGCCGTGTCTCCCTGAGGAACTGTGGGCAGAGGGTCCTTCATTAACTGGTATGATTCAAGTGTCAACTTGAAACTACCAGTGTACCATTTGGGGGTTCTCCAACCACAGTGTCCTGATTCCAGTGCGTACGCATGCGCACTGCAGGGCGCCAGTGTGAGCATACGATTGTGTCACGTGAGGGTAGCGAAATTGGCGGGGTTTCGCCGGCACACTACACATCTGACTCTTTAACCCAAACACACCCACTTCCCCCCACACTCGCCCCACCCATACTCCCCACATCCACATTCCCGCCAGCCACACTCATCCCATACTCCCCGCACACTCCATCACACCCCCACCCACTCTCCCCCACTCATACTCCTTTCCCACTCCCGCAACCACCCTCTCCTACCGTAACTGTCCCCCACTCCCCCATTCCCCGACAGTAATTTTCCCAATCCCCTACACTCACCAGAAATACTCCCCGCACCCAGACGGCCCCAACCCCCCACAGTCCCCCACTCCCACACTCCCCCTCCCACGCGGCCCACCAGTACACACACTCAGCTGATGTACATTGATTTGACCTTTCAATTTGTTTTCAAATTTCTTTCAGTTTGTTTGAATAGAAAATGTTTTATTCATGGAATAACTCATAAAGACAGAAGCATTGGTGGTTCTTGCTGCCGTCCCTACGTGCGCATCATTTACTGGGATAGGGCAAGGACTGGTTAGTTCAGTTGCATGGTAATGCGACTGAGTGCGATATCGGTGTTATGTTGGCAGCTGCACTGTGAAGTTACCATGCGTGCGCACTGTCACAAATCGTTGCCCCTCGTTGATATGATTGTTGATAGTTCTAGAAGGTTAAACGCCAATAAAAAAATAATCTCTGCTCTACTACACCTGTACATTCTGTTCATCGTCTCAAAATATATTGGTGTTTCCTTGGACAGAAACACAGATGCGTTGTATAATAATAATAATAATAATAATAATAATGATAATGACAACAATTTAGACACAATATATTATTCATGAGCGCTGTAATGGAGTATTCCTAAAAGCATTCTAATTTCTAAAGGACACCTTTCAATGAAACCTCCATGGGACATATGTATAACTTATTTTAAAGAAAAGCTGAAGGATACTACAATTCCGCTTACCAGAAAAGCATATCCACAAACAGGTGATTCTTGATAACTATTACAATTTTGCCAATAGTGTCAATGCATTGTTGACCCACCTCTGGCAGCCTTGTCCGTGAAGTGGGGCGTGCTGCGTCTACAAAAGGTGCAAGTCGTCAGTGTGCTGCACACGGACAGCTGCCAAGTAAACAAGCTGGGATTCCCTGACACCGGATAGTGTGTGTGTATGGGGAGGGGGGGGGGGACGGGGGGTTATGTGCAGGGAGGAGGAGGACAGCGGCGAAAAAAACCTGATTTGCTTCAATTATCGCTATTGTGGGAGTCAGGTATGAATAGGTTACAACACGCCGAGTCCCGTCTTGGGGCCCGTCACCATCCCTGACACACGCACACTTTTATTGCTTGTGAGGGCGGCTCCCTCCCGGCCGGCTCCTTGACTAGTCTATGAATAAGATATCATCACGCTGACACAATGTGTGATAGCGCAGTGGTTGATGGGGAGAGGAGGGAGGGGAGGGGAGGAGGGAGGGGGGGGGGGGTGTGGAGTATGCACACACCGTCTTTCCTGAAATCCCGCTCCGGGCAGCAGATAGCACCCCGAGCCGCGATCTACCCTCCCAGCCAAGCCCGCCATTCACCTCTCTGCTCTCCCTCCGGCCTCCTCTCACCTTGTCAATTTGTTTCTCCTATCTCCTTCCTCCTCTTTCTACTCCATCCTCTCTCATCACCCTCCCCCTCTTCTCTTTGCTCTTCCTCTGCTCCCTTCTCTCATTCCTCTCTGCTCGCCCTCCTTCCTCCGATCCATCCTCTCCTCCCTCTACGCTGTATTCCCTGCTTTCTCTCTTCCTTCCACTCTCTCTTACCTTATCTACCTCCTCTCCATCGTCCCCATCTTCACTTTGTTCCCACTCCTCCCTCTCCCGCCTCTCCCCCTCTGCTCCCTCTGCTCTCTCTGCTCCCTCTGCTCCCTCTCCTCACTATCCTCCCTCTCCTCGCTCTCCTCCATCTCCTCCCTCTCCTCCCTCATCCCCTTTCTCCTTCTCCGTCCCCTCCTTCTCCTCCCTATCCTCCCTCTCGCCCATCTCCTTCCTCTTCTCCCTCTCATCGCTCTCCTCCCTCTCCTCCTCCCTCTCCTCCTTCTCCTCCCGCTCCTCCCTCTCCTTCTTCCTCCCCTCTCCTCCCTCTCCTCCTTCTCCTCCCTCTCCTCCCTCTCCTCCCTCTCCTCCCTCTCCTCCCTCCTTGACCTCCCACCCTCCTCGCTTCCCTCCTTCTCCCTCCTTCTCCCTCTCCTCCCTCTCATCCCTCTCCTCTCACTCCCCCCTCTCCCCTCCCCCCCCTCTCCCCTCCCTCTCTCCCTGTCCTCCCTCGCTGCCCTCTCGCTTACAACACCCATCTTGCCAATGTGACACCTATCTCCCCCTGCCCCCCTCCCCGCCGCATTCCTCATGCCGGTCCCCGCATGCATGCGGCGTATAGCATGTGGTTGTCACTGCTGGCGCTAGGAGCGCCAACTGGCACCGTCTGCCAAACGCAGCAGCCGGGCGGCACCTGGAACCAGACGGCGTAGACCCTCGCCCGAGGCCGCCGGTCCGCGCGCCCCCTGGTGTCAATAACATGTTACATCCACTTCTTCTACTCCCGCCTCACCACCACACACACACGCCCACACATCCACGCCGCTCCTTCTGCTCCCGCTCTCACGGCCCCACGCCTGGAAAAAGTGCCTGTGCTTAGTATATCCCATAAAAGGACTGATGAGACAGGCTGTGGGGCCACTTGTCCTGGGCCCTCCTCCCTCTCCTCCCTTCACTGCGAGTGTGAAGGGAGGAGTCCCCCACTGTAAATTCTTACCTGCAACATCGGTGAAACCGATGTTGCAGGTAAGAATTTACACCCTATTACTGACCCCAAAGACAAGGGCCTCCACAACCAGGTTCCCCCAACACCAGGCTAGTCCCCACCCATTGAACCACACAGCCCTGATAAAACTGTGGATTTCGCAGTTCCCTCATTTCAGTACCACCTGAAGCCCACCATTAAGCCCCACTCAGCCCAAGCCCCAGCCGCACCGCCGTGTCCTCGCATCCCACTCCCTCCTACCCACTCACCTCCACACACACACAACCACACACACACAGACCTCCACACAGAAACCCAGACACACCCCTCTCACAGACACCCCTCTCACACACACCCCTCTCACACACCCACACACCTCACACACCCCTCTCACACACCCCTCTCACACACACTCACCTCTCACACCCCTCTCTCACACCCCTCTCACACACCCCTCTCTCACACACACCCCTCTCACACACACTCACCTCTCACACACCCCTCTCACACCCACATGCACCCCTCTCACACCCAAACACCCCTCTCACACACCGCTCTCACACCCACACACCCCTCTCACACACCCCTCTCACACACACCTCTCACACACCACACCCCTCTCACACACCCCTCTCACACACCCCTCTCACACCCCTCTCACACACACACACTCACCTCTTACATACCTCACACACCCCTCTCACACACCCCTCTCACACCCCTCTCACACACAAACACCCCTCTCACACATACCCCTCTCACACACAGACATCACACACACACTCACCCCCACGCGCTATTGTAACCACGTTAAGTGTGGGTGACACGACTCGCGGTAAGTCGTGCGCATGACATGACAAATGGCCACGCACGTGCCTTCCGGTGCTTATGGACCATGCCAAGCGATGCGTGTCCGTTCCGCCTCCTGGCGTCTCCATTTGCCACTGCGCCTGCGCCAACTGTTGCTCTTCCGGCGCGACAAGAACAGCGCGCAGTCAAACAAAAACAAACAAACAATAGAAGGAATGGACAAATGCCGTCTGCTGACAGTGACGAATACAGCGTGTTTACCGCGTTTGGCCTCAAGCAGTCCACCAATCAGCTGCTAGTCTGCTAGTCACGGAGTTACTCCTACAGGCTGCCACCTACTTACTGCCTAATGTAGATACTGCCTACTGCATACTGCTATTAGTGCAGATATTGCAGAGGCATCAGCATGGTGCGACCTCAACATTGTAATTACTTCAGTCAAGCTGACAATAGTGTTTGATGCCTGTGGGTATAAAGACGTGGAAGTTTCCTGCATCACAACAACTATTTCCAATTATTCAGCAAACGGAATTGACCCACTTAGAGCCCCCCCCCCCCCTCAGTGGTCCGTGAGGGGGGTAATCGGTAGAACACTCGGTTCCCATATGGAATGTCGGGGGTTTCATCCTTGGGCCTGTCAAACTAATGACATCCCAAATTGATAATTGGGGCAATGTTGGCTGGCGTTTGCTGACACTGTATTATGGCAGGGCTCAGTGTCAGCATAGTGTGACTGAGGTAATGGTGCCAGCAGCATGGTATCCCACTGGGGTAACACTACAAAGTCGCCATTCGTGCTCACTCTCAGGATAATGCGACTGAGTGGTATATCGGGTCATGGTGCCGGCGGCCGGATTTCCCAGTGGAGCAGCACTATGAATTCACCATGAGTATGCACTGTCACAAGTCGGTACCTTAGATGTTGTCAGGACGTAAATCCCCAACAAGCAACCAACTATTGGGAACATGTGCAGCTGATGGCCGGGCCGAGCGAGCCGGGGCGGCGCAGTGCGGGGCGGGGCGGGGTGGGGCGGGGCGGCTCGGGGTGGGGCGGGCAGGGCGGGGCGGGGCGGGGCGGGGCGGGGCGGGGCGGGGCGGGGCGGGGCGGGGCGGGGCGGGGCGGGGCGGGGCGGGGCGGGGCGGGGCGGAGAGGGGCGGGGCGGGGCGGGGCCGGGCAGGCGGGCTCAAGCTGTGATGGTGGGGGACCCAATTAAACCTTGTTAATCGTTGTGCTGGCATATATCTCTCTATTTAGCTCCGCACGTACACGACCGCACCCATATTTGATGGTCCGTGAGTAGCTGGTCCGTCAGTGCTGCTCAGTGAGTAGCTGCTCAGTGAGTAGCTGCTCAGTGAATGTGCATGTCAGTGAGGAGCTGCTCAGTGAGTAGCTGGTCACTGAGTAGCTGGTCACTGAGCAGTTGATCACTGAGTATCTGGTCAGCGAGTAGTTGGTCAGTGAGTAGCTGGTCAGTGAGTAGCTGGTCAGTGAGTAGCTGATCGGTCAGTGAGTAGCTGGTCCGTGAGCAGCTGGTAAGTGAGTAGCTGGTCAGTGAGTAGCTGGTCAGTGAGTAGCTGGTCAGTGAGTAACTGGTCAGTGAGTAGCTGATCAGTGAGTCTGCAGGTCAGTGAGTAGCTGGGCAATGAGTATGCCAGTCCGTGAGTAGCTGGGCAATAAGTAGCTAGTCAGTGAGTAGCTGGTCAGTGAGTAGCTGGTCAGTGAGTGTGCAGGTCAGTGAGTAGCTGATCAGTGAGTAGCTGGTCAGTGAGTATGCCAGTCACTGAGCAGCTGGGCAATGAGTAGCTGGTCAGTGAGTAGCTGGTCAGTTAGTGTGCAGGTCAGTGAGTAGCTGGTCAGTGAGTGTCTGGTCAGTGAGTAGCTAGTCAGTGAGTAGCTGACCCGTGAGTAGCTGGACAGTGAGTAGCTGGTCTGTGAGTAGCTGATCAGTGAGTAGCTGGTCAGTTAGTATGCAGGTCAGTAAGTAGCTGATCAGTGAGTATCGGGTCAGTGAGTAGCTGGTCAGTGAGTAGCTGGTCAGTGAGAGAATACAAAACCCGCTAACTGCAGTAAGCCTATTGCATTATTCTCTGGTTGTTTCCTAATTTAGTAATGGGCTGCAGGCGTCTCAGTATGCTCCAGTACGGTTATACTTAAATTTGCATAGTCCGTACTTTTTATGTTAAATGGCCATCTATTGAGATATTTGAAGTGCAAACATGCCAATTTTATTTGTGCAAGCAGATCAACAGTTTCGCACTATAGGCTTCAGCAGTATCAGTTTCTATTAAATTAACTCAGTATTACCTGATACCAAGCAACAAATCCTTAATAAATGTACCAGTATCTTAGTGGGCTATGCAGGATCAAATGTAAATAAATGTTTTAGTTGATGTCTTTATCAGACTAGGCAGCGGTATTAGTTCAAATGGCCGAGTTTTGGACATGTGTGGTTGAAGACCTGTGTTATATTATCTATGCTTTATCACCTGTGTTTGAATACCTGTGTTCCATATGAGGTTCCGTAGAGGTGGACAGCATTAAATCAACAGTTCTAATCCGCACAATAACGTATTGTCGTAGTAGGCACTGACCCTTCAGGCAAAATACTTTATAAACGTGTAGCCACGGATAAAGTGATTGCATCAAGGTGACGATGTACTGCAATGGTTAGCACACTAGCCCCAGAATAGTAAGAGGTTTGGTTTCGAGTCCCTCTCTAGACACAATATTTCCTATTTTTATCACCCCATGGCTATATTGTAATTTGCGAAATCTTGCTTCAATGCATCCGACGATTAAACAATATTATATCTATTTATTTTTCAGAATACCTATTTATTTACTGTCAGCGTTTTAGTCATTAAGACATGCAGTTGTTTGCTTAATACTTCTCTACTTATTGAAGGCAAAGAGGATTCTTGTTTATACAGAGGTTAAATGCTTAATACACTTGGGCATAGAGTGTCATGTAGTCAAAGGCATATACCAGATGCTGCAATTATGCTCACATTTTAAATAGATAATTATCTGTGTTTGTCCGGCCGACTGTAGGTTTGAATTTTCTTTCAAGTGCTTTCCGTAATTTGCAATATGTTTGATGCAGTCACACAAGATATTTTATTTTAGTATGCTTGCCCCACCAATTTCTCGTTTGAATATTCATGTGGGAACCGAAGCAGATAATGTCATTTGCTGAAAGCCCTATGCAGTCATTCCAAAATGAGGCATTCACAAATTTACAGCTGCATAGTCCGTTGGAAGAATAAGATTTGTTCAACCGAAACACTTTCCAGATTTGATCTTAGACATGCTTTGCTGCGTAAATGAAATAGGAACGAAATTGAATAGAAGCTGTCAATACTGAAGCTGGTGATGTCCAGTACTGTGACGTGCATGCCGAGATTAATTTGCCATGTTTCCATTTCAAATGTTTTCAATGTTAACCCTTTAAATTAAGAGTTACTTCAAACTAAAGTAAAGTAGATTATACCCATCTCCATAATATATATGGGTTATTCTCCAAAACTGGGCACCACATATTTGGTTTCCACATTATGATGCTGATAATTAAGTCTTTGTTTTATTAATAGCAAGTCAAATAATTATTTTAGCCTATGTCTATTAGGTATTTTATCAGTTCTACATGTATTGTATTTATCCCACAAAAGATATCAAAATTATAATTGCATGATTTTGCGCTAGAGTGAAAATGTGAAAATTTACACCTTGACACCATACATGTTTCCAAACTTGTTGTCAACTTATTTTTCAACTTTTTTCTTGTAAGTCATAAGCTTGTCTGCTTAACAGTAATCAATACAATCATGTTTGACTATGTTGTATATGTTAAAATGAGGTTCTGGATGTGTCTTTGATTTTCATGTTACACAAGTGATATTAAATTAATTAATGTATTTCTCAATTTGTATAAGATCTAATTCAAAAAGTGAAATTAATTTTTTTCAACTCTGACATATGCACAACATGCAAAACTTCATAGGACATTGGATTAGGCTATTATTTGGAAGGACTTTTTATATTATTTGGAAGGTTTTCACTTTTGGTTTTCATGTCACATTTTTGTGCCCAGTTTTAGAGAATGACCCATATCCATATTTTCTTTCTTATTTGTGTGATGAATTGATTTACCCTGCTCATAACAGATAAGTGTGTTAACACATGTTTTCACCGCTGCTCAGTATTAGTCCAATTTGATTCAAATCTTTTGAATGTTTTGAGTAATAATTTAGGTTTTATTGCTTCTCGTTTATGGCTTGTAAGTGTTTATTCATAAGCATGGCAGAACCCTCAAACCGTCGGATTATACAACTTTAACCTCAATGTCATCTACTCTTTGCCCATGTGTTTTATATCATTCTGCAAATCACTCAGTCTCTTGTAGCCACTGTGGGTCAACACTACAGTCGGCAACCAATGTCATGCCCTGTGCAGTGAAGATCGCCCTTTCCAGTGTTCCATAGACATAATCAAGGTCATAGCCCCATTATGCTCATGAAGGGAATCTCAGATAAACACGGCTATCTGCATTGTCATATACTAACGCTCCCCTTGTGTGCTGTGTGTCCTCATATTCATGCGATATTCCATTACACATCATCGCACCACACACAGTGTATGTAGGGCTTGAGGTCAACTGGTTGATTGGAAATGCAATCTATTGAATACACGTTCAGAATAACTACACCAACAACAGAAATAACAAAAACGACAAGCAGGATCGTGACTTCAAAGATGGCGCAGATGAGCATTCGCACTCCTGACTAGTGAAATAGGAGTTGAGTCGTGCAAATGAGACATCCCCCACCCACTCCCACACCCACATCCACAGCCACACCCACACCCCACACCCACCACACACGCGCACTACATAATCCGCACTATTCCGTCGTGCTACCTTCCATTGCCGGTAAAACAGCAGACCATCCTCCTCCGCCCCAACCCACTCAACTACCCCTCCCCGCCCCACCCTCCCCGCCCTCCCCAACCCCGGACCCGCGGCACGAGGGATGACTGATGCGTGCGACGCGAACTGACAGGGTGACGCTTGGGGTCAAAGGTCAACATGGAGAGTTCAAAGGTCGCGTGTCTATATCTTCTCGTGGGCACATCGATAGGCGACCTCACTTGTGGATCGGGATAGTTGAAGGGAGGCAGGGGTGGAGGAAGGCGATGGGATGGTGGGAAGAGATAGGGTGAGGATGAGGGAGAGAAAGGGGAGAACAGGGGGAGCGGAGACGGAGGGGAGAGGGAAATGGAAGAGGGAGGGGGTGAAAGAAGCGGGGAGGGAAGAAATGGATACGAGCTGAGGGAGAGGGAGGAAAGGGCATAAGAAGCGAAGGGGGGTTGAGGGGGGAGGTAGAAGACGAAAGGGGGGAGGGATATGGATAGAGAATAAAGGATAAAACGACACGGGGAGGTCGGATGAAAAAGGGGAACGGGAACGGAAAGAAGAGAGAGCAGGAAGTGGGGTGTGAGAGGACGTGGGAGGAGAAGAGAGGAAAGGGGAGGAGGAAAGAGAAGTGGTGGTGAAATAGAAGAGGAGGAGGGAGGAAAGACTAAGTGGTAGGGTGAAGAGCGGGGAAGGGGGGCGAGAGAAGGGGATACGAGGGCAGGGCAGGGAGTGTAGTGTATGTACGGGAAGCACGCCGGACCCAGCAAGGTGGGTCACGTGAGCAAGGTGACGTGGTGGATCGTGGTTGAATAAACGCCACTTGGCATACAGACTTCTAAGCGTTCACGTCTATAACATTACATGGTGTCAGATGTGGTGGAGCGACTTCAAACATGGCGCTAACAGGTTTGAAACCGCCGGCTCCCCTGAGTTTGAAAGGGAACTTGGCTATAAATTGGCGAGTGTGGCATGGAGCATATGAGTTGTATGCTGGGGCCACTGGACTGTCTTCAAAGAGCGAGAAGGTGCAATGTTGTGCTTTTTTGCATGTGGCGGGCCTAGAAGCGCAGAAGTTGTTTCATACAATGAACCTGGACAGCAGTGACCGCGAAAAAGTAAATGCGATAACAACTGCGTTCCGAGAATATTGCCATGGGAAGTCTAACCGCACTATTGTGCGTTACAAGTTCAATACGTACAACCAAACGACACAGGATATGGAGACGTATATTCGTGAGTTGCAGTACCGTGTTGAACTTTGTGATTATGGTGTTACCGAAGAGTCTATGTTGTGTGACAGGCTGGTGTGTGGTATTAAGAGCAATGTGGTGCGGGACAAGTTGTTGCAGACCCCCAACCTTGAATTGGAGCGGTGCTTAGAAATATGTCGCCTGAGTGAGCACAGCTCGGAACAGTTAGGGGCTGGTGCGGATAACGCTTATGACACCGAGGTGCATGCTGTGAGTCATCACGAGAGGCAAAGGTCACGACCCCCAGCACGCCCACCGGCACGGGCCGGTGGTGATAATAGGTGCGGTGAAGGTAATAGGCAGGGTGTCAACCGGCTGAGTTGCAACAGGTGTGGATATTCGCACCCGCGCGACAACTGCCCAGCCAGAGGGAAGGAATGCATGGCATGCGGTCGCATTGGTCATTTTGCGAGGGTATGCAGAGGAGGTCAGCGGCAACCGGCACCGGTCAACGCATTGGACATGGATGAAGAGGGCACACCGGTTGAATGGTTAACCGAGGATACGTATGAGGAGGAGCCGAATGACTTGGTTGTAGGAGCTATCGACAAAACCAGAGAGCGTGTGGGATTATGGTTTGAGAATGTGAAGGTCTGTGGTGAGATGGTCGAGTTCAAACTGGACTGTGGCTCCGGGGATCATGGACACTGAAGCTCAGGCACTGGTAAATAAATATCACAATGTATTTAACGGGCTGGGCTGTATAAAGGTTAATGCGACCATACATGTTGATGAGAGTGTACCCACAGTAATTGATCCACCGAGGCGTATTCCGCATGCCATCAGTGATGCTGTGCGGAATGAATTGGACAGGATGGTAAAGCTTGGGGTTATTGTTGAACAGATAGAACCAACACCTTGGGTAAACTCAATTACCATTGTGCAAAAGCCGAATAAGTTACGGGTGTGTTTAGATCCAACCAAGTTGAATAAGGCGATACTCCGTGGGGCTTATCCTATTAAAACAGTCGAACAAGTGGTAGCCAGTACAGCAGGGGCTAGGTTTTTCTCTGTGTTAGATGCCCAAAGCGGGTATTGGCAGATAGTGTTGGACAAACCTAGCTCGTTGTTGTGTACGTTCAATACGCCTTGGGGGAGGTATAGGTATACCCGGCTCCCATTTGGGATCAAAACGGCCGGGGATATTTTTATACAGGAAATGGACAGTATATTAAGGGATCTCCCGGGGGTTGATGTAGTGGCAGATGACATTCTAATTTACGGTGAGACCATCAAGCAACACAACGAGCGATTAGAGTCTGTCCTGAAACGGGCACAACAAGTCGGATTAAAATTGAATCCTGAAAAATCTAAATTGTGTAGGATGCAAGTAAAGTATGTAGGGCACTTATTAACGGGTGAGGGTCTTAAACCAAACCCTGACCGTATCCAGGCGATCACGGAGATGCCTACACCAACAGACAAGGCAGGTGTACAGAGATTTTTAGGAATGGTGGGGTATGTACACAAGTTTATTCCAAATTTGTCAGACATTGCTAAACCCTTAAGGATTTTACTCTCCAAGGAGGTCGCGTGGCACTGGGATACTGAGCAAAAGGAGGCGTTCGAAAGACTAAAAAAGTTGTTGAAAACAGCGCCGGTGCTGAAGTATTATGAGGTGACGAAGCCGGTGAAAATGCAGGTAGATGCTTCAATGACTGGGCTTGGGGCTGCGTTGTTTCAGGATAATCAGCCAGTCAGCATGGCGTCAAAAGCATTAAATAAGTGCCAGGGAAATTATGCGGTTATCGAGAGGGAGATGCTTGCGATCTGTTTCGGCTGTGCAAAATTTCACGATTACATTTTCGGGAAGCAAGTCACAGTCGAAACGGATCACAAGCCCCTAGTAAACATAATGGAAAAACCACTACATATGTTAACGGCACGGTTACAGAGAATGAGACTGCGACTGCAGAACTATGATATAAAGTTGGAGTATGTAAAGGGGGTGAACATGTTCTTTGCTGATGCTTTGTCTAGGGCACATACCACAAAAGTTGAACGAATGAACTTATATGATGATTGTATGTCTGTTGCAGCAGTAGACTACATCACAGATGAGTTGGCAGACATAACACACGCGACAGCACAGGATCACACACTGCAGCAAATCATCAAGTACATCCGAGACGGATGGCCAGAGAAAAATACCTCAATACCTAGTGATGTGAAACCGTATTACACATATAGAGACGAGTTGACAGTACAGAATGATATAGTGATGAAACAAAACAGAATAGTAATTCCAAAAATGTTGCAAAAACAGTTGTTAAACACGCTACATGCTGCACACTTAGGAATAGTAAAAAGCAAACAGATGGCACGTGATAGTGTTTTTTTGGCCAGGGCTAGACAGCCAACTGCAGGACAAAATTTCCAGGTGCCAGACATGCCAGTCGGTAAGAGCTCGACCACACCACGAGCCACTGATTAGTCATGACATCCCAGACATTCCTTTCTATAAGGTGGGCGTTGATTTGTTTCAATGTGGACTATGAGGGACATAGTTAGGAATAGAATGTTAGCGTAAGATATATTCGCATGTTACATTCAGTGAGTGAGAGCGTATAACATTATATACCATTTCGTTGTTAGTTTTAAGATGTATTTATCAAATCAAGCAGGTCCGTGTGAGATCATATCCTGTCGATACCCAGAGACTGTAAGAATGATCCATGGATGTGTTTAAGAACAGTATGTACGGTAAATATGAATTTAATCCGTAAAGGGGAGATGTAGTGTATGTACGGGAAGCACGCCGGACCCAGAAAGGTGGGTCACGTGAGCAAGGTGACGTGGTGGATCGTGGTTGAATAAACGCCACTTGGCATACAGACTTCTAAGCGTTCACGTCTATAACATTACAGGGAGAGGCAGGGTGCAGGAAGCAAAACGCCGAAGGGATGAAGGAGGGGTGAAGAGAAGGAAACATGTCTAATACGGACCCCTAGACGCACCTACTGTGTCTTGTCATAGAGACGACACCCACCATACACATACAGTGAAGGGTCAATTCGTTTGGGACAAGACACCCTCGCACCGGCGTTCCTTCTATATATATATACCCACAGATATCATATATATTCATGTAATGTGTGGGTAAGTGCTATAACCAGATTTATATACATATATGTCACAATCTTTAATTAGGGATATGCATGTCCATGATGATATAGATCCATAATCGCATGTGCTGTTATATATACATACTTTATATATATGTAACTTAGTTTTTCTTAGAATTTTACATCCTAGCCAACATCAAACGTCCTATCAGGAAGGGCACATACTTGCCACATCGCGCATTCATTGCGAATTGATAGTGCTGCCCCACTGGAATAGAGCACTATCAGCACCATGTCAGAATATCTCACTCAATCACATTACACTGATCCTGAGCAAACCAGTCCTCGCCCGTCCCAGTGCTGCTGGGTACCAGGCTACGGAGCCACAAATATCAATTTTGTAAAGTCATTGGTTTTACTCAGTGGAGGTTCAAACCAAACTCTTACCGACTTGCCGTGTGGTCTCGTAATTATCAGATTAAATGTAAGATTAAATGCATTTCATTTAAAGAACTACAACCGCGTACATGTCATGCAGTAATCGTTGAGGGCGTAGTATTCGAACCCGGGGATGCATGCGCACCCGGCTTGTCTGCCGCACGCACACTGCAGGTGGCTGCTTATGTGAGAACGTGTTGAGTGTGGAGTGTTGAGCTGTGCTGATAACGTCAGTCTGTACCCCACAGTGTGCCGGATGCCACCCACCCATGTTTGATGGTGGGTACAATGAGCCCACTACATTATGCACCCCCTTCCTATCTTTATTATGTCAAAACAACAATTGTGAATGCTCCAGACAATTCTACCTCCCTTCCCATGCTCCTTCTCCTTCTCTCCCCCCTTTCACGCCCCTCCCTACACACCCACCTACATCCCCCCTCCCCTCCCCTCACACTCCTCTAAACCATTCCCACGCATTGAAAGGTGCAGGCGCTGCAACAGAACGGAAGGAAGGAAGGCTACCTGACGCCCTTAGTACCGCCACCGCCCGCCAGACGGCGCCACTCGGCTCCAACAGGGCGCTGCCTTCATCTGCGACGGGCGGCGGGTGGAGGGGAGGGGGCGGGCGGCTAGATGCATGCCGGGAGTAAAAGGAGGCGGGCGATAATAGGGGCGGGTGTCTTTAGCTGCGGGGGTGTGCCCCCTAGTGGTGGACCTGGGATTATGCAAATGAGCTCGGCGCAGGGCCCACAGAGGCAGAGCGCCAACAGTACAGCGGGCCGGAGCTGGTACTTTACATGAGCCGTTCTTAACGCTAAGAAGCAGCGCATACATACCTGCCTGCCGGGACCGTGTCCACTCTACATGGACGCACATGCGCACTTGTATCTAGCGCACAACATTATATTCGTCTGTAGCTAGCAAAGCTCTAATGGAGTACATGTGGCGATAGAAATACCACAGAAGGGTGGGATTTTGAAACATTGGGAGGCAAGGCATGAATGTGTGAAGCCATTGACTTCGGTCCCTTCTAACACTCTGCGCCTCCCGAACCCTCAGCCAAGACTATTCTCTAAGGCTGCTTGTGTGTATACTTATAGTTATTAGTTATATTGACACAGTACAATTATATGCTAGCAGAATACAGTTTCATCTCAGTGTCTAGAGGTAATATAATAGTCCATATTCGCCGAACCAAATGGTAAGGGACATTTTGAGTCATTAACTGCTCAAATAACAAGAAACCTTTTTGTCGTTCACATGTTGGAAAACTTATGTTATATTTAATTTATTAAATTGCATAAGAACTAAGTTATTTTGATTTTCGCTGTAGACTTTGTATTTGAATCATTTAATATGGTAGTAGTGTCTTTTGACTGAGTCTGAAGCAAAGTAACACATGTATCCGAGTAGTGAGTAGGTCTGCTTCAAACAGGCAAACCGTCATCTTGACTGCTGCGTTCCAGTCCGCTGCACCAAACATCGATCCACTTAACTACAAATTTGTTGTTGATTTTAATAAATGTTACTGCAGGTCTTTCCAACAAACGAGCGTGTCAAGATTCTCTCCACCCTAGATCTTGTTTCCGTTTAATAGATATATTAATACCTCATTACATGTAAGCTCCTCTTTTCTACCTCCAGTGAGGCAAGCTGACGACATCCAGAACCGCACCCACCTGACCCTGGAGGATGCTGGTGTGGGCGATGACCGGGTAAGACACTTAGATCACCCCTTACGCAATTACTTCCGTTTAAGTATCACCTCCAACCTCCCGTCTCCCTCGCCCCCCCCCCCCACCCTCTGCCCCAACCCCCCGCCCCTGTCCCCCGCCCGGATCTCCGGCTGCCCCCCCCCCCAACTCCGGCCTCTTGCCTCCTAGACCCATCACCACCTGCTGCATCCTCAAGCTCATTTCACCGGATCCTATTGTACCTGCATGTTTTATGGAGCTCTAGTCTGGGCACACGGGAGTTTTTGGTGTTGTCATATATTTTGTAGTCGTCTTTATTTAAATGATGGTCAATGGTTAATGCTGGATACTCCGATGAAGACATCACATTTTAGAAAACCAAAGCACTTCTCTACATTTGATCCTACACATACAACTAGGTGGGCACTGGTTCACTTATTGGGCATCATTAGTTTCCATGAAGGGAGATTTACTTTAATAGAACCTCTTACTGATGAAACCTATTTTTGCAGAACTGCTTTGCCATTTTTGCACTTTAAATAGCTCCAAAATTCGGCCTTTAAAATTAAAGTTACTTCAAAATAAAGCAATGTCAATTATAGTGATCAACTTACTATATTCATCTAAAGAAAATATATACTCAAAGCCATTGCCCTATGCAACGTTGACGTGACAATCAGCAGGTTAGTTTGCCTCCAGAATACATCCTAGTAGTATACGGAAATGGGGGAGAATAGCGAGTAACAATCTGAGTAAATCAGACATTTCGCTATCAAAGTATCATATAAATACCAGGCTTCAAGGTAGTGACGGACATTGGTTTAATTTGTAAGTCACCGATTTGATTCAGTTCGAACCCACAAGTAGCCAGCGGCCGGTCTTATCGATTAGCCCATGCGGTTCGATGTGTGGGTTTGTTGTGCTGAAGGCGTGGGTCCGGGTGAAGGAGGAGGGACGGCCGGTGGGGTGTTGGTTGGGGTCGGAGTGAGGGGCGGTGAGGGGAGGGTGATGTAGGTTGGGGTGATGAGCGGTGGGTGGAAGGGTGGGGGTGGTCGGGGTGAGTGGGTGGGTGGGAGGATGGTGTGGGTCGGGGTGAGTGATGGGTGGGAGGGTGGTGGGGGGAGGGGTAAGTGGAAGGGTGGAAGGGTGGAAGGGTGGTGGGGGTCGGGGTGGGTGGGAGGGTGGTGTGGGTCGGGGTGAGTGGGCGGGTGAGAGGGTGGTGTGGGTCGGGGTGAGTGAGTGGGTGGGGGGTCGGGGTGAGTGGGTGGGTGGGAGGGTGGTGTGGGTCGGGGTGAGTGGGCGGGTGAGAGGGTGGTGTGGGTCGGGGTGAGTGAGTGGGTGGGGGGTCGGGGTGAGTGGGTGGGTGGGAGGGTGGTCTGGGTCGGGGTGAGTGGGTGGGTGGGAGGGTGGTGTCAGTTGGGCTGAGTGGGTAGATGCGTGAGAGGGTGGCGATAGGTAGTGTTGACTGCGACGACCTTCTGGTCGTGACGCATTCCCCACCACGTGTGGTGGGTGGGTGGGCAGAAAACAGTAGGTGAAGCAGGGTGGGGTGTAGAGGTGGGCCCGGGGAGGGTGGCGGGCAGGGGCAGCGTTCAATCCGGGTCATTCTCTATTGTCACCAGTCGTAGACAAAATGCCTAGCGTCGTCAGAAGGGGGCGCGGCGGGCGGCGCTCACGATGCCTGCTCGCCGTGACCTGTTAAATTATTGACACCGGGGACTCCCCCCCCCCACCCCATTCACTCCCCCCAACCCCTACGTCCCTTCTTCCCCACACACACCTACATCAGCAAACCACCACGCCTGGGGTCGACGCCCTCGATAGTCGGGCCCTCTCATCACATCGACCCAATTCCGAGTCGGCCGACGGAGCTGTGGTATACAGCGCGACGACCACGGGCCGGGGAGCGCGCGGCGCGACCGAACGGGGCGAGGTGGGGCGGGAGGGTGAACGGGACTGGACGGGAGAGAGGCGGGGCAGGGCGGGGCGGTGGAGTGGGTGCGGGACGGCATGTGCGAACCGGCTGGCCGGGATCGGATGCGAGGTAGGCGGAGCGGGGATTAGCGGAGTAGAGAAAGTGGAGTGGGGTGTGGCGGGGGGCGTGGGGCGCGGCGCGACTTAGGCGTGCCGGGTGCGGCGCGCACGGCGCGCTAGGAGTTAGTCGGCGGGATGTTGGCGGGCGCGGGCGGGCGGCAGGCCGGGTGGGGGTGGCGCGGTGCCCGGATGAGGACGTATTGTCGAGCGCCGTGTGAAGTGCGGGGGTCGCCGCTACCGACCTGCGAGCGCCCGCCAGGACCGGCACATGGCTGAGCACTGCATTATTAAGGCGCTGCTTAATAAGCTGCCTGGCGCGCCGACTATTGCCTTCCGGGAGCTTGGCCTCGCTCCGCGTGCCACGCCCCCCCCCCTCCCCTTCCCTAGTCCCTTGACCTTCCCGCTCCCCTTCCCCTGCGCCTGCGCGAGCCCCGTGTACTGCCACCGTCGTTCGCCAGGGGGCGCGCCGGTGAAGGCGCTTGCTCTGTGTCACCCCCACCCCCACCCACACCCACACCCCCACTTCCCCCCTCCTCCCCACGAATGTCGATGTACATTTCAACTGTTTGTTTACACGCCGGCGTCCGCACCTTCTATAAGTTCTAAGTGAGCGATTGCTGTCACGTGACCGGTTGCACGCAGTGTGCAGCACACATGACCCAGAAAACCTTTATGGTGGCCTGTGCTTGCCTATAATTGTGGCGACTTGCAACGTCCATTTCACATGTCGGATGACATACACGGCATATCACTGTAACGTGTATAGAATCAGCATGCATTCCACGGCATTAAGAATAGACACTGAGGTGTAGGCTCATAACGCCTGCGCCGATGTAATCCTATTTGAACATATTTCAACTAGATATATAATAGGCAATGTACATACTACACGGCCTAACGGTAACTACCTCCAGGGTTTAGTTAGGAAAAACATGAAGCCGTTTGCATATTAGTTGCGGTTGGTATGCAGCAATTTAATACTACCCACGGGGAAGAGAAAGTTGTTTCTGTATATATGTACGGTACAACCTCTCTATACCGATCCCTCCACAGATCGACCACTCCCTTATAGCAATAGCTTTATTTGACTCCCAACAATACCATTGTATGGATATTCTAACTCTCTAAACCGACCACCTCCCTTAATGGACAACTTAAAGTCGGTCCCATGGTCAGTCGATTTTACTGTGTATATATATATATATATATACATATGAAATAGCGAGGGGTCTTTTTTTGCAAATGTATGGGATCATAACTTTCTAATGTATATATATATATGTACATAATCATATATATTTAGGTTGTATATTTATATATGCGCATAGAAATTATATGAACCCAGGTATATAGGATACGCTATTCATAACTGGACTCATAAACAAATATATATATACATATATAAATAGTAGGTTTCTCATTATAGATTGGCTCATAATATAATATATCTAGCTGGACTCATATACCAGAATAGACAATCATATATATAATATAATTATATAAAATGTCCAATGATTACATGTCATACACATAGCTAATATATATATATATATATAGTTTTCTCATTAGGTTAGCTATGTACATCTCAGCAAGACTGTATAGCTTGGCTCATATGGAGAACCTTATATGCAATATAACATCATATACATTGCTCGGAGCCTGTGGTACTACATACACATATTATATATGTATATATATTGGTCATTACCTTAATGATGTACACCTGTACAGGTATATGGGAAATCCTTCATCGTCACATTCAACCCACTCTACGCTGTGTATCCCCCCTATTCACACCCACACCCACACCCACGCACCCAGTCCTAAACTGATTTCCCACCTCCATGCCTTCCGCCGCAGAGTTTACCCACAAGCCACCACTTAGGATTCACCATCAGTTCTCGCTTAGCTCTCCGCGAAAACTACTTCCGGTGTGGGCCGGTTGCCTGCTCGTCTGGCGGGAAACTCTACACGAATGTGCCGGCGGATTGACGTACAATGCCTGGCGGCTCCACCTAAAGGACCTGTCACACTATGATACGTAGCCTTAGCATATGCTGACATATGTGATTTTCGACCAACACGTCGGTGTATCCCATCATACGTTATGTATATGTTGGGCATATGGCGGGTATGTTCCAGATACGTTGTTATACATCGTCTTATATTGCCACACATTGAGGCCCTGAAAGATTGTGTGCATGCTCAAAATTTCCAACGTGTGTCTCGTACGTTCCACATATGTTACCTGCGCATTAGGGGTATGGGGGTATGTCAGCGTACGTTAGGGATATATTGGGATACATTGGTACACGTCAGCCATACATACAACCGGCTCCCTTCGCGTGGCACTGACATATATAACGTACTCCGAACGTTCCGTTAATGTATGCGAGCATACCCCTAGCATATGCGAGCATGCCCCCTAGCGTATCGCCATTGTATCACCAGTGTATCGCCAGTGTATCGGCAGCATATCGCCAGCGTATTGCCAGCCTGTTGGCGGTCGGTATATCAAGGCACCACCTGGGTTCTTCCAGCAGACGTGCTCAACTCTTCAGAGAGGATGGATGTCCCTACACTCCATCTACAGTTCCAGCATCACTAATGGGTTGCCTTTTACCAGCATGAGCTAGATCTCTACCTCATGGCCATTCTGGTGGCCAGTGTCGATAGGAGAAGGAGAAGGCAGCAGCGGAGAATGTGGGTCAGACCCTGGATCGGGAGGCTGCACAGTTTGGGTTGTATGATAAGCTTATGGTTGAGCACCGCAGCGAGGACCCTGCATCATTCGGCAACTTTATGCAGATGCCTCCCCAGATGTTTGAAGAGATTGTGGCAAAAGTAGGACCTAGGATTGTCAAAAAGTACACAACATAGAGGGTGCCGCTGGAGCCTGGACTGAAGATCGCCCTTACTTTGCGCCACCTGGTGTCTGGGAACAAATACTCTTGATGAAGTTCAGGTGGAGGGTCCGCCACAACACACAGTCGCTCATCGTGCGTGAAGTGTGTCAGGCCATCATCGATGAGTACCTAGACGAGGTAATGACATGCCCCACATCTCCACACGGATGGCATGCCATCGCTGACCAATTCCTGGAGAAGTGGAACTTCCCCCATACCTGTGACACTCTGGATGGGAAGAACATTACCTGCCGGTGCCCTCCAAAGAATGGGTCACTCAACACTTACAAGGGTTTCTACTCTGTGGTCCTGTTGGCACTTGTAGACACAGACTACAAGTTCATCTGGGCACTTGGGGGTATGGGCTCCGCATATGAGGCCCAGATCTACAACGACTCAGAGCTGGGCACCAAACGTGGCAGCATCGGTTTTCTGGACCCCAAACATTTTTCCTCATTGGTGACAATGGCTTCCCCCTGCGGCCGACGATGATGAAGGGAAGCAGGAGATGGAGAGCTGCAGTGGGGGGCCGTGTCTAGCTCTGTGTCTGCATCTGCGTCTCCAACTCAAACTCCATCTCCTCAGGCTGGCTAGATGGAGAGTGGTGTGATGGAGGGTGGTGTGATGGAGAGTGGTGTGATGGAGAGTGGTGTGGTGAGGAGGCAGGTGATGACACCGGAGATGGTATTGGTGATGGTGAGGCTGGCAGAATCTGCTTCTTCCTGCCCCTCCCACACCCTAGGCATCTAGTCATAGCAGCCTTGCAGGCAGCTGAAGCTGTGATGTTCTTCTTGGCAGGCATGGTACTTTGTGTGGAGAGAGCCAAAACTCCAGGGTATTTATACCCATCGCGTGACCAGGTTGTGACCAGGGCTTGGCCTAAATGTACTCGCATACGTCACAAATATGCTTTGCATATGTTACACATACATTTTACATACGTTAGGCACATGCTATGCACACATTGACATGCAAGGCATATGTTAACTATACGTCGCTGTTCATTACTCATACGCTGAAACTGTCGCCTCCAACCATCACTACACATCCCAGTGCGCCGAGTATACGTCGATATATGCCGTGTATACGTCACTATATGCCATTCATATGCTAGCCATACCCCAGCTCTGTATACGTTTCATACATTGCACGGGCCGGCTGCAGCGTGAAAAGTTTAGCGAATGCCGACCTATTTAAATTTGATTTTTATTTCAAGACGTTATGCACACACTATCGCCATACGTCGTAGTGTGACAGGGCCTTTAAGGGCCGCAGTATTTGTGAGCCCCAGTGTAAGCACTACGTCCTTGAATAACTGCACTCTGCCGAGTTACGACTCGCACCCACTGCCGCCCCTACTCCCGCCCAGCCCGACAGTCCTCCACACCACCAGCTCCACATGCACCCCCCACACGCGCACACGCACACACCGCCCAAAACTCGCGCTCATGCCGAGTTATGACCCGACTTTCCCTCTCTCCAGTGGGACAGCACTATACAGTCGCCATGAGTGCGCACTGTCACAAATCGGTACCCGTCCTGATATGACCTTAGATGTTGCTAGGACGTAAAACAACAACAAACAAACCCTCTCTCCAACACACACATTGATATATCCCACATACACGCCCCTACTTCTCCCACTCCCCTAATTCCCCCACTCCCCCTATGTTCTACCCCCACTCCCCGGATCCTCCAGTCCCACCTTCCCCACCCTCATAGCCCCCCTCTTGCCCTTCCTCCACGCCGCCTTCTCTCCCACTCTCCACCTCCCCCGCCACCCTACCTATCCTGCCTCTCCCCGTAACTCCGTCGACTAATTCTACCTCGCGCACACTCTCCTTACGTTCTTTCCACTCTCCCATCTCCCCCCACTCCCTCCCATAACCTACCATCTCTCCCCACATACACTCATTTCAATACTGCCCATACTCTCCCCTATTCTCCCCTCATCCGATCTTTTCCCCCCTAATCTCTTCTAACATGCCCTACCTCTCCCCAACTCCATTCTCTCAGACAATTCCTTCCCACACTCCCACCAGGTTGGAGAGTTTACCTCGAGCGGGCTATGGTGGTTAAATACTTCATTCGACCCCCGGTTCAATTTCCAAGGTCGAATTTTATATGGTCATGGCACACTGAGTTTTGGCAACAATCAGGTTATATGCTGGTCTGTGGCCCACTCATATACTTCCACTTGCCACTGGGGGAGGTCCTGTGGGGACTGTTGTGCATCATGTAGATATATTTTTTGCATACCAATATATATATGCATAATAAATAATTAGATATATTTTTTTCATTTCTAGAGATGTATTCGAATATGAAAACCTCCTAAAACTCAGTGTTCCACAACCATATTTGTGAACCTGCACCATAATCCTATATGAAATTCGACCTTGGAAATTGAACCGGTACTCGAATGAGGTACTTTAACCACCATATTCCAAATGAGGTAAGCTCTCCAACCTGTTCACAGGTCCACACTCCAATGCTCACAGGAACCACATTCCTCACGATACTCATACTGTTCATATTCCTCGCATTCCTCACACTAACCACACCCCACTCCTCACAGCCCCACACACCCACACCCCACATCTCACACAACTCCACACAACCCCCTCGTCCCACTGCTCGTCACACTGCCCACACTGTCCGCACCTCTTACATTCCACGTACACCCTACACTCCCAACCCTGACCACACTCTCCACACCCCTTCACTCTCCACACCTGGACTCACACTCCACACACTGCCCGGTAGACTCTGGACACCACCCCCATCCCCACACCTCACACCTCACACCTCACACCTCACCTCAATATGCCCCCCACCCCCACCCGCACACACATTTGCCACCAGACTAGAACCGCCATGACACATACCATAGGTCATCCTCAAGACGGCGCTGGTTGGGGTGAGTCTGCTAAGGGGCTTTCGACATGTCAGTATGCACTACACACGTGCAATCAGTGATGCAGTTGACTTCAGTGGCTCACCCCCCTTCTCCCCACGCACCTGCTACTGCTAGCGGTGAGCTATGGGGAGGGAGGCTCGTAAGGGTTTTTTGTACACGTCTCGGCGCCGTGTCAACCCCCTTTACGGTGCCCCTTCCCCCGCCTCACCCCACCTCCACACGTAGCACTTCACTCAGCTGTTGTCAGGCCGGGTAGCTTTTTCTTTAACTTCTTTTTCTGTGCCCCCCCACCGCCACACCTCTACCTTCCCATGCCTAGAACCGGGCGGTGGGTTGGGTGGCGCCCCCTGGCGAGTTGTAAATGAGTCAGCTTCCTGATGACATAATGGATATATACGGCAATGTCAGCATAGATTAGTAGTGCGCATGCGCTGAGAACACACAGCCTACCGCCCCCACGACCCCCCCCCCCCACACCGGCTGCACCTAGCGGCGAAATCAAACACCACTGTAATGGCAACACGACAGCCGGCGGGCATCTGCGCACTCTCTGCGCACTGTGCGCACGTGACATTAGATCATACCCGAGCACAGAAAAAAACAACAACGCGGGAGCCCCGAGAATGTGGGAGGTGCAGCGATTAGCCCGCGCATCAGAATGGACCGGGCGATAATAGGTAGGGATGACGTAATGGGATTTGTGTCTCCATAGTTGTGTTTGTTTGCATATATATGTGCACACATACATATATATTTCCAGTCTCACATCGCCCTTAGTCCGCTAACCACCGGACGCGGTGGCCGATTCGGTAGAGTGCAGGCCTCCCGTGCGGAAGGTCCGGAGTTCAATTCCTGCTCGAGTCAGACGAGTGAATTACACAATTAGTACTTCTTGCTTCCTAGCCAGGTGCACATCATTATTAGGATCGGGAAAGGAGTGGTTGGCTGGGTGTCGAGATAATGTGACCAAGATCAGATCATGGTGATGGTGGTCTGGTATCCCAGTAGGGCAGCACAATAAAGTCGTCATAAGTGCGCACTGTCACAAGTCGGTACCCGTCCTGATATGACCTTAGATGTTGCCAGGACGTAAAACTCTGACAACTAATCAACCCCATCCCGCTCATCATCATCATGCTGTCGGTCGCGATGCGACAAAGACTGCTTTCATTACTTGACTGCCGCTCTCCATTTAGCTACATTTCATGAAAGCTGCCTGCAAAAGTGTTGAAGTGCTGCTGGCTTTTGCAAGTTACCAGTGAACTCTCTCGGGGAACAAATAAAGGTTTCACACCGGCAACAACATGTCAAGACAGGTGCAAAACTATTTGTCCCTGCAGTGGCTGGTCGCGAGATGTTGGGAGTTCCATACATCAACCACCCTTAATGCTGCCACAGTGACATGGTTTTCTGTTTAGGGTTTGCTCCCTTAGCCTTCGGTTCTGTCAAGAACCTGTACCAGAAGGCAGTGGTTTACAACTCTGCAGGGTAGGGGCGTCAAACTCCCTGAGGTGTTGCAATACCTGCAATACCTGCATACCACTCCATTCCGCTACCCCACCCCTAGTCCCCTACCTACTCATGGCTTTGCTCCTACACTCTCATGGATACCTACATACATATATATATATACATATATATATATATATAGTCGGGACAATCTGCAGGGTAAGAGCAATTGTATGGACAGCATAACAATAGTCGATCGTAGACCCTATCTGTATTCGCCTAATAAATGATGCAGCACACACGTAAATGGGCGTGTGCTTGTGTGTATGTGTTCGTGTATGGAGGATGCGGTGGATTGACACTGTGGATTGGCCGTAGGGGCTCACCCGTGGGCCGATTCATATGAGGCAATAAAGGTGGAGGTAATTATTGGTTTGGAAGTTAATTGCGGATTCATTCAGTAAATGAATGTATACTTTGCAGTAGAGCCGACTGAGAGCTGCCACAGAAGGCACTAGACATATATACACGCAATACATTAAAATTACATTTGATAGATATATCATTTTCCAATTTGAATTAGAATGTTATTTTACCATCAAATCTGGTAGGATGTTTTTGTTGGCATCTCTCTAGTGGGTAAACTTCCTGGCTCAACATTCAAATGCGTCTCTCCCGGTTGTTTTTGACGAGATGTGTAATCGCACTCAGCGGAGTAAATATGCACACGGGCAAGCAATATAAGGGAGTTTGAATAGTGTAATCACAGGCAGCATTATAGTCAGCCCTATCCCAATTAAATAGATCAACCAGATAATTAATGAACTATAGATGCCTCTTGCATTGATGGCAGCTAATACTACTAGAAAATACAGTAAAATGGCATGAATCAGCATTCAAGATTTATATTCGAAAACTAGTTTATGTATCACCCACCATCTTCTGTTTTCTTAACTGTCTCTGCTAAGAAAAGAAGGTTGCTTCTACCGATATTGAGTGTGTCCTTTTTTACATATATTTTCAGCCTCTTTCTTCCCAAGTCTACCAGCCGTCCTGATATGACCTTACATGTTTCTAGGATGTAAAGCAACAAAACAAACAAAAACAAACCCAAGTCTACCGGCACACCAAGCATACATACATATAGATATACCGACACCCACCGTGCACACATTCTACACTTGTTCCTCGGACCTGATCCTCACCAACCCCCAACTCACCCCCGCCCCCCTAACCCTGATCCGGAATGTTTGCTTTCAGCCTTTCAGGAAATCGCCCGCCCCCGTGTGCACCTCCCCCCCCCCCCGCTCTCCACCCACACCACCACGCCTCATTTACTCTCCCTACACATCCTCACTTCCTCGCTCGACACACAATCTCCCCCCACAGTGCACAGAAGAGCTCTTCTGTGTCAGAGGCTGGAAAGGCAGAACGTGTACACAACACAGGCCAGGCTGGGGGCTGCATCGCTCGTGTTCTGTATTCTGATTGGCTAGTTGACGTAGTTGATGATGCATCATCGCCCATCTGTTCACGTCAATTCTCGCTTCTCCAGCCCCCACTCCCTATCCGCCCTCAATCCGAACCATCCACTATCACCACAGTCAACCGACCGCAAACCCGACTATGACCCAGCAACCCCAATCACCCGACCGCCACCCCCTCCCCCACGCACCCCCCCCCCCGGCCCCCCACACACACCTGACGGAATAGCCGAATTGACAAGAACACTGGCTTGCTTCCCGTGTGGAAGGTTGTGGGCTGGAAAATCTGACAACATCAAACCAATGACTTCAACATGTATGCTAGCCTGACACTCGGCATTAATATGATAGGGCAAGGCATGTTTTGCTCAGTATCAGGACAATGTGGTAGATTGGACTTTCATGGTGATAGGTGGGTCAGCCTCCCAGTGGGGCAAACCTATAAAGTTGCTATGAGTGCATCCTCTAATAAGTGGTTAGCTTTCCTTAAATGTTGCCAGGAGGTAAATCTCAAACAATTAAACAATGAATAACCGTCACGATGACCTTTGGAGCCATCCCAAACACGCATGACCAATCACATACCACAAACTGACTCTCCCATCAATCATTACCACCCCTACCGCTACTCCATTAACCAGAGACCACTAATCACAATCACTCCAGCCTACCATCCAGTCCACACACACCAGCAATCCTATCCCCCACACGTCCCACCGCACCACCCAATCACACTATCCAACTACACTACCCAGTCACACACCACGAGCACCAACCACAATAACACTAGCGATGACCACCAACACCGCCATCCCTACCCTTACCACCTCCACCTCCACCTCCACCTCCACCTCCACCTCCACCTCCACCTCCACCTCCACCTCCACCTCCACCTCCACCTCCACCTCCTTCCCATCTCTCCCATTTCCTTCACTGTCCTTCGCCCTTCGCTGTCCTCAGCTGTGCGCCCCTGTATTCCCTGCCCTCCCTCGCCCCCCCTCTCTCAGCTGCCTTTTTCTACCATCCCCTGCCTCATCCTCCACTCCGCTCCCTTCCCATTTCCCTTCCTTTCTCCTCCCTTCACCTCCCGTTCCATTCTCTCTCCCCTCCTTTCCCTCTCTTGTTCTCCCATTCTCCTCCATCTCTTCCCTGTCCTCTCCTCCCTCTCCTCCCTCTCCTCCTCTCCTCTTGCCCTCTCCTCCCTCTCCCGTCTGCCCTCTCCTCCCTCTCCTTCCCCTCCGCTCCCTCCCTCCCTCTCCTCCGTCCCTTTCCTCTCCTCTCTCCCCTCCCTTTCCTCCCTCCCCTCTCGTCCTCTCCTCGCTCTCCTCCCTCTGCTCCCTCTGTTCCCTCCCCCCCCGTTGGTGTCCTCTCCCTTTGTTCCCCTCCCCCTCCACCATCCTTCCCCCGCCATCTCACCTTCGTGTCGTCCTTCTCAGTCCCTTATCCTCCCATCCCTCATACCACCCCGACCCCCACTATCCCATCTCTCCCACACCCTGTCACACCCTAGCTCGGTCCACACCCCCCTCTGCCACCGATGTGTCTCCATCCCGACACGGTGAGGTAGACAAATGAGGTAGAGATACATGTGAGGTGGCACTCTAATCTGCACGTTTTCTGCACCTGCATGTTCTGCATGTGACGGTCCCGTTCTCGATTCCATAATCGAGTTGAAAAACAACAAGCGGACAGAACCTGGGTCCAGGTTAGTTTCCACAATCGTGCAACAATGCATGCAGGTGAACAATCCTCCATCGAATCTATTTTAAATTGCTAATATATATATATACATATATAATTATATATATGATTAAAAGGTTTGTGGTGCAGTATACATTTTGTTTGTCGTGCACTACACACTTTGAAGAAATTTACACTCAATATGTATCTGGTATCTATGTATAACCTATGTATATATATATGAGTCAGGATCACGAAAAGAGGCCAATTGGGGTAAGTTGTCGGCGTCGATCATTGGATGTCGGCGTCGATCGGCATACTTATAGTTTAGCATTGACAGAGGTGTCGCAAAGTCCTTGAATTTATCCTGAATGTAAAGGTAGAGAAAATACAACAACCATATTTGTTTCTAGGATAATTTAATACAAAACAAAGAAATGCATGACACTTTAAGAATTGCGATGCCGACATCTGGTAAAGTTGTTGGCGTCGATCATTGGATGTCGGCGTCGATCGGCATACTTATAGTTTAGCATTGACAGAGGTGTTGCAAAGTCCTTAAATTTATCCTGAATGTAAAGGTAGAGAAAATACAACAACCTTATTTGTTTCTAGGATAATTTAATATAAAACAAAGGAATGCACTACACTTTAAGAATTGTGATGCCGACATCTTAAATAAACCACCAATTGGCCCATTTTCGTGAGGCTGACTCATATATCTATATATATATATATATATATATATATATATATATATATATATATGTGTGTGTGCAATAGGTGACTAGTCGCGACTCCAGCGGTGCATGACTGAGTTAGTGCTGGGGTAAAGGCGGGATATTCTGGGTTTTTTTACTCGTATAATTCTTCCAGTGTGTGTGGCGCGAGGGGGGCCACCCGTATACAAGTCCCCGACAGCCACCAATGCGCCAATTGAGGAAGTAGCAAAGTATGTTTCCTTAGCATTTATGCTCTTATAATGCGTTATACATCACAAATATACATAATTTCTGAACGAGTTCAGCGTGATACGTGGTGAACACGAAGTTATTATCCTAAGATTCTTATTGTAATTAAATAGTGTCAATGACAGAAGTTAAGTTTGGCTAAAGACCAGGGCTCCTGCGCTGAAGAAAGATTGGATTCAAATGGATAACATTGGGTAGACCCCCCCCCCCCCCGCCCCACCCACCACCACCACACACACATCTGCACGAGGGAGGGGCTAGAGCGGGCTAGTCGCACCCTCGGGACGATTAGCCCCGATAGCGTGATCACCATCCATCCATACATACATATGTGTATATATAATTGTAATGTCTTTTTAATATATGTATGAGTTGTGCATAATCCACACGCACGTCTTACAAGTACCGTGACGGCCGAACGGAAGACCGTAGGCTTCCTGTGCAGCCAAGTCAAACCGATGACTTTTTTAAAAACAAATTTTTATTGAGGCTGTATTTATACTGTCCATAGCATATAAGCCCGGGTACCCAGGCTTGTTTTCAATGCTGGCCAGTTGTAGTGTTGGTGTTATCTTACCACACAGTGGCTGCTGATAAGGTATTTGATTGCCTGCATTTCAGTAGCAGATAGATAATTGGTTGGTATGGTTAATAGCCTATGTTAGTTTTTTTGGATTTTCTTGGTATATATGTATTTATTTTTCTACTCTTATTACTAGACTAGCCTACTCCTATTTACATATCATAGGTTTGTACATAGCTGTGTGGTGTGTTATCTGGCTACTTTTGGCATGGTTACCTTCCATTGGGCGTCCCGCTGGTGGGCCGTGACATATCACATGCCCCTTTGCAGTGCAGCTTACTGGGGGTTTCCTAGCCTTATTTTGCACAGATATTTTTTGTAAGTTTTTAGGTCAGGAATTTGTTGTTCCTTTACCATTTGGGCATTCCACACCTTGGCAGCCATTTCCAGCGTCCTTCTCTCATGAGCTTTTATTTGGCTTCTGGTCTGCTTTAGTAGTGGCGCATTATTTGCTCTAGTAGCCCTTTGTGATTTTGTTAGAAGTTAAATGTTTTGACTATAGCTATATGCTAATGTTTTCAAATGAATTATTCTCCTATTTTCTAGTAGTTTCACTTTGGTTCTTTTGTGTATGTCATAGGTTGGGCGCAGCTTGTCTACTCTTAGACAGATTATAAAGAGTAGTGGCCCTAACACTGACCCTTGGGGTACAAAACATGTGACAGGTTGGTTGTCTGATAGTGTATTGTTTATTTTTGTTTTCTGTTGCCTGTTGTTCATGTAGGATCTTATCCAATCCATAGTGTTGGATTTTATGCCCATGGTTTTTAGTTTTTCCAGTAGTATTTTGTGGTCTACTGTGTCAAATGCTTTGCTGAAGTCAATGAAGGTGGCTCCAACTAATTGTTTTTGGTTCATTGATGCCATTATGTCATTTGTTAGGTTATCTATTGTTTTTGATGTGGAGTGCAGTTTCCTGAAGCCCCCTTGTCTTTCGTTTAGTATATCGTTTTTTTCCAGGTGTTCATTGATGTGTCTATGTAACACTTTTTCAATGAGCTTGCCTGGGGTTTGAAGAATTAATATTGGCCTGTAGTTTCCCATGTTTTGTTTGTCTCCACCTTTGTGAATGGGGGGTGATGGTTGCCATTTTCCAGGCTGAGATAAAACGCCCCTGCTCAAAGGAGATGTTGCATAGGTCTACTATGGTGGCCGGGATGGCTTGGGGTGCCTCTTTCAGTATTTTGGTTGGTATTTCATCTATTCCACTTGGTTTATTCGTGTCTATGTCATTTATAAATTTTTTTACTTCTATCATATCTGTTTTGCAGGTGGGGATTTCGTTCTCCACAGTTCCTGATCTGTTTTCCCATCTTTTTTTGAATTTTTCTGACAGCTTTTGCCCTATTATGGCAAAGTGTCTGTTCAGTTTGTTTGCTGCATCTTTGTCTGTGAGCATTGCCCCTTCGTTATCTTGGAAGTTTGTATGCTCTTCTTTGTTATTTTTTTTGAATAATAGGTTTACATTTTCCCAGAATTTGTTTGTGTTGCTTCCCCAGTCTTTGTCCTGCTTTATTATGTATTTCTTTTTTGCTGTTCTCACAGCTTTGACTTAGACAATTTCGCTACCTAGCCTTGCACTCAACATTAATAGGATAGGACAAGAACTGGTTAAAACAGCATCAGGATCGTGTGACTGCGTGGGATATTGAGTCATGGTGTTGGCAGCTTTGTCTGCCAGTGGAGCAGCACTATAAAGTCATCATCCGTGCACATTGACACAAGTCAGTACCTGTCTTAATATGCCCTTAGATATTGCTAGGGGGTAAAACAACAACAAACAAACGAACAGATGTGTTGCTGGATCTGTTCTACACCCAATCTGTACTCGTCGCCACGTTAGAGCCGTCCTAATGAACTCCTTCTATATACGACGTAAACCTTTCGATGGTTTCGAAGTTATGCCATATCATTTAAATAAATATATTAGGCTGCCCATTATTATCTACCTTGCTTAGTTAAAAATAACTTTTTCTATAAATGGTTAACTTTGGAGGTATTTCAGGTCAGTGCACAATATCAAAATTCGGTACCCAACCGGACGCCAGCTTAGATGTGGCTAGAGCCTATAACCCCAGAAAGTAGCAAGCAACAAGCAGTAATCTCCCACACACCTACCCACCCACATACCTCCACATAAACTTGTGCCACACCCCTCACACCCGCCCTTCCCCCGGCGATAAACGCCGTCACCTGCCGGGTTCGTGTAGATACGGGTCGAGCTGCCCCCTGCCGGGTTCGTGTAGATACGGGTCGGGCCGCCCCCTGCCGGGTTCGTGTAGAGACGGGCTGGTCTGCCCCCTGCCAGGTTCGTGTAGAGACAGGCAGGGACGTCCCCTGCCGGGTTCATGTAGAGACAGGCAGGGACGTCCCCTGCCGGGTTCGTGTAGAGACAGGCAGGGACGTCCCCTGCCGGGTTCGTGTAGAGACGGGCAGGGACGTCCCCTGCCGGGTTCGTGTAGAGACGGGCCGGGACGCCCCCTGCCGGGTTCGTGTAGAGACGGGCCGGGACGTCCCCTGCTGGGTTCATGTAGAGACGGGCCGGGTCGCCCCCTGCCGGGTTCGTGTAGAGACGGGCCGGGACGCCCCCTGCCGGGTTCGTTTAGAGACGGGCCGGGACGTCCCCTGCCGGCTTCGTGTAGAGACGGGCCGGGACGCCCCCTGCTGGGTTCCTGTAGAGACGGGTTGGGGTGCCCCCTGCCAGGTTCGTGTAGAGATGGGCCGGGACTTCCCCTGCCGGGTTCGTGTAGAGACAGGCAGGGAAGTCCCCTGCCCGGTTCGTGTAGAGACGGGCTGGTCTGCCCCTTGCCGGGTTTGTGTAGAGACGGGCTGGTCTGCCCCTTGCCGGGTTCGTGTAGAGACAGACAGGGACGCCCCCTGCCGGGTTCGTGTAGAGACGGGCAGGGGCGCTATGTGCAAGACTGCGACGGGCGGCTGGGAGGCACACCAGTAAATCAATTAGCAGTCGCGTAGAATGCTGGCGGCAGTGCATGATTTAGGAGTCGCAGACATCAATAATTAAGCTTGACCCGATAAAATAACGTATTAGTGTCCGCACGGGGCGCATCCATCTCTAGGCGGCCGGGTGTAAAGTGTGCAGGGTGTGTGCAGGGAGGGGTGCAGGGAGGATGCAGGGAGGGGTGCAGGGAGGGGTGCAGGGAGGGGTGCAGGGAGGATGCAGGGAGGGGTGCAGGGAGGGGTGCAGGGAGGATGCAGGGAGGGGTGCGGTTAGAGTCTGATCAAGCAGTTCAGCCGCAAAGTCATATTGCCGTTACTAATTGTTATGGCGCTATAGGTCTGTTGTGTGTTTGTTGTTTTACGTCCTAGCAACATCTAAGGACATATCAGAACGGTGACCGACTTGTGACTGTGCACTCATGGTGACATTTTAGTGCTGCCCCACTGGGAAATCAGGCCACCAGCACCATGACCTGATATCCCACTCAGTCACATCCTGACACTGAGCTAACCAGTTCTTGCACTATCCTATTAATGGTAAGTGCCTGGCTCGGAAGCAACATGTATCAATTTTAAAGTCATTGGGTTGACTCGATCGGGAACCGACTCCCGACCTTCCGCACGCGAGGCCCGCGCTCTACCGATTAGGCCATGGCGCCCGGTTATCTGTTATGGCGCTACATGTATGCGTACATATAGAATATAACTGGTGGCTTTTGTTATCAGTATCACTGACAAATGTTTATTTTCCTGGAACACCACAGATTTGCTGATTATTGCGCTATATGTATACATACATGTGCATTCTATTGTATATATAATGTACACAACATGTGTGGTATGCATTATCCTTCCGATAGCTTTTCTCACCAACATCACTAACAATTCTTTCCCTGTAGAATAACACAACATTTGTGAGTATGGCCCTATATGTTTACATAATATATACTATATTATATATAATGTACACATATGTGTTATGAATAGAATACAAACGATAGTTTGTGTTATCAGTATTACTGACATAATTTCTGCGTGGAATACCACAATAGTGGTAATTGTGAAGCTATATGTGCAATAGGAAGTTGGGAAACATTCAGAGTGTAAAGTCAGGTGGTTGGGCCTATTGAGACACCCAAACTGATGGACGAGCCCATTCACAATCACAGAGGGGGGTGGAGTGTTAATGGGCACTCCCGAGTGGAACTCAGGTCATGGCGCGGGCGGCCTGATATCACACTGCGACGGCACTATACAATCACCATGAGTGCACATTGTCACAAATCGGTACCCATCCTGATATGACCTGAGATGTTGTGATGACGTAAAACCCCAACAAACAGACAACGCGGAGACGGGCCTGTCTGTGCCTGAGATGGGCGTACTTGTGGCGGGCTCGTGGGGAAAGGGTTAGCATGCATGGCCGTGGTGAGCTAATGGTCTTTAGGGGTAGTGACACGGGTCTGAATACATAAGACACATTGTCAGCAATCCATTCTGTCACATTGGGAGGGGCCTGCTGTCAACACACTATCAACCCATTTATATCTTGCTGTCATTTGCGCCTTCATTGTAATGCTGGATTATTTAAACTTGCATAAACCGATGGCTTGACATCTTCAGATAAATATATTAAAGCTGCATAGTCCCATGAAGTATCACATTTTCAAAACCAAACCAATTATCTAGTTGTGATTCTACATATCTAACTTAGATACTGGTGCATTTATTAAACATTCGTTTCTGCAGAGAAGGGAACACTGAGTCAATTTAACAGAACCTGTTACTGCAGAAGTCTATGGTGTCAGAGTTTTGGCATGTTTGCCAAAACTAATTTGACATGTTTGCACTTCAAATATCTCAAAAGTTTACCATTTAAAATAAATGTTGCTTCACACTAAAGTAAAGTCAGTAATAATGATCAATCTAAAATATTTATCTCAGAAAAATGGCAGAAATCCAAAACCATCGGACTATGCAACTTTAAGCTGGAATGAGTATAGGTTAATACACTGAACAACCTGGAGACTTTGTTCAGCGGTTAACAACAAGTATATAGAACGTATTTAGTCAGAACCTTTGAATATATATATATATATATATATATCTATAAGGTAATGCAGGACAGGGGTTTAATGCATGTACAGGTGCGGGAGATGCGGGTTTCGCTGAATCTGTCTCGGGCAGTCAGCAGCGCCTAGTGAGGTGAGGACACGGTTGTGGCGCCACCAGTCACATCCTGGAAAACTACAGTAATGAAGATATTAACAAATTCCATTATTTGTTCTCCCGTGAGTCCTTTCACATCACACATATTCTTGAGATGACGGCAACATTGACATAATTGTAATTAAGTATGTTTTCCTATTCAAAACAGTTTTATATAGTTGCCATCCTGTAGCGAGAATGGTTCTCAGTCTTATATAATCGGTATCTTTTAGATATAATGCTCATCAGTCTGATCTAATCGGAATCCTTTAGGCAGACTGTCCCTCGGTCCTATATAATCGGCATCCTTTAGAAGGGATGTCATGCTGACACTGTGCAACACTTGTACTGCCGAGGTCAGCATACTGATCTCAGGACTATGTGCTATAAATCGCACCTGCAGGCAGGAAGCCGCTCTCCCACTCCTCCCTCCTCCTTCCTTCACACCTCCCCCCCCCCCCCTTCCATGCGCATGCGCACCGTGGGACGGAGCACCACCGTTTATGCATGAGTCCAGGTGTGCTCTACACTGTATCTCTATACAGGAGCCCCAACACCTCCCGGAGTGACACTGTCGGCCATCATAAGGACCCCGGGATCTGGTAACCATGGCAACCTATGGCCGCCACCTACGTGGGTCAGCGGGTGTTTGTCACGTGACGGGGGGGGGGGGCGTCAACAACCTCAGGTGTCAGTAGGTTGTGCGTAGGACAGCCGCCACGTGTAGTGTGTGGAGAGGATAAAGTCACTGGTCAGGAAGTGATGAGGTTCGTTGTGTGGGCGATGGGCTCACCCATCTCGTCTATGGAAGCAATTGTTATTTTATCAACTCAGAAAGGCAGCCGCCTAATGCGCATGTCGAGACGTAGTCACTCGGCATAACCCCGGCGTTGATGTGCTTCTAAGGTCGGTAAACCGGAAGTAGTTCCTCAGGGGTATGCCCATTTACACATCGGGAGGGAGAGTACCGGACACGAGGCGACGCTTCTGTAAGATGGGAGTAGATTCATCCAAGGTGCAAGGACAACACCGGCCGTCTCAGCCATGCAGGCATTGATCTCAAATAGACTATTTCCACGCCCAGCCTGCGCCCTCGTGGCATTGGCAAGAAGTTGTGTTCTGGGTAGGATTTTGGGAATGTTGCATTGAATAGCACTCAAATGCACAGGGGCCACAAACTACAGTAAAATAGTATAAATAGCAAATACTGGAGCACACGATAGAAATACAGGATGTTCAATTCAGTGGCGGTAGTGGTGAGGGAGGACATCTCCGGTGAAACATGATTAACCTGTACACTTGGAAGATGGCTAACAGGGATATGGCAGCAGTTATTTATATTTGCGGACGATAACATCTTCGGTATTATGAATAAGTACTTGGAATATGCAACCATGATTAATATTAATAGTTCTATAGTAAATAGTGTCAAGGGTATCTTATGTGTCAATAGTAAATCGTGTCAAGGGTATCTTATGTGTCAATAGTAAATCGTGTCAAGGGTATCCTATGTGTCAATAGTAAATAGTGGTTGGTTGCTTCTTGGAGCTTACACCCTGGCACCATCTCTGGTCATATCAGGACGGTTACCGACTTAAGACAGTGCGCACTCATGGCGACTGTATATCACTGCCCCACTGGAAAATCAGGTTGCCAGCACCGTGATCCGATATCCCACTCAGTCACATTATCCTGACACCGAGCTAACCAGTCGTTGCCCTATCCTATTTATGCCGAGTGCCAGGCTAGGAAGCGAGGCCCGCGTTCTGCCGATTCGGCCCGTACGCCCGGTAGGATATGTGACTATAGTAAATCGTGTCGAAGATATCCCTTATGTCGTCGGTGTTTACTGACGATGCGCCCCCTGTTAGCTAAGAAGGTGTATTCCTTCCTTGTCCGGTGTGTGTCCCCACTGTCAGCTCGAGGCCAGCACACAGTCCCGTTGACAGCATATTCAAAACCAGCTTCAACTTACCCCAAGGAAAGGATGACACAAAACTTTAATACCGCCCTGCTTTTTGGTGACTCTCCATTCACGACACAGGAGCTCGGATGTTACCAGAGCAACATGCGGAAAACAGAAATAAAACGCCAACTGTCTGCGCTAATTTCTAGGTGTAGAGGTGCTGTATTATGGAAGGTTGTGATAATTTTATTGAAAATGCTATATGGTATGTATTGTATATGATATATGATAGAATATTATATATAATATATATGTAACATAAGCGTAATATGAAAAATATATACTATAATATATGTGATATATATGTTATATTTACTATATATATGGAATATAAATTATGTAACATGTATGCATACTATATATATCTATTATCTATACTCTATAATATATAATATGTACATATTTCCTATATAGTTAGTATATATGTTATATTCGCTATATATCATATATCAAATATAATATCTGAAAGTATATATTTTGGCTATATGAGATATTCTCTTTATTTTATCTATGATATCTATTATATATATGATATAGTTGTCTGTAGTATCTACATTATCTCTATATTATATAGTGTTAATATTATATATTACATAATACATCATATATTTTATTCTATCCATTATATACATTCTATTCATTCTATGTATTTTATGCATTCTATGCATTCTAGACATTCTATGCATTCTATATATGCTATGCATTCTACACATTCTATACATTCTAGACATTATATGCATTCTAGACATTATATATATCCTAAATATTCTCAATTATACATGTACATTCGTATATCCGGGAAGTGTGGTCAGGCCAAAATTCAGTTCCGAATCATATGTCTGACTTGTCATCGGGAAAGTTTACCAAAGACAATGATTATTCCTTCAGGACCTCATCTAGTTATTGCTTGTCAAGGCTAAATGTTGATAACTGGATATGTAAGCTGTTTTCCCGCCACACAATACATGGTTTCTTTTCGCATAGTGAGTCGCGGGTCCTCCTATATAAGGCAAACACAACCATAACAACCCCAGCTTTACGATCACTAATTGCCTAGACCCACATCTGAGCGGAGAAACGCGGTCTGACTGTAGCTTGTGTAAGTACGTTGGTAATGCTCTTTAATGGGTCTTCAGCGGCGCACGTTCTGAGACTAAGCGGCGATAATATGTAGATTTCTCTGTTCGCGCCGACTGTGATCCCCATCCGGGGAGCATCACCGCCGGTTGGACAGTTTGATTAGGTGTATGTGACCTGCTAAACAACCAGCAGTTAAAGATAACGCCGCAATGAATATTCGCAAATAGAAGAATATTATAGACACTTTACAAAGAAAATCCTGTTTAGGAAACATACACCACAGTAACACATACATCTTTTCAGATATTGGGGGTACATATGTGAGGTATTGGAATTATGCAAGTATAAAATGGTATAAGTTATTAGCAACCTGTTGTTCTCACTCATTCATTGCTTGACACGCCCTGTGGCACCCCGATCATTAACACTGGCAAGTCTTCGCCCTTAATCAGCACTCAAAAGTGGATATCTTGAGCGAAAGGTGAGGGGAAGTCTTGGCAGTGCAGTATGGTGGGGAGACGGACAGTGGCACCTCCGGACATGCCTTTGTTTGCTTGTTTACTGACCCCCCCCCCCCCCCCCCCCCCCCAGCACAAAAAGTAAACATCGGCTATTGGGGTTTCCTCTGGCCATGCCTTTGTTTGTTTGTTTAATGACTGGCTAGCACAAAAAGTAAACATCGGCTATTGGGGTTTCCTCTGGCCATGCCTTTGTTTGTTTGTTTAATGACTGGCTAGCACAAAAAGTAAACATCGGCTATTGGGGTTTCCTCTGGCAATGCCTTTGTTTGTTTGTTTAATGACTGGCTAGCACAAAAAGTAAACATCAGCTATTGGGGATTCCTCTGGCCATGCCTTTGTTTGTTTAATGGCCGCCTAGCACAACAAGTAAACATCGGCTCTTAGGGGTTACTGCGACCATGCCTTTTTTGTTTATTTAATGACCCCCCCCCAGCACAAAAAGTAAACATCAGCTATTGATGGTTCCTCCTGCCATGTTCCTCCCCCAATAGCAGGCAAGCTCAGCTATTGGGGGTTCCTCCGGCCGTGCCAAGCAAGAAGATGGCGCAGTAAGTAGTCTGCACTGATCTATTGGCCAATGACCCACATAGACAGGTAGGGGTGAATATGGTGATAACATTAGGGAGCCTAGATAGTGTAATGGTTAACGTTCTAGCCTTGAATGCGAGAGGTGGCGTTCGAATCCTACTCTAAGGGCAACATTTGCCCTTTTCATCACCGCCACGACAAAATACATAACAATCTTACTGACAGTGAGACAGCTCTATAACACCACCAGAACACTGTGATCTCACAAAGTCGGTAATCACCCTGATAGATCCTCTGTATTGTCTAGGATGTAAAACCCCAATGACTGGGTATAGCCGTTTGCTTCTATCAAATTAAACTGTTAGTCTCCGCCCCCATGCGGCGTCAATTGTCGTCTGCCTGGAGCATGCAACGCACCGATCATCTATTATATGCCTGCTGTGCACGTTCTCAAGCCCGCCGTCGCCTCCCCTGCTTCCTGTCCCCATTCTCTCACCGGAAGTTACCTTTTTCGCGCATGCGCACACATCCCCATTTCGAGGCAGAGGGCGGTGGGGAGCCTTAGAGGCATATTGTAGAGCGAGTTGTAGCAATCGGCTCGAAAGGTCGGGTAGAATTGACTGGTAGCGTTCTGCTGGAGGGGGTGGGAGGTGGGTGGGTGGGGGTTGAGGCGCACAGGTAGGTGAAGATAGAGGGAAGCTGGACGGTAAACGGCGCGGGCTCCTTTTATCAGCTGTTTATAGATGGCTAGTTTTCCACAGCTCCCTAGGTGAAGTGTCACATGCACAGGTAGACCTGCGTGAAGGGGGCTGGTTGAATGAGACGGGCCCTGCTTAGCAGTCACCAGCAGAATGACGGAATAAACCGTGGGTATAATATATATATCATATGATATATATCATAATTACAGTTGCTAATTTGGTTGGTTAATTGTAATATATATTATAGCCTAAATATATCATTCAAATATTATAAATGTGAATAAGTGTTTTTCTGAAGAAGCCATGTTTCATCGTATCTTCTAGGCTTGCATTATCACTGACACCTTAGTGGACAGATACAGATTGATAAGCCACCGCAAGACGTGGACGGGTAGAGCGGTCAAGTTGTTTAAAGGCAGACACCGTTACTTCCACTAAAGTCTTTATAGCGCATATCAGATAAGTAGCGATAGACATAAGTTCTACCAAGTTGGTAGTGGATAAATATACTGATGTAATGTCAATTTCTATTATATTATATCTGACCGGATACAACAATCCCATTTGTAGGCAGTGCCATAAGCAAAAACTAATCTAGCTAGTCTTCTCAGTAGTACATAATAGTTCTATATAGTACACAACACATATTTGTACAGATGTATGCGTAAATTGCGGTTCTCGTGAAGTGCATGGTGTAATATACACATAGAGTGCACGTGAGCCGGTAGTTGAGCCATACTGACTGGGAGCGCACGAGAGCACGCACCCTTAAACACCGACAAGACACCTGTATATAGCCTGATCTGAGACTAAATCAGTCAGTGGCTAACAACACCTGCTGGTGCCAACGTCACCTGACATTACATATAGTTCTAAGCTTGGCTAAGCGATTTGTATAATTTTGTTGTACTAGTAGTATTACGTATGGAGCAGCGTTGCGTGATTAGTTCCATAACTACTCACATGCCATAACTAGCGCTGCGCACGGTTCAGCCTCCTTCCTGGAAGACCGAGGGTCACTCCAACCTCTACCTCCACCCCCCGCCGACCCCAACCCCCACCCCAACCTCTACCTCCACCCCCCGCCGACCCCAACCCCGACCCCAACCTCTACCTCCACCCCCCGCCGACCCCAACCCCCACCCCAACCTCTACCTCCACCCCCCGCCGACCCCAACCCCCACCCCAACCTCTACCTCCACCCCTCGCCGACCCCAACCCCCACCCCAACCTCTACCTCCACCCCTCGCCGACCCCAACCCCCACCCCAACCTCTACCTCCACCCCCCGCCGACCCCAACCCCCACCCCAACCTCTACCTCCACCCCCCGCCGACCCCAACCCCCACCCCAACCTCTACCTCCACCCCTCGCCGACCCCAACCCCCACCCCAACCTCTACCTCCACCCCTCGCCGACCCCAACCCCCACCCCAACCTCTACCTCCACCCCTCGCCGACCCCAACCCCCACCCCAACCTCTACCTCCACCCCCGCCGACCCCAACCCCCACCCCAACCTCTACCTCCACCCCCTGCCGACCCCAACCCCCACCCCAACCTCTACCTCCACCCCCCGCCGACCCCAACCCCCACCCCAACCTCTACCTCCACCCCATGCCGACCCCAACCCCCACCCCAACCTCTACCTCCACCCCCCGCCGACCCCAACCCCCACCCCAACCTCTACCTCCACCCCACGCCGACCCCAACCCCCACTCCCACCTCCACTCAAACCCACGCCCTAACCCCCACCCGCTACTCCCACCCTGACTCCCACCCCAACCCCACCCCTCCCACTCCAGCTCCTGCTGCCTTTCCGTACACTTCACAGCTCGACGAATTGTTGCTAACACTAATCACATACTCTTCCCCAATTACCGGGTTGTTGTGTTGCGTTGCTTCGTGTAAAGACTATAAAGCAGGCACACTTACAACCAGCGAATATACCTGCCCAGATATGTACAAAGGTCAGCTAGCAATTAAACGTTGTTTGTGGAAGCGCAGCCTCTTCTGCAACCAGACACGATGGCTTAATTGGTTAAAGCCCTGACTGGCGATTCCCTTGTGGGGACTTGTAGGTTTGAACCCCGACCGAGTCAAACCAATGATTTACTAAATTAATACTTGTGATTAACTAGTTTGATGTTCACCATTGATAGGATAGAGCGAGCATTGGTTTGCTGGGTATCAGCTACTCTTACTGAGTGGGATATTGGGTCATTGCCATGGTGGCCCAGTCTTCCATTGGGGCAGCATTATGAAGTCCTCGATGAGTGTGTGCTGTCACAAGTCAGTACCCGTCCTAATACGACTTGAGATGTTACTAGGACATACACCGTCAGAAAACAAACACGCGACGTTTTCTACTGCGATCATAGTCTGTTTCAGCTTCAAGGACACGAGCTACGTTCTCAGCATCTGCATTTATTACACCTAACCCAATCGCTCTCGTCGATTAAAAGTAAACACAAACAAACTACACCAATAAACTGGCATTATATATTTGACCTGGTTAACGGACAATGAATATTAATGGTAGCGGATATCTGTGCAAAGACAGCTGGGTGTGTGTTTGTAAACTGTAGAGCGCGGCGGGCCGGCTCTCCGGTCCTCCGGGTCCGATTTATTACCCGCCGAGCAGCTCGGAGCGGGTGCGAGCAGGTCCGGGCAGCTGCTTGCTGACAAAGCGTGGGCAGGCGCCCTGGGACCCGCCGGCGTCTTTGTGTGACCTTTCTACTTCCGGAAGGGCTGGCTGCACATCAGGGCATCACACAAGGAGCACACAATCATCACCATGGTTAGAGAGAACACTGTTCCTTTTAGAAATGGCATATATATGTACACTCGCTAACATCAGATTGTGATACACTTAGTGTGTGATAATCAATAGAGGCTTTCTGTATTATCGAAATCTCATTTTAATTCTAACACCGGATTCGGTGGCCGAATCAGTAGAGCGCAGGTTTCCAGTGCGGAAGGTCCGGAGTTCGAATCCCAGCCGAGTCAAACTAATTAGTTATATAATTGATACTGTTGGTACCTAGGCTGGTTGTGGGCATTAATATGACTGGTTAGGATAATGTGACTGAGTGAGATGTCGGGTGATACTCATAGTGCGGGCGTGTTTGTTTGTTATGACTTTACATCATAGCAACACATCTGATCATATCAGGATAGGTACCGACTTGTGACAGTGCACATTGATGTTGACTTTATAGTGCTGCTCCACTAAGAGACCAGGCCGACAGTACAATGACCCGATATCCTACCCCTCTTATTATCCTGACCTTGCACATTCCTATTAAGGGCAAGCACCAGGCTAGGCAGAAAGAAGTATTAAATGTGTAAGTCATTTGTTTGACTCGGCAGGGATCTGAACATTAGACCATCTGCATTAGAAATCACCGATTCGGGCACCTTATCCAGTCCATTTGGCAGACAGTTGGAAGCGGTGGGTGTGAAGGAGGAAGGCGACTAGATATATGGTTTAATGATGATATAGACAACTTCCATCATTTATATTCATATAAGCACTTATACATCGCATATTAAGGAATGCACTACCTATGACAAGGGGTTTCTAATGGGCATCCGGAAACCAAAACTGAAATAATAAGAGGGTAGGACTCAGGAGGAACTCAGCCCTGATTGCTGATGGTGGAATAAGAAGGGGCAGGGGGTGGGGGGGGGGGGGGGGGGGAGGGAGATTCCCCGCCTGTCCGGTTGCCCTGGAAACACACCGGTGTGTGAAGGCCTGTTGGTGGCGCCCTCTGGCGTCGTGCATGGCGCACTGTCGGTGAAGGGGTGGGTGGGGGTGGGGTGGGATGGGGGCAATGCGATACTCGCTGGTGCTCAAATTAAAATTGTGAATGTCGTAGTCGCGCCTGGATTGCAATATGGATTTCATGGCCACGTTTGGTACGTAATAATAATGGAATGTTCTTATTTCGCCCCCCACCGCCCCGCCTCCAATCACAACCCATCGTCTGCTCTCACTGCACCACCTTTTTTTTCTCCCATTTTATTTGGTTTTGCATTTTCGCTTGTCAGCAGTTTTGCGATAAGCATTGCCCAAAATAAGTGGTGTGGGGAGGTGGGGGTGGGAAAGCTAAGAAGAGCAGTGAGGGACCGCAAACTCAGGGTGTTTGTCATCTGATTGATTGGCGAAATAACCGGTTATCAGGATGAGCTAGGGGTGCAGATGTCCACGTCATATGTGAGAGTGGGGAGATCGAGAGCTCGATCCCCGGCTGGGTTGTGGCAGCTACTTTAAGAAAATTTGACACTTGTAGATGTTTCTCGCGTGCTGCTGTGGGATCGGACAGCCCATGAACCTGCGTCCCTAATCACGGCTGTGTGTTTCGCCCCGTCACATATACCTCATTTGATACCCGGACGTTACCCCTCCTCTCCCCTCCCCTTCCCTCCAAGCAAATACATAACATCAGTTCGCCTACACACTGATGTGTGAGGTGCAATATGCACACATATGTTTGTCGGTTTTTATTTCAGAGTTATGACAGCAGTACAACTCCAGCAATTGCCATCTTATTAAGCTGGCTTTCGAGCCTGCTCTCCCTTCCCCATCTCTCCCTGCCCCCTCCCTTCCCCATAGCCCTCCCCCATCCTGCCATCCCACATGCATGGTCTCCTCTCCCACTACTATATTAAACAAAGCCTTCATCCACCGATTCCCAGCTTGTCCCTCTACTCCATCCTCGCTTCCACACAGTACCTAACCATCTCCAACAAGCACCTCATCGATTCACACCCTCGGCTACCCCTCATAAACTCCTATATGATTGCCCTCGCCTATCCCATCAACACCGCGTCCACCCTAACACAACCCTACCTAATTCATCTCCATCGCCATGCTCCCTACTCGCCCCCCTGCCCACCCCGGCATTGCCTCACCACCGCCCCCGACACACATCTGACCCCCCGTACTAAACCTCCCCCCACCCTACCCACTTCCACCCCCTCCCACACACACATATCAGGTACACCACACTTCTCTCTAACAACCCCCTCTCGGAAACTCTCTAACACATTCCTTGTCCATCTTTACCGTCCTGCTAGGACGTAAAACACCAACAACCAAGGCAAAGACAACTTGGCTAACTGTGCTACTTGTGCGCTTTCCTTCCCTATATAAACCCATGCCACACACACAGTATTATGCCTCTTGAACCAAAGTGACATGGGCCCCCTCCTCACCCAAATCTGGTGGCGACAGTCAGTGATTGGCTAATTAAGCTCCAGTACCGAACTGTTCCCGTTAGGTGGAACTGCCGACAGGACGACGTGATCGGGTCGGTGAGAGAAGGATGGCTGCTTTCCATGCAGATGGGGTGGGATTGGAATCTCAATCAGGTCAAATGAAGAACTTACAAAATTGAGACTTGTCCCTACCTACCATGGCAATTTGCATTACTCGAATTGGCCAAGGACTGATTTGCTCATTATCAGGATAAGCTGACTGAGTTGGATATCGGGTGGATGACGCCGCCAGCCTGTGATGGGGTAGATCGGCGATCGACTACCAGGCACCATCTAGTCGGTTCTGCGGCTTGGTTAAAGCCCGGCATGATGAGAACCTTCCCAGCCCACGTCGGCCAACAATGCGGCAATCACGGCCCTCTCATCACTGCTCCCCATCTTCCACACTTCCCCACATCGGCCAACAATGCGGCAATCATGCCCCTCTCAGCCACTGCTCCCCATCTTCCACACTTCCTCATGTCGTCCAACAATGCAGCAATCATGGCCCTCTCAGTCACTGCTCCCCATCTTCCACACTTCCCCACATCGGCCAACAATGCGGCAATCATGGCCCTCTCAGTCACTGCTCCACATCTTCCACACTTCCCCACATCGGCCAACAATGCGGCAATCATGGCCCTCTCAGTCACTGCTCCCCTTCTTCCACACTTCCCCACATCGGCCAACAATGCGGCAATCACGGCCCTCTCAGTCACTGCTCCCCGTCTTCCACACTTCCCCACATCAGCCAACAATGCAGCAATCACGGCCCTGTCAGCCACTGCTCCCCGTCTTCCACACTTCCCCACATCGGCCAACAATGCGGCAATCACGGCCCTCTCAGTCACTGCTCCCCGTCTTCCACACTTCCCCACATCGGCCAACAATGCGGCAATCATGGCCCTCTCAGTCACTGCTCCCCGTCTTCCACACTTCCCCACATCGGCCAACAATGCGGCAATCACGGCCCTCTCAGTCACTGCTCCCCGTCTTCCACACTTCCCCACATCGGCCAACAAGGTGGCAATCATGGCCCTCTCAGTCACTGCTCCCCATCTTCCATACTTCCTCACATCGGCCAACAATGCAGCAATCATGGCCCTGTCAGCCACTGCTCCCCGTCTTCCACACTTCCCCACATTGGCCAACAATGCGGCAATCATGGCCCTCTCAGTCACTGCTCCCCGTCTTCCGCACTTCCCCACATTGGCCAACAATGCGGCAATCACGGCCCTCTCAGTCACTGCTCCCCGTCTTCCACACTTCCCCACATCGGCCAACAATGCAGCAATCATGGCCCTCTCAGTCACTGCTCCCCGTCTTCCACACTTCCCCACGTCCGCCAACAATGCAGCAATCACGGCCCTCTCAGTCACTGCTCCCCATCTTCCACACTTCCCCACGTCCGCCAACAATGCAGCAATCACGGCCCTCTCAGTCACTGCTCCACCTCTTCCACACTTCCCCACGTCCGCCAACAATGCAGCAATCACGGCCCTCTCAGTCACTGCTCCCCTTCTTCCACACTTCCCCACATCGGCCAACAATGCGGCAATCACGGCCCTCTCAGTCACTGCTCCCCGTCTTCCTCACTTACTCACATCGGCCAACAATGCGGCAATCACGGCCCTCTCAGTCACTGCTCCCCGTCTTCCACACTTCCTCACATCGGCCAACAATGCAGCAATCACAGCCCTCTCAGTCACTGCTCCCCGTCTTCCACACTTCCCCACATTGGCCAACAATGCGGCAATCATGGCCCTCTCAGTCACTACTCCACATCTTCCCCACTTCCCCACGTCCGCCAACAATGCAGCAATCACGGCCCCCTCAGACACTGCTCCCCGTCTCCTACACTTCCCCAGGCGCATGCTCAAACCGAGGTTTCCTTTTTTTGTCTAACCACCTGCTCGAGCTGCTGAATGATTAATATGTAGACTGCCAATATTGCAACTGTTTATTATATTATGACTAAGTCCTACTGCAGCATGCTACAAGCAATTACAAGGACCAGCGAGCAGAGCCAGCCTACTGCAGCCTGTCTAGTACAGCCCACCTAGTGCAGCCTGCTTAGTCCTGATTGTCTAGTGCAGCCTGCCTAGTGCATGCAGTCTGCTTAGTCCAATGTGTCTGGTTCAGCCTGCCTAGTGCAACCTGTCTGGTGCAGCCTGCCGAGTGCAGTCTGCTCAGTACGGTCTACCTAGTTCAGCTTGCCTACTGCAGCCTGCCTAGTGCATGTAACCTGCCTATTGCAGCCTGCCTAGTGCAGCCTGGATAGAACAGTCCGGCTAGTGCAGCCTACCTAGTACAGCCTGCATAGTTCTGCCTGAATAGTGCAGGGTGTCTAGTCCAACCTGAAGGCGTCATAGTGCAGTCTTCCTAGTGCAGCCATCCTAGTGCAGCCTGCCTAGTTCAGCCTGTCTAGTACAACCTGTCAAGTGCAGGCTGCCTAGCACAGCCTGCCTAGTGCAGGATGCCTAGTGCATCCTGCCTACTTCAGGCTGACTAGTGTATCCCTCCTAGTGCAGCCTGCCTCGTCAAGCCTGTCTAGTGCAGGCTGCCTAGAACAACCTGCCTAGAACATGATGCCTAGTGCAGCCTGCCTATTGCAGGCTGCCTAGAACAGCCCTCCTAGTCTAGCCTGCCTAGCACAGCCTGCCTAGTACATCCTGTCTAGTGCAGCCCGTCGAGTGCAACCTGCCTTGTGCATGTGCAGCTTGCCTTGTGCAGTGATGTTCTCAGAGCCTAGTAGTTGATGACCAATGAATTAAATTATCCTGCAGTAGATTACTGAGGGTGGATTATCGGAGAAGGTGAGGTGGAAAGCTCCCGATTAATTATACTCGTAAAATGCTCATACATCACATAATTGTGAAGCGGCTCTGATTTCATGCCTTGCACACCAGTCTAAGAATTATCTCTCCCGATTCTGCAAACAATATATATATATATACAGGTGTAGGGACGTTGAGGTCTAAGTAAACCTACCTAGATAATGCTAATGAACGGTGGCGTCAAGAAATCCTTCCTGTGCACAGTTGAAATGTCGTCTCCTTAATCGATGAAATGTAATTAAACAAATGAATAAATAAATCAAAACTCTTGCCAAGGTCGCCCCAGGCTGTTGCGCGGTGACATTACGGTGGTGTTGTATTGAAGGGACATGGTGAACAGTAAGGTGAGACGCCAACACCCTCTCACCCGCCGTGCGTCTCCTCATTACCAGACGCAGCCCTGATTGCCCGCCCCGGGTCATCTCCTCCCGGATGAGCCGTACGATCCTGCTAGGCCTAGACGTCGGACAGGTGGCTAGCAAATTCCGTCACCGGAACACTGAGGTATCCATGGTTACTGCCACAAACAAGGCCCGTGTTGATGGTGGCGAAGTGGCGTAAGAGGCTGTTAATAGTGTTAGCCGCCTGTACGTGCCTTCTGGCAGTGTGTGTGGCCGTGTATGTGGGGGTATGTGTAGGTGTTAACGTGGCTAGTTAGATCTCCGTGTGGGGGTTCGGGTGGGGGCGCATGTGGGGGGCGTGTATGGTGTGTGTGTGGAGTAGCCAGTGGAGTAGCATGTGGGCGGTGGGTGGGGTGACGTGAATGTGGGGACGGGTGTGTGGGGACGGGTGTGTGGGCGGTGTGTGGGTGTATAGGGGGCCCGTGTAGGAGGCGTGTATTGTGTGTGTGGAGTAACGTGTGGGCGGTGGGTGGGGGGATGTGAGTGTGGGGCTGGGTGTGTGGGCAGTGTGTGTGGGTTTATAGCGGCCTGTGTGGGAGGCGTGCATGGTGTGTGTGAGGAGTAGCATGTGGGCGGTGGGTGTGGGGACATGAGTGTGGGGATGGGTGTGTGGGGTTATAGGAGGTGCGTGTGGGAGCCGTGCATGGTGTGTGTGAGGAGTAGCATGTGGGCGGTGGGTGGTGGGCCATGAGTGTGGGGACGGGTGTGTGGGGTTATAGGGGGCGCGTGTGGGAGGCGTGCATGGTGTGTGTGAGGAGTAGCATGTGGGCGGTGGGTGGTGGGACGTGAGTGTGGGGACGGGTGTGTGGGAGGTGTGTGTGGGGTTATAGGAGGTGGGTGTGGGAGGCGTGTATGGTATGTGTGTGGAGTAGCATGTGGGCGGTGGGTGGGGTGTGTAGGTTTATAGGGGGCATGTGTGGGAGGTGTGCATGGTGTGTGTGGAGTAATAATAATAATAAAACATTTATATAGTGCCCAATCCAGCAAGCTGTTCTCAGGCGCTTTACATAACAAACAAATATACAGGAAAATAAATGTCACCTAGTTAAAAGCAGACTTAAACAAATGTGTCTTAAGACCTTTTTTAAAAGCACCAACAGATTTACAATCAGTGATATATCCTGGTAGAGCATTCCCCAGTCTTGGGGCAGCAATACTTAAACCACGATCCCAAAGCCTTTGAGTCTGCTCCGAGGAACTGCTACCTGGCTGGAGACTGTGGGGCGCAGTATTCAAACATTTGTCTGGAGCCTGATCATGCAAGGCACGTTATACAAGAAGCAGCACCTTGAAATCAATTCTCTTCTCCACAGGGAGCCAGTGTAATGATTTCAGCACAGGAGTGATGTGATCAAATTTCTTTGTACCCGTCAACAACCTGGCAGCCGCATTCTGTATACGTTGCAGTTTTGAAATACTTGAGAGCGGCAGACCATACAAGAGAGCATTACAATAATTCAGGTGTGAACTAATGAAAGCATGAGTAACCTTCTCTAACGAGTCACGTGTCAGGGCATCCTTGATGTATCTGAGATGTCTCAGTTGCATAAATGATGACCCACACACCGTCTTGAGGTGATTAGACATATCAAGAGTATTGTCAAAGATCACACCAAGGTTATGGGCTGACTCACTAGCTTGAACCCTAGTTTAACCGTTGGGCTATTCCACCCCTGCTTAAGGCGAGCCTACGTGTTAATAAATAATTGTTTCCATGTGAATGTCTTGTCCCTCCCGCCGCCGGTTGTCTGCCTTCCTGCTAGCTTGACCCTTGGCTAGCAATGTGGTTAATATCAGAGGTAGGGAGGTTGACTCCATACAGACCGTGGGGCAGAAGGCCCTTAATTAAATACATTTATAGAGCAATCAAATAGCAATATGAAGTTGACCATATCGGTTAATAATATAAGACTGGAGCATAGTAAAGAATGCAAGGAACGTTCCAATCACTTCTTAGGAGCTCACAGCTTTATTCTTACCCTATACTAACAATAAGAGTTTAGCAATATATCGTATATGAACTATTAAATTTTGACAATGAGAGCCTAAATCTCGGCTAAAACATCGGAGCATGCCAAAGCACCTCCGATGGGTCATGGTCCGAACGCCCGACCTCCTACTGTTGCTAGGATAGTCACAATTGACGTATCCCAGCAACGCTTTACAGCAGGGAATCCGGCTCCACAAATGGTGGCAAATGCGAGCCTGGTGAGTAGCCCGCATCTCAGAATGCAGGCTAGTCAGTCCTGCCCGCATTTCCATCGGTCGAGTAGTCTCGCTCACTTCACTAGCATCACCAATTCTGAGATGGGTTTCATGTAGCCTATCAGTGAAACAGAGAGTGACTAAAACTTCAGTTTTCTCATCATTGAGTTTGAGCATATTTTTCCTCATCCACTCTTTAATTTCACCAACACATTTCTCCATTATCTTCAGGCATTCAGACATGTCATCAGATACATCAAATGGCAAATACAACTGTGTATCATCCGCATATATGTGCATTTTGATACCATGTTTGCGTGCAATGTAACAAATAGGTCCTGAGTACATTAAGAACACAAGTGGACCCAATACCGACCCTTGTGGGACACCCCAAAGCAACCACATAATCCTTGGAAACACACCGATCAATCTGAACCGCCTGAATTCTATCACTCAAATACGATCGAAACCAAGACAAAGACGTGTCCTGAATTGCGAATCGCCTGAACATACGAGTAGCATGTGGACAGTGGTACATGAGTGTGGGGACGGGTGTGTCGGCGGAGTCTGTGGGTTTATATGGGGCGCGTGTGGGAGGCATACATGGTGTGTGTGTGGAGTAGCCTGTGGGCGGTGGGTGGGGGGACGTGAGTGTGGGGACGGGTGTGTCGGGTTATAGGGGGCATGTGTGGGAGGCATACATGGTGTGTGTGTAGAGTAGCATGTGGGCGGTGGGTGGTGGGACGTGAGTGTGGGGATGGGTGTGGGGGTGGAGTGTGTCGGTTTATAGGTGGCGCGTGTGGGAGGCGTGCATGGTGTGTGTGGAGTAGCCTGTGGGGGAGATGTGAGTGTGGGGGACAGGTGTGGGGGCGGTGTGGGCGGGTGGTTACCGTCCAGATAAGGGGACAGTGAAAGACCCATCCTTACAGCTATGTTCCAGTAATGTCAATGCCCCAACTCATATTGAAATGCATTAATGGTGTTCCACAGGAAGAAGACTTGGAGAATAAATAAACCACAAAAACCACAAAAACACGAACGAAACCACCATTCATGAGCAGACCTCGATTTTCAATAGGAACTTTAAAAATCTCATATTCTTCAGAAATAAGAGCACATAGCTTCTGGTTCGCAATTAAGCTAATGTTGTGGGCATGATGGAAATGGGAAATGTGGCACCTAAAGCAGGATTCAAACCCACACCTCCTGCCATTCTGGGCAGAGCGTCCTAACCATCAAACTATCTAGGTTGACTGATGCTCTCACCCTACTATGTGTAAAAATATACGGATTATCGGTTCGGAAGTATATATTGGCAAATAACATTATTGTTCCTGGGCGAGGGAGTGGGGAGAAGGTTATGTAATCTAAAACACATTGTGACATGATATAAGCTATGTGAAATATATGTTCATACATGATGCCTAAGATTAATGAAGAGATGTTCTTATATAAGGGACACTTCAGGTTTGGTGAAATGTTCCTCTATGTATTAATAAATAATGCAATTGGAAAAAAAGGACATTTTAATATATATATATTTGTAACTGTTTGCAATTAACTGTTACCATGGTGCCGATGGGCCAGCACACCAGCCTAATCAACATATACACTGAGGCGCCACCTGCAGCTGGGTTGAGTGACTGCCACCCTGACTGGGTGGTGCCACCCTCCCAGGCTGTGGGGGGTGCCTGATTGGCGGGCTGTGGGATGTCCGGTCACCCCCTCCCCTCTTGGCCTCTGAACACATTAGCCTCACAAGATTATTGATTATTAAAAGACCGATGCTCCAGTCACACTGGACAGTGGCACTCTACTCCTGGCTCTTGTGTGAGACACAACTACTCTAGAGCAGGGCCCCAGACACTCTGTCTGATGCTACCAAAATTCAAATATCTAAATTGAGTGTGTGCAACAACCATAGGACTCAGGTTCAATGGGCTGTAGACACTGGTTCAGAAATAGACTATAGAGGCAATGAGGTTCTGTGTGGCAGAAGGTAAGGGCTTAGGGTGATAGGTCACTGATAGGTGAACAGGAGTTGATGCCTATAAAGCACAACATGCTCACTGTCTATCTTTGTGACTTGTCTTCCTTTCTTCCTTTCTTCCTTAGGAGTGGTTAATGAGTTGGTAGTCTTGGTTTGAATAACAGCATCACATGAAGGGGAAAGAGTTTATGGTATTCTAGGGTGCTCATGATGGCCGGGCATCCACGAATATTATATATGTAAGTGATTACTTGCCTGATACGTCACTAGGTTTTAACCAGACGGGAAGGCCGAATCAGAATGATGGCTTCCCTGCTGTGGTAGTTTCTGTGCTCGATCCCGCGCTGAGTCAAACCAAGGACTTAGAAAATTAATGTTTCTCACTACTGCGGAATGCGTTAGGCATTACCAGGATAGAGTAACGTCTGGCTGCCTCAGTATCAGATTAACATGGCTAAGTAGGATATCGGGTCAAGGTGTCAGCGGCATGGCATTCGAGTAGAAGCGTGGGGCAGCACTATAAAATCGCTATGCCGCCTATTACAAGTCAGTCTCCGACCTGATATATGACCTCAGATATTGTTCGGATATGAACTATGTTGGTAGAAAGGGAAGCACGAATAGAGAAGCAAAAGGCAGTGAATATATTATGATAACATTTTAAATAGAATGGGTGGAAATACGTTCATTTGCATGAAATGTACATGCACATCTGAAAGTGAAAGGATGTACCAATAACAAAAACCGCTCACTAGGTTTCTTTGTCTAATGGGACCTTGCTAAGACTGAACACTCTGCTGTGGTTTTCTTTCCTTCTTTTATGTTGTTGCCACCAGGCATACCAGTTGGTACGCAGTATTACTTTGTACCTACTAAATTATGACATTCTTCACTTATTTGTAGCCACACTTTTAAACCCGAAATGTAAATTCGAATTCTGGGAAACATTCTTGAAATAGTTTTTTGTTTATCTAGATTTGAATCGACCCTGGATAATTTTCAAGACAGGTGCTACAACAAAGGTCAACATCATGGCTAGAGAGAAACTGGAACCTACATTTCTGCAACTCTGCGTGGAGCTTCCTACCAAATAGTCTATCTAGGCTCCCTCATGCAGATCAATCTACCCACATGTATCTGTGTAGGTGGAGTTTCACCTGGAGAGTTGCGTGCAACTATTGAGACTTCCCACACACTAACCCAAGTTGGATATAAACATTGACATGTACACCTGTGGGACACTTACAAATTCTGACACCTTCAACACAGTACATCATCCTGGTGACGGCACCAAAGTCAGGGGAGGTGTCTCACAAATTAAGTCACCATGTATATTGTGTGGCTTCGAGCCTACATTACTTCCATTTTGAAACCCTCACCCTAACCATTAGTCTCCCAAAGTTCTGTGATACAATCAGCCAGACCCCGCCTACCAACGTAGGGGTATTTCATCTGGGGATGTGAGTGAAAATGCTGCAAATTGAAGATTACTTCACTGAAGAAGCGGGTCCACCCATATCACTATTAGACGACGTTCAGAAAAAAAAGACTTTGAAATTGCAGACAAGAAACTAGATCAATAATTAATGCGGCGTTCCGCGGGTGGCCTCCTCCCGATCGTGTGAGTTTCAACATTTGGAACGACGTTCTTCTTGCCAGTGGAACTGTGGTAATCGTGTTATGACGGATGAGGGGTGGGGACGCGGGGATGTGGTTTGATGTTGGGACTGATAGTGAGGTGTGTATGAGGGGGGAGCGGGTAGGAAGAGGTTGGCATGGTTACTAGTGTTTCTTGAGGATGCGCTGGCACTGATTGCCAACTCCACCAAGCCTAAATTGATTTATTGTGTGGTATACTTTATAAACATAATATTGAATAGTATAAAGTGATATATGTATTTAATTTGGTTCAATAAACGACTGACATCAACGAACCTCCGTTCTGGTTGCAGGATGAGTAACTAATGGTGTGGTTTACAGCTGACTCTGCTTCATGCTCTGTGGCAAAGGTCGTATACTTTAATAGTGAAGTCCTGTGGCAAGAACTATTGTCCTAAATAGCAGTTCTTGTGCAGCCTGCTCTGTGGAGAAGTTCTTCTAGAGGAGTTCCACCCTCAACCTGCCCTCTGCTGTCAGTGACCATAACTAATGGACGGGACAGCCGAATAAATTAGAGCGTCCGTCTTCTATGTTGTTAGATCGTAAACAACCCAATAACTAAAAATTGATACTTGTCACTTCCTAGCTAGGCACTCTGCATTATTAGGATAGGGCAAGGAGCAGTGGAATGGGGAAGACCAATCGTCCGCGATTGAAATTTCCCCTACTTAGACAACTACTGTACCAACAAAAAGAAATGTGGATAACAGCTCACTGTGTACCATGCTCTGTGGTCTTCTAGTTGACTTCCACCCTCAACCTCTCCTCTGATATCACTAGCCAGAACTAATATGGGTCATCATCATCATGCTGTCGGTCGCGATGCGGCAAAGACTGCTTTCATTACTTGACTGCCGCTCTCCATTTAGCTCTCTGCTGTGAGAGTTGTGTCCATGAGTCGGTCTTAATGTCTCTCAGCTTCAGGTTTCTCTTGATGGTATCCTTGAACTGGAGATGAGGGCACCCTCTCTTTCTGTAACCAGAAGACAGTTGAGAATAGAGGATCTGCTTTGGTAGCCTGCCTGATGGCATCCTCATGAGGTGTCCAGTCCACCGGAGATTCTTTTTGATCAGATCTTCCATAGAGGACAGCCCTGTTCGAGTATTTACTTATTTGTCACTTTGTCCTTCCAGGTTAGCCTCATGATTGAACGCAGATGTCGCATCATGAAGGCATACAGCTTTTTCACCTGTTGTCTGTACACTGTCCAGGCCTCGGCTCCGTATAGTAGGATGGATAGCATGATTGCACGGTAGATCTTGCCTTTGACCCGCATGGACACATGGTGGTTGTTCCAGACTCTCTGGCGTAGTCGGCCGAAAGATGTGCTAGCCTTGGCCATCCTCCTCTGTATTTCAGCATCAATGCGTCCATCACTTGATATAGTCCTTCCGAGGTAGGTGAATTCCGGAACAGAGTTCAGCTTGTTTCCGTCAACCATGATCTCCTCCTCTTGGGTTCTTGTAGACTTGGGTTTGTACAGCACCTCCATCTTCTTGATGTTAATCTTCAGACCAAACTTCTTTGATGCATCAGAGAAAGCTTCCACTATTTTCTGGATCTCTTCAGCAGAGTGGTCAACCAGTGCACTGTCATCTGCGAATAGCAGCTCTCTCACCAGTATCCGAGTAGTCTTGGTATTCGCTCTGAAGTGTGCGACATTGAATTGGTCAGCACTCTGTCTGGACTGTATATAGATGCCATCCCCCATGTCTCGGAAAGCCTTGCTGAGCATTGCTGATAGGGAGATGGAGAAGAGCATGGGGGCCAGTACACTTGCTTGACCCCAGTGGTAACCCTGAATGATTCCGAGACTTCCCCTCCAAAACTAATGTTTGCCATCATTCCTGTATGTAGAGCCTCGATCATAGTTGTGAACTTCTCTGGGCATCCATACTTCCTCAGTAGCTGCCATAGCCCGGTCCTCCCGACTGTATCAAACGCCTTAGTGAAAATGAGAAATACCATTTACAGTGGTCGGTCCTGCTCAATGCACTTTTCTTGTAGCTGTCGGAGACAAAATATCATATCCATGGTGCTCCTGTTACCTCTGAAGCCACACTGTGACTCCGGAACTACATCAGGTGTTATGTGAATACATTGTCTGTTGAGGAGGATCCTGGCGAAGATCTTGCGTGCTATGGAAAGAAGAGAGATTCCTCTATAGTTCCCACAGTCTGTTTGATCACCTTTCTTGTAGATGGTTACAATGCTGGCATCCTTCCATGCTTGGGGTACAGAACCCTCCTCCCAGGCATTGGTGATTAGTTGGTGCAGTCTGTTGAAAAGATTGTCTCCTCCTTGCTTCAATACTTCAGCAGGAATTCCATCACCCCCGAGGTGCTTTGCCATCTTTCAGGCTGGCGATTGCTCTAGCCGTCTCATCCATGGTTGGAATCTCATCAAGGCATGTTTGGTAATGCGCTGCTGGATGTTGTCCAGAGCTTTGTGATCTATGTCACCGGGGACGTTGAATAGCTTCTGGAAGTGTTCACTCCATCTTGCCACAACTCTCTTGCTGTCAGAAAAGGTCTCCATTCCATCTGTTGATTTCAGGTGAACAGGTCCCTTCTGCACGGGTCCCCACACTTCCTTCAGTCCACTGTAGAAGCCCTTCATGTTGTTTCTGTCTGCAGCTCTCTGCAGCTCCTCTGCCTTCATTTCCCACCAGTCTGACTTCAATGCATGGGTGCATTTTTGTAGCAATCTGCTTGTATGCTGCAGTGGTGGATCTAGAATTATTGGTCCTCAATACTCTCTGGTTGGCTTGGTCTCTTCTGCTTATAAGATTCTGTAGCTCCTGATTGTTGGGGTCGAACCACTCCTGGTGTTTTCTGTCTGGCTTGCCGAGATATGTTTTAGCTGTGTTGTATACGACCTGCTGCAAAGCTGCCCATTCTTCGTCTGGTTTTGGGCTTTCCTTCTCCTCCCATTATGCGAGAGCGCTGTCCATCTCCCGCTCGAAGCTCTCCATGTGACTGATGGTACTTAGTTTTGCTGTGTTGAGCTTGGTCGGTTTATTTGTCCCTTGCCTGTTGTGCTTTTGTTGTATTCTGAATGCCACTTTTGACCTTAGCATCTGGTGATCGGTCCAGCAGTTAGCTCCATGCATGGATCGAGTACTGTGGATGTCCAGCTTATCCCGACACCTTGTGATGATGAAGTCGATCATATGCCAGTGTCTGGAACTAGGATGCATCCAAGTGGTCTTGCGTTCATCCTTCTGCTTGAACATGGTGTTTGTCACTATTAGTTTGAACTCAGAGCACAAAGCCAGTAGGAGCTCGCCATTGGAGTTGCGTTTCCCGATTCCATGTTTGCCCATGACCAAGGGCCACTTGTCATTGTCTCTTCCTATCCTTGCATTGAAGTCTCCTGTTAGCAGTAGCTTATCAGTCTGAGGGATGTCACTGAGCATACTTGCCAGCTGGTTGTAGAACGCCTCCTGTTCATTTCATGAAAGCTGCCTGCAAAAGTGTTGAAGTGCTGCTGGCTTTTGCAAGTTACCAGCGGCACTCTCTCAGGGAGCAAATAGAGGTTTCACACTGGCAAGAGCATGTCAAGACAGGCGCAAAACTATTTGTCCCTGCAGTGGCTGGTCGGTAGATGTTGGGAGGTCCATACATCAACCGCCCTTAATGCTGCCACAGTGACATGGTTTTCTGTTTAGGGTTTGCTCCCTTAGCCTTCGGTTCTGTCAAGAACCTGTACCACAAGGCAGTGGTTTACAACTCTGAAGGGCAGGGGCATCAAACAGCTGAGGTATTGCTATACCTGCAATACCTGCATACTAATATGGGTAGCAGCTCATTATGCAGCTTGCTCTGTGGATACAGGATTACAGATCATTTCCAGCACCAACTTACCATCTGATGTCGGTGGCCAGACCTAATGTGGGTAGCAACACACTGTGAAGTGCGTCCTATGGAAACTGTGTTGTACATATTCTACATATTATGTAGGCCGTACCCTGAACGAATGGCCTGGGTCAATGCTCACTCTGCAACAAACCTTTTGGAAAGGCTTTATTATGTATGTGTTCATAGTTCCCTAACTTACTGCTATGAATAGGTCATAAGCAAGGAAGCCAACTTGAACGGCTTTTAACCAAGTCCCTATGCCTTCTACTTGCTAGCCTCCTCCCACCCACACCTGTCTCTTCCCCTAGCTTCCACCGGGAATTTGTCCTCTTTCCAATAGGCAACTTTCAAAGACCTCCATTAAAATGAAGCAGCTGAAATGAATGCATCCTTCTTCACTCCTAAGCTGAATGTATGCTTCCACATTCCCCGAGTTTTCTGCTTTCTGGTGACCACTGAGATATAGTTGACATATAGTTGACATATAGTTGACATATATGATGTAGTCGACATCAGCCACGCCTTTACAGCCCTACAAAGCCTACCCAGACAACCCTGCTCTCCAGCTATTGTGGAATGACAATATTAGTACGGGAGAAGGGCAAATGAGCAGTGCAGCGGGCAGCTATTTGATCATTTCAAATGAGCAGTGCAGCGGGCAGCTATTTGATCATTTCAGTCATGCAATCTGCAATTTATTCCCGCCATAATCGGAGCGCCATTTGCATAAGACCTAAATGTATTTGCATAACTAGGCGCCCTCGTTATCCAGATTAGCCTGAATACGCCACAGGGCTGAAGGGGCGTCGGGATGGGGACGGGGCGCCAAATGGTTGTAGATGGGCATTGCTACTGTATGTTTGCTGCCGTTACAGCATTCTACAGCATCGGTAAAGTAGGTGCAAGTGTTTGTAGATGGGCATTGCTACTGTATGTTTGCTGCCATTACAGCATACTACAGCATCGGTAAAGTAGGTGCAAGTGTTTGTAGATGGGCATTGCTACTATATGTTTGCTGCCGTTACAGCATACTACAGCATGGGTAAAGTAGGTGCAAGTGTTTGTAGATGGGCATTTCTTCTGTATGTTTGCTGCCGTTACAGGATACTACAGCATGGGTAAAGTAGGTGCAAGTGTTTGTAGATGGGTATTGCTACTGTATGTTTGCAGCTGTTACAGCGTACTACAGCATAGGTAAAGTAGGTGCAAGTGTTTGTAGATGGGCACTGCTACTGTATGTTTGCTGCCATTCCAGCATACTACAGCATGGGTAAAGTAGGTGCAAGTGTTTGTAGATGGGCATTGCTACTGTATGTTTGCTGCCATTACAGCATACTACAGCATCGGTAAAGTAGGTGCAAGTGTTTGTAGATGGGCATTGCTACTGTATGTTTGCTGCCGTTACAGCATACTACAGCATGGGTAAAGTAGGTGCAAGTGTTTGTAGATGGGCATTTCTTCTGTATGTTTGCTGCCGTTACAGGATACTACAGCATGGGTAAAGTAGGTGCAAGTGTTTGTAGATGGGTATTGCTACTGTATGTTTGCTGCTGTTACAGCGTACTACAGCATGGGTAAAGTAGGTGCAAGTGTTTGTAGATGGGCATTGCTACTGTATGTTTGCTGCCGTTACAGCATACTACAGCATGGGTAAAGTAGGTGCAAGTGTTTGTAGATGGGCATTGCTACTATATGTTTGCTGCCGTTACAGCATACTACAGCATCGGTAAAGTAGGTGCAAGTGTTTGTAGATGGGCATTTCTTCTGTATGTTTGCTGCCGTTACAGGATACTACAGCATGGGTAAAGTAGGTGCAAGTGTTTGTAGATGGGTATTGCTACTGTATGTTTGCTGCTGTTACAGCGTACTACAGCATGGGTAAAGTAGGTGCAAGTGTTTGTAGATGGGCATTGCTAATGTATGTTTCCTGCCGTTCCAGCATACTACAGCATCAGTAAAGTAGGTGCAAGTGTTTCGGTGAAGCCTGGGGCATTTAGCATGTGACTACCATATACTAGACCAATCATAGCAGCAATTGGTAATTAGTCAGTTCTAAATGAATTTGTATCATAATGCCTAGGTTAATTATTAAATAACCCATGCTAGAGCATTAAGTACCTTATATATAACGAAGTCTAAGTAATACCTGGTAAATATGGGAATAAATCATATCCTATATTTATAATGAAACCTAAATTATACATATGGTACATAAAGCGTGCATAGTATGTAGTGGGATATATTTTATATCTGATATATTGTATATATATATATAATATTATATAAATATGTATGTTATATATGTTAGATAGTATATGCATTATAGTTATTCTATATTCTATATTACTTATTATGTATATTACTTATATCTTATATATTGTATCTAATGAGAAACGATATACATATGGCTGGAATATGGATACTACGCTAAGGAGAACCATGCGGTTATCATATTTTGTATTATTAATAATACATAGCATATTCTCTATTAGAACTCCCAGGGCCCCTTAAGCAATAATACCAACAACACTGTAAGCCTTTTGACCAGTGCCTGCTAAATAACTGACACATGCGAAAAACCTGACGTGCTGAGCGGCTGCTATTCTGGCATGGAGATGTCCACCGCTTGCAGTTCACCTTCTGTACATTCAGGTAGACAATGCCAACAAAAGTCACTTATTTCGTCCAACAATGCCCCACTCCCTGGTACCGGCGCAGTGAGAATATTTGTGTGCGTCTCTGTCTGCGAGTGTTTGTATATGCCTGTGTGTGCGCATGTGTGTACATGCATATGTACGCGTGCGTATGCGCATGTGTGTGCGTGTGTGTGTGGGTGCATGTGTGGCTGCCTGTGTGTGTGCATGTGTGTGCATGTGTGTGCATGTGTGTGTACGTGGGCATATGTGTGTGTGAATGTGTTCCCGAGTGTGTTCGTGCGCGCATGTGTGCGCGTGTGTGCGTGTGTGTGCCTGTGTGCGCGCGTGTTCGTATGTGCGTGTGTGCGCGTGTGCGTGTGTGCGCGTGTGCGCGTGTGCGTGTGCGCGTGGGTGCGTGTACGCCGTCGTGTTCTACGCGACCTGCATCCCGGGGAACCACGTTAATTGAAATCCAACTCGCCCTACACCCGGCGCACTGCGGGTTAGTGCGTCGGTGCGCCGGTGCGCCGGTGCGCCGGTGCGCCGGCGAACATTAGGTTTTTGGTTATTTGATATGCGCCGCCGATGCGCCTCCTGGCCAAACTGCAGCCGGGCGCAGGCTTTGTTACGTAATTGATTCACCGTGCCGGCGTCATTTTTTTTCTGTTTCTCTTTTTTGTTTGTTCTTCCTTAATTTTGTTTTTAAATCTTTCAACATGACCGACCGGCGTGTAGCGGGCGCTGTGATTTGTAGCTGCGGGGACTGGGTGACACACTGATGCAGCGACCGATGCTGATTTCTCTTTCGCGCTCCCTCTCCCTCTCCCTCTCCCTCTCCCTCTCCCTCTCCCTCTTCCTATCCCTCTCCCTCTCCTCTCCCTCTCCCCTCCCTCTCCCCTCTCTCTCCCTCTGCCTCTCCCTCTCCCTCTCCCATTTCCTATCCCTCTCCCTCTCCTCTCCCTCTCCCCTCCCTCTCCCCTCTCTCTCCCTCTCCCTCTCCCTGTCCCTCTTCCTATCCCTCTCCCTCTCCTCTCCCTCTCCTCTCCCTCTCCCCTGTCTCTCCCTCTCCCTCTGCCTCTCCCTCTCCCTATCCCTCTGCCTATCCCTCTCGTTATCCCCCTCCCTCTCTCTCCCCCTCCCTCTCACTTTCCCCCTCCCTCTCTCCCTCCCTCTCTCCATCTTACTCCCTCACTCAATATCTTCCTTTCTCTCACTCTCTCTCTCCGCCTCTCCCTCTCTCCCTCTCTCCCTCTCTGCCTCTCTCGCTCTTTCCCTCTCTCCGACTCTCCTTCTCTCTCACTCTCCCATTCTCCCACTGTCGCACTCAGCCTCTCTCCCTCTCTCTCCCTCTCCCTCTCTCTCCCACTCTCCCTTTCTCTCCCTCTCCCCTCTGCCTCTCCTCCTCTGCCTCTCCCACTCTCTCCCTCTATCTCCACTACAGGCTTTAATGACAGTACTAGATTATATTAAGTTAAGCAAGGATTCCATCTGTACAACAATAACAGTTTAAATACTTCACCACTATCTAAGTTGGATATTGTAGGGTCACATCTAGGTGCGTATTTTGGTTCTGAAAATGTTATGCTTTTCCAGATTAAGCAGCCTCAAAGAAAGAAGGCACATGAAGAATATACCCATAGACTACGCATAGGCTCATCTATCCATTAAACGAGTCACATGGGACCTCTTGGGAACAGAAAGCTGAAGTGTAGTAGTGCAGTAGTTAGTGTCGGGAGCCAATCTGCTTTCGCGCTGGTGCAGTGAGACATTTAAAAGCAGGATAATAGAGATGTGTATTTGGACATGGGTTCTAAACAGCATTCTTTGCATACATTCTATTTTCAGGTTTAAACAAATATTTAAGGTTTTGAACATGTTCAGGCTTTTCGACCTTTTATCAAATAGGTCAAGGTCATTTATTTAATCTGCATCTTATACACAACATTATTCCCTCGGTTTAGAACTTGGCAAAACCGAAGTGTATATACATGACAATCGCACCTGTGTTTGAAAGGTCGTCGGTTCGATCCCTTGCTAAAGCAGACCAATAGCCTACAGAATAATTATTGCTGCTTACCGTGCCTGATGCGTTATATTAGTAGGAAATAGCAAATGACTAGTTTTGTTTCAGGATACTGTGACTGACTGGCATGCCGTGTAATGGTGCCAGACAACACTAAATAGGTGTTATGAGCGTGCACTGTCACAAGTTAGGAACTCGACCTGATATGTCTTTGGATGGTCCTAGGTCAGAAACCCTCCCACGTCTCCACACTGTATTTGCTTCGATGGCATTGCAACCAAACATGCATCTAGTTTCCACTTCATTGTGGCTAGGGTAGGTGCAAGAGAGACTAGTATATGAGGTGGGTTTATAATTAGTGTCGCGGTGATGGTTTTTCTTGTGGTTTTAGTTGTGACCCAAGGCGATGTCTAGATTGTGTCATGCGTTGGCCATTGTCCAAGCGTTGCTGCTTGTGAACCTCCACCCGCCCACACCCCCATCACCCCCCACTCTCCACATCACCTAAATTCCCCCCAACACGCATACCTGCACCACAAAGGCGAGCTTCTCATCTAGTCCCCCCCACCGCCTGGCAAAGGGCCATCCAGAAGCCACCCTAAATACCCATCGCATGAATACATTTAGCTCGCAAAATGGCGGGTGTAATTGTGTTGCTTTTTTCAGAAGTGATATGAATAAAATATATATTATTAACAGAATACTAACCTGCATTAACAAACTTCCCTGCAGTTTACGTACCTATGTTACATTACCACAAATGCAGACTATGAAAAAGAAGCAATGTAACTGAAGTAGTTGAAAGCAGTTGTGATCGTTCGCGTTCTAGTCCACCTGCGGAAGAACACCTTGATGCCAGAGTTGCTTCAAACGCTGAGCCTTTCCTTCCTTCGATTCATTCTGCCTTGCTTGGAATAGAAGTGACTGGTCGCTGCCTAACCAGGTCACAGGTAACCTCCTGGCTGCTAGCCATTGGTTGAATAGTCCACCGTGACAACTGTTCTTACTAACTTGCTGCCACCTGCCCATAAGTCTTAGAAGCAATGCTCAGAACAGTTGAGACCGCAACATGTGATAGTGGGGCTCATGGGGGGACTGCTACACCATTAATGTGGAAAGCATACAATGCAGTCTCTCCAACATTTGTACTCGATTTCTGTCGTCACTGTGAATATGACCTCTATCACTGAGAGGGCAGAAAGTCACGATTAATCTCATTATCATCAATATCAACATTGTCCAGCAAGCTCGGGTACATGGAGCAAGACTTGCCCTCCCCTTCACACACGATGTGTTCTGTACGAAATCAGTGCGGAACTGAAGGAATCTGCTTCCACGTTCAACTTTGATATGGCTGGATACAGACTACTTGCAAGGACCCTTAAATATTATAATAATGAACTTATTTGTTTGTAGTCCTCGTAGATATTCCAAGATGTGAGTGCTTGTCCCTTGATGATCACCATCATACAGCAGCGTAAACTGCACCGTTAAAACCACCACATTATCCGTGTTCTCCCGTTTAAGCCCCCCCCCCCCCCTTGCTTCGCCGCCTAGCATTCCCCACCCTCTCTGCCCTCTGCCCCTCTGCCCCTCTGCCCCTCTCCGCTCCCCTCTTCATCCTCCCCATCCCCCCATCTAATTCTCTTCCTCCCCGTTTCCCATTTCCACCACCCCCACACACCACCCCATCGTACCTTACTGCACTCCACCTAACCGCCCTCACCCCCTCCTAACCCCCGTCACCCCACCCCACCGCACCCCTTACCCACTCTCCCCTACACACGACACGGGTAGGTAAATGGTACGCCGTCCCCGCCCACCCCGACCCCCCTTCCTAATGGTGCTAATCTCACTCTATAGGGGGCGCCGCTAACGATCCCCGCGTGTCTTCGCATGACTGTCACGGACCGGCCTCGTCACGTGACCGTCTGTCCGTACCAGATGACAACTCGTCCTCTACCGGTCGGTTGTATTGGGTAGCACGTGTATGGTTCTACTTGGCAGGACTTGTATGGTCCTACTGGGTAGAAATTGTATGTTCCTACTGGGCAGGACTTGTATGGTCCTACTGGGTAGAAATTATATGATCCTACTGGGCAGGACGTGGATGGTCCTACTGGGTAGCATGGGTGTGGTTCTACTGGGCAGGACTTGTATGATCCTACTGGGAAGGACTTGTATGGACCTACTGGGTAGCATGTGTGTGATTCAACTGGGCAGGACTTGTATGATCCTACTGTGCAGGACTTGTAGGTTCCTAGTGGACAGGATTTGTATGTTCCTAGTGGACAGGACTTGTATCTTCCTACTGGGTATGACTTGTATGGTCTTACTTGGTAGTATGTGTGTGGTTCTACTGGGCAGGACTTGTATGATCCTACTGGGAAGGACTTTTATGATCCTACTGGGCAGGACTTGTATGATCCTACTAGGCAGGACTTGTATGTTCCTAGTGGACAGGACTTGTATGTTCTTAGTGGACAGGACTTGTATGTTCCCACTGGGTATGACTTGTATGGTCTTACTTGGTAGTATGTGTGTGGTCCTACTGGGAAGGACTTGTATGACCCTACTCGGAAGGACTTGTATGGTCCTACTGGGTAGCATGTGTGTGGTTCTACTGGGCAGGACTTCTATGATCCTACTGGGAAGGACTTGTATGGTCCTACTGGGTAGCATGTGTCTGGTTCTACTGGGCAGGACTTGTATGATCCCACTGGGCAGGACTTATATGTTCCTAGTGGACAGGACTTGTATGCTCCTAATGGGCAGGACTTGTATGATCCTACTGGGAAGGACTTGTATGTTCCTGATGGGCAGGACGTGTATGTTCCTACTGGGCAATACTCGTATGCGCTTACTTGGTAGTATGTGTGTGGTTCTACTGGGCAGGACTTGTATGATCCTACTGGGCAGGACTTGTATGGTCCTACTGGGCAGGACTTGTATGGTCCTACTGGGCAGGACTTGTATGATCCTACTGGGCAGGACTTGTATGGTCCTACTGGGCAGGACTTGTATAATCCTACTGGGCAGGACTTGTATGATCCTACTGGGCAGGACTTGTAGGTTCCTAGTGGACAGGATTTGTATGTTCCTAGTGGACAGGACTTGTATCTTCCTACTGGGTATGACTTGTATGGTCTTACTTGGTAGTATGTGTGTGGTTCTACTGGGCAGGACTTGTATGATCCTACTGGGAAGGACTTTTATGATCTACTGGGCAGGACTTGTATGATCCTACTAGGCAGGACTTGTATGTTCCTAGTGGACAGGACTTGTATGTTCTTAGTGGACAGGACTTGTATGTTCCCACTGGGTATGACTTGTATGGTCTTACTTGGTAGTATGTGTGTGGTCCTACTGGGAAGGACTTGTATGACCCTACTCGGAAGGACTTGTATGGTCCTACTGGGTAGCATGTGTGTGGTTCTACTGGGCAGGACTTCTATGATCCTACTGGGAAGGACTTGTATGGTCCTACTGGGTAGCATGTGTCTGGTTCTACTGGGCAGGACTTGTATGATCCCACTGGGCAGGACTTATATGTTCCTAGTGGACAGGACTTGTATGCTCCTAATGGGCAGGACTTGTATGATCCTACTGGGAAGGACTTGTATGTTCCTGATGGGCAGGACGTGTATGTTCCTACTGGGCAATACTCGTATGCGCTTACTTGGTAGTATGTGTGTGGTTCTACTGGGCAGGACTTGTATGATCCTACTGGGCAGGACTTGTATGGTCCTACTGGGCAGGACTTGTATGGTCCTACTGGGCAGGACTTGTATGATCCTACTGGGCAGGACTTGTATGGTCCTACTGGGCAGGACTTGTATAATCCTACTGGGCAGGACTTGTATGATCCTACTGGGCAGGACTTGTAGGTTCCTAGTGGACAGGACTTGTATGATCCTACTGGACAGGACTTGTGTGTTCCTACTGGGCGGGACTTGTATGGTCTTACTTGGTAGTATTTGTGTGGTTCTACTGGGCAGGACTTGTATGATCCTACTGGGAAGGACTTTTATGATCTACTGGGCAGGACTTGTATGATCCTACTAGGCAGGACTTGTATGTTCCTAGTGGACAGGACTTGTATGTTCTTAGTGGACAGGACTTGTATGTTCCCACTGGGTATGACTTGTATGGTCTTACTTGGTAGTATGTGTGTGGTCCTACTGGGAAGGACTTGTATGACCCTACTCGGAAGGACTTGTATGGTCCTACTGGGTAGCATGTGTGTGGTTCTACTGGGCAGGACTTCTATGATCCTACTGGGAAGGACTTGTATGGTCCTACTGGGTAGCATGTGTCTGGTTCTACTGGGCAGGACTTGTATGATCCCACTGGGCAGGACTTATATGTTCCTAGTGGACAGGACTTGTATGCTCCTAATGGGCAGGACTTGTATGATCCTACTGGGAAGGACTTGTATGTTCCTGATGGGCAGGACGTGTATGTTCCTACTGGGCAATACTCGTATGCGCTTACTTGGTAGTATGTGTGTGGTTCTACTGGGCAGGACTTGTATGATCCTACTGGGCAGGACTTGTATGGTCCTACTGGGCAGGACTTGTATGGTCCTACTGGGCAGGACTTGTATGATCCTACTGGGCAGGACTTGTATGGTCCTACTGGGCAGGACTTGTATAATCCTACTGGGCAGGACTTGTATGATCCTACTGGGCAGGACTTGTATAATCCTACTGGGCAGGACTTGTATGATCCTACTGGACAGGACTTGTGTGTTCCTACTGGGCGGGACTTGTATGGTCTTACTTGGTAGTATTTGTGTGGTTCTACTGGGCAGGACTTGTACGATCCTACTGGGCAAGACTTGTGTGTTCCTACTGGGCAGGACTTGTATGTTCCTACTGGGTATGACTGGTATGGTCTTACAGGGTAGGACTTGTGCCATCCTACTGCGCAGGACCTCATCCTACTGGGTAAGACTTGTCTTATCCTATTGGCTAGGACTTCTTCCATGCTACTGGATAGAACCTGTCCTATACTTTTAGAGTCAGCTGACTAGACGCGGTGGGAAAAGTGGTACAGTGCAGGCTTCTCATGTGAATCGTTGGGAGTTCGAATCCCGACTTAATGAAACCAATGACTTAGAAGGTTTTATACCTGTCGGTACATAGCCTGGCACTTGGCATTACTAGGAGGAAAAGGCTCAATATCAGGTTGGATCAGAGTGCTGGCAGCCCGCACCCTGTCACAAGTTAGTACCCGTCCTTATTTGACATTATATGTTGTCGGGACGTAAAACCCCAAACAAAGATATCTAAGGTTAGCTACACTCAAGAACCTGGACTGATAATGGCTCTTTTTATTTCAGTCAAATTTCATCGGGCATTTACTAGCAGTTAACCGAATTTACTATTTTAACATTATCCTACTTGCTTAATGCAGGAGAAGTAAATAGGCAAATATATTTTACTCCTAGAGGCATGTATTTATATAGTATGGCACCAGATGGGATGTGTAAGTGTGTGTGTGTGGGGATGGGGATTAGGTGGCCGTCAACACTCTTATAATTATGGCGGTATGTTATCGTTTTATAGAAATGTGGGGTGATCTGTTAGTGAGATGCAGCCCCCCCACCCTCCCACACACATGCACACACTCAGCTCGGCGTATTGTCTATGGAACGGGGAACATGGGAGTTCAGTGTGTGGCACATGATTAAGCCTCCATGCATGTCTTGTATTCTACCTGAAGATCACCGCTACCCAACGAGCCAAACTCTAATTGATTCATTCGTTACTCACTGTGTTCCGCTCATAGTAGGTCATCGCCATCTTGGACCTGACCTTTAAAAAAACACCAAAAATGGGAGTGAATACAAAACCAACGATCGACGGGTACAACTTTGGATGTGATTCGAATTGTTGTATGCCTTTGGTAACTAGGGTTGTACGAGGTGTGCGTGTGGAGGGGTGGGTGTGGGGCTGGGGGGCAGGGTGTGGTGGGTTGCTGAAGGGTTCGTAAAACAGCACTCCGTCCCAACATACCGGTCGGCCCGGCGCAACCGGCAATTTGCGCATAGCCGGGTAATCATCGACGGAACGCCCAATCCGCCATGCGCCGCACACCGATTACCACACCGGCCAAACTCGACTATTTCCTTGTCAGCCACTAATAATGGCTGCTGGGTGGGGGGGAGGGGTGGTGACGGGTGTAGTGGCGTGGAGTGGTGGGAGGTGCGGTTCTGTGTGGTGGTGGGTGGTGGGGGTGAGGGTGAGGGTGGCTTGTGGTGAGTGGGGCGAGTGGTGGTGGGTGGATGTGGTGGGTGGTGGTGGATGGTAGGTAGGGAGTGATGGAGGATGGCGGTTGTGGGTAGTGTTGGGTAGTGGGTGGTGGATGATAGTGATGGTGGGTGGTGGGCGGTCGGTGGTACTGATGTTGGGTAGTAGTCGTGGTGGTTGGTGGGTGATGGTGGCGATGCGTGATGGGTGATGGGTGGTGTGCAGGGTGGTGCGATTGTGGTGATGTGGGGTGGTGTCTGGTGGTGTGTAGTGGGTGAATGGTTCGTACAATTTACCTCCATCCTCCACCCGCGTCCCCACCTCTCCGTCTGAACCACTCCCCATCTCCCCACCCCTGTCCCCACCACCCACCTCCCCACGTACATCACCAAATGCATCTGTCACCTCTCATCCCCTGTCACTCTTCCCGCTCCTCTCTCTTTCCCGACTCCTCTCTCCACCCCGTTTTCTCAACCCCTTCCTTTTTCTTCCCCCATACCCTTTCCTGCGCAACCGCCCCCGTCCATACAACCACCTCTTTTCACGTGCCTTCAACTCCCGTCACCCCTTCTCTCCTCCTCTCCCATCCCTTCTCCTCTCTTCCACTCCCAATCACTGCTCTGTTCTGGCAATCAGAACTTAGCCTACAGTGGCGCCACCAGCGGTGATTAGCGACATTAGCCTCAGTAGCGTGTTGCCTCGGTAGAACCTTTCCACAACGCGATTTAATCCTTCCCTGGACATCGCCTACAGAGGGTCTCCCCAGGCTTGCAATGACAATTCCATAGCTAGCGTTATACATTACAAACACATACATAGCTTCAGGTTCCAGTAAATAGGTTTATTTCATGTCGACTTACATTGCGTCAATAAAGTTGTTCGCATTTTCCCAAGGTTGTCACCCGGTGGCGAGTCATCTTATCCTTTGTGATAATACATTTATTTCTTGCTTTGAATGATATACCACTATAGGGTGAATTTGTGCACGTGGGTATTTTTCTGCTTATACATACGTAATAGTTAAGTCATTGGTTTGACTAGGCCAGGTTTAGAATCTCACTATCTGCCAACATGGAAAGTGCGGGCTCAACTCATTTGGCCTTCTCAGTTGATGCTAGAACTTAAAACCCGAACCCCTCACTCACGATGGGTAAGGTACTATATAACGCAGGCCGGTGGGTTGAGCTGGGCTGGGCTGGGCTGGGCTGGGCTGGGCTTGGCTGGGCTGGGCTGGGTTGGGCTGGTGATATGTATGTCGAGGGTTCCTGAAACAGGTGCATCCGTTATTCATTCAGTAATTCGCACCTGCAGCTCGGCCACGCATGACTGACTCTGACAGCGTGATGCCGCACAATGCCGCGAGGTGGCGCAGGGGACCACCCACTCACACCACACCTACACCCAAACCCGACCTGCCACGCTCACCCCACACCCCGTGAGTCACTGCCGCTAAGCAAGGCTCCCCACTAATAGATTCGAACTGCTACGGAAGATAATTTGTTTATTTGAGTTTTACGTCCTGCATCGAGGCGCATATCAGTTCATAGTGGGCCATATGGGAACGAGGCTGGGTGTGATGAGGGTGGTACAGGAAGGGGGGGTCAGGCAGCAGGTAACCGAGACTACCACTCTTAACTACCGAGCCCCCAGCAAGGTCCTCTCTCCTTCTGTGTGCGTATACATATAATATAAACATACATATATACACATCAGCTGAGCCCGCCGCCAGCCGGCTGGAGTTTCGAAGGCTGACTTGCACAAGTTAGTTAAAATTACATAACCTAATGGATACGAATAAGTGCCATAATTTTAGGGCCACAAAATAGGTTGCCCATCTTCTCCTACTTACCTTTTTTAGACCTAAAACTATCTTTCGGAACAGTGTCTGGAAAACATGCCAAATAACTGTGTGCAAGCAAAATCAAAACTTGGCTGTGACAGGTTCTGGTAAAGTGACTTAGTATTCCTTCTAGGCAGCTGTAAGTGTCTAAGGAGCGTAAGTGTCTAAGGAGATGTATGTGTGGGATCAAACCTAGCGAAGTGGTTCGCTTTAAAAAACGTGATGCTTCGATCGGATGATGCAGCTTTGACTGGCTGGCCTCTGCTCTAGGGCGGTGCCACTTGTGGCAGGTTTATTAACTAATTGTTGTTGCGTTTGCTTTGAACTCGCCGTTGACACATGTTCCCTATTTGATATGCCATAGACAACTATGTAATACTCGATCTAATACAGACTAGTATTTGTCTTCTAGCGGTTAATTTGTATATTAGGAATATGTATTCGGGATACTTACTATACGTGCATGGTCTTATAGGGTTTTACGTCCTATCACCCTCATGTCACGAGTATCCGGATCGGATGGTCGAATTGTGATGGGCGCCCAATTCCAATGCCGGAGGTGATGGGTTCGATTTCCGACCGATTCAAACCCAAGACTTAAAAATGTGATACTTGCCACAATGTTGCATGCACGGTACTCGGCATGACTAGCATAGGACAGCGACTGGTTGGTTCAGCGTCAGAATAATGTGGCTGAGTGAGATATCAGGCAATTGTGCTAGAGGCATGACATCCCAGTGGTACATTACTATACAGGAGACGTGACGTGTGCGCCGCTGTGGGCGTTATGGTGTTTCACAATCAGTCATATTATTATGCTGGTACTTATGGGGCTGTCACATTAGGGTTTTTTGCGGGAGCGTATGGCGGCGTAAGCGCGTTACGTCATATACGTCCGCATACGCCGTATACGCTACTCATACGCTACTCATACGCCACCAGATGCTGCCAGATGCCGGCTTATGTGAAGCGTATGAGGCATACGCCGCCATACGCTTTCATAAATCCGTCCGTCCAAATTTGTTTGTGCATGCTCAAAAAAACTCGACCTATGAGGGCGTATGGCGCATACTGTCAAAAAATGTCACAGCACGCTCCCCATACGCTCCCATACGCTCCTCATACGCTCCTCATACGCTCCTCATAGGTTCCACATACGCTCAAAACCAACCGAAAGGTCACCAAATGTCATCATAGGCCGGCACGCGCAGGACCTACGTAGGTTTTCAATACGCTCCCGCCATACGCCGTAATGTGACAGGGCCTTTAGCAAAACAAAGCGAGGTAGCGAAAACAAAATTATGTATGCGTTTTTCCATAAAGATTTAATTTGATTCAGTATGGGTTGAAGGACAACCAGTAGAACCCGAACCGCCAGATGAATGTCCTCAGTGTTCTCTTTAAATGTAAGGCTACTTTGTCGGTAAAACGCAAAGAGAAAACAGAAAAAAAGAAGCAAATTCAGACTATTCTGCCCGCATGACCTACAGTTAGTGAATGTCCTTGTGGCGTGAGTCCCAATGTCTAATAGTGAATCCATGTCTTTAATATTATTAGACCTGTTATTGGGGGACCTGGATAAATGAGGCCAGTCACGAGACCGCCTCAAGTGAGGGCAGGGTGGACACTACCCTACAGAGGGGTGGGGGGGGGGGCGCGGGGAGGAGGAGAGGGGGGGGGCCGAGAGGTGAGTAAGGACTAGGGGTAGGGGTAGAGAAGAGGATGGTCAGAGGAGGGAACGTGGGGAGGGGAGACAAGGAGGTGGGGGATAGGCCGGGCAGGGGAGGGGATAGGAGATGAGGAGGGTGATAGAGTGGTGAGAAAGGGGTGCAGTTGGGGGGTGAGAGGGGAAAGGAGATGGGGTGGTGGTTGGGGGTTGAAGAGTAATGGATGGGAGCGACCGGTCGGGCGAGGGAGTAGAGAGGGTGAGTGGGGAGAGTTGGGGTGAGGCAAGATAGGGAGGGGGGATGTCAAGGGTAGAAGGTGGAGGGAGGGGGTGATAATGAACAGAAAGGGGACATCCAGAGGAGAGAGTGGATGGGAAAGGGAGGGAAAATAGAAGAAAAGTTAGGAAGAGAGGAAGGACACGGGGTGGAGAGATGGGAAGGACAGAACAGAAAAGGGGAACGGAAATTGGAGGGGAAGGGGGAGGGAGGCGAGAGGGGAGAGAATTTAGGATCGGAGGGAAGATGAGAGGGGAGGACGTAGAGAGGGGAGGAGAGGGGAGGAGAGGGGAGGCGAGAGAGGGGGGAGAGAATGGCGAGATGGGAAGGTTGACGAGATACACGGGTGGAGAAGGGTGGAGACTGACTGGCCGGATGCGGCTTCCGGGCGGGCGGGTGAGGCGGGGCTAGGGCCGGAGGGTGCGGGTGCCCCTCCCCTCCAGAGGCAGTCGGAGGCGGCCAGCTGGGTAAATGTTAGTGTGGACGAGTGGGGCGACCACCATCCAAACCCGATCATCCTCTATCCCTGTCCGGCCGGAGCTCGCTCCAGGGCACTCAGAGGGCCGGGAAGCAAGAGGCCGGTGACATCCCAGCGGGAGGCAGATATCCTGCCCCCACCCGCCACCCCCCCCCCACCCTCTCCCCACCACTATATCCCCCCCCCCGCCACCACCCCCCCCCCACCATGGCCTCGACTGAACGCCGACTGAAATACGCACCTTACGGAGGCGGTGGCCGAAGTGGTGTGGGTGTGGGTGTGAGGGGGGGGGGGGTGATGAGTACCCGTCCCTTAGGTTAGCCTCGTTTGACAGCATGTGTCCTAGTCGGAGTTCCAATGATTCCATATTTCCCCTCACATGATATTCAAATTGTACCCACATGTGCGATGTACGTCTATTTATTTCCAAATGAGACTGGTTGGTGCCTGGGTGGGTGAGTGATTTAGGGGGTTTGCGTCCTAGCAATATAGATATCTGCACTTGATATCAGATGGGTGAATGACTGGCTGAGTGAGGTGAAGTCAGTGCAGCCAGTTATAGTCCTGTACCATATGTGTGTTTGGTTCGGCAAAGAATTAAGTAATGTGGATATGGGGAGGTCACTAGGACTTTTTGAATGAGCGCTTGACTCTGACCTGAAATGTTGCTAGAACATACAACCACCAACAAGCAAACACTCTTTTCTCTGTTAAGTCAGTACAGACAGCGATAATACTGTACCGTATATGTGATTGATTAGGGAATTCTTCACGTAGTATATGGACATTGGCAATTCACTCGGGCTGAGGTCTAAGGTTAGATGGAATGAATGCTTGACACAATCCTGATATGTTACTAGAACACAAAACCCCAACAAACAGTCCTCTGCCTGCTAGGTCATGGCAGACTGCCCCAATATTGGTACATAGACCATATCTGCCAGCTTGATTCGGGAAAGAATGAAGTAGTATATAGACGTGGGGAATTCACGCGGGTTGACGTTTAAGTTTACATGCAATGAGGGCTTGACTCATAAGCTGTCGAGTACTATATGAACATGGGGAATTTATTCTGGGAGTGGTGTTAAGTGGAGGGAAATTGGGTATTTTTACCTCGGTACTAAGCCTCAGGCTAGCCTCAGGCTAGGGAGAAGGAACCACATCCGGGTCCAGCAATTAGCATAAACAACTCACGACGGGAGGACGTTCGTTGAGTTGCTCCGGTGATTTGTTTTATCTACAACTACATACTAACTGTAAGTACAGTGATAACAATGTTTAACATTGTTCTATGATGCCATAGGGCATCTTTTGGCAAAAGTTTAGAACTTTTGCTTGGGTTTTAATTATTTTATCGATGTTTTTTCAAAACACCGATAGAACAAAGCGAAACCAAACTTTTTTCCTTTGTTCTACAAGCCACCCATTGCCGAACGGAGAGCGATGTGGCTGGATTTTTCCTCGGTTTCTTTCATGGATTCGCATTGGAAATTTCCTGGGTTTCTTTTATAGACTTCCAACACTTTTTTAGGCATACCTCCAAGTTTCGTAGCATTTTCTTCAACTTGCTGGCGCAGAAGCCGCGGGTGGGAGAAGTGTACGGAACAGAGAGTGTGGGAGGACCGATGCACTGGTCCTACCCCTCGTATGGTTGGTTTTGATACCAGATACCTACGACAATACACTTAGCTTATCACCCCTGTATTGGAACGGTGTAAATACGTTACCCAGTACCACATAGATCCTCAATTTGATTTTGCTAAAACCTGTTGTCACAGTTAAACCCTGTTGTCACATTGAGTTGATTCCGGCTATAGCAACTCTGTTTCGTTGGTTACAGACTACAGATGGCTACGAAGCGGAGTAAAGCAGCTGCGCCATCTGCCGCTGAGGGACACACGACACTCGGTTACGACTTGTCACCGGTGTTGACAGCTCCACCGTCCCCGTAGCCCGGGGCTATGATCATGTCTGACCCCGAGCGATACAGCGACGATCCGGGCCCCTTTCCGGCCGACTGGGAAGCCTGGATGAGTGAAATGATGGAGCTGAAACTTCAGCAGTTTCAGCCACCGGCTGGGGCTACTAAACACCCGCCTCTCCCATATCTGGACTCGGATTGGGAGGATGTGTCAGACAACAAAGACACAAGCTCAGCTCTGGAGGCCACTCCTGTGGCTCCAAAGAAAAAGAAAGTCAAGAAAGCAGCGAGCTCTTCTGGTGATGAGTTCACCAAAGCGAGAAAGGGTCTGAAGAGGCCCAAGAAGACTCTTCTTCGGATTATTCTTCCGACTCTTCTATTAGAGAGTCGGACTCTGACACACAACGAGATGGCCTCTATGCACAGATAGGTGGCAAAGTCCATAAAAAGTGTGCCCAACAGAAAGCTAAGAAGGTGTTGACTACAACGATGATGCGGGACACCATTAAGGGCCAATTCAACACCTTTAAACCAGCTGAGGTAATATCTAAGCTGGCTGAGCAGCTCACAGGAATCAAAGGGATTCCCGACACGGTCGTCAAGGAAATGGATGCTGGAGTGAACCTTAACGAAGACCGTAAACGCTTCGAAACAGTGTTGTTTATGGTCCATAAGGCAGTGCTGGGCACTCTGACAGCGGTTGCGCCGATCGCAAACTGCATGCAGACAGAGAATAAGTTCTCGTCCTTAGCTAGATCTATGGACAAAGGGATTGCCATGCTGACACCCGCCAGCAACTTCGTTAGCTACATGAGATTTGAAAATGTTTTCAAAGCTGTCTGTACTGACGCTGGCAAGGAGGTGGCCAGATCTAAAAAGATCGTAGATAATGATGGCAAGGAATACACATTGTTCCTAGCCCCGAAGCCCATCAAGGGAAAGACCCTAGACAAAACGAAAATGTTCGGAGGACAGCTGTAGTACCTTTTCAAGGAGGTAGAGACGACATCCAAGAGTGGCAAGCATACGGATGCCAAGAAGAAGCCAGAGAACACCTCCTGCTTCCAAAAACCCACAGGGGATTTTTTCAACCGCCAGGGGAGGACGGTCAGGCCCCTCCTACAGGTTCCAGCCGAGGGTACGCGGACGAGGAGAATGTCAGTCCTTCCAATGGAATGAAGGCAACTGCCCATTCAGACGGGACTACACGCCCAGCAAGCCATTCCCCCAGCCAGGGAACAAATAGAGGTTGCCACGCAAACTCAGACAGCGGCAGCACCAATGGTGGCTTCTGAAGAAACACAAACAGACGTAAGCAGTTTCCACGCTGGCAACATAAAGTCATGCTTACATGAATGGCAAATGATTACTAATGATGTTACCATTCTAGATATTGTGCAAGGTGTACGGATTCCGTTTACACAGCTACCACATCAGGAATTTATTCCTTTCCCTTATCGGTTTAATGAAACAGTAAAGGAGGCTTTAGCAAACCAGGTGGCACTTTTCCAACAAAAAGGAATTATTGAACGGGTGGACCATACACCCGGGGAATTTATTTCAAATATGTTTTCCCGTCCGAAATCTAATGGAGAGATTCGCATGATTCTGGACTTAACTAAGTTGAACACAATAGTAGAATATAAACATTTTAAAATGTTTTCCTTGGAAACCACCAGAGACTTGATTACACAAGGATTTTGGTTGGCTAGTGTGGACTTACGGGATGCTTATTACACCATCCCCATTTTTTCGGCAGACAAATTTTTTAAAGATTTCTGTGGAACAATGAACTTTTTCAGTTCACATGTATGCCTAATGGTTTGGCTTGTGCTCCTCGTTTGTTTACAAAACTCTTCAAACCAGTATTTTCACTTATGGCAAGGAAAGGACATGTTATGTTTCCATACATTGATGATTCATTTATTATAGCTCAGTCATATCAGTGTTGCACAAATGCAGTAAATGACTTATGTGATTTATTCACGAAACTAGGTTTCTATATACATCAAGAGAAGTCGGTTTTTCACCTGACTACCAAACTAAAATGTTTGGGTTTTTTGCTAAATACACAACAAATGATGGTTTCACTTACGGAACAGAAACTCAAGAAGTTTCTAGATACAGCGACCCACTTGTCACATTAACCAGGCCAAAGATTAGACAGGTTGCGGTTCTTATGGGCATCATGATATCGTATGCCCCAGCTATTCTATATGGGAAAGCCCATATTAAGTCGCTAGAAATAGATAAGAATTTAGCATTGGCATGCACGAAAGGCAAATTTGAGAGGAAAATGTTTATTTCCGAAGATGGATTACAGGATATCGCCTGGTGGTTTAAACATATTAACACTTCTCCCAATCCCATAAGGATGGGCGAACCCAATACCGTTGTGACTAAAGATGCATTATTAGAGGGTTGGGCTACTCATCGAGATGATGTAGCTACAGGAGGTAGATGGCTACAAGACAAAATTTCTGATCATATTAATGTCTTAGAATTGAGAGCCATTTATTTGGGATTAAGTAGTCTAATCCGCATACCAAGATTTCATGTTAGAATTCTAACAGACAATACTACGGCAATGGCCTACATACGTAACATGGGAGGGACCAAGTCAAATCCATGTAACAAGATGGCGTGACTAATTTCGGAATGGGCGCAAAAGAATGATGTATGGCTAACAGTAGCACATATCCCAGGTAGTCAAAATACTTTAGCAGATATGAAAAGTCGACGATTCCATGATCATTTAGAATGGTCACTGAATACAAACATTTTTGAACACATTTGTCAGAAATGGGGTCGATCAGAAATAGACTTATTTGCGTCCAGGAATAATTGTAAATCACCAAAATTTGTTTCTTGGCATCCAGAGCCTAAAGCTTGGAGAGTGGATGCATTTTCACTGATTTGGGGAAATAATTGTTATTATATTTTCCCACCGTTCAGCATTATCAGCCGAGTGGTCAGGAAAATCAGAATGGACCGAACACGGCCAATTCTGATTGTACCCGACTGGGACACACAGCCATGGCTAGCAGCCATAGTGTCGACAGCCAAAGACTGCCTACGATTCCCAAGATCTCCCGGCAATCTGACACATCAAGGTCCATTGGCCGTTCATGGAGATGTGTCGACAACACCACTGCTAGCATTCCTTTTCTAAATAAATATTTAGAACAGTTTGGCCTCGATAAGGTTACCCAACAAAGACTAGTTTTGCACGCATGGAGGAAAGGAACAGTAAAACTTTATGCATGCTATTTAAAGAAATGGGGTATCCATTGCTTAATTAAAAAGGTTAAACCTATGAAACCTACAATATCCCAAGTAGCTAGGTTCTTACGGATGCTAGAAGATGAAGGACTTGGATATGGGGCAATAAATGCAGTTAGATGTGCATTGTCTATTATTCTACCATGGATAGATGGTCAGACAGGGGGAAAACACCAAGTAATTCATTGGCTCCTTAGATCAGTCTATGAATGGAATCTGTAAAAGCCCAAGTACAGTCGTTTTTGGGACGTTTCGGTGGTATTTAAATTGTTTAAACAATGGCCTCATAACAAACATTTAGATGTTAAGCAGTTAGGTTTTAAGTTAGCAGTACTATTACTACTAGTGACAGGCCAGAAAGGACAAACTATTGTTGCCTT